>OY728145.1:2123965114-2125215114 GCA_963277665.1 Viscum album
TTGAATTTTGAATACATTGGTGAGAAATTTCATCTAGTCAATCTGTCTTCTCTTCCTGTGGCCCAGCACCCCGAGTCACCAGGCCTCCGTAAAAACCATCAAAAACAATGTGTTCAGAGTTTCAAGTGACTCCGCAAAATTATCAGGAAGGCATCCCCCCTTGAAAAAGTCCATGGATAGGGGTAGTACGCTCCCCTCATCTTCATTCCTATCCGGCAGCAACCTGATTTTCTAGGTGATATCGAGGACATGCCCCTAAGAAGGGTCACATTCATCATGTAGAACCTTGTGGACTGAGTGTATGTGTTGGAGCATCTTGATGGGTATTTACTCACTGAGGGTGTTCCACCACTATTGGATCCATTGGGGTGGATTACTTTCCCGCAAAAGAACCAACTAGGTCTCCCTAAACCCACTGAGGCATTAGTGCTGAGCCAGAATTCAGGTAATGGTAAAGAGAACGTCGGAGCTGCTATGCACTCTGACCCGTCTGCCTCAGTGCTGAAGATGGAGGAAGAATATAAGAATGCCACAATGCACCAACAACCTGTTGAGCAAAAGAAGTTGGTCGATGATCTCCTAGCTGAATTTGTTATAGAGGGACAGCCGGACTACAACAACCCTAGGCCAGTAAAGGAGGGGAAGGAACAACATCCCCTCAGCAAGCAGCACCCACGCAACCCTAATCATGCTACTCTCACAGACAGGGTTGAGGATATAACATATTGAAATAGGGCACGGTATGTCTTACCAAACCCTCCCGAATGGTGTGACAATCCATAGGAGCCAAATCAGGCTCCCTCGGCCGCCCCAAGGGTCATGCCGCAAGCTGCTCCACGAGCCGCTAGGCCTGCTTACCATTTTTGAATAACTCGCTAATGCGCTCGTGGATAGGGATCCCCATCAATATAGGGACCCCTACCTAGATGATCCAATGGCGGCACTCATTGCCCGTCTTGAGGAATTGGAAACATAATAGGTGGAAATCCTGCATGATGGCCATATCCGGCACGGGTTGATGATATGTCGGCACCTCTGAGTTTCGGGAATCCAATCTACTCTACCTTTAATTGGACAGGGGACCCACCGTAGCACCTGTCCAACTTCAACTCAAGGAGTGGGTCCATGTTAGGGACTCCAGCATAGCAGGAGGTTGCTAAGCTCTGCTTCTTTGTTCAGGCATTGGAGGGGCCTGCATTCGTCTGGTACATGTAGATTTATGTTGGATCTGTAACTAGTTGGGAGGACCTTCATTGGAAATTACTCTACCAATTAAGCTCCACCATGTAAAAAACTAGAATCACATACCTCTTTAAGTGAAAAAAGTCATGATGAGCATGTCGTGGACTTCATCACCAGGTGGAAAGGGCTTACCTATTCCCTTGTCATGCGACTAACTTAGGAGAAATTATTGGTGATGTGTGTAGGAAATGTCAAGATAGAGCTGGTTCCCAGTTTGATAAACTAGAACTACACCAAAGGATTCCCAGACTTCTCAAAAAAGGACCAGTTCTGGGAAGAAGCTATAAGGCCCCAGCCTTAAACCTTACTTAATCTTGAGTTATTACAAGACTACACATTGAGGATCTTTTCGGGTTTAGAGTTTTAGAGAATTAGATCATAAAACCTTCATTACATTCCACATATAAACAAAGTGGTTACATAATGATAGTATTCTTCATTCCCGTCAATGGAAACACATTTAAAATAAAACATGGATTATTTCTTGAGACATCCTTGACTCTATCATCTTATCATGTACCTTTACCTTGACCTGTGAAAAACATTTCAAAAACTTGGGATGAGCATAAAAACACAGTATGGGTTATAAAAAAACATGGAAAGGAAACATGAGTTCATATATACATAAGAATGAAATCATACTTTACCCATAAAACATAGGCACTTTAACATACCTCATAAAATCATGAATAAATCATAGAAATCATAAGACATAAAGGTAACTTGAGGCATTCATAACATTCTTACGTAGGGAGTAACCCTCTTGGTTACGTTTGGAATACCCATCACAGTATATTCCCTAAAATCACTTCGGAGAAACCTTAACGTTTCACTCCTTCACGTTACCCAATGCATTGGAGAGCTATAACGGGCTCACTCTCCCTTAGTTTATCACGGAACCACCCGTCTTCATAATAATTCCCAAGAACCATAACATAATCTTATCACATAAAATATGCATAAAGGAAACATAACATTTCCTCATTTCAATCACAAGATATCAATACAACACAAAAACCATTGTGAAAACCATTTTCAATACCAAAATAAAAGAAAAGTAAAACATGGTATTTATTTTTCTTTTAAAAAGAAGGTATGGCTTGTAGAGGAAGCCGAAACTCAAATAACGGTCACGACGGCGGAGAAGTCGTTGTCGCCGCATACGTACGACAAAAACATTCCCTTTTGTCGTTTAGTAAACGCTACGTATAAAAAAGATTCCTTTTGAATAAACGTAAAAGTCAAATGGGATTATGCACCGTATAAAAGAAAGTTGTGTATAAAATAAAATATGCCTCAACGAAAGGAGATTGAGACGAAGTCCCATACCTCGTATCCGACTTGACCCGACCGTTCTTTAATCTCCTGAATAATAAACTTGAGTTAATATCTACTTGATTATGAATCTTTTTCAAGTTCATTATTCCTTTTATACCATGTTATGAACGTCATGTAATCCGTTAAGTTAATAATGTTCATTTTGTTGGTATTTGGTTCTTAAGTCAAAAATAGACTTCTTACACTTACATGTTGTTCATTCGGTCAAAGGTTCATTATATCCAGAATGATATTAATGATTTGGATAACATATATATCATATATATTCATCATATACATGTATTTATAATAATACATAATCATTTAGAGGTAAGAAATGAAATGCACCGTTCATGGAGACGGTAAGCCGTACGTACGCATGAACGCTACTTTCATTTTTATTTCGTATTTTATAGAATGGAATCATAATGATATAAATTTATATTATAATTCCAGTATAATATCATATATAATATCATAGTTCCATCCTTTATATGTCCCACATATGGTATTTAACAAATCAAATCACTTTGAGGGGGCGGTAGTCCGCACTTCCTAAAATGAAGATATCGTGTTTACCCATAATGGAAACCATAAAGGTATGCCCAAAATGAAAAAAACAGAAGCTTGAGGAAAACATAAACATATCATACATCATATATAAAAATAGTGACATCATAATGGCCACCATTGAAGGTGTTAAATGAGTATTGAACAATCATCGTTTCGGGAGGCAGAATTTCGCCATCCACGGAAACCGTATGTTCTTTAACCTTTTGATGTAGTTGTGTGAGAGTGTAGCTCAAATAAATCTTATAAAAACATCCTAGTATATTGAATATACTGTTGTTTTTACAAAAGGAGTAAATAAAAAGAGTTTAGGGGGTTGGAGAAGCAAAATAAAACAAATGAACATGAGAGAATGAATTACCTTAAAAAGTGTAACTCTTTTTGATTTGAGCCTAAAGGCTTCCTCTGAAAGGATTATGCCCAAATGGAATCCTCTAGGATGAGGAGAGGGATTTGGAGAGAGTAAAGGGGAAGGTTTTGGCCGAGCCAAAGGCTTGAGTAGTGTGTGAAATGAGGTAGAGGTGGGGCCCTTTTATAAGAGGAGAGGAGGGGCACTTTTGGAAAGTAAAGAAATATTACATTATTTGAAAATGTGTTTCGGTTTCAAAAGGTCCCACATTGATATAATTCATGGATAAGGTGATAATTCTTCTAAATCCACTCATCCAATTGGTTTTGGACATGTGTAGTTCATAGATTTTACATTATCTTTCCATTTTATTTAAATCGTCAAATAATGATGTCATCGCTGCATCATTATTATGTCATAAATAATTTAATTTATTTAATGTCTAAAAATCATATAAAAAATACTATTATGTAGGTAATCATTTTAGCTTTCCAATGAATATTTATAATCAAAAATCTGATCTTTATAACCCCATGTAAAATTTTTTTTCGTAAAACATATTATGTTTGTGTCATTTTTACTTTTACATTTAATAAAAAGTTATTTATGTCATTTCCAAATCAAAGTGTCTCCATGGGGTCCCAAAGTTGACCCATGGCTTTTCTTGGTCGGCCATGACACAACCAATAAGGTTGGGACATGTTTTTAGGTCATTTCCTATTATTAAAGCATTATTTATACCTTAAACTACCCTAATTACCACTAATCGCGATTAAGAACTTAATAAGTTACTATTCACCAAAAAGTATTATAATCTCATTGAACCACATTTTACTTTTTAATGACAACCATGTATGTCGGATTTTCAAAATTCAATACACATTAGTGGTAAACTTTCATTTAACTGAAAAATCAGTTTGCTTGATTACCACTTAGTGGTTTCACTATTCATCAATAATTGAAGTTTTTCAGAAAATTACCAAAAATTCACCCTAACTATATTTGATATTCTGAATTCAAAAATGAAGTTCATTTTACAAAATTCAAATCATATAAGTCATATTAATTAATTTAATAATTAATTCCCGCTGCCAGAGCAAATAGCGTGTTTTTACAAAACAATAAGTATCAAAAGATTGACACCAGTTTAAGTCTAATTTCAAAGTGAAATTGATTCCAATGACGACCATTGGATAAAATGGTAAAAATATATTCTAATTTCACTTCAAAACCAATTCAAAACATAATCTAATCATATAAATAAATTAGATTAAAAAGCAGTTTTGATGTAAAATGCAGTATTTTTCACTATTCATTAAAAAATGAACATTGTTAGAAAAATACCAAAAATTCACACAAGGTAAATTTTGATGTCCCAATCATAAAGGATAAGTTTATTTTGACAAACATAGTTTATAAAATTGTCAAAATATAGATTCAAAAATGGTTTGCCATCAAAAGGCAGTAAAACAATCTTTTAAGAATATTAGTGTATTCAATGCATAAGATTGTATTTATTTTCATTGTAAGCCTCTATAACACTATCTTAATCATTAATAGACATAGATAAAAATATCTATTATTCATTACTTACTTGGGATGTTACATCCTTCCCCCCTTTAGAAAATTGCGTCCCCGCAATTTATTTACTTATCGAATAAATGGGGGTACTTATCCCTCATTGCATTTTCAGATTCCCATGTTGCCTCTTCAATCATGTGGTTTTTCCACAAAACCTTTACCTGCTTAATCACCTTATTCCGTAACACTTGCTCCCTGTGGTCAAGAATCTGGACTGGATGTTCCTCATAAGATAGGTTCTCTTCCAGCTGAACTACCTCTGGGCTCAAAACATGAGATGGATCTGGCATATACTTTCTCAACATCGAAATGTGAAAAACATTGTGTACCTGAGATAAACTCGGAGGTAAATCCACTCGGTATGCAACTTATCCAACTCTCTCTAGAATTTCGTATGGTCCAATGAACCTTGGACTCAACTTTCCTTTCTTACCAAATATCATCACACTTTTCCAAGGAGAAACCTTGAGAAAAACATGATCACCTACCTCGAAAGATAGATCCTTCCTCCGGTTATCCGCATAACTCTTCTGCCTTCTCTGAGCTGTTCTCATGTGTTTCTGAATCAGCTGAACTTTTTCTGCCATCTATTCTACCAATTCTGGTCCCATCAACTTCCTTTCACCCACTTCATCCCAGAAAGCTGGAGTTCGACACCGCTTCCCATATAATGCCTGAAATGGTCCCATCTGTATACTGGAATGAAAACTGTTATTATATGAAAACTCAACCAAAGAAAGATGTTGGTCCCAAATTCCCTGATAATCCATAGAACAAGCTCGTAGCATATCCTCCAATGTCTGAATTGTTCATTCTGACTGCCCATCTGATTGAGGATGAAAAGCTGTACTAAAATTTAATTCAGTACCCAACGACTTCTTAAGGACTTTCCAAAAGTTAGAAGTAAACCTGGGATCACGATCCGATACAATGGAGAGAGGAACTCCATGTAACCTGACTATCTTTTTAAGATACAAACGGGAAAGTTGATCAAGAGAGAAAGTATCTCGTATAGAAAGGAAATGAGCAGATTTGGTCAAGCGATCAACAATAACCCAGATTGCATTATTACCTCGAGATGTCTTCGGTAATCCAACAACAAAGTCCATGGATATATTCTCCCATTTCCACTCTGGCACTGGTAAAGGCTGAAGCATCCCTTTCGGTAACTGCAGCTCTGCTTTAACCTGCTGACAAGTCAAACACTTCACAGTAAAAAGAGCAATATCTCTTTTCATTCCATCCCACCAGAAATACTCCCGCAGATCTCTATACATCTTAGTACTGCCCGGATGAACTGAAAACAGAGAACTATGAGCTTCACATAACAACTCTCTCTTCAACTTTGAATCACAAGGCACACACAATGTCTTCCCAAATCTCAAAACGCAATCATTATCAATGTTGAATTCAGGCAACTTACCTTTCTGAACCAGCTTTACCTTTTTCTGCAACTCACTATCTTGCTTCTGTGCTTGCTTGATTCTATCTGATAGAGATGATCTCACTGATACCTGAAACAAAATAGAAGGACTCCCTGCACCAACAACTTCTATGCCAAAGTTCATCAAATCCTTAACCAAAGGATCACGTTCCAAACGCAACATTGTTAATGAAGCATTACTTTTTCGACTCAAAGCATCAGCCACTTTATTTGCTTTTCCCGGATGGTAATGAATTGTACAATCATAATCATTGATTAATTCCAGCCATCTCCTCTGTCTCATGTTTAACTCTTTCTGAGTGAATATATACTTTAAACTTTTGTGATCGGTATATATTTCACACTTTACTCCATACAAATGATGCCTCCAAATTTTTAAAGCAAAAACAACAGCAGCTCATTCCAAATCATGTGTAGGGTAATTTACCTCATGAGTTTTCAACTGTCGTGAAGCATAAGCAATTACCTGATCATTCTGCATTAGGAAGAAACCAAGTCCTTTCAATGAAGCATCACTGTATATAACAAACTCACCATTCCTGGAAGGTAGTGCCAAAACTGGAGCATTCACCAATCTTCTTTTCAATTCCTGAAAACAATCATCACATTCTTTTAACCAGATAAACTTAACACCCTTCCGAGTTAGCTTAGTCATTGGACTAGATAACCGTGATAAATTTCTAACAAACCTTCGGTAATAGCCCACCAAACCAAGGAATCTACGAATCTCGGTTACATTTGTGGGTCTTGGCCATTCTTCCACAACTTTTGTTTTTACAGGATCAACAGTTATTCCATCTTTAGAAACAATGTGACCAACGAAAGAATTTTTTTTCAACCAAAAATCACACTTGCTGAATTTCCCATACAGTTTCTTTTCTTTTAAGGTTTGCAAGATAACCCTTAAATGTTTTTCATGCTCCTCTTTACTTTTAGAAAACACCAAAATATCATCAAAAAAAACCACCACAAACTTATCCAAGAAATCATGGAAAATTCTATTAATTAAGTCCATGAATACAGCAGGTGCATTGGTTAGCCCAAAAGGCATTACTACAAATTCATAATGGCCATATCTCGTACGGAACGCGGTCTTCGGAATATCTGCCTCCTTTACCTTCAGCTGATGGTACCCCGATCTCAAGTCAATCTTTGAATAAAACTGATCTCCCTGGAGCTGATCAAACAAATCATCGATATGAGGCAAAGGATATTTGTTCTTAACAGTTATATTATTCAAGGCTCTATAATCAATGCAAAGTCTCATAGAACCATCTTTCTTTTTAACAAATAAAACAGGAGCACCCCATGGTGATGTGCTAGGTCTAATGAAACCTTTCTCTAATAAATCATGAAATTGATCCTTCAACTCTAAAAGTTCAATTTGTGCCATTCGATAAGGGGGTTTGGAAATTGGCTTAGCATCAGGAACTAAGTCAACAGTAAACTCAACATCCCGATCTGGTATTATTCCAGGAAACTCATCAGTAAAAACATCAGGATACTCATTTACCACTGGCATATCATTAATCTGAACAGTTCCTTTATTTTCAACGACGTGTGCAAGGTAACATTCATTTCCACCTTTTACAAGTTTATCGGCCTCTTGATATGTTATCAAAAGTAAGGGTTCATTCTTGTAAACAAACTGAAAGTCTTTCTGAAAAGAAACTTCTTTAGCTCTACAGTCAATCTTAGCATGGTAAATAGAGAGCCAATCCATACCCAGGATAACATCAAACTCTACTAGAGGTAGAACAATAAGGTTTGCAAGTAGGTTCTTTCCACAGATAAGGATAGGAAGATTCTTTTAAATTCTTTTTTCCTCGACACTTCCCCCATGTGTTTTTACCAAAAGTTCAGGAGTCATTTCTTGAGAGGTTATTCCCATTTTACTAGAAAAGGTTTCAGAGATGAAAGAATGTTTAGACCCCGAATCAAACAACACACTGGCATAATCTGAAAAAACAAAAAAAGTACCGGATACAACTTCATTTGATGGCCCGACATCTGCTGAAGTAGTTGGAAAGGATTTCACAACCCCTTTTTGCTTGTAGTCTAACTGCTTCCCATCACTCAAGCTCCTTGTCAGACACTCGTTTGCATAGTGACCCATCTCATTGCACTTATAACATTTGACTAACTATAAATCCAATTTGTTCTTACCTTCACCTTGATTCTTTTCAGTGCAATCACGAGCCTTATGTCCCATCTTACCACATCGGTAGCACTTCCCAGAAATCAGAAGACATTCCCCAGCATGCCTTTTGCCACATCTATCACAAACTGGAAACTTAGTTCTCTTACCATCAGACTTTTTTGAAGAATTCTTACCTTTCTCCTGCCACCTCGGTCCCTTCTTCTGCTGGTTGTTATAGAAAACTTGGTCATCAGCAAACTCCATTTCCACCTTCTCAGCACATCGAACAAGCTTTTCATAACTTTTAAACTCACGAGAAGCTAATTCCCTTCGATACTTTGGCTTTAATCCTGAGTAGAAATGATTGATTTTACTATCAAGGTCCCGAATAAAATTTGGAGCATACCTTGCCAATCGAGTGAACCTTTCTTCATAGGCAGCCACTGAGTCTTCCTCTTGCCTCAATTACAAGAATTTCTTTTCCATCCTAAGTCGAACAGCCTTAGGAAAATACTTCTCAAGAAACATACCTTTGAATTCATCCCAGTCAAGAGAATCAATCTCATCGGCGTCCCTGATATTTTTAACCATAGACCACCACTGATCTGCTTCACCCTCCAAACGGTAAATAGCAAGACTAACCTTTTGATTGTCTGAACACCCCATGACATCAAAAATCTTCTCCAGTGCTTTAATCCACCCTTCAGCTAGCACAGGGTCAGATGATCCCTTGAATGATGGTGGATGTTGCCTCATGAAATGTTCCACCACTGACATGTTCCTCTGCGGTTGATCTGGCTGATCTCGTGCATGGATACCACCACCATTTATCGCTTGATTCAACTGCGCCATTACTGCAACAAACTGTTCAGTTCCAATTCCGACCATTTCGGGATGCTGATTCGGAAGGTTATTTCCTTCTGTATGCCTTCCTAGCACTGCTTCCCTGTTTCCTCTGCGGAAAACCATTCTGAACAAACATGTCTTAGATGAAGCAACATGGTAATCTTTAAATGCTATATCATTTCGAAAAAAAATATTTTTGGATAATCATTTAATAGAATTCTAACTCCTAAAGTTATCTAAACCGACCTCTGATACCAACTATAAGGCCCCAGCCTTAAACCTTACTTAATCTTGAGTTATTACAAGACTACACATTGAGGATCTTTTCGGGTTTAGAGTTTTAGGGAATTAGATCATAAAACCTTCATTACATTCCACATATAAACAAAGTGGTTACATAAATATAGTATTCTTCATTCCCATCAATGGAAACACATTTAAAATAAAACATGGATTATTTCTTGACACATATTTCACTCTATCATCTTATCATGTACCTTTCCCTTGACCTGTGAAAAACATTTCAAAAACTTGGGATGAGCATAAAAACTCAGTATGGGTTATAAAAAAAACATGGAAAGGAAACATGAGTTCATATATACATAAGAATGAAATCATACTTTACCCATAAAACATAGGCACTTTAACATACCTCATAAAATCATGAATAAATCATAGAAATCATAAGACATAAAGGTAACTTGAGGCATTCATAACATTCTTACGTAGGGAGTAACCCTCTTGGTTACCTTTGGAATACCCCTCATAGTATATTCCCTAAAATCTCTTCGGAGAAACCTTAACGTTTCACTCCTTCGCGTTACCCAATGAATTGGAGAGCTATAACGGGCTCACCCGCCCTTAGTTTATCACGGAACCACCCGTCTTCATAATAATTCCCAAGAACCATAACATAATCGTATCACATAAAATATGCATAAAGGAAACATTACATTTCCACATTTCAATCACAAGATATCAATACAACACAAAAACCATTGTGAAAACCATTTTCAATACCAAAATAAAAGAAAAGTAAAACATGGTATTTATTTTTCTTTTAAAAAGAAGGTATGGCTTGTAGAGGAAGCTGAAACTCAAATAACGGTCACGACGGCGGAGAAGTCGTTGTCGCCGCATATGTACGACAAAAACATTCCCTTTTTTCGTTTAGTAAACGCTTCGTATAAAAAAGATTCCTTTTGAATAAATGTAAAAGTAAAAGGGGTTTATACAACGTATAAAAGAAAGTTGTGTATAAAATAAAATATGCCTCAACAAAAGGAGATTGAGAATAAGTCCCATACCTCGTATCCGACTTGACCCGACCGTTCTTTAATCTCCTGAATAATAAACATGAGTTAATCTCTACTTGATTATGAATCTTTTTCAAGTTCATTATTCCTTTTATACCATGTTATGAACGTCATGTAATCAGTTAAGTTAATAATGTTCATTTTGTCGGTATTTGGTTCTTAAGTCAAAAATAGACTTCTTACACTTACATGTTGTTCATTTGGTCAAAGGTTCATTATATCCAGAATTATATTAATGATTTTGATAACATATATATCATATATTTTCATCATATACATGTATTTATAATAATACATAATCATTTAGAGGTAAGAAATGAAATGCACCGTTCATGGAGACGGTAAGCCGTACGTACGCATGAACGCTACTTTCATTTCTATTTCGTATTTTATAGAATGGAATCATAATGATATAATGGTATATTATAATTCCAGTATAATATCATATATAATATCATAGTTCCATCCTTTATATGTCCCACATATGGTATTTAACGAATCAAATCACTTTGAGGGGGTGGTAGTCCGCACTTCCTAAAATGAAGATATCGTGTTTACCCATAATGGAAACCATAAAGGTATGCCCAAAATGAAAAAAACAGAAGCTTAATGAAAACATAAACATATCATATATCATATATAAAAATAGTGACATCATAATGGCCACCATTGAAGGTGTTAAATGAGTATTGAACAATCATCGTTTCGGGAGGCAGAATTTCGCCATCCACGGAAACCGTATGTTCTTTAACCATTTGATTTAGTTGTGTGAGAGTGTAGCTCAAATAAATCTTATAACAACATCCTAGTATATTGAATATACTGTTGTTGTTACAAAAGGAGTAAATAAAAAGAGTGTAGGGGTTTGGAGAAGCAAAATAAAACAAATGAACATGAGAGAATGAATTACCTTAAAAAGTGTAACTCCTTTTGATTTGAGCCTAAAGGCTTACTTTGAAAGGATTCTGCCCAAAGGGAATCCTCTAGGATGAGGAGAGGGATGTGGAGAGAGTAAATGGTCAGGGGTTGGCCGAGCCAAAGGCTTGAGTAGTGTGTGAAATGAGGTAGAGGTGGAGGCCTTTTATAAGAGGAGAGGAGGGGCACTTTTGGAAAGTAAAGAAATATTACATTATTTGAAAATGTGTTTCGGTTTCAAAAAGTCCCACGTTGATATATTTCGTGGATAAGGTGATAAGTCTTATAAATCCACTCATACAATTGGTTTTGGACATGTGTAGTTCATAGATTTAACATTATCCTTCCATTTTATTTAAATCGTCAAATAATGATGTCATTACTGCATCATTATTATGTCATAAATAATTTAATTTATTTAATGTCTAAAACTCATAAAAAAAATACTATTATGTAGGTAATCTTTTTTAGCTTTCCAATGACTATTTATAATCAAAAATATGATCTTTATAAACCCATGGAAAAATTGTTTTCGTAAAACATATTATGTTTGTGTCATTTTTACTTTTACATTTAATAAAAAGTTATTTATGTCATTTCCAAACCAAAGTGTCTCCATGGGGTCCCCAAGTTGACCCATGGCTTTTCTTGGTCGTCCATGACACAACCAATAAGTTTGGGACATGTGTCTAGGACATTTCCTATTATTAAAGCATTATTTATACCTTAAACTACCCTAATTACCACTAATCGCGATTAAGAACTTAATAAGTTACTATTCACCAAAAAATTATTATAATCTCACTGAACCACATTTTACTTCTTAATGAAAACCATGTATGTCGGATTTTCAAAATTCAATACACATTAGTGGTAAACTTTCATTTAACTGAAAAATCAGTTTGCTTGATTACCAATTAGTGGTTTCACTATTCATCAAAAATTGAAGTTTTTCAGAAAATTACCAAAAATTCACCCTAAACTATATTTGATATTCCGAATTCAAAAATGAAGTTCATTTTAAAAAATTAAAATCATATAAGTCATATTAATTAATTTAATAATTAATTCCCGCTGCCAGAGCAAATAGCGTGTTTTTACAAAACAATAAGTATCAAAAGATTGACACCAGTTTAAGTCTAATTTCAAAGTGAAATTGATTCCAATGACGAACATTGGATAAAATGGTAAAAATATATTCTAATTTCACTTCAAAACCAATTCAAAACATAATATAATCATATAAATAAATTAGATTAAAAAGCAGTTTTGATGTAAAATGCAGTATTTTTCACTATTCATTAAAAAATGAACATTGTCAGAAAAATACCAAAAATTCACACAAGGTAAATTTTGATGTCCCAATAATAAAGGATAAGTTTATTTTGACAAACATAGTTTATAAAATTGTCAAAATATAGATTCAAAAATGGTTTGCCCTCAAAAGGCAGTAAAACAATCTTTTAAGAATATTAGTGTATTCCATGCATAAGATTGTATTTATTTTCATTTTAAGCCTCTATAACACTATCTTAATCATTAATAGACATAGATAAAAATATCTATTATTCATTACTTACTTGGGATGTTACAGAATCCCTGCAACATGCTTGCCAATCATGTGTATTGCCGCTTTTAATTCACGTGAGTATGGATGTCATTGCCGAGCCCGCCATAGTGGCCCAAATAAAGGCCACCAGACAACTGGAGTTATTACCAGTGGAGCTGCCTCTGCAACCTCACACAGGCTTTCCACTACAGGCGTAGCCTATAGCCCATCTGTGGCTTCATCAGAATCGGCAGGTGCCCCCGCGAAATGTGCCGCCATCGCCTAGGAGGGAAAATCGGGCCCCGCTTCATCGAAAATCTCCTCCAACACCTCGTCAAGGCTAGGCTCTAAGGAATCCCTTTTTAGAAATAAGAAACTGGACGTACTCGTTCAACGAGAATCAGGTCCTCGGGTACATATGAAGTGCCTTGGAATATGGACTGTGTGTGTGCCTGAGTGCATAAGGCCAGAGGAGGTGAACCTCACTGATCGCCCCAAGTACTGCACCTATCATCAGATTCTTGGGAACACCCTCAAGTAGTGCTATGTGTTCAGAGACTATATTCAATACTAGGTCGATAGGAATATAGTCCGGTTGGACCCGCCCCCCGCACAAGTGGAATGCGTCGCCGTAAGGTCAGACAACAGCATCAACAGTGATGGTGAGTGGCTGCAGGTTTCTAACCGTGAGTCCCAGAAGTATGACTACTAAATGGCTTATAAAATGGTTTCTCGTGCCCATGGTATCATTCATGCATGCTTGAATCAGCTGGAGCCTTCGGAAGCTACAACTTCTACTTCTACATCGTCATCTCAGTCGGCCTCTTCCAAGAAGAGTAAGCATCAGCGGCGCAAGGGAAAGCAATGCACCCCGCCGATGCCATAATCATCCCACAATCTAGGAGACTTCATCCCTCTAGATAAGGGGATTCTACCCAAAATCCACCCGGTGATGGATGGCTCTTAAATTCATAGTCAAGGATATACTTCGGTTAATACCGTGGAGTTAGTAAATCCCTATATGACTCTCGACAATGGGGAGAGCCAGGCGAACCTCCCCAACATCCCCAGCTGACGCCAACGTCGGCAGATCCACGACCATATGTGTTGTATAGGCACATTAGTTGGTACCTCCATCTAGGCCATGCAAATCATAGAGACCAGGTAGCAGGCCCAACACAGAACTCAGCACGCGCAACCTCTCCATTCGGTGTCGTCGGGCCTGCCCCCATAACCGTTTGTGTTACTTGATCCGGAAGAGCCACTTCAACCATGTCGTGACCAGACTCACACTGCTATAGGCCGATCTTAGTCATCCATCCCTCATCTAGTAGCTACTCCGTGGGCTTCAACTAGTGTGCAGTGAGATATTCCCACCACCAGTCAGTCGTCGGTCCAGCCACCAGGGCCCGCTATGCCTCCTGTCACATAACAGCCTCCTGGAAGCAGAAGCTCGCTCCTGGCATGGAAGTAAGATGTTCCCAAGAACCTTGTAAACATCCCATCATGGCTTTCCATCCTTGAGGCCCTTCAACTGTCATCATATATGCATGAGGCCCTCGCTGAGGCTTTAAGAATCCCCCTCAAATTTGAGACAGAGGTAGCACCTGCGGAAGCCTTTCATGCTGAAGAAACTGATAACGCTGAATGTCAGGCCATCATTTCATACTCTAGAGAGGATGAAGTCACTCCCATATAGAGGCACATCCTCCCACTATATATTAACATCTAGTTTAATGGTGTGGAGGTTCACCGCTATCTTGTTGACACTTTCTCTAGGATTAACTTTATCCCGACATAGACGTTGTGGAAGCTAGGGTTATTCGAGGATGACATGACTCCCTATGACATGATGATCCAAGGATACGATAGGATAGAATAGAGACCAGTCAGTAAGATCCATTTTAAGACCCATTTTGGTGGACTAGTAGCCATCACTAAGTTCATGGTTGTCTCTGAGGACACCGCGCACAATGCATTGATGGGCAGACCATGGCTCCACCGGCACATGGTGGTTCCCTCATCGTATCACCAGTGCCTAAAGTACTCCATCAATGGTAGATTAGGCATACTCCAAGGTGATGTGTCTCCTTTTTCCTCTAGTTAATCCCACTACCTGGATGCCAACTATTAAAAGATCATGGACAAGCAGATTCAGGCTAGTGAGGTTGAACCCATCGCGGTTTCAACTAACCCCTATGCAGGACTGGACGACACCTACGTCCTCCAAATCCATCAATTGGAGGCCACGACCCCTAAAATGGGAAAAAAAATTTGTCTCTAGCACAAGTGAGAAACATGTTCCCAAGTCCTAGAGTTAGTGGAAAATCACCTCGTTCTCCTACACAAATCAGGAACAGGTGATCCTGAAGCCTCCTACCCCTATAATGTATCGGGATATCTTCCCCCATTGAAACAGAAGTACATCATACATATATTGTTCAATGGGTTGGAATCAATCAGATCAAGCCGACTCTCCACTATTGCTTCTATATCATCATGCGTGGCCCCTTGGGCCTAAGACTAGATGGGATCTGGTTGACAACCATCATTACTATGGTTTTGGCAGCATGTGAACCTTTTTATATGTTGTCCACTGCCACCCAAGATGGTACTAGGCTCTCTTTAGGATCTGTCAACCCAGAGGAAGATTCTCCCACTAGAGGTCCCTCCTCCTCAAGTGAAGAAGAGGATTTAGAGGATGCTCCCCAACCTTTTAAGATAGTGTCTCTTCCATGGTCAATGAACTGGTACAGGTGAACCTCGGTAGTGAGGTAGATCCAAGGCGCACATTGATCAATGCTGCCATGCCCCCGAGGAGCAAAATTGGTACATGGCCATTGTAAATCAACATTGTGACATGTTTTCCTAGAGTTATGTTGAGATTCCCGGACTATATCCTCAGGTTTTTGTCCACCGCCTCGGTCTTCCAGCAAATCATCACGGGTTCAAGAAGCATCCCAGAATGTTTCACCATTCTCATGATGCCATGGTCGATGAAGAAGTTGACAAGATCATTATAGCTAACATCACTAAGTAGGTCCAGTAACCCAAATGACTGGCCCATATTTTTCCAGTCAAAAAGAAGAATGGATAGATCAGGGTCTGCATCAACTTCCACGATCTCAACTTCCACTGTCTGAAGGATGGTTTTCCCCTTCCTATGAAGGAATTGTTGATCGATTCTATAGTTGGGATCCAAGACCTCTCATTCATGGATGGTTACTCCGGATACAATCAGATCTGTATGGCTCCTGAGGACGAAGAGTCCATAGCCTTCATAGCACCGCAAGGTACGTTTTGTTACTAGGTCATGATCTTATGCTTCAAGAATAAAGGTGACACCTCTCAGTGGGACATGCATTTAATATTCAAGCCAATCATCGGAATATTGGTGGAATGTTATGTGGATGATATTTTGGTCAAATCCTACCTACACTCGAACCATCTCAAGGACTTTGAGTAAGTGTTCGCCTTCCTCCATTCCTGCCACCAGAAGATGAACCTGTTGAAGTGTGCCTTCAGGGTCACCTTTGGGATGTTTTTGGGATTTGTTGTCAGGTACCTGGGAATCGATATTGACCCATAGAAGATCAAGGAAATCAACCAGAGGCATCCTCCAGCAATATTCTATAGCTTCAAGGTTTCCAAGGATACAGAGCCTACATACATCGGTTCATTGTGAATCTGGCTGGAAAATGTAAGCCCTTTTCGTGGTTCATGAAGAAATGAACTGCCTAAGAATGGGATGAAGAGTTCCGGACCACGTTTGAGGAAATAAACCAGAATCTGCTTCAGACTCTGGTCCGGATTCCACCCATCTATGGAAAGCTTCAGGTCCTCTATGTGACTACCCTATAACGATCTCTTGGCACCCTTCTCACCCCAAAGAATAATGAGGGGAGGAAGAGCTGTCTCTACTACCTCAGTCGTGTGCTCATAGATATGGAGACCAAATACTCCCACATTGAAAAACCTTCCCCAGACTTTTATTTTCTATGCAGAAGTTGCGACACTACTTACAACACCATGAGGTACACCTGGTGTCTTTGGTAGACCCACTGAAGTATGTCCTAGGTCATCCCATGAAGACAGGCCAACTAGCGTAGTGGTTGGTAATCCTACATCAGTTTTACATCAGGTTTGTGCTCGAGATGGCTATCAAGGGACAGTCATTGGCAGATTTTTTGGATGCGCATCCAACCCCCATGGACTAATCCCTATACCTGGATTTTCTTGATGAGGAAATCCTCTCGGTAGATCAGGCCATCCCGTGTTAGAAAATGTACTTCGACGACACCTCATGGAGTCCCACCAGCATGATGTTCAATGATCCCATACTCAATAGGGTAGGTATGGGTATTATCGTTATTACCCTGGCTCAATCCGTTCTATCATATTCATTCCTGATGTTAAAAGGATGCACCAAAAATGAGCTGTATTATTAGACTCTTATCACTGGCCTCGAACTGGCCCTCGAGATCGTTGTGCCCCATTTCAATGTGAAAGGGGATTCCGAACTATTAATCAAACAAATAAACAGTGGCTACATCTTCAGAAATCCTGAACTCATGCCATTATTAGAACACACTCTCTAGCTAATGGCCCAGTTCCAATCTTGACTAGAAGTTACTCATGTCCCTCAGTATCAGAATAGTAGAGCTGATGCCCTGGCCGGACTAGCTGTGTCACATGTAGAACCCGAGCATGATGATGTGATTATTCATGTGGCACATCAGAGAGTCATTTCTCATGTCACCATAGATGATAATGATGTCCTGTGGGTAATCCATTATTCTACCGGAGCCTCCACAATATGAACCCCACATTATTCAGATGCATTTGGTTGATGTGAATTCTGATTGGAGGGCCCTCTTTTTCATGTATCTCCAAAATTGTTACCTCCCAGCAGATCGGGCCATGCGTGAGTGAATCTGATTCCACGCGCTGTAGTTTACCCTCCAGAGTGGTATTAGACTTGAGAAGAACATCTACAAGCATGGGTTTGATGGTGTTCTCCTCTATTGCATCCAAGGAGTCGAGATTTCCCAAGTCATTCAAGAGGTTCATGCCAGTTCCTGTGGTGCCCGCCAGACTGGATCAAAGATTTCTTATCATATCTGGAGACGGGGGTACTTCTGGACCTCCATGATCCACAATTGCATCAAGTTCACCAAGAGATGTCATGCGTGCCAAATTCATGCTAACTTCATGCATTGGCCGCCCAAAACTCTCCCCTCCACAAAGTATTATTGGACATTTGTGGTGTGGGGACTCGATGTCGTGGGACCAAATCGAATGGCAACAGCTCGTTAGTGCAGGTTAATCCTAACCACCCCAGATTCATTTTCCAAATGGGCATAGGTGGTTCTGATCAAAGAGGTTAAGGAATGTTCTATCATTGACTTCGTGAGCTCCAATATCATCTACCATTTCGGAGTCCCTCATGTCGTCCTCATCGATAACAACACAAACTTTCAAGAATCTGAGCTAAATAAATTCTACGCCAAGTACAACATCCGTTCGAGCCATACCTCTCCCTATCACGTGTAGGAAAATGGGGAGATCGAGGCGTTCGAAAAAACTCTCTCTAATATTTTGTAAAAAATGGTTTGTCAGAACAAGAGGAGTCGGTTGCACAAGCAACCCAATGCCCTCTGGGCTATCATACAATGACTTGTAATTCCACCCAGGTGACCCCATATTCCATAGTGTATAAAGTTGAGGTCATCCAACCCACCGATATCAAACTGCCTTTGTTTCGCATAGCGGTCTATGACCAATAGGTGCTATATAAAATATCTGAAATTCATCTGGATGAATTGGAATCACATGATGAAAATAGGATTCATACCCTGCACAATCTGGAAAGATACTAGAACATGATAGCTAGGGCATTCAACAAGAGAGTTCGTCTCCGCTCCTTCTTACAAGGTGACTTGGTATTGGCCCTCTCGACACCAATGATCCCCGGTAGGAAACCACCCATGTTAGAGACTAAATGGAAAGAAACTTAAATAATTCACAGGGTTTACCCCAATTGTGAATACTCCTTGGTGACCATGTATGGTGAGTGTATAACTCCCCCCCACCAATTCTAAGTTCCTGAAGAAATATTTTTCCTGAGCCTACTACTACTGCATGAATTTAAATTGGATGGTCCTGTATAATCTTAAACTGGACGGTCCAGCATGACCCTAATCTACATTCTGGTCCTGAATGACCCTAAACTAGATGGGCCAACATGACCCTAAACTGCATGATTGTCCTGTATAACCCAAAACTATGTGATGGTACTGCATGACCCAAAACTTCATGACGGTCCTGCAAAACAATAAATTGCATGATGGTCCCGCATGACCCTAAACTGCATGAGGGTCCTACAGGACCTCAAATTGCATAATGGTCCCACATGACCCTAAACTGCATGGTGGTCCTACACTACCTTAAACTGCATGACGGTCCCACATGACCCTAAACTGAATGATGGTCCTGCATGACCTAAAACTGGACGGTCCCTCTTGAGCCAAAATTGTTCGGTCCAACATGTCATTAATCATTTTGGTCATACATGACTGTAAATATAAAACGTCCCACATGATGTTAAATTGTATGTCATCCTGAAAGATGCTAAACTGCACCCTTATAAATTTGTACGGCTTTATTCTCATCCTCATGGAATACGTAGGAACACTCAATCATTTCTCCTTAAGCCCAACCCCATGAATCTTCTCTTTGACTATCCACCATAGGTATAGTTCTCTCGGAGGGTCCTTGCATGATATGGTATAGGCTTATTTAGCCCCAATCATGTCAATATTATGATGATCACACCATGTTCCCACTCCTCGTTCTTCAATACTCCCACATCCTAACCATATGGTGCTAAACTACATGGACTTCAAGAACTACATACGGCTTGATTCCCATTCTCATGGGATATGTAGAAACACCCAGACATTTCTTCTGTTGTCCCAGACCAAATGGAAGAATATTCCATAGGGTCAAGACATATGGTGTGGTGCAGAAATTGTCTCCAATTCACATTGACCTCATCTCGATCCGGCCATACATCCCACTCCCTCGAGGTGTTCACCTCTTTTAAAGATGGGTATAGCTATGCTTCACCCACTCCTTTGATTGGGACTCCATCATCTTTCCCATCCATAAGGTCCCCATGAATGGAATGGATGCTAGGCCTAAGGGATCTCCTAGCGCTTCGAGCTAATTCCCTTGAGGATGTTGATCAACAAGCCGATACAAGTCCCGCGTTGTGAATATGGTCAGCAGTCAATGCTCATTTTTTTCTCCCAGTCTAGGTCACTATAGGGATGCTGTGTTTTGAACATGGTAAAAAAATATCATGTGTCGTTAAAACCACACCAAGATGTCCCGAAATTTGAGTGTAGTTGTTCATTAATCCCTGTTGTATCTCCATGCGACGAACTACCTTCGGGCGATGCCAATTACAGGATTTTACAGTGTTGTATGGGATTAGTTCAATAATAATGCCAGGATACTCACTGTGCCATACACATCCCCAGATGAGGAACCTTATCCATACCTTCTTCCTCACTATAAGATGTTAAACTGGAAGCTGGCTGGGAATTTCTGTCTGAGTCCTAGCCATAGGACCCTTGGTCTTCTCGGCCCCAGACCAATGTCTTCACTCATGTTTATACGGTGTGGTATGGGATTATGTCCTCATTCATGTTGGGTTACCCGTCGTGACGTACACCTCTTGTATATGAGGTATCTCACCCATTTCTGTCCTTACTACATGAAGATAAAATGCACATTACTCCTTTCAAGAACTATGTGTGGCTTGATTCACATCCAAATTGGATACGTAGGACTGTCCGAACGTCTAGACATTGGGTCCAGCCCCATCTCTTAGAGGTCTCCCTGTTATCTAGGACCCTTGGCCAGCATTCCCCAAGGGAGGGGTATGTGGTGTGGTATGGGATTATGTCCTCGTTCATGTCAGAGTTTTGTAACAACCACACCATTTACCTCCTCCTCCAGAGAGTTTTCTATCCCCTATCACTACAGTTGTCTTTTCAAATCGACATTTCTCAAGATGAGCCCCTCAATTCTCTTTAGCAATTAACTAATGTGCCCTAGGTAACTCTGGTTTAGCACCTGGAATGTCAGATTCTACCCAGACATGCTTTCACCAATTTCTCATGCTTCGTGTTCCCCTTAATTAGGGATTCCATCACCTTTCACACCTAGAGATACCCCCAAATTTCATAGATACGAGACCTAAGGTCCCTCCTACCATTTTGGGCCAACGTCCTTGAAGGTTTCAGACAACAAGTTGATACAAGTCCCATGTTGCAAATATGTTCAGTGGTTGATGCTCATTTGTTTGTCCCCATTTTAGGATAACGTGATATGATTTCTATGTTTTGAACACAGTCAACAGTCATCCTCCAACGTCATGCCAACCCCATTAAGCCCAAAATTTCGGTCACATGATTCACATCCTTCTCCACATAATCATGTCTAGGTAGAACTTTGAAACTCTTGGTAATATTCCTCAGTTCGCATCCTCGCATTAGGAGGAAAAATCCATGATAAGGTAATCATTCAGAGCTCCACCAATTTCCCCTTTGCATGTATCTCACGTATTGAAAATACCTTACCTGCCCTGGTTTCCTACACTAAGTTCGACTCACATAGGCTTAGGGATTGGGTTAAGGTCCGCCTTTACTTGGGATAGTCCTGCTTCTCCATGGTTCGAGTTATAAGACCTTAAACTAAGATATTTTCATATTTTCTCTTTGTGAGAACTATGTATAGCTTGATTCCCATCCTCATGAGATACGTAGGACCACCCGAATGTCTAGACTTCGAGTCCAGAACCAGGTCACAGAAATCTCCCTTTCACATTGTCCCCTTGGCCTACCCTTTCCCAGGGAGGGAGTATATGGTGTGGTATGGGACTATTTACTCATTCACTTCTGGTTTGTAATGACCACACCATGTATCTCTCCCTCCAGAGAGTTCTATATCCCCTTCTTCTGTACTCATCCCTTCAAATTGGTTACTCACAATTTGATAACCCTCCTCGTCCCACTTCAATGATTCACCAATCTGTCTAAGAGTATTCTGGTTCGTCATTTGTAGTGTCAGATTTTACATGGACGTACTTTCACCCATTTTTCAGGCTTCGTGTTCCCCTTCATTTTGGATTCCATAATCTTCCACACCTGAAGGGACCCCTAAATGGCCTGGATTCTAGCCCTAAGGGCTCTATTACCACCATGATCCAACGTCCTCGAGGGTTTTAGACAAAAAATCGATACAATTCTTGCATTGAAAATATGGTCAGCAGTCAATGGTCATTTGATTATCCCCATTTCAAGCTAACGTGATATTGATTCTTGGTTTTGAACACGCTCAAAAGTTATCCTCCATCATCACACCAACCCCAGTAAGCCTCTAATTTTGGTTACTTGATTCACATCATTGTCCACCCCATCATTTCCAAGTGGAATTTTGACACTCCTGACACTATCCCGTAGTGCGCATTTGCACGTTAGGAGGACAAAGTCGGAGTAAAGAAATCATTCGGGGCTCCACACTGACTTCCCCTGTCCTTGGTCCGAGATCTAAGACTATAAACTAAGATCTCTTTTAGAACTACGTGTGGCTTGATTCACATCCTCATGGGATACGTAGGAACACCTAGACATCTCTTTTTAGGGTCCAGGATAATTGGTAGATAGCTTCTCCTGTCCCTTTCCCTCTTACCTCTATTTTGACCCCTTGGCCCGAGGTTTCTTTCTCGGAATCATGTTTGGTGTGGTATGGGATTATGTCCTCATTCACATCGGGTATGATTTATTGCACCATGCACATTCCCCTTTGAACCTTGTCTCTACTACGTCTATTCCATGTGACTTTAAATTGCACATGGTCCTGTCACTTGACCCTAAACTGAGACCACATCGTCCTGGCAGCACGATGAAAAACGGCACCACATTGTGATGTCATCTCCCAAGGGGACCTCAATTTTTGTTATGGGTCACACGCTATACCATTTTTCAACGTCTTTATATATGTTGATTCTTGTGGCCATACCCGAATCATCCATCCTAGATCCATCGCTTTAAAAAATACTCATTCATCCTAAAGGATAAACAATATACATCAAATACTGCATCTTTTGGTGCGAGGGCCACACCCGCACAACCCTTTTATCCCTAGCACTGGTACCTTACCATGGAACCCATTAGAACTACGTATGGCTCGATTCCCATTCTCATGAGATAAGTAGAAATGCCCGAAAATTCCCCAATGACTTAGCATAAAATTCATATTCCATCCCTTGACCTAAAACCTTCCCAGGGAACACGTGGTGGTCAGAACCCCAGGATCCCATTCACGTCGGGTTTTATAATTACCCCACCAGGTGTCTCCCTCGTTTCCTACCATCCATGGTCCGAGCTCTATGGACATAAACTAAGACCACTCCACATCCTTTCTACAAGACATTAAACAGCACGAAATCTTCCAGAACAACGTATGGATTGATTCCCATCCTCATGGGATACGTAGGAATGCCCATGCGTCTTGTCTCTAGGTCCATCCCCAGGAATCCAAAATCATGCCCCCTCTCTTTTGGTCCATTTTCTTGAATACTCACAGGAATGTGTAGTGTAGTGAGTAAGTCATGGGACCTCATTCACAGTGTGATTTGAAAAGGCCACACCATGTGCCTCCCACATCTTCTCCCCTCCTGGTCTGAGCTCTATGACCCTAAACTAAGATCTCCCTATGGGAATGACGTGTCATGTTTAACTACATTGCATCCATGCACCCAATTCATTAAATCAATCCCCCTTAATGGATCATCCATTGAACATTAATCCATAATTGTGTGACCCCATGACCCTTGTTCTTTGGAAGGGACTAGACTCCCTCTATCTGATGCGTCTCATTGTCGTACTCAGATGTGTTCTGAAAAAGATCCTGAAGTCAAGAATTTTCATGGGGACATTCAATGCGTTCCTTTTCTAAGCTTCATAAGGTTTTTATTTGGATCCTCATCCTCTTCCACATCCAAAGGGACCCCCTTCATGGCCTGGTCTCATTCCACCTCATCTCACCTACCATTTCAGTCCAACGTCCCCGAATATCTCAGACGAAATTTGTGACAGGTCTCGTGTTTCGAACATGGTAAGCGGTCGACCCTCATCTGTTTGTCCCCATTCTAGGCTAACACGATATAGATATTGTTTTTCAAACATGGTCAATATCTATCCCCTATCGTCATGCCACTATCATTGTGGTTCATATCACGAGCATCATGATTCACATATCTCCACTTTCTTATGTTCAAGTGGAATTACAACATACTCGGATTTACTCTTCAGCACATCTAGGTGAGTTATATAGGTGGGTCAACATTATTGGGACGTAATTAACCTAATTCCACTTCATCCCTAACTTGTGCCTCCCTGTGCTAGGAAAGTTCCGTCACTACTTCTTGTTTCCCACATTGAGCACGTCTCTCGGGGGCATAGTAGTTCGGATAGGACATGTACTGTCACAAGAATGCCCCACATGCCTTCTTGTCCCACATGACATTAAACTGCACTCTCATAGAAACATATGGTTTGATTCCCATTCTCATGGGGTATGTAGGAATGCCCTACCACTTTTCTTTAGGCCATCCTAATTTTTACGTTTGGTCCTTTGACATGAAGAGTTTCCTCTGAGGATATGTGGTGTGATCTGGACTCCATGTCCTCATTTACATAGGTATTATAGCTACCACGCCACATATTCCCTTCCTAGGATATTCCCTTTCTTTCCACATCCTATCATATGATGTTAAACTGCAAGATTCCATATGTCCTCAACAGATGACACTAAACTGTTGTTCTACCTGGAACAAGTGAAGTATGCCCTATGTTAATCATGGGATGCATTAGATTCCTCACCAGAGAGGATTCTCACTGCCAGTGATGGTCTCTAAATCATCAATCTTGTTGCTCTTCATTTCAGGACCCTGGACTGATCCCTTTTGGGGAACCATGTAACTGTATCACTTCCCTGAACAAGTTCGGGATTCCCCACAATGACATTGGGAAGAATCAACTCCCTCTCCATAGAGGTCTTGTCTAAATGTAGGAATGATCCATGATTAGACTGATGCGCCCATCCAATGTGCTTCCACCATAGTGGCGTAATTTCAAGAGTGTTGGATTCCGTTCGAAAAAACTATCACTCCACATTCCACGCTTTGCATGCCCCTTATTCGGACCCTCATTCTCATTCACATCAAAGAGAACCCCCTAATAGTATGGATGTTTGGCGTGTGGCCCGCCTATTGTCCTGGGACAACATTCTTGGAGGACTCATGGGTGACATTTGGAGTCAGGTCCTGTGTTTCGAACATGGTCCGCAGTCGACCCTCATTTTTTATCCCTATTTCAGGCTAACACAATAAGGATACAGTGTTTCGAATACAGTCAACATTTATCCTTCATTGTCAGGCTATCCCCACAGTGTTCCGAATCCTGGGTATTGTGTTTGAAACTTTCCATTAGAATCTCTTCGAATTGATTCCAGCACTTTTGGATTTACCCTTGTTCATGCACAAGAGCACACCGGGAAAATGGTAATTCAGCTATTCTGAGATATTTACTCTCCAGTTAGGGCTCTCCCTTCTCTTCCTGGGAATCCAGTTCAGTTGTTCAAATCCGGGACACCCGAAACTTGGACATCACTCTTATTATTGGATGAAATGACATAGCGTTCATCCTTTGTTTCTCACATTAGGCTCGGCCCGTGTGAGGTTTGGGATTTATCACTAGGTGTTTCATGAATATAACAGTCATGTGTAAAACCAATACAAATAACAGAACTCATGCAGGATATGGAATCAAATGATCAAATCATGAAAGTAAGTTTGAAAGTTGGTAATCATTACAAACCCCGAGGGTCGTTCCCCCACCATGAATGGGTTAAAATCATCAATAGATCATAACAGCTCTACCTCCCTATAGCTGGTGGCATCCAAGAGTTGTTGTCGCCTGTTCAGCTCATGCTCCTCCTCGGCAGCGATGGGGTGCAATACGTTGGCTGAAATCTAGGCCCGCTCCATGCCATTCTAGATGAAAATAATTTCATATGAGGCTAGAATAATGCCCTCTTCAACCTCTTCTAGCTGGGCCTTCAGTCCCAATATTAGCACAGATTGCGCGTCTAGGGAGGTCGAGTGCACATTCGTCTGACTATGCAGCAGTTGGACCTCATCTTCATCCTTCTGGAGTCTCTTGATGTTTACATCTTTTATATACTTTCATCCCACACGGAGGCCATGGTCATCCTCGAGAATCCTTTCATCCATAAGATTTCAGATGAGCATGTGTGGATGCATGCATCCACTCCCCCAGCACATAGTTCGGGTAGTCACGAGCGAAGTTTGTCCATCTCATCCAACCATTGTGCTTGGGGGTATCATCGATGAACCGCTTGATCAGCTTCCACGATTGGCGATGGTCTATCTTTTTTATCCTCTTCGTCAGAGGCTGTCTCATCCCAGTCGGCGTGATGGTCAAGCTCATATGTGGGGAACGCACCTAGGAACTCTTCAGTAGGGTCCACATCTGGTATTTTATCGGGCATGGTTGGACCTGGACTGTCTAATATATCCTCATCTTGGATTCTACCTCAATGATCTCAGGTCCGGCCCCTCTGATGGTCCGACCAGTGATTGGGAGCGCTGCCGCGTGGTCGGTTTGGGCCTCCTCCTCCCAGATCATCGGCATTACCCTAGGAAAGATGCTGCAAGATGGCCCGACCAACCTCGTCATGGCATCCCACACCATTTGATGAACTGTACGCACCAAAAAGGACATTTACATCGGTAAACATGGTTAGGGTATGACAGTAATAAAATTGGATGAGGGGACTTATAGATATCGAATTCTCAGCCTCGTTCTTGTGCTCATGTCATCAGGACCCCGAGGCGTGGCCCCCCATATATTATCATAAGGTATGAAAGATCCGAAGGGGTCAACTCAGGTGTCCTGACCCAGCTGGATATGGCAGTTGATGCAACCGCAGGTATAGATTCTGAAGGTCCCACATCAGCATTCATTGAGGTAAGGGAATGGGTCCTTGTATGAGGTCCCCCTACATAGTTCAAATGTTATTAATGATTCCAAAACCACCTGGGAGTAGACCCTGAGGAAGGGGTATAGGGTTTTAACTCAAGAACCTCAGAAAATTCTTCAAGGTTTGAGCCATGATCGCCAACTTCGCCCTCCTCCAGCGGGCTCCCTATACAGGCCACGTCCCCCCAGGAGGACTCGTCCAATTCTTCCTGTAGAGGGAAGAGTTCTCTTAGTTCAAAGACCAATAATTGTGGAGAGACTGTATGATCTAGCAGCACCTTGATGCAGTATATCATTAGACGCAGGGAACCATGGGAATGCATGAAGTCCTCCAGCTCTAACAGGTACTACTCCGCCTCCTCTTGGGGCACCGCAAAGCCTTCCCTGAGAGGGCCTATGCCAGGAAAGTCCTTCCTGATATGTTTCTAGTGTTTCCACATCTCGGGATGGCTCAGGAACTGTCTTTGGACATCCTAGATATCCCATACCTCTGGGGAGACAACATCTTCCTGCACGTCTATGCGACGTAGCCGCTTCCCTAGAGCTTTAGTTGATATCCTACGGAACCCTCTCAGCTGCCACCCCTCTAGATGACTTTATTCTTCTGAAATGGTCGGGTCCATTAACACTGCTAGATCTACCGCTGCTACTTCACCCTCAATCAGTGTGGGCCTATTCGCCACGACAGCCCCACTACCATGGTATGTTCCTACCACCTTATAGATATGGCCTTGAGGTTGGGAAGCTCCACCGTCACCAACCCGGACTATTGGTTGTTTCAGAATTTCCCCAGGGAAGACCGCCTCCCAGCTTTGAGAATAGTCCTTGACCAACCCAAAGGCAGCAGTGGGAAGAGAGAGCTCATTCCTCATCTTTCCATCCTCACGAGCGAACATGAGCCACATCTTCCTCGTCACGCATGGGAGCTCTTCAAGGCGCACCCCTAGGTAAACCTAGGGGGTTAGTTGCTGCATTCACCAAAATTTCCAGGCAAATCGGTTCGGGGTGTATGGCTTGCAGAACAGCTCACAGTCCACCCTCGTCACCAAGACTCCAACTCGAAAGTCCAGGAGATAGGACTGGTTCTCTTCTATCCCTCGATCATCATCCATGGAGGCCCCTGCTGGCAACATGAACGGATGGATGTTGAACTCTTATACTTTCCAGACTCGTTTTAGTATTAATGGTACGATTAGCATCTCCAAAAATCTCCCAACGACGTTTAGGATGGATGGGAGAAATCTCAATCCCAGATGAGAAATAGGGTTTGTGTATTAAAAAACCACCCTAATGTGCGCCGCTATCCACCAGTATAGAAGGTTGAACGGCTCGCATATCCTCTAGGTCTAATTCCCCTCACTAATGTGCTAGAGAATTTTTTACATCATAGAAAGCATCAGAATTACGAGATTCACCCGCCCTCCGGTCACTAGCATGGAGGCCATGATGAATTTTCTTGGTAATAGGCCCATATTTGTATCCCTCACCGGCATGATCCAGCCACTGATAAGGGCTGAAATTTATGTCACCAGCCCGATTATCGACTGATGTTTAGGGATCATGCTGAAGCCCCAGGTCGTCCACTGACTTTCCTCATTTAGCCGCTAGTATGAGTGATCTTTTCCCCATTGACCCCCCTTTGGGAATGTTCGAGGCCTCACCGGAAACTGCTTGTTTTTTGGGAAGTTTATAAATTTCTTGAACCAAAGTTTAAAGTAGAAATCTCTCACAAATTCCTTGTCCTCTCCCGGAAACAGTCTCATCAACACCATTTCCAGTGGCGGCATCTACGCCGGATCCTACCATGAACCCATAACATGGATTAATTCCTCGTACATCTCTCCAAGTATCGGGACCACCGAGATCTAATGCACGACCCATAAGATGATGAAAAACTCCCCATGATGTAGGTGGAAGGTGTTGGTCCCCAGTGACCACCAGCTCAACATCTCTGGCATCAGCTGATTCAGTTGGTTGATCTGAAATTTGGAGGCCCAGGCCACCTCATACTAGCCTACTCTCGTCAGCTTTTCCACAAAATCTTCACATGAGGCACTTACCTAGGAGGCCCAAGCCCAGTCATCTGTGAAGTTTCTAGCTTGGCACAGGTCCCACTCATCATACCATCTCTTCTTTGGGTTCCTCAGCGCCTCCTTTAGGATGGTTTTGTATAGAGGTGGGGACTTATCTAGCCGTAATGACTTCCCATCAATGTCGTTCAAATGATTGTATAAACAATCAGTGGTAACTGACGTAAAGTCCTCCCGAGTGTGGCCATTGTCTTCCTTGAACCATAAGTGATGGCATGAAGTTCTCTTGAAACAGTAGGTCGGATCATCCATGCTTTCTCCAGGGATGAAGAAATCATCCCTCAGTCCAAATCCATACAATGTTAGCCTCTTTCACAATGGGTTGTCCCTTCGGCTTTCTGACAATAGTTGCACCAACAAATCATGGTCGGAATGACTCCATACCAACTCCCCCAGACCCAATCTGTTCGCCATCACTTCCCTTTAGGTAGCATCCTCAAGGAACCCCCCTGATGGCCTCTTGGTGAGCCATCTAGTCCTTCAAATACAGGTTATTTTTGGGCTGGCTCATGAAGCTCAATCGTGAAGATCAATCGTGGAGATCAATTGCAGAGCTCGATGCGAACATAGAAATCACAAAGCCTAACACCGACCCTCAGATGAAAGTTGCGAAGTGAAATATCATTAATTCTATGATTCATTGTGTGTCTTAAAGAAAATTCCTGATTTGCAGAGAGTTATTTAGGAGTAAGTGGAGCTTCGCGAATCGAGAGTGCCAAATGAAAATTTTGAAATCGCGGAGGAGAGAAAAAGTTAAAACAGTGGTCAGCCCAGCTATTTATAAGTGACAACCATGGGCGCTTCGTGGCACATCCAGATGTGGAGAATGTCATGGCGTGCCCCACCCATGCATCGGTACTCCGCCTAATGATCCTTATTCACAAATCCACCTTGCGAGATTTCTTCACAAGGCCGGATCGTGAGGAACCAAGGAATTTTGGCAATGATACCTCAGACTCAGATTCTCACTTTCTCCTCGACTCCCAGTATTAGGGGGGAATTTGATGATGGAAAAATTTGAGGTGAAAACAATATCCTCTAAGAATTAGGGACTACCTTGCAGATACAAATCACAAAGCTACTGGAGCCCTACGGCCGACGCACAAGAGCTCCTACATGGGCCCTCGCGAAGCAAGGAGGTGGGACCACTCCCCAAATGCCTCTGACATTTGTGATCACTTGTGAAACGAGGAGGCAGAACCACTTTGCAAAGTAATTTTACATTTGCGAGCCCTCGCAAATCAAGGAGGTAGGACCACTCCACGACACCCTCTGATGTTTACAAGCCCCATCAATGTGAGGATACGAGACCACTCCGCGAAGGCCTCTGAGGTTCGTGAGCCCTCGCAGAGCCAGGAGGCAGGACCGATCCAAAAATCCCTATGACATTCATGATCTCTCGTGAATCTAGGAGGCGAGACCGCTTCACGAAGCCCTTTGAAGTTTGCGAGCCCTCGTGAAGAAAAGAGGTGGGACTGCTCCATGATGGAAGGTGACATTCGTGATCTGCCACGAAGCTCGCTGTGCGCTGAGCGTGCGATGCTTTGGGGCGCTTCATGCCAATAAATACAGAGATCCCCTCAAGCTCTAAAGGGGATGGATATTCTGAACTTTCCTATTCCATTACCCCAAATTGAAAATCACATAATCTCTGCGAACCATGAGCTTCTCAAGGTACTCTCCGCTCTGCGAAGTACCTTCCCTTTGGTGTTAATTGAGCCCCTCCTTCGAGAGGGATTCCTTTAGTGAATCCCACATGTCTTCATGAAGGAAGGAGGTCCTTAAGGGGAATCAGGTCTTCGCGGAGAACATATACTTCTTAAAGCACCATCGATGCACATGTAACCCAAGTGCAATGGTCGGGTCACTCTGCCTCGGGAAGAACATGTTTTCTCGAGGCCCTACATCATGGGGCATTGCTTCGTGAATGACTTTACACTTCACGAAGCACCCCCCATGCGCTTGTAACCCAAATTCCAAGTCCGAGTCACTATGCATCATGAAGAAAATTTCTTCCCCATGATATGCTTTGCAAGGATCCCTTTTTTCGTGATGCATTGATTTACAAAAGCCTTTCCACTTCGCGATGCTCCTCCCATATGCACTTATGCCTTATGCCTATCCTTGGTAACTTCAATTCACAAAGCACAACCCCTTGCAAAGACCCTAAATTGCATGGAGCAGCAGAGCTTCACAAGTCTTCTACCTATGTCCCCTCTCACTCTGCAAATCCTTTTCCCCTACAGCCCTTCAGGTTTACACGAAACAACTTCAAAGTCCCATGGAAAATATTTCCCATTGAGTTACTTCACCTCACGATTTTTCGCATAGGCACTCTAACATCTATTTCTTCATCACAAAGACATGCTAACATGGACCCTCCAATTCTTTGCTCCATGACACTCCCTAGCCATGGAGTTGCTGATTTCTTCCCTTCCCCAAGGGGCTGAGGTACCGGTAATGTATTCCCTAGGGTTGTGGAGCGAACCAACCTCATCTGAGATAATGGATGTTAACTACCAAACACCCTCGTCCTCAGCAAATTATGTTATGCTGTGACCATGCCCCATGTGTCAGACGCGAGGTTTCTCCACCTTGGACATTATGCATGCCCACTAGTCTCCACAAGAGTGAGATCATTCCTCACATAGAATGAGATCCTCTTTATCAGAGTGGCGTCTGTCCATGGGGAAAGGGAAACCAACATAGTGTAAGCCCCTAGCTTTCCTCACAGGAGGTAACATCTCTACTCCTCCTCTCTTATTGGGTTCCAAGTCCCTCTCCCACTGGGCTTTGTCACCATTCAGGCTTCCATCTTGTATTAAGTACCAATCTCTATCACCTCGGGCTGCTAACCAGGTGTAAGCCCCTATTTCCTCTTTCGGCCACTAACCACATGCAATCCCCACTCCACTTCCCATGGACACACCTTTCGCGACGTGATCATCAGGTCTTTGATGTATCTTGTTTCTCACACAGAGCATGACAAGTGTGGGCTTAGAGCAATCCCCAACCATGAAAAACACCTTGTGTAGCCTAGAGTGTAATCCCCATTCCCATTCCGAACAATGAGGACTTTTATCCTTGCTAAGACAAGGTACGTAAGAAGCCTCCACGAGGTTCAGGGCCCACAACCCTTGGTCCAGACCACAACACGTTGGTGCACCGATCCCCTCCCCATGAACTATGTGGTATTTGATCCTTTCTAAGGTATGGTACATAAGAATCCTCCATGAGGTTAAATCCCAAAAACCATTGAACCCCATGTCCTCTTTCACGTCGGTTCACAGACCCCCATGAACTACGTGGTCTTTGATCCTTCTCATGGTAGGGTACATAGGAATCCTCCACGAGGTTCAAGACCAACAACCATTGGACCCCAGGTCCTCCATCACATTGGTTCACCGACCCCCATGAACTATGTGGTCTTTGATCCTTTCCAAGGTAAGGTACATAGGAAACTTACTTGAGGTTCATGACCACCACCCATTGGTCGCTCCGACCTATTTTCGTCAGTCCAACAACACCTTTAGTTGCCTCAGAGCGTAAGCCCCAAATGCCTCCATATCCAAAACTACGTGGACTTTGATCTTTGCTAAGGTAAGGTACGTATGAAATAACTATGAGGTTCGAGGAAAACACCTAGTAGATCCAACCCCCTTTCATGCTGGTTCACCCCCATCTTGCATGAAGTTAAACTGTGGGACCCATCCAGCGGTAAGCCTTTGTGACCTTAATTAGCAGTAAACCCTTGTGACCCCATCCAGTGGTAAGCCATTGTGACCACAATCAGTGGTAATTAATAGACACCTATATTAATTGGTAATCCATTGTGACCTCAATTAGAGTTAAGCCATTGAATCCCCTATTCAGAGGTAAGCCGTTGAAATCCCTATTCTGCGGAAAGCTGTTGACATCCTTATTCAGTAGTAAGCTGTTGAAAACCCGTCCAGACGTAAGCCGTTGTGACCACAATCAGTAGTAAGCCATTGACACCCCTATCCAATGGTAATCCATTGCAACACCATCCAGTCATAAGCCGTTGAAAACCCCAATTGGTGGTAATCCATCATCAGATGGACTACATGGACTTTTATGCCCAACCACAGGGATACGTAAGAAGCCACTTCAAGGCTGAAGCCCAAAACCATCATCATCCTCAGGACGGTACCAACCCATTCAACATACACTTTACAGTACCTTCAATCATCCATCCTGATTCTTACCCAGGCTGCCACATCCTAGTGGGATCATGCAACCCCTTCCCTCATTCCATTTAATAGCAATCAGGAATCCAACCACACGTTGACCCTAGCATCGGTGTTCCCTCCAGGGGTCGCACCCATCTGGTCCACTCTAGTTAGTGTTCTGATCAGCCTGATCCATCTCCGATGGACATTAAACTTTCATCATACCTTGTGTTAAACATGGTAATCTGAAGAAAATCTTAGATACATTCCCATGGCATATGATTCTCTACGTTCGATGTGGGATGCCTCAGGCTTACGCACCCTCGAGTAGCCCTTTATTAAGGGATAGAAATCTAGACACGCCAATACCCCAACACCCAGACACTCCAGTGATTCCCAATGTGAATACTACCCTGAATAAAGGTTGTATCCTTGACTGGACCCCTTGGGATGTCCCAACAGGAGCAGTGTAATTAACTGGTGTCTATAATGATATGGCACTAGGAAGAGTTTCATGAACTATGTCTTAAATTTTTTAGGGAGACCCGGACTAGGTGACGAGTTCTGAGGAGGAATCCATGGAAGGAAGAAACGACATCCCATCATCCCATTTCGATCAAGGAAGAAACTTACCTGAACAAGGAGCGGATGTCACCCAACTTTGGAAATCAGGAATGCATGGCAACAAAACTACACCTTTCGTACTCAAGCAGATGGATGCACGCTCCCCCGAAAAAGCATCGGAAACCTAGGGTCCAAGACGAAGCTAAGGGAATCTAGGTCTTCCACCTAGTCTTATCAATCAAAGCTCAAAATAGGTACACTAGGCCATCCCATCAAGCACTAAGGTCTCGTGTAGAAGAACCACTCCCCTTTTATGTGTGTCTATTACATGACATATAACATGCCTATAAAATCACACTAAAAGAAGTAAAACTAATGTAGGAAAAGGAATAATCGACCAATTTGGGTAAAAACTTAAACACAAGTGATAATAGCATCACCATCGAATCACAGGCCTTCTAGGACCTAATCCTCGCCATGTATCTTCATTAGTTAGTGTTCCTTAGAATGTTACAACATTAATATAAAGGATAAGGTTTAACAATCACTGGGTATCTATATGGTAATACCCCCTTAAGGATTAACTTACCAGAAAACCACCCACGTTACTTGGGGGGTGTGATTTTATCACAAAAGATTCATACCCAACTCAAACAGTCAAATAGATAGCATGTTTTGTTCCTATAAACATGGATCTAATGTATACTAGTTTCCCATCTCCAAGGGTGTTTCCAAAGTTGGATACCTCTAATTTTAACATAGGGAATCTATTTTGAAGCTAAAACACCACCTAAAAGGTCATTAGGATCTATAAACTATCCTATAGGTTAATGACATATAAGAAAAGAAGCCAACTCGGACCCAAGGGTAATGCTCACATTCCTATTCGAATATTCTTTCAAGAAAAAATGAACACAGACCCTTACATTAGGGTTCTTCATTATCAACATAACCAATGGTTTTACTTAATCCCTTATCTTAAATTTAAAATTTATTATAAACATTTAAAGGGGACCAAACATATGACCTGTCAAGTACCAATGATCAATGAAAAAATTTACAAGTTGTACCTAACACCTTATGTATCTTGAGCCTTGAAACATTATATAAAAATTATCTAATAATTTCCTTTAAACAAACATTTATCCATCGCTCTCAAAAATGGTCTTAGTTAATGAAAAATTCAAAACCAAGATATATAGGAAATTTTTTAAGGATTTAATTGGAATTTTAATTAACCAACACTTGATGTCAATAAATATCAAAATAAAATTAAAATCCATTAGTCAATTTTTGGGGACTAGTGAAGAATGATTCCACCATATATTTATATGAAAATTCATATAAGTGGTTAATAACACATTAAATTACCATCCCATGAGAATAAAAACTCCACCATGCAGTCGAGTACCAAGGCATATAATGAATAAAGTGACCTATGAGGGTCCATTTATGTTGTCCAAAGATCAGTGATACAGGTAGCCATTCCCAATTAATGTATTTAACACTCTATAAATTTTATTAGAATCAATTTTAAATGAATCCCATTTAGAGTTAAATTTATCTAATATTTAAACATACCCTTAATGGTTTTTTCTCAAATGCATTAAATGTTAAACTCACCTACAGGGGTTGAGTAAGGCATATAAGGACTCAGTTATACATGATATCATAAGCATGTTATAAAAGAAGTCATATTTATAAGTTTCTATTGACATTTCATATAACTACCTTTAGAATTATAATTTATATATGAACTTAGGATGTAAAGGTCTATATATAATGGTTCAATTATATGGATCACAATTCCTAATTTATAAAGGTCCATAAACTCTATAAAATGAAACTTTTCGGCCCATGAAACCAATGGTTCATGTCTCAAACGATTCATAATTATTTATTTAGGGTGAAACCATCTTTATATATGGTAAAAATCCATTTTGATTGATGTATAAAATTTAATAACCAATCAAATACCCTAACCTTGAAAAAGAATGTTTTGAGGATAAATGGATACAGTAATGTAATAGGAAAACACCTATGCATAGTATATAGATAATCATGATGAATAATCACATAATAATGGTATACAACTAATAATGCTAAATAATCACACAATAACATTGTACAGATAAGCATGGAACATAATCACACAAGAATTTTATACGTCAAGTATGCTAATGACATGGGAATCCAATGTGCCTGAATTAATTCATGAATGAACCCCTTCTATTTCAATACCAAAAAAAGAGGTAAATGAAAAAAATGAAAGTATTGAAAAATAATAAACCAATCACTCAAGGTGAAATAAAAATCCATTGTGATAATGAGAATCATGAACAACAGTCTCATCCTTGGAAACATGATCTTTCTGTTGTACGTGGGATGGATGGACCCCGACATAAGCTATTTACCAGACACTGAAACATTACTATTCTCATATATATGAGTGATAAAATATTATAAAAAAAGGAAAATAATCCTTTGATACCACATTGTAATGTCTCAACCTGGGAGCCACTAAAATGGTTCCCCTAGCCAGTTGCACACATGGGTTCATACACGCCTCCATGTATGCAAAAGGCTATCGACTAGTAGTGATGGTGTGAAGGTGGTATATTGGGGAAAATATACCCTTTAAATCCAAAATAAAGAGTATAGTAAGTAAATAATATAAATTAAATATAATAAAATTGTAATAATTGATAAGTAATAATAAACAAACAACATGGACAATGCCAAATAATCCAACCATGCGTGAACATGATGTGTTGTGACAAAAATAGTCAAAAAATAGCATGTAATACAATAAATATGGCTATACTAGAAAAATATCTAAATAAATAGAAGGCTCCAACTCTGGAAGTAAGCCTAATCACATGCTCTTCTCCCACTCCCAAACTCTTAAATGAATTACTAGTCCATACTGAAAAACAGTACAAAGAACATCCCAGTTCCTAACCTACAATAAGGATGTCTATCTGGATACCAATTGGTAGAAAGAATAGGGGGTGAGATAAACTCATTATTCCAAGAACAATGAAATATTATAAAATAAAGTCCTTGAGTATAAAATAAATTAGTGTTCAAGTATAATAAACATAATAGTAAATAATAAATGTAATCAAGTTTCACTCATGTTTCCCAAAGGACACATGGCCGACCAAACCTGCTTCGACCTAAGAAAAAATGTCTCTGAACATGTTACATCATCTATAAGTATTCATATATACATATATATATATATATATATATATATATTCAAAGATATACATGCACTAACAAGAACCCGAGTTATAAGGTTAAGGAATCCATATACTATAATACAATAAGGGTCACATATTTGTTTAATGGGAATAAACCCAATCACTTGAATAGGTGATACATAGCACCATAAAAATATATCGCAATTAATTATGTTATATTTCATGTCCAAAATCCTAATCATGGGGAGTGAAATTTAATTTCCAACAAGAGATAATGATGTCAAATTCCATGTCCAACATCTTAATCAAGGGGCATGATACCTCATGTCCAACAACCCAAAATGATGTGAAATTCCATGTTCGTTATCCTTGACCAACGAGGTATCAATCATATTTTACCACAACCCAAAAACATTTCTCTCAGTAATAATATATTAAAAAAATTCCACTATCATTATGACCACATAACCAAGGAATTTGGTATAGATGAACCCTGGTATTACTCAATGCGTAGTGTACTTTCATTTTCATGTTGCATTTAATATTTTAAAAAATCCATGAGAATATATGTTCCATGATATTAGTCAAGAAAAAGAAATAAAATCCATTCCAAAATCATCCAAATAATTAAATTATACCTCTACATTTATAGAAAAACAAGAAATCCATGAGAATCACCCATTCCTCAAAAAAATAATTTTGATACATTTGTTTAACAATTTCACCATTAATTTAGTTTATTTTTTACCCCCATAATTTATAAATATAGGGACTAAGAATAATTAATCTATACAAAACCCGCCAAATTATGTATTCCATTTTGTTTATAAATTCTCCCACAAGCGATACTTTTCAATTGTAATGGTGAATCCCTTTATATTTCATCTATTTCATCTAACATTTCATTTAATTTAGTTTATTCTTTTTCATGTAAATTGATAATAAAAACCCACCTTGTTTGTTCATTAGATCCTATATGTATTTATAAATACGACAGTGAATTTAAAGAACAAACCCAATGTGGTTTTTAATCACAAGGAAAGGATAGAATACAATAGAATCTAATCAAACTCAACTTAAGAGGTTGTTTGGGTTGATGTTATTGACCTCCAACCGTATAAGGTGTATAAGTGACATCAAGGTAGCAATATAAGGATTTAATTTAATTTATTTAATATTTTTAAAGAATGAAGTGTAATGTATATTGTACAGAATAATGTAACGTTATATAAATGATGAAAATTTACGGGAAAACATGTAGACAACCTAACTCATACCTAGGATGTCTTACACATCCACTAACAAGATTTGATTTTGTCTAAAATGGTAGAAACAAAAGAAATTGGCAAAAATCATAAAAATATGGATTATTAACTCTTATGAAAATTGTATTCAATTTGGAAAGATAAATAGTGAAACCAAGTAAGAGGGAAAATAGAATCACTAGGAGGATTTTAATGGGTATGAAAATGATCAAATTAGTTCTCTGATGAGGGAGATCCACCAAAGCCTAAAAGAGGAGGATAAGAGGTCTCTTATAGTTTGTATCCTTTGAATTCTGATCAATGATAGAATTCTTGGGTCATTTCTACATATAGCTTCTCCCACCGTGTTCTCATTCCCAGGTTGGTAATGGATTGAGCAGTCATAGTCTTTGATCATCTCTAACCATCTTCGTTGGAGCATGGTCAACTCTTTATGTGGTAATATGTACTTGAGGCTTTTGTGGTTAGTATATATTACACACTCCTACCCAAATAGGTAATGTTTCAGAATATTCAAAGGGAATATTACTGCTTCAATCTCTAGTTTATGAGTTGGATAGTTTTTCTCTTGTGGGTAGTGTGAGAACATGTGTGGTGATAAGCCTCCTTTTCAACTCTTTGATGCTCTCTTATCATTCATCACTCCAAGAAAATTTCACTCACCTCCAAGATAGCATGGTTAGAAGGTTTGAAAATTGTGAGAAATTTATTACAAATCAGCGATAATATTCAGAAAACCCCATGTATCTATCGATATCCTTTATCGAGGATGTCCTCAACAATCCCTCAATTGCATCTGTCATGGAGGGATCTATAGATTTCCCATATCATGTGACGATATGACCCGTGAATGAGAAATCCTTCATCTAAAACTCACACTTACTGTACTTTGCATAACGTTTCTCCTTTCTCAAGGTTTCTTGTACAGTTCTTAGATGCTCCTCATGCTCCAAATTAGTTTTAGAGTGTATTAGAATATCATCAATAATAAATAACACAAAATTATTGAGGTAATGTAATGAAAATTTATTCCTAAAGATCGGGAAGATTTCTAGACCATTAGTGAGTCCAAAAGGCATTATTATAAATTCATAGGTCGTGTACCTTGTATGAACACTGTCTTGGGAATATCCTCCTTCATCACCCTTACCTGTTAATATCTTGATCGCATATCCACCTTTGTGATTCTTTTTTCACCATGTATTTTATAGATCAAATCATCAATTCGTGGAAGAGGATAATTGTTCTTTATCATGGTTTTTTGAGCTCACGATAATCAATACAAAGGCGCATTTACCCATCCTTCTTCTTGATGAAGAGGACTGGCACACCACATAGGGAAAAAAATGGGAATATAAACCCTTTATCCAGATTATACTATAGATGTTTCTTCAACACCTCAATCACTGAAACAACCATTCTATACAGAGTGTTGGATATTGGAAACGCACCATGTATATGATTGATAGAGAATTCAACATCTCTTATTGGTGGAAGACCAGAAAATTCCTCAGGAAACACATTAGAAAATTCCCTCCCAATAGGAATGTCTTCAAATAGGGTTTCTTCCATATAATCAATCATATGAACCCGATACACATGCTCATAGGGAAGTAATATCCATGATTGAGATGATGGTGCTAAAGAAGATTCATCTTCTTCCTTGCACTTGTACAAAATCGATGGTCTATTCTCCATATAGAGAGTGATTTCCCTCTCACATAAATTTATGTAGTGTAACACCCCAAGCTTCCAGGATACGCTTCCCTTTGAATAGTACAGTAGTGTGTTTTTTACGCAACTTCGAGTTCTAACACACACCAGAATCAATCAAACTAGCCATTGTGAATAGTAATAACAACTTTTTGAAATTTTATAAATTTTATCATTAAAAATTAACATTATTTTTGGATCTGGAATATCTAAATTAGCCTATGGTGAATTTTTGGAATTTTTTTGAAAACTTCCAATTTTTGATGAATAGTGAAAAAACACTGAGATATAGTTTAAAACCGATTTTTTTTTAAATAAATATTTATTTTATTTAACTTATTTTAGGTAAAAATAGATACATAGTAATTATATATGTTCAATGTAATTTATTGGAGTCAGTTTATATAAATTTTAGATATATAATTTTTTTTGAACTTTTCACCGTCTTTTACCCGTCTCCTATGAGAAATTGCAAATTTACATAAAACATTATTTTACCGCTTCTGTGAGAAAAATTCCAAAAATACGAGAGACACGGTTAATATCAAGGAGTAAAATGTTGTTCAATAAGATAAAAATAATTTTTGGTGAATAGTAACTTTTTACTTTTATTTTCCACGGTTAAAAGTGAATAGGGTAATTAAGGGTAAAAATGATATTAATATAACCCTAACACATGTCCTAATTCTATTGGACAAGTGTATATAAACCGAAAACATCCTTAGGAAAAAAATATTATCATTTAGGTCCACTTGGATTAGATTAGGACATTTATTATTATTTAATTCAAAGAGGAGTTAAAAGAGTTAAAATCAATGTTTAATACATAAAACATTTTTAATATTGGGTTATACATAAGCTAAATTCGATTATAAATATTAATTAAAAAGATAAAAATATTCCCTACATAATGGTATTTTATTTATAATTTTTAGACATTAAATAATTTAATTTATTTATGACACAATGATGATGTAGTAATTACCGTATTAATGAATGATTAAGATAATTGATATTATAAATACCCAAATGAATGTAATTTGAGACTTTTTAAGAATTAAACTAATTTTATAGGTTAATATGACATTTTAGTATTGATTTAATTATGTTTTATTTAATCATACTGTTATGATTTTCACAAAAATAAAATACCAAATACTGTCAAAATTGATATAAAATATTTTTTAAAAAAATATTTTATTATTAATTGATATTTTATTCATAAAAATATATGCTTTGGCCAAAATACTTATATAATGATATGTTTATAATTAATGGACCACTTTGGGGTCTCTTTAAAGTATATAAAAAGTTTATTAACTATATAATATAAAAATAAAAAGAGACATGGTAAATGTCAAACTAATTAACTAAGAGTTAAAACTAAAAGATAAGGTTAATATAGTGACCCAAATCTATCTAAAACCTATTGGTTGAATGGTTTTCGACCCATACCCACCTTATACTAGAAATAAGTCACTTTGGTTCCATTATAAAAGTAATATGAATTTATTATAAATTAATACTTTATGTTTTTTCTAAAGATCCCCTCCTCCCCATAATAAAAGGACACAACTTCTACCCAATTATTCACTCATTCAAAGCCTCATGGTTCGGCCAACCCCTACCAAAATATTCTATCTACTTCCCTCACATCAACCTAGAGGACTTATTTTGATCAGAAATCCAACCTAAGGAGCACATTTGATCAAATCAATAGGAAGAACCTGAAGAAGAGGTAATGTTTTCACCATTCTTTTTCAAGTTCCTTTCTTCTTCAACTTCTTCTTTCTTTGTTATTTCCTTTATAAACTAATAACTATAGTATATTCTATATACTGTGATGTTATTATAAATATGGTACAACCATATTCAGTAATCTATCCAACCTTTGAATGAGATGTCACCATATGTGCGTACGTACGGTTTACCGTCTCCACGTCGCGGTGTAATTGTTATTCAAAAACATTATTATTTGGATGGGTATGATAATGATATGTAATTGATGTAAATAATTAATATAACATGATAATTATTCTTTATATATGATATAACATCCGATTATATATTATTTTAATATCAAAACAGTGATATTGTCGCTCGTGCGCATGTACGGACTACCGTCTCCAAAAACGCGATGAGATTCATTCCCCATCATATCCATGCAATTATATTTCTCATTTGATGATTAAAAATAATTTTTAAGGACTTAATATAATTCTGGATATGAATAAGATACAAACTATCCCTAAAAAACACGCTTATGTAACAAAACATATAAAAGAAAACTAGTAAGTTAACACCCGAAAAAATGATAACACGAATGTATTATTAACAAAGAAATGTTAAAAGATTATATGTGATATAATATTAATTTAAATGATTCTTGTATAATTTAATAACAATTATTTAACAATTATACAGGAGGTTAACCTACCCTCGACCAAGGAAAAGTACACGGTAAGGGTTTATTTCACAATCTCTTCATTATCTGAGGTTGTTTATACGTAATTATCTTCTGGGACCTCTTTATCATCCACATCCATGATTCATAAAATTTATTTAAAATCATTCTTACTATTTTATATACTATGTGTTAATGTCATTTATACCTTTGTTGACTTTTTATAAGAAGTTTATAAAGGAATCTTTCTGTCATTTTCCAAACAACATCCTTTTTAACCTTTTCGACAGAATTAAGGTAAGAATGTTTTTTTAACTTATACGGCAGGTGCGGCTATTTGCTGCCATTACAAAATCTTCAAAGCTTCCCTCACAATCTTATAAGGATATTTTCAAAGTAAATGTATTATTTTATAATTATGTGACTTTTAAATTATTTTAAAAATATATATATATTTCCCTCAAATAGGTTTGATTTCGTCTATATCAACATCCTTTGATGGATTTTAAGCTTATTTTAAGTTGATTTATTATGATAAAAACGTCCATATTGTATTGAAGGTTTTGTGATATGTTTGACTGTGGATGTGGTATTTTTATACCATTCATGGTTTATGGATAATGTTTTGACATTTCGTATGATACTTTTAATACGAATGTATATGTTATGTTTAAACCTGTTCATATGAGGAATGCAATGGACTTAATAAGTTACGGGTCGAGCCCGCTACAGCTCCTCAATGCATCGGTAGGTCTCCTGAGACAAACTAGTGTCTTATCACAAGGCCTTGAAAAAATCTTATGTGTATTCTTGGCATAAGGCCTTGACTATGTAGTTATGATAGTCTGGCATTATGCATTCCATCATTATGAAAGTGTTTATTGATATTTCATGTTATTATTCAGCTATTAGAATATCCATGTGAATAAGTAAATGGAATTATTTCATTTTATCTTGTCCATTTTATTTTGATGTTCATAATTAAAAGGCTTTTGTTTTAGTTATACATTGCCTCAAATGTTTATGCTTATTTATGAAAGTTTCTGCTATATTGTTATCCTTACTGGGAATTTGAGCTCACCCCTTTCTATGTTTTATTTTTTCCAGGATGTGAAGAAGTATTATATGAATGAACTGTAGGGATAGTATATGGGGTTATAAGTGTGGAGACAAGATGTTGTTGTAGTTTTCACATTGTGATGTAATCTAAACTTTATGAATGTATCTAGTTATTCCAACACCACTAAACTAATCGGTCATTCATGACATGATCTTTTGTGATCATGCCAGAGTTATGTTATAATGCACCAACTCTCGGTAACTGGGGTTGGGGCATTACAGTTGGTATCAGGGGATGTTTATAACAGACCTTGGAAAATAGATTTAGATAAACTCTGATTAGAGCACATAGCCCTAATATAGACTTTGAGGATTAGTATTGAAGAACTTCCTAGAATTTTTGTATTGTAGAGACTTTGTGAGTTTTCTAAGCAATAAATACCTATCTAGATACGAGCAGGTAGTGGCGGATCTAACATAGATGTACCTAGGGGTAAAACTCGAAAACCCTGCTTTGAGCTAGACTCGAACGAGAACTGGTGCACGACAATGGGCCTTGCTGAACTCTTGGTTATGACAGTCCTGGTGGATATGCTTAAGATAATTTTCATTTATTTTAAAAACCATTTTGAATGGTTTATGAGTATATACTTCCTCAAAGAATTTTTATTATTATTATGTATCATATACATAAACTATTCAATTTATTTTAAGTGTTTTACATATTTGGAATTATGTATTTTGGTTCATAAACTATTCTAGTTTATTCCATTGTTTAAAAATGGCGCCTAGTAGAAGAAATGGAAACTATATCAATGCACGAACTCCATGTAGGTATTTCCATCATTCACAAGATAATTATAGTGGTGCTGGTGATCCAACTGGTGCTGATCAGCTAATCACCATACTAGGACAACTCACTCGGTTTATGAATAATAACCTTACCCGTATAGAGCACCCTGATCCACAGCGTGGAGGATCAATGTAAGATCGCTTCATGAGGAAACAACAACCATCATTAAATGGGAGTAAAAAATCCCTTAGCAGCAGAGCAATGGATAAATTCCTTAGCAAAAATATTCCATGCCTTGGGGAGTAGTGAAATGGAAAAAGTTATCATGGCAGTTTACTGCCTCACTAGAGATGTTGATTAGTTGTGGTCATTGATTCAAAAAAACAAAGGAATATGATGAAGTATCAAATATGGAATGGAGGGAGTTCAAAGAAATTTTCTTAGAGAAATACTTTCCTCGTGACCATCTAGCAGATATGGAAAGGCAATTTCTGAGTCTGAGACAAAAGGAAGATGAGAATGTCGCAAAGTATGAGGATAACATTACAAGGTTAGAGAGGTATGCTGCAGATTATATACATAACCTAAGAAGTAAGATTGGTCCTATCTTTTATGGGTTAAAACCATTTCTCCATTGAGCATTAGTTTCACAATCATTCTGGTTATACAAATATATTGTCTCATGCGCTATCAAGACAGAAAAAGAATTTTCTAAGTCTTCTGACTTTAATGAAAAGCAAGAGAAGAAGAGATATGCTGACCACTCTGGAAATGGAAATAAGGGGAAGAAGGGAAATGTTTATTATCCATACTGCAGTAAATGTGGGAAGAAACACCCTGCTACTTTCGTGAAAAGAATGGTAGTCTCTTACCAATGTGGTGAAAAAGGCCACCAAGCTCATGATTTTAAGGGGAAGAAATAAGCTATCGATGTTCAATGCTACAACTACAGGGATATGGGAAATTATGAAAAATAATTTCATAAGAGTCCTAGGAACTTACCTCAGAAAAGGCCAAGGGATCATGGCCAAGCTTATGATATCACTACTGTTGAGGTAGAAGCTCCAAAAGACGCGGTGATATGTAATTTAATGGTTTACTCATGTTTAGCAAATGTATTATTTGATTCTGGATCATCACATTGTTTAATTTCTTCCCAGTTTGATAAGAACATTAGACATTTCCAATTTGATCTAACAACTGAGTTGTCAGTTAAAACTCCTAAGGGGAGTATCATTGCTACAAAGTTTTGTGGATCCGTCCCCAGTAGGGTATAAACATGTTCTTTATCTGCTGATCTCATCGTCATACCCATGATTGAATTTGATATAATCCTCAATATGGATTGGCTTTCAGACCATGATGTGAAAATTTATTGTAAGAATAAGGAGGTTATGATTTTTGATGATGATGATAAATAACACCTTATCTTTAGAGAAGAATACCCACCACCTGATTCTTATCTTGATTCACCCCCAGTAGCTCTACTAAATTCAATTATTGGGTAGGAAGAGAATGAAATAGCTGTGTGTGAGGAAAGGAATTTTCAAATAGAGGATGTAACTATTGTAAAAGAATATGTAGATGTGTTTTCAGATGATTTACATGGACATCCTCCCGAATGAGAAATTGAGTTTTCCATTGATTTAATTCCGGGTTCAAGGCCCATATCGAAGACCCCTTATATAATGGCCACTATGGAATTAGTTGAACTAAAGAAAAAACTAGAGGAATTGAGTAATAAGGTATTTATTCGCCCTAGTGTTTCTCCATGGGGCTCCCCTGTCCTTTTTGTTAAGAAGAAAGATGGATATATGAGGTTATGTTTCGACTACAGGGAAATCAATGCTATAACCATAAAGAACAAGTATCCCCTACCTAGCATTGATGATTTATTTGACCAACTTCATAGAGCACAATACTTTTCAAAGATTTACCTTCGATCTAGACACAAAGATCATAAAAACCACTTTCACATTATCCTGAAGACTCTTAGAAGACATGAGTTATAAAGGAAGTTTATCAAGTGTGAATTCTAGATTCAAGAGATTTCTTTTCCTGACCATATTGTATCCAAAGATGGAATCTCTGTTGATCCTTCTAAATCCAAGGCAATCCAAGAATGGCCAGCCCACTCGATTATAACATAGGTACGTAGTTTTATTGGGTTAGTAGGTTATTATCGACGTTTTGTCCAGAATTTTGCTCGATTGGCTAACCCGTTAACGAAGCTCACACGTAAAAGGATTAAATTTGTTTGGACAAAAGAGTGTGAAGAATGTTTTGAAGAACTGAAGAGAAGATTAGTTAATGCTTCTATATTGACTCTACAATCAGGGAATAATGGGTTCATTATTTATAGTGAAGCATCGAAGAAAGGAATTGGTTGTGCCCATATGTCGAATGATAAAGTTATTACCTATGCATCACGACAGCTGGAAATTCATGAGCAAAACTATCCTACTCATGATCTTGAGTTAGCTGCTATAATATTTTCTTCGAAGATATGGAGACCTTATCTCTATGGTGAAAAAAGGGAGATATATACCGATCACAAGAGTTTGAAGTATATTTTCTCACAGAAAGAACTCAACGTGAAGAAAAGGAGATGACTTGAACTACTCAAGGATTATGATTGCACTATACACTACCACCCTGGAAAGGAAAATAAGGTGGTAGATGCTTTGATTAGAAAGGATAATGTAGTATTGAACATGATGGGAGTTGAAAGGGATCCTATTTTAATGGATCTAGTAAAGATGGATATGGGAATCAACATGGAAGGTGAAACATCAATGCTTTTTCAAATGGTTGCGAAACCATATTTACTAGAAAGGATAAAGAGTTCTTAGACCAATGATGAGGAGTTTAAAAAGAGGATTAAAGCTGTGATTGATGGGAGATTGAGATTCTTTGTGTATGAAGATGGAATATTGAAATTTGGGAAGAGACTTTGTGTTCCAAATATACCTTATATAAAAAGAGAATTGTTGGATGATGCCCATAGTTCCAATTTCCCTAAACATCATGGGATCACCAAGATGTATAGAGATTTGAAAGAAGATTTTTTTGTGGGACAACATGAAGAGGGAGATTGCTGGTTTTTTGTCAAGATGTATGGTTTTTCAACAAGTGAATGTTGGAAGGCAACAGTATAGAGGAGTCATGCAACCTCTTTCCTTACCTGAGTGGAAATGTGATAATATTACGATGGAATTTGTCATGGGACTACCAAATACTCCGAGAAAGAATGATTCAATATGGTTCATTATTGATCGTCTTACCATGTAAGCACATTTTCTTGATATAAGTGAAGATTTGCCACATGAATGTCTAGTAAGACTATATATTTATGAAGTTTTGATACTTCATGGAATAACTATATCAATTGTTTCTGGATAGTGATCCCGGTTTTACTTCAATATTCTGGAACAGTCTTTAGAAGGCCTTGGATACTAAACTTCGTTTGAGCACTACTTACCACCCTAAAACAGATGGAAAATCAGAAAGGACTATTCAAACCTTAGAAGAGATGATGAGATCATTCTCAATTGACTTCCAGGGTATGTGGGATAAATATTTACCTCTGGTAGAATTTTCCTATAACAATAGCTTCCATTCGAGTATTCAGATGGCACCATATGAAGCGTTATACGGAAAGAGATGTCGCACACCAACCTGTAGGGATGATTTTGGTGAATTAAAACTCATAGGCCCAGAACTGGTGGAGGAAAAGATGAAAAAGGTGAAGGTAATCCAAAACCACATCAAATCACCTCAAAGTAGATAGAAGAGCTATGTCGACAACCGAAGGGAGGATTTGGAATTTCAGGTAGGAGATCATATTTTCATGAAGTTATCACCATGGAAGGGTGTTATACGTTTCTGTAAGAAGGGAAAATTGTGTCCCAGCTACATCTGACCATTCAAAATTCTAGAATTAATTGGGGTAGTAGCTTACCGTTTGGCAGTGCCACCATGTCTCTCTAAAGTTCACCATGTGTTCCACGTAACAATTATGAGAAAATAAATGACTGACCCAACACATGTACTCACATATGAGGAATTATAACTGGAACCTAATCTATCATATTATGAAGATCTTTTCAAGATTCTTGATATGAGATAACAAGTGCTGAGAAACAGGATGACTCGTCTAGTAAAAGTTCTATGGAGAAACTATAAGATGGAAGAGGCAACGTGGGAACCCGAGAAAATTATGATGAAGAACCACCCAAGTCTTTTTATGTAGTAATATTATAGTAATTTCAAGGACTAAATTATTTGAAGGATGGTATAATGTAACACCCCAAGCTTCCATGGTACACTTCTCTTTGAATAATACGGTAGCGTGTGTTGTACGCAACATCAAGTTCTAAAACACCACAACCAATCAAACTAGCCATTATTAATAGTAATACCCATTTTTTTAAACATTATACATTTTATATTTCAAAATGGACTTCATTTTTGGATTCAGAATATCTAAATTAGCTTAGGGTAAATTTTTGGTACTTTTCAGATAGCTTTCATATTTTAATGAATAGTAAAAATATCTAAATTTTAATTAAAAACAACTTTTTAATTGAAATAATTAATAGTGATAAATTATGAATTAGAGTGATTTTAGAGTATAATTAGATTATATTTTTATCATTTAAACCAATGTTGGTCATTAAACATAATTTCACATTTAAACTGGACATAATCAAGTGCCAATCTTTTGATAGTTATTATCTCTTAAAAACACGCTTTTTGTTTTAACAACGGAAATTAATTTTAAATTATTTTCTGCCACTTTTGTGTTTTGAATTTTGAAAAATGGATTCCATTTTTAGAATCAGGAGGTCCAAATTGTTTAAAATAGGTAACTTTAATTTTTAGTCATTTTGAATAATTACTTCGGTAAATATTTTATTTACCATGGTTGAAGGGTAAATCCAGTAAATAAGGGTAAAAAATAAGATTATAATAATACTAAATTACCCTAAAACGTATCCTAACCCTATTGGTTGATACTTGTCCAACAATGGACATCTTTGGGTCAATGTTGGGACCCCATGGATCCACTTTTAAGTGATAATGACACTTTATATTAATTAAGTTAAAGTAAATACAAAAATGACATAAGCATATATATTTTAGAAAAACAATTTTTACATATGGTTATATATTTTATATTTTCGACTATAAAAATTAATTATAAAGATAAAAATATTCTCTACATAATGGTATTTTATTTATAATTTGTAGACATGGAATAATTAAATTTATTTATGACACAATAATGATGCAGTATTTTCCTTCTTAATTAAAGAATCAAATAATTGGTATTATTAATTTTAAAATAAATATAATTTGATTTTTTTGATGCCATACACGAATTTTATTTATTAATATTAAATTTTAGGATTGATTAAATTAATTTGGTCCGAATTAATAAAGTTGGTAAGACTTTAACAAAAAATCAATTATTAAATAGTGTCAAAATTGACATAAATGAGTTTTTAAAACAAATATTATATTATTAATTGATAGTATATTCTTATAAATCTAAGGTTCATCCAAAAGACTTATATAATGATCCGTTTATTATTAATGGACCACATGGGGGTCTCTTGGATGTTTGTTGTGAAATTTTAACCATATAATTTAAAAATAAAAAGAGACATGGTAAATGTCAAACTAATTAACTATGAGTTAAAACTAAAAGATAAGGATAATAAAGTGACCCAAAACTCTCTAAAACCTATTGGTAGAGTTGTTTTTGAACTATCCCCACCTTCAAATTTAAATTATCCACTTTGGAGCAATTATAATCTTAATATTAATTTATTATAAAATAATATTTCTAGCTTTTACTAGGGTACCCCTCACCCCTCTTATAAAAGGGAACTTCACCTTCCCTCTAATTCACACCTTCAAAGCCTTTTGTCTTGTCCAAACCCCACAAAAATATTCTCCCAACGTCCCTCACTTTAACCTAGAGGCATTAGTTTGATCAGAAAGCCAACCTAAGGATCCCTTTTGTTCAAATCAAAAGGTAGAACCCGAAGAAGAGGTAATGTTTTCACCAAAGTCTTTCAAGTTTTATTTCTTCCTCAACATCTTATTTATTTGTTTTCCCAATTCTAAAATAATAACTCCAGTATATGCTATATATTGTGATGTTATTATAAATATGGTACAACCATATTCATTATTCTATCCATCCTTTGAATGACATGTCACCATACGTGCGTACGTACGACATACTGTCTTCACATCATGGTGTAATTGTTATTCGAAAAATTATTATTTGGATGGGTATGATAATGATGTGTAATTGATGTAAATAATGAATATAACATGATAATGATTCTTTATATATGATATAACATCCAATTATATATTATTTTAATATCAAAATAATGATATTTTCTCTCGTGCTTACGTACGGACTACCGTCTCCACGAACGCGATGAGATTCATTCCCCATTGTATCCATGCAAGTATAATTCTCATTTGATGATTAAAAATAATGTTTAAGGATATGATATCATTCTTTATATGAAAAAGATACAACCTATCCATAAAAAACACGACTTATGTAACAAAACATATAAAAGAAAACGAGTAAGTCAACACCCGAAACGACGATAATACTAAGATATTATTGACAAAGTAATGTTAAAAGATCATATATGATATCATATTAATGTATATTAATATTGTATAATTTAATAACAATTATTTCACCATTATACAGGAGGTTAACCTACCCCCAAACATGTAAAAGTATAAGGTAAGGGTTTATTTCACAATCTCTTCGTTATCCGAGGTTGTTTATACGTAATTATCTACTGGGACCTCTTTATCATCCACATCCATGTTTCTTAAAAATTTATTTCAAATCATTATTACTATTTTATAGACTATGGGTTAAAGTCATTTATACCCTTTTTGACTTTTTATAAGATGTTTATAAATTAATCTTTATGTCGTTTTACAAACAAGGTCCTTTTTATCCTTTTTGACAGAATTATGGTAAGAATGTCTTTTTTTAACTTATAAGGCGAGTGAGACTATTTTCCGCTTTTATAAAATCGTCGGAGCTTCCCTTAAATTATTATAAGAAAATTTTCAAAGTAAATGTTTTATTTTATAATTATGTGACTTTTAAATGATTTCAAAAAAAGAGAGATATTTCTCTCAAATAATTTTGATTTCATTTATGTCAACATCCTTTGATGGATTTTAAGCTGATTTGAAGTTGATTTATTATGATAAAAAACTTTCATATTGTATTGAATATTTTGTTATATGTTTGACTGTGGATGTGTTATTTTTATACCATTCATGGTTTATGGAGAATGTATTGACATTTTTTATGCTATTATTAATACGAATGTTTATGTTATGTTTAAACCTGTTCATATGAGGAATGCATTGGACTTAATAAGAGATGGGTGGAGCCCGCTATAGCTCCTCGATGCATCGTTAGGTCTCATGAGACAAACTAGTGTCTTGGCACAAGTCCTTGAAAAAATCTTATTTGTAGTGTTGGCACATTTCCTTGACTATGTGGTTATGATAGTCTGGCATTATGTATTCCATCATTATGAAAGTGGTTATTGATATTTCATGTGATTATTAAACTAGTAGTATATCCATGTGAATAAGTAAATGTCATTATTCCATTTTATTTCTACCATATTATACTGAAGTTCATGTTTAAATTCTTTTATTTTATTTATACATTGCCTTAAATGTTTATGCTTATTTATGAAAGTTTCTGATATATAGTTTTCTATACTGAGCATTTGAGCTCACAACTTTCAATGTTTTATTTTTCCGAGGATGTGAATAAGTATTTTATGAATGACCTACAGGGATAGTATAAGGGGATATGAGTGTGGAGACAAGATTTTGTTCTAGTTTTCACTTTATTATGTAATGTAAACTGTATAAATGTATCTATTTATTCCAACGATACTATACTAATCGGTCTATCGAGACTTCATCTTTTGTGATCATGCCAATGTTATTTGATAATGCACCGACTCTGGGTAACTGGGGTCGGGGAGTTACACTACTAGTCGGCCTAATATTATGTTTAGTGTATGTATATATGCTAGTTTTCAGGTAAACCCTAAATAATTTATTTTAAATGTTTTCAAAAATAAATTTCAAATTACTCAAAAAGTACAACTAATTTTTGACTATTCTTCTTTATAGGACATGAATTTTACTTAGTTAGTGATTTAGATTCCGATTCTGATGGTTTTAAATTATAATAATAAGTCACCCCTGAAACATTTCTTTTATTGGGAAATTGTATTGTATCATGGTTTAGTAAGAACTAGATTTATATTTCATTATCCACAATTGAATTTTAATACAAAGTTGTGAGTAGTTTTTGTGAAAAAATTCTTTAGATAAAACACAAATTAGCGTACTATATATATGAGTTTATATATTTCTATTTAAATTGTGATAATAAAGTTGCTATAAACATCTCAAACAATCTTCTGTTTCACTGTAGGAAAAAACATATTGATATAAGGCATTAGTTTTTTAGGATTCATTTTTAGAAATATGATATAAATCTTTAGTTCATTAGAAATGAACATCAGTTTGATGAAATATTTACACAATCATTGAATATTGAAAGAATCCCCCATATTAGACATGAGCATGGATTGATAAATTTATATTAGTCATTTATTTATTTAATTCATTTATTTTTGATGGGGTTGATTCATAACATTTTATTGATACCATGGCTTGCTACCATTTTCTAGCTATTGTTGCTTATTACCATTGTCTTTATTCTATGTATTACTTCTATTTCTTACTACAACATTCTTAACAGTGTCAGGTACTACTGCTCAGTTTCTACCAATCTAAGTTCCACTAGTAATAAATTTTTTATTCAAATCAAAAAATTTATAATTCATTTTAATTGAAATAATTTTATATTTAAAATTATTTTAAATCCAAAAATGATAAATTTCGCTTCTTAAAGTCTAAATAAAATCCTTTTTCAAGTGAACCCAGCAAGGATTTTTATTTCTCTCTTGATCCACCATCCCTATTCCTTATACCATCAACCATTATTCCTGCACTGAAATGGTGAGAATAAATCATGTCACTAGCTCTTTGAATGAATCATGACCATGAAAGAATTATAAAAGTGAATCTAGGCATCCTATTGATCCAAGAAATCATATTCTTTCATCATGAGTTGTAGTGGATTAGAATGAGATATACCTTACTGGTTCACATTGAGTAAGTCATTGTTTTGAAATGTCATTTTGGAATAAGGATGGTAAATGTTTTTTTAGAAATAACCAACCATTTATTCCACGTTTGGTTCATGATTTATATCTATTTATACATTTTGAATTTGTATATTTCAAATATTTTATCTGAATTTTGGAATGTGGAAAAATATTTATCTCTTTTAAGAAAGTTTTTTATTGATTAGGAGTTCCTCATAAAGGGATCTATGTGGATTATGAAGGATTGTATCCCATTTATACAGAAATTTTTTCATTGAATATGCATTTCAAAAAAATACTATAAATTTCATTTTCATAATTCAAGTGGTAGTAGAAATAGATAATGATTATAGACTTCTTTTCAAGTTTATTTAACACATGTTGTGTCCCACGAAGGGGGATTTTTGTATTATGTGGTACCGATATATATTCTTCCTAAATCTAATTATAAGAGGGTTTAAAATAAATCATTTTAGTTATATGATGGTGAACATGATGGATTTTTGAATTCATTCTTCATGTTCATATTATATTTTATATCTTATATTGATTTATACAAAGTTGGAAGTCAAAGGATATATTTCTAAAGGAGAAGAAAAGATGACTAAATTTGGTAGTTTCTACCTCCTTCAAATGACTAGTAATAAAAAAATAGATAATTGTTGCCCATGGATTAAAATATGGGTAGTAGATAGTGAAATAATTTAAGATAAGTTTAACCATAAAGATAATTCTTCCAGACATAAATAATTGGTTGATCTTACATTAGATAAAGATGAAGTGGTTGTTTACTCATCTGATAAAAATGTGGCTGAGACCATCGATAATGCTAAATTTGAACCAATATATGAATAAAAAGTAGAATTTTTTTTTCAATTGAGGTAGTGAGTGGCCCAAATATTTTTAATAGTCTAAATGATCCCTTTGAACCACTTTTTTCTCCTATTTCCATACATTCTATGGAAATCTTGTTGAAAGATGATATGTAATATAATTCTAATGCTTCATATCCTCATAGTTATGAATAATCATATTCAATGATCCCTAAGGATTTAATTCATTTATTATATGTATACATATGTGATATTGATGGATAAGATGGGGATGAGGAAACAAATCATTTCTTAAATTTTTTGAGTCTTCCAGATTTGAATTTTTTATTGGGATATCTACTCCCATAGTTTCTAAATTATTCAAGTGGCTAGTATCTCAATTGATATAGATAATGTTATTATAGATTATGAGAATAAACATTATAATAGAGACACTTCCCATAGATCAGTCCACCTAATAATAGAGGATCAAGAATTGTTGTTCTTCCGAGAGATCCTATGTGATTCTTGGTTGAAATGATTAATAAAAAAGCTACATAATTTCACCACTCTATATTCTACATGATATAAAGAACCAATGGACACTCTAGTGACTAATAAAGAAGACACTATAATGGTTACTAGTCATATTTATCCTCCAGATCATGTGTCATGTTCATCTGGATAGGGCAGGTCTTCACCTCCTCCTACTCTTTCTTATACATGTTTGTTGAACAAAGATGACCTAGAAACCTTTACGGATGATCTTCCATCTAATATCAGTGGTATTATCTAGTAATCCACTTTCAAATATAAAATTTCCAATGGAATATAATACATATTTTATATTTTATTTTGGATTTATCTCACCTCTAATTTAAACAATTTCTATGGATTGGTTATTTGGAGATAGAGAATATAATGTGAGTTTAATATATTGGAGTTATCCACTCTATTTTGGAGTACATGAGACTGGACCCGACTCAGAGAGATCATTAAATTCAGGAAAGGATATAATCACTTACTAAATTTGGATCTTCTCTTCTAGTGATCATCCACCCTCTTTTATATCTATTGTTGATACTGATTTGAGAAAAACTATTTTTATAGAATAGTTATAAGTTATGTTTTCATATTAATATACATCTCACAAGGATTAACTCAAACATATTAAGCCTAATGCTGAATATATATGTGTGTGTGTGTGCGTGTGTTTGTATGTGGGTGTGTGTGTTGGTTAGACATTGTTTCAATGAGGCAAGAAAAGATAGAGAAACCATAACCAAAGCTATTAAGTTTTACTGGTATAATATTATTACCAAGAATTACCTTATTTCTAATTTCCTAATTTTTTCTTAAAATTTATGGATTCCTCCTATTACCGGGGATTTCAAGGTATAAGTGAGTCAGATTCAGGCCTTCCCATTGATAAAGCTATTTTGGAGGAAAAGATATATTTATTTTGAGTAATGAAGCATGGTGGAAGGGTCTTACATAGTTGGTGGAGGTAATGGATCCCATTATAGACAATACCAAGATAATAGTCCTTGACACTCCATCAATTTCCCATGATAGCGTTATTTTCATACCCTATCTCAACACCTCTATATACAACATCCATAGATATTAGTATTCTTGGACAGACATATATTGATATGGTGAGAACATTGAGGCCATTGGAATCTGGAATTGAATTCAAGCCTCCTGTACCTCCTTCTGCTGCTACTCCTACACCATATGTTGTTGGAAGAGGGAACAACCCAGTTGATCATAACTCCCTTTTAGATGAGGTTTCATCTGAATCTAACTAGTATTTTGTTGCGCATTTTTATTTTTTTTCATCTTTAAATGTAGTTATTTGAATTTTTTATCAATGAAAAATATGTACTCGTTATTCATATTTATTTCCTCGGGTACATTTTCTCTTTTATATTCCTTTTTATAATCACAAAGGGGAGGAATACTATGTGTGGATAAACAATTTTAATGAGTATGCTATTGGAAATTTCATGAAATACACTATTTTTGAATTTCATTTTCAACCATCATTTGTGATAATCAAAAGGGGGGATTGTTTTATTAGCCCAAGAAATTACTTTTTTTTTAATTCCCATAAATCATGTTTGATTTATTAAAGTATAGTTATAAAATTTCTCTATAAGACTTAAAGGATTATTTTTACTTTTATGTAATTATTATAATTTTTTTTTACCCTCACAGAATTTTATTCAATGTACGGTTACCTTTATATATGTTTTAGATTACCCTTACATATGCTCTATGTACCCTTAATCAAGTTTTTATCTACCTTTACATGTGTTGTATGATCTTTTCTTTTTCATTATGAAAGTGTTATTTACATCTACCCAAGATTTGGAATGTTATTTTACCTCTTTTTATAAACTCAATTACCCTTACAAAACATATATAAATTTTGTTTTACCCTTACGTAATCATTAGCTAACTGTTACATAGTATATGAAAATGTATTTTTTCTCTTATAAAAGATTCATTTAAAATTTTCTCTAAATCAACGGTGTAAGAGCTAGTGAAATTATGCTACTTTCGGTTATAATATACTTCTTCCATAAGGGTTTTTACAATCACCGGCGTATTTATGAAACCACTTGTGGAATTTTACTTTCACCAGTTCACATGTGTTACCACCAAATAAAATGTGTTACTACCAAATAAAATGTAAAATTTTTATATTAGATAGTGATAACATTAGAAGAATCTATTATTATTATAAGGAACCTTCTATTTCTACTTCACATCTTCTACCACAAGATCATTCATTCTACCACCAGGTCATGTTAACTATCTTTAATTATGACAAGAGACCGCTAGAAGAGTCTTCTACAACTGGTTGAATCTTTCAACTTGCAGTTCTGTTTTTTATATCGTTATTTGAAGTTTCTTCCATTAGTTTAAATACTAATTCTATGAATTATCTAGAATAAAAATGAAAATAATTATTCCAATATGTAGCTTAAGGTATTTAATGAAATAAAGTCAAGCCTTTATTTATGATTAATTAATCTTAAATAACTAGAGACAGGTATTAAATAAAATTTCATAATTTACATAGTTTCAACTAAGTATGATGGATAATATCATTAAATTATAATACTATAATGTATAATTGGATGCTCCAGATAGTGATAATTCAATGGAACCCCTCATACACATGTTCTGACTGGTTGGATAGTTGACAAAATAATTTTTCCTCTTGACTAACTGTATATGCGTTAGTGCTTACGGAAAAACATAAATTATTTTCCATTGATGAAAATTACACACTTCATCCCACAAAAATAGAAACACTAAATATAATATTTAAAGAAACATCAAGGAAATTATTTTAAACAATCCAAAAGAACAATAACTGGCCTTATCATTTCCTACTTAATCAGGGAAAGAAGAACACATACTCTTTTACCTTCTTTCATTCTTCTTCTATATTTATTAATATTTCAGTTATTCCTAAATTAATCTGTATATTAAATATAACATGTTCATTCAACGTATTTTAGAATACTAAAATAATCTCTTTTTATTATTTTTACACCTGTTATCCCACAGTCAACTGTGAAATAGGTTGTTTTTTTGGTTTAAGTTGTTTATAAAAACATGATTTAGGTTGTACATGACGTTTATTGTTTAACAAAATATTTGTAAATGGTTGATATCCAGGTATATCGAAAAAGTTATCAGCTTAAAGATAAACCTAGTTTTTGTATTATGTCATGTGTTTTATTTTTTTTTAAATGTTTTAAAAAACAAACCTGATTTAGTTTTCAAAAACTATATTGACAATATTCATCTATTATTTATAATTAATAAATGTTTAATATAATGTTTTCAGTGTGATTAGAATAAATTCAAATGTTAAAGTGATCTTGAAATTTTTTAATAGGGATATTATTGAGTCTCTGAAAAATAGTTCAAAAACAATAAATTATCTATTTCTACTATTTTAGTTAACTGGAATGTTTCCATTAATTTTTAGATTTAGTTCTATTTTTAAATAAAATAATTATTGGGAACTCAATTCACCCCACCCCACCTCCTATTGAGTTTTCCATTCCAACCCACACATAGTTTTTCAATATATGTATTAATCATAAAATGGGTAATCACTTAGATATATCACGGTGGGTCATGATTTCGATAATATATGTTTCTTTTCCTAAGTCCTTCGTGGAGAAGCATGTGTTTAACCATGATTTGACAGACTCTAACACTCGTATTTATCCAAATGGCCCAGAGTCATTCTTTTTAATTTATTTTTGATAACCCCCCATTCAAGGCATGAGAGGAACTCTTATAACACCCATAGGAATAGAGATTACCATGACCATAGGTCTTAGACGAAATATCTAGACTATAACTACATTGGACTACTCCCCCAACATCTACATCATGATATAAATTGTCTAACTTTTCATTGTTGTTAGGTTAAGATTTTAATGCATGCAAAATATGGTCAAGTGGTCAATAACATACCTTCTTCTAATTCTACATCTGTTAGTTTCTTCTCTGGTGATTATTCCTGCTCTGAATCCTCCTTTAGAGTTTCCTCCTTGTAAAGTCTATCTGGTTTGTTAAGCAAAATTACAGGAGGCTCGAAATCCTTGAGGTGGCCCGAAGGGCTTGATATAGTCCAAAGGTCATGAGGTGGCATGAAAGCCTTACTATCCTAAAGTTCATGGCTGGCCTGATGACTTTGAAGGAAACAAGGACCAAACTATGGGACCAAAAGCCCAAAAAGATGAATAATTGTGGCTACTAATGTACCAAACAGTGAATGCTATAGTGCTGCTATAGCGACCTGAAAATATATCTCTACCCAAATTTGAACTTGGGTCTTTTCGATTCACTTTTTCAGTACTCACAAACTATGATAAGGGTATTTTCTGTAACACTAGTATTTCATTTCCAATAAATAGCGTGTCATCGACATAAATAATTAGGAAAATGAGTACAATCCCATTAAATCACTTATAGACACATGGGTCACATTTTTTATTTATTAAACTAAATTATGTTATTTCTTTATCAAACCAAATGTTGTAGGTATTCGATAAATTATTTAATCCCTAAACAGATCTCTATAATTTATGTACCTTTTTTGTCATCCTTTGGAGTCACTAACCCTTTAGGTTGTGTAATATAAACATCTTCCAAAGGTCCCAATTATGGATGTTTGTTTGGATATGCAATTTCAAAATCACATTATTATGGTGAGATATTATGTAATCATATATTTTTGAAGAATATTATCATGGAAACCGGGGAAATTATTACTTTGTATTCTATGCCTTGATATTATTTGAACCCTTTTACATCCATTCATGCCTTATATATTAAGAATTGTCCATCCATGTCTAGTTTCTTTTTGAATACCCATTTAAAACCATCAGGTTTAAAACCACTAGAGGATTTACCAAAACTAGACATGGTTTTGATACATGGAATCTATTTCAGAATTCACTACTTCTTTCGACATGGAAATGTTTTTGGCTACTTGCTGATTTCTTATATGTAAAGGGATTTTTATTATCTACTAATAATGAGTCACCATCCTAGGTGACTTGAAAAATATATCATTCTGGTTCTCTAACATCACTTAATCTCATACACAATACGTTTTCACTAAAACTAAGGATCCCACATTTGTGAGGTATGTTTTTGTTTTTAATGGATGTTATTGGTTGTCAATGGATATCAAGGAAATATAAATATTTCATTAATTTTAATATGATAAATAATTTGTGAAGAAAAATTTGTTTAGAGTTTGGATAAAGTATCCAATATTGGTAACAATGTTTATTTAATAACAAAGTTTTGGGCTCTTGGACTCAGTACCCAAGTCTTAATATATTATGTATGTTATTCTCATGTATTTGATTTTACATATAATGATTGATGAGTTGTTCTTAATATATATGATGTGTGATATGTTTTTTATAGAATAACTATTGTTATCATCATTATAAAACATCCATTTTTGTGTTTCTTTAGAAGGTTTATAAGGATAATATAAATGTATTCCTTAAGCAGTTTCATTAAGAATTTTATGAAGCTGAACAGAAGAAGGTAGCGAATGAAATCTAAAAAAAATACAGCAGAAAAATTCTAGCGAATGGAGGAGATCAGATTGAGTTAATAACACTAATGTGATTAGATAATGTCAATTGAAACAGGTCTAGTAGATAATGATTTTCAAACTATTCCATCCGACGTAGTGACCACTAGACATACCATGATTTAAATTTCAATAGGATGGGGGAAATTATGGAACACCATTAAATGAATGTTCACAAAAATATTATACTAATTTTAATAGACAATTTTGAATTTATGAAAGTTGGAAATAAAAGTTTTGATAAGTAAATTTTTATTACATCATATATGTCACGAACTGAATATGGTCGCCACAATTACCAACACCAAACACAGTATGTGGAAAGGCGTGAAGGGAATTTCATATCCCCATAGGCTGGAATAAGTAACTGGGTATCATTTATCTTGGTTTGGGAACTATTTTGCAGAATATGTATACATAAAACAAAAAAAATTTGACAAAATGAATATGAAAATTTCATGCCAAAAAAGGATTATACAAAATTCCATAATGGAATAAATAAGTTCAAATGTTCTAAAAAGATAAAAATGCACAAAAAAAATAGAAAAACAGAACCAAGTACTCCACACGACATGGGGTTATCACCCACAAGCCGCCTCCACAACTTCGCACCAATGATGAGAACTAACACCTTGAACCACCATCACTCATTGCCTTCCCATTACCTATGTCAAGCATAATAAAGTCTACATACACCAAGGGGTATAATTAGGGTGTAAGACTAAGCCTTATAGGATACCACCAAATGATTCCAATGAGCATGCAATATAATGTGAAAAAGCAACCAGTTTTAATACACAATGAAAAGCGCCACAAATTCCATGAAACGAATTTTTCCATTGAAAATAGTTTTCAATATAAAACCTTCATAATGTTAACACATTTAAATTATAATGTTATATTCTATAATATATTTCCAAACAAACCCAAATACAAGGTAGAATTCTCCAAATCCAATGAGAAACAAAATCGGGAACACCCATAAGTACTAGATAATCTTGGGCCCCATATACCTCATAACCCTGTGTAATGTAACCATAGTAAAATCTATTCTCATGCATGAGCCATTGGAATGTAATATTCCCATAACCCAATGGTCCCCAAACGTCATCCATGTTGTTTAGTAAGATTTTTTGTTTTCCAAATGCCTAGTGAATTATGGACAAAACCCATCGGTTCCACAAGTAGTACAAGTACATATCCACCCCACCTAGGTACTCGGGATTCCCACATTGATCTCAAACAATTTCAGCTTGCTAAATAAATACATTTTCATTTAAAAAACCACTAATGGTCACATTAAAATTGTACAGTATCAATAAAAATTTTAATCCCCTTAAAACACACAACAAATTTTTTTTTAAATGATACAATTTCTAAAATTCTTGCTTTGTTTTGCACAAAAAACTCTTTAAAAACCCCACATTATACACTATGTGCATACATTTAACTTACCCAAACAGAAACTAAAGCCCAATACATTTCAATGAAACCAAAAAAATCATTTTTTGGTATCCCTAAGTGAACCTAGAAATGATAACTTTGTAAAACCACCATTTACACATAAACAAGGCATTAAATGTTCACATGTTCCATGAAGACCATTAAAACCCTTTTTCATAGAAATACACAAATGAGATAAACATTACAAATAGCATTTTTATCCCAATTAAAATTCAGTAAAAACAACTAAGAATTTATAGTGCAGCCCCAAATAATCCAACAAAACATTTCGTAGGAAAACCCCCAATTTCACACCAAATTGGCATTGAAAATTTATTTGAAAAACCAAAAACTATAAATATTTTTTTCAGCAATCACAAAATGAGATAAAATATAAAATATGTAAATTATAACATTCTAATACACTATTATTTCATAATCATTGGAATCACCTACCAAATAAATGGTAACCCTTGAATAGCCATGTGAAAATCATGTCACAGCACCACCACACCAAGAATAACATAGATCAAAACTAAAACCACAATAATTGATCAAGAAAACACATGTTTGAACCCTATTTTTGAAACCCTACCACCTAGTCATTTGGTAATTCAAGTAAATTGAATGAAACTTCATGGAAAGTGGAGGAACTAAGGAGGAGAGAAACTTACTTGATATTCATTGATTTTCCTCCCCCAAATCCCCCTCTGAAATGGGGTTCCAAAGAGGTTTTGAGAGACTTCTAGGGCAAAAATGGATGTTATGTTCGATTCAGGGGAGGAAGGGTCGATTTAGGAATTGGAATGGAGGAAAAATAGTAGTAATTGAGAGATTTATGAATGCAAAAAGCTACCTCTTCAAATATAGACGAATTGAGACACCCTATGAAGGTTTGTACAAATTCATGATGAATATGATCTCTAAATAGAGGGGAAAGAGAATGTGGGAATGGATGGAATCGGTGGGATGGGGTGACAATTGGAATCACCGAAAAATCATAAAAACTGAATAAGTTATTAAATATATTTTTTTTAAATGAATTGATTATTTAGGTTGGCCCAATTCCATAAATAAAAACTCAAATCCTCCCTTATTATGGATTGAAAAAGGTTAAAAATTTTAATGGTAGTGTTAATAGGTCTGGGGATATCACATTGGAAGTAGAATGGGTGCAAAATATAAAAAAACGAAATATTTGTAAAAGAAACAATATTTGTGTTTAAATATGGAAATGGGCTCATAGTTTTTCATAAATAATGAATACTCACAATTTCCTAAAAAACATGGGAACCCCCAAAACAAATAAATAATGGAAATTAAATAAAAAATAACTATAAAATATGTCATTTATTTGAAAATTCTCCCCCCAAGAAAATTTTCCATCCTTGAATGTCAACCTAAAACTTGATCGTAAAACCGGAACAAATACTCTTCCTCATCCCAAGAGATATGCTCCCATGTATTGTGTGCAACATTAACATGCTACCAATGAACCCAGATCAATAGAATAGACTTCCCTAGAATCACATTCTATTGGGTTTCCAATGTTTGCACTGGCCGCTAAAAAACTAAAATGTCAGTATCTATCTACAATTCTTCCCAACTCTACACATGGAATGGATCTGGGATGTATTTCTTCAACTGGGAGACATGGAAGACATCTTGGATGGATGTCAACTAAGAAGGTATGGCCAACCTATATGCCACATTTTTAATAATATTGGTAATCTTAAAAGGGCTGATATACCATGGCGTCATATTCCCTTGCTTCCCCAATCGACGATGGCCTAGACGAGGGGCCACATTCAAGAATAACTTATCACCCACAGAAAATTCTATGTCTCGATGCCTCTGGTCATCATAAGATTTATGACGACTATGAGTTGTCAACAAGTGATGCATGATCAATTTGACCTTTTCAATTGTCTCATTCACCAGACATGGCCCCAAGAATGAGGTCTCGCCTACCTCATCCCAACATAGGGGGACCGCCCAGCCTGGCCATGTAGTGCCTGAAAAGGAAACATTCGAGATGAGAATTGGTAACTGTAATTATAATAAAACTAAAACAATGCCAAATGGTGATCCCAAGAACCTATAAAGTCCAAGAAATGTGCACGAAGCATCCCCTCCAATATCTGATTCACCCGCTCAGTTTGACCAACTGTCTGATGATTTTATGTGGTGATCATCTTAATCTGAGCCCTCAAGGCCTTCTAAAGTCCTTCCCTGAACCGAGAATTAAAACAAGGGTCCCTATTTGAGATAACGGTTGATGGCCCACCATGGAGTCTCACTACATCATAAAGATACAAATGGACCAACTCATCCACTTTAATTGTAACTCTGATCGGAATGAAGTGGGATAATTCTTTCAAATGATCAATCACCACCCAAATAGAATTATTACCCCGAGGAGTAAAAGTTAAGACATAAATGAAGTCCATGGTGAAATCTTCCCACTTCCAAGTAGGAATGGGTATTTTCTGGAGTAATATTTAGGGCCTTTGAAGATCTTCATTCACCTGCTGGCATGTGTAGCATCTCGACAGACAATTTTGCTATGTCTCGTCTCATACCAAGCCACCTGAACTACCGACGGACATCATAATACATCTTTGTGTCACACAGATGGATAGTCCACTAAGACTGCTGAATGTCCTCCATCACCACCTTCCTCAGAGATAACAGTACTACTGAATGGCTCGTGAAGCACAAGATGCCTTCGAGAGATGATGACCATTTAGAGGATGTCTCCCAACCATGAAGAAATTTCTTTGACTGCTGACAATGCTCATCACTGTGCTATTTTCACTAAATCAAATCCAACAATGAATCATTAAACTATATTCTCACCAAGAACCCACCTCCACCGTGTTCCTTGGTCGCCAGATGAATCTGAGAAAATAGCCCCATCAAAGTCCACTCCTCACTGGACTTCCTCAAATCCTACACTAGAACCCTTCTTCTCAATGTTCTGGCCACCACATTACCCTTTCATGGGGAATATACAATGTCAAAGTCGAATCTTTATAGGTACTCGATCCAACGACATTGCCTCAAGTTGAGGTCTTTCTGCAAAATGATATACGCCAATATGTTGGGATCAGAGTAGACCACAAAAATCTCCCCAAAGAGGTTGTGACGCCAAGTATTTAAAGCATGCATCACCGCTAATAAATCCAATCATGGGTCGGGTTGTTATTTTTGTGTGGTCATAGTTGGCGAGATCCATAAGCCACCACATGATTATCCGGCATAAGGACGAACCCAGGATCTATACCTGAAGCATAACAATAGAATACGTATACCTTTCCATCTTATGGAATAATTAGCTTGTGGGACGTAAGAAAGTGCCTCTTCATCTCCTTGAAAGATTCCTGGCATTTTGGGGCCCATACAAACATCACCCCTTTCTGGGTGAGCATGTTCATCGGTGGATCATGCCATGAGAAATCCCGAATGAATCACCTATAATAACCATCCAGGCCAAGGAAACACTTGATCTCTAACACATTATTCGGCTACTCCCATGACATCACTGCACTAATCTTCTCAGGGTCCACTAAACCTCGTGATCAGAGATCACATGCCCCATAAATCACACTTCCCTAATCCAAAAGTGAACATTGTCAACTTTTCATAGAGGCATTGATCCCACAAAGTGCCCAAGATGATACTCAAGTGATGTTCGTGTTCCTCCACAGAGCCATAGTATAGTAAAATATCATCCAGAAACACCATAACAATGGAATCAAGATACTGAATGGACACCTTGTCCATGAGTTCTATAATAACCACTGGAACACTGGTCTATTCGAAGGTCATTATCAAACACTCAATGTGATTTTACCTACATTAGAATACAATATTTGGGATATCATACTTCTTCACCCTGAGTTGATGATACCCCGATAACCTATCTATCTTTGAGAACAACTTTTACCACTTCAAATAATTGAAAAAAACATCTATTTTGGGAAAGGTTATTTGTTCTTAATTATTACCTTATACATATTCCAGTAGTCAATGAACAACCGAAGACATCCATTAGCATTTTTTGGAAACAAAATAGGAGCAGCCCAAGGAGAGACACTCGGGAAAATGAATCCATTGGATTCTAATTCATCTGGCTGTATATTTAATTCCCCTAGCACGATGGGGACCATATGATATGAGGAAAGAGATATTAGTTGTGTTCCAGACCACAAATCATTCAAAAACTCCACATCCCTCATTGGGGGAAAACATGAAAAATCAGCAGGGAAAAACTCCAGAAACACATTCACCACATGAGGTAGTCTACCTTGAAGAGAAATACCATCGTCCTCTTGAATGAGTGAAGATAAATAGATGATAATACATCCCAAATCTAGGAGTGAAGGCCATGTGCAACCCGACCGAGGATCCCATCCTCCATGAAAATTCGTCGACTCCCATCAGGTGATGTGAAAGTCACACGCCAACTGTAGAAATTGATGCGTTTTTTGGAAGTGTAATTTCCAATATATTCCATGTATGACTTAAAAAGATCCTTGTCTAAGACCAAGATGTCACAATCCATCTCTACCCCTGACACGGAAAGTGAAAATGATGGGAACCTGAGACCCTGCTCCTTCTTCGTTCTCATCAAAGTAACCAACTCCATCACAAAAGACAAAAACTCTGTTGGAATGTTCAGCGTGTCCAAAAAATAAATAGAAATTAATGTAACAGAGGCACCATTAAAAAATATAACAGAAATAGGAGAATATGTGACCAGAAAAGTTCCTCGAACTATCGACAGTCCCACCCCTAATCCTACTTGTGCCTGATACACCACATTGAGATGTCCAGTCGCTTCCTAAGGACGGTTTCTAGTTTTTTGATGTGCCCTGAACTGGATCATCCGAGAAGATGACCCAACCAAACCACCACTAAAACTTAATCAAGATCCACCCATCCGGGACAGCTCGGACTATACTGGCACTCCTCTTGGATTTGTTAACCCTACCCCACTTGAAATTGGACGTACCGCCCAGAAGAAGCATTGAAAATGATTCAGAACTCCTCATTGGTAACAGGGATTCGGAGGAAGTAGGCATGCTCATCAGAAGTTCCCCAGTTTCCCACAGTAGTGGAACGTGACTGATCTCGCATTAGAAGCCCCAGATGAAAACTGCCAGGAGGAGTGAACTGAACTGCCACCTCCCATCTTCACTTGATCCACATCTTCCTCTTCTTCTCTGTGGAGCATCCACTTCCCAATAATGATACTATCTCAGAAAATCAAGCCACGATTTTATGATCAATCTCTACCATACACGCCCAGTCAACAACCTCATCATAGGACCTCAACATGAACATAAATACCTAAGAGTTTATCTCTGGTCGTAAGACATTCTCAAACCTCTAGGCCTTCAATTGTTCATTCGAGAAAATTTCAAGGGAATAACAAACCAACTCACCAAAATAGTTGTCATACTCTATCAGAGAAAGATTCCCATGATCAAAGCCCATGAAATCTTAGGACCTTGAATATGTAGAAAACAGTGGGCAGTACTGTTCATTGAAGATGGCCTTGAAATCAATCCAACACATCTGCTCAATCTTCCCAGTCTAAAGAACTGACTCCCACCATTTATGGATAGGTCCCTCCAATAGAAAAGAGTCACACTTAACCTTAATAGCCTTGAGTGTTTCTATAAACTCAAATATATGCTCCATCTTCTTGAGAAATTCCTCTACTTCTTGGGGTTTAGAGCATCCACGGAAGGTAAGAGGCTTGTTTTTCAGACACTCCGAAACATTATCTTTTCTTAGACCGATCTCTTATTTCCTAGAAGGAATAAGAAAAGGAGCAGGTCCTTTCCCAAGATCTTGGACCGCCAGGACCACAACCACAACTAGCCTCTGATCAATTAGTGTGGGAGAACTTTAAATGGCTTCCTCCTGTGGGGGCATGGGAGATTTATGGGGAGGCATGTTGCTAAAAAATACAATAGTCACTAAGCTATAATCAATACCACAATTCTGAAAATTTTAATCAAATACATAAAATATATATAATATAAACACATTCCAGAAATAAATGAAACAACTACCCCACCTCCACCCGATGTCCATTTTTTCTCTATAGCCCACACATCTCACCTGAAAGTGAAGTCAATTTGTAAATTCCAATGTCCCCGGGTGACTCAAGGTCATCCACGAGTGGTGTGGCCCAGACACCCTACTCACAACCAAAACCACGATCCTCGATAGTTCTAGCTTCTATCTATCCCGACTCATCCCAAAATAGGAATATAACCCAAAAACATTAACAACCTTTGATTCCATTTTGTCACAAACCAAATCTGGCCTCCACTATAAGCTGCACCAAACCCAACCCGTGGTATATCCTAAAGGGTGGTCCCTATCCCCACGAGCTGGCACATGTTCCTAGGTATCATTTTTATCATGGTCTGGGAACGATTTAACCGAATATGATTACATAAAACATCAAAAACATTTGATAAATAGAATCTGAAAAAATCTTACCAAACATGGATTATAATAAAATCAAGAACTGAATAAATAAGTTCAAATGCACTAAAAAAAGTAAAAATACACAGATAAACAACAGAAAAATAGAACCAAGGACTCCACATGACATGGTTTCATCTCTCACAAGCCATCTCCAGAACTCCACACCAAGGAGGAGAACAAACACCCTAAACTTCAATCACCCAAAGCCTTCCATTTACATGATTAGAGCAAAATAAAGTCTACTTACACACAAGGATTTTATGTAGGGTGTGATACTATGTCCAATAGGATACCACCCAATGATTCCAAAGGGCATAAAATACAATGTGAAAATGCAAGCAGTTTTAATACGCAATGAAAAGTGGCAACAAATTCCATGAAATGCAACTTTCAATTGAAAACGGTTTTCAAGATAAAACATTCATAATGGTGAAAATAATTAAATTTTAATTTTATCTACTATAATATATTTCTAATAAAACCCAAATAGAATGGAAAATATAACAAATCCAATGAGAAACAAAATCGGGAACACCCCTAGGAACTAGATAGTCTCGGGACCCATGTACCTCATTCCTCGATGTAATGTAACTGTAGTAAAATCTATTCTCATGCACAAGAAACTAGTAGAGAACATACCAATAGCCCACTTTCCCCCAATCATCATACATATAGTTTATTTAGACTTTTCATTATCTAAATTCTAAGTGAAGCAAGGAAAAACCACATCTGATCCACTTGTTGAACTAGTACATATCCGTCGTGCTCAAACAATTTCAGCATGCTAAATATATCCATACTCATATAAACCACCAATACTGGTCAAATAAAAATATTATAGTAGGTATACACATTTTAAACCACTTAAATCACAAAAAAAAGACATTGATTTTAAAATGAAAAAATTTCTCAAAATCCAGCGTAGTTTTGCACCCAAAAATCCTTGAAAACACCACATTGTACGATATGTGAACACTTTTCTATTACAAAACCTGAAAATGCAGCCTAATATAATTCAATGAAACCAAGAAATCAATTATAGGGCATCCTCATGTGAACTAATAATTGATAACTTTGTACAACCTTCATTTACAGACAAACATGGAACTTAATATTCACAGGTTCCACAAATACCATTAAAATCCATTTTTGTAGCAACATACCAAAGGGGATAAAAAATAAAAATTTTATTTTCAGTCCTATTATAGTTCAATTAAAACAACTAATTATTTATTGGGTAGCCCCAAAAAATCCAATAAAACATTTCTTTGGAAAAACATGAATTTCACATCAAATTGGCATTTAAAATTCAATTGCAATTAAAACACCACTAAAAATAATTTTTGAAGCTATCATAAAATGATATAAACATTAAAATATTTTAAATACATCATTATAATACACAAATATTGCATAAACAATGGAATACCCTACCAAATCAATGGAAATCCTTTAATCACCATGCAAAAATCAAGTCGCACCACTGCCACACCAAGAGGGACATCGATCGAACCTCAAACCACATTAATTGACCCATGAAACCCCAGGTTAAACCCTAAGTTAGAAACCCTACCCCTGTTCATTTGGGACATCATAGAAATTGAAAGAAACGTCATGGAAAGAGGATGAACTAAAGAGGAGAGACACTTACTTGTGATTCTTTGATGTTCCTCCAACAAATCCCCCTTCTAATTGGAGTTACAAAGATGTTTTGAGTGACTTGGAGGGATGAAATTGAAATTAGGTTCGAATAATATGAGTAAGGGTAAAATTATGAATCATGATGGTGGGAAAAGAGTAATAATTGAGAGAGTTATGAAGGAATGAAGTTACCACTTCAAATCTGGACGATTTGAGACACCATATTTTATTCAGCACTAATTCATGATGAATACGAGATCCAAAGAGGACGAAAGATGATGGGAGTGTGTATGGATTTAGTGGAATTGTGTGACACTTGAAATCACCAAAAAATCATAAAAATATTATATGTTATTAAATAAACATTCTTAAAAAATTTGGAAATGGGCCTTCAAGGTGGCCTAATTTCTTAAATAAAAACCCAAATCCACCATTATTATGGATTACTAAAAGATCCAAATTCTTATGGTGTTTTTAAAATGTCCTGGGATGCCATTTTAGAAGTGTAATGGGTGAAAATTATTAAAAAAAATGAAATAGTCATAAAAGAAAAAAAATTGGTTTTTAAATCTGGAAATGGACTCACTGTTTGTACAAAATCATGAAAACTCTCCCATTCCTCAAGAAAATCATGGGAACATCCCCAAAAAATACTGAGTGAAAATTAAATGAAAAATAACTTTAAAATATTTCATATATGTGAAAATATAGATCACTATCGGACAAACAATTTCAGATACTGCGAAGTTTTGTGTTCTTTATTGATTGAACATCACAAATCCTTACGGCTATAATTCTAGTATAAGTTAAGAATTAGATAAAAGTGATCATAAATAACTAAATTAAAAGTGGATATTGACGAGTGGCTATTTAATTTTTTTGATATAAAAATAATAAATTGTAGTAAAACTCTGTTTCCAATATATTTTGAAGAGAATGTTTAATTTTGGTAGAAGAACTATATAAAGTCCATCAGAGAGACTAACTTAAGGATCATGAAGTGAATAGAATAAGAGGAAATGATTATCAATGATTGATGAGGTTGTAGATGATGAAAGAAATTATAAGGTATTCCATAGGAGATGGGTGACTCATTAGAAATACTATTCTAGATATAGGATCTCGGTTGATCAAACACAAGTTTTCTAAAAAATTTAAAAGTTATAGAAATGTGTAGAGATCATTGACTAGTTTTTTTTTAAATTATTAGAGAAGGGATTAAGAATATTTTGGAATATAATGATTTATTAAGGTAGTTAATCCAAAAGAATATTGTTTGATAAGGTCAGAGATAATGGTTTTAGAATGGAAGGTCATGTTTTTTTAGAAAAAGTTAGAAGTCCCACGTGAAGATAATGAGACAAATGTTACTAAAGTCATTGGTCAAGTGAATCAGAAAAATGTTTTTGTATGAAGTTATTGAATCTTGTTATCCAAGTAACCTTCAAAGGTAAAATGATTCCATGAATTATAATCAAAATGAGGTTATTGAATTTTTCAAATGTATTATATCAGATAGATGTTTCCATATGTTTATATCAGATATAATTTTTAAAAAATATATCGATATTAGCTTTACAAATTCATCTTTCCCAATTTTAAAAATAAATATTATATAATTAGTAGAAATGATCTCTAAGGGATAAATATATGTAGGAAAACTAACTAAAATTTATGAACACAGTGGGTGGAAGAAGTTCCTCGTGAAAGTATATTGAATAGACATTTGAAGGGAAGATTAATGAGTGTCATTAGATTAAATAATTAATCATAAAAAATTATTAAAATCATCTCAATGATCATATGATTTTTCTTACAAAATAATTCAATGATTTTCTTATTAATTTTTAAGAGAACAATTTTCAAAGATTCACAAGGTGGGATATGTGTAAAGAAGTTTTTTGGGATTGAATATTCAAAAAACATTACAAGGTTTATAAATTTATAATGTATGTCAATATTGAGATCATTTTTCAATGTTTCAATAATAACAAGAAGGTTTTTTGATTCCAAAAATATTAAATAATTTTAAAGAATTTAGTTAACATCGTTAATATTTTAGAATAATTTGGAGGTGTTCTAGCCAAATCAAAATAAGTGAGAGGATTAAATTCTATTTTTTGGATGTGTAGGAAAACATTTTTGATCTCACAAACTTACCCACATAGGTGCACATATCTAACGGATTGAAAAAATATAGAAATGTGGAGAAAATTGTTCACATGTAGAGTATAAAATTTTCAAAAGATTTTGAGATTTAAGAATGTTTCATCCATCTATCATGAGATATATTATCAGTTGGGTCAAATTTTTAAAAGAAATAGTTTTGAATGGAGTAGGGGGTATCAGATAAAGCCAGATCACAAAAATAAAAAACACTAGATGAAGAAATGAATAATTTGACACCATATAGATAGGTTCCAGATAAATAAATAAGTGAAGGGATAATAAGGGTCGGATGAAATATCAACATATGAATCAATATTAGGTGGATAAGATCAGATAAATCAATCAGATGGAAAATCTATAACTAAAATATGACAATGGAAGAAGAATAAGAAAATAGAACATAAAAACTATCCCTATACATAACCTCATTGGAAGAACATCTTTGGATAGAACAGAATAAATGGTATAATTGAACTAACTAGTTCTAGATAGATGAAGGAAGGAGCAAGAACATTTCTTACAAAATGTTGTGAATGTAAAAAAGTGATGAATAATAGAATAAATAACCAAGAAGAACTATGATATTGAACCTAAGTCTTATCATGTTGAAGACATTACTTTTATTATGAACCACTTTGAATAATAAGGTGAGTACTATCTTTAGATGTAGTATAATGAACTAGTAAGGATTTATAAGTTGGACAATTCTATCAGCAGTCTCTAGAAGAGGATAGTTTCAATCCCATCTCAAAAAGCATAGGGACTAACACATTGATAAGGATTGTTTTCTATTAAAACCATTGTACTAGATATCTTATTGTATTATAGAATTCATGTATTGGTCATCACCATATTTGACATGGACTAATAACTTTTATTGAGTAGATAACCATGTAAAAATATCATGTTTCATCATTTCTTTTCATCTAAATATTTGTAGGTCATAAAAAAATAGAATTATAGAATCAAGATCTTAATAGTTCTATGAGGTAAAATGAATAAAAATTTATAATTAGAAAAAATATATCCTAAAATAGATTCACCAATATCAATGTTTATTACATCCTAAAATGGTCATTTAAATTGGTATTGGAGGGAAGGATCGACTCTGCTGGATTCATTACATTTATGTTATTCTCTTTTAAAGATTTGAGTTTCTTTCCACTATTAAAAATTTATTTCATTTTGGTTAATATTCAATTATCTCTAAGTAGAATTATTTTTATACAAAAACCATGATGAACAAGAGAAATAAATAGTACAGAAAGTTGAAGATGAAATAACTCTTATCTAATCAAGAAAAAGTATCATATTTTTCAGGCCATGTAAATAATAAAGTTAAATAAATCTTTTAAAGTAAAAAATAGGTGGATCATGATTCCACTATGAAGAAGAAAAACATTCCTACCTCAAGTGAATTAATAATTTTTTGTGGTCATGATTTATGTGAACTTTCATTCAAAAAATTTCTTTAAGAAGATGATTCTATAATAATTAGTCATGATGATCAATATAAAACTTCTTAGGACAGATCTATTGATATATTGTGATATATTATGCATTAATTTCCCAATTAGAGGTCCTCTATTATTGGTGGAGGCTTTTAAAGAATCTAGGAAGATATCACCCATATAGAAGAAGAAGTATATAATATGGAAAAGGATATAAATGAAAATTTAATAGCATATATAATTTTATCTATATAGGTTGGTGTCCTTGAAGCACTAAATATTGATAATGAAACCATTTCTCAAAAATTTTTATGTAAACAAATTAAGTAAGATGAATATTTATAATAATCTTAGAAAAATCTAGAAGAAAATTTGCTTCCACCAAAATAAAAGTTTAAAAATATAATTTATGTCAAAGATATTAAATTAGAAGTGAAATCCATGAAAATCAACGAACATGAATCTTTTTTTCAAAACAATGTGCTATTATAGAAAGTGTTAGTTAAAAGGTAATGAAACATTTTATTAATAAGATTATTATGATTGAATATCAGAAAATCACAGTCAATATTAGATGTCTATAATTGGATGTTCAGTTGATCAATCTTGAAAATACACATATTAAGACTTCACAAAAGAATGATAAAGTTGATACTACTAATCAATGGTATTTGGATGATTATCTTGTTACAAAACCTATAATATGTGACAATTTGATCGTGACTTTGTTCAATGATATATCTAGAGTATATGTTAACAAATAGGTATCATCTATATTATCTATAATAATGTATCAAAATCAATTTACCTGAATAATATAGTTTGGAAAATTTAATCTAAACAAGTACGGATGAAATGAGTTGATAATAATCCAACCACAATGATTATGACGGATTGTAAAAAGTGTTTGGAATACGGTTCCCCACAAATATCCCAATAATTTATAAATTATTCCAAACAATATCACACATAATATTTGAGAAGATCAAGACTTGTGGTTTGATGTTGAACTCAAATAAATTTGTACACAAAGCATTGATTTTTTGGTTCAATCCTTTACAAGTTAAAACTATAAGGAAGTACATGTATAGGAAATTAATTTTAGAGATGAGTAAGAAATATACAATTTCTAATAAAAAACTAGAAGCTTCTAATGGTTTTGGAATGTTTAAAAATAACATATTATTTTGGAAAGATTGTGGTTATAATAATAGTGCATGGTCATCATAAAATTAATTGAAATTTTCTAAGAAAGAAGGGCCATAGATATTGATGCATAAATAATAAGTATCCTTGGGTAAAATGTAGAATAATGTTGTAAAAAAATTATCCCATGAAGAAAATTAAGAAGTTCTTGGATTATACATATATGAAGTTGATGAAAAGTGTTACATCAAAATGAAAAAAATAATAAGTATAAAACATAGAAGAATCCTTGTGGAAAATGAAAATGTAATAATAATTTTACTAATGATATGATTGTAATAAATCCAGAATACTTTGAGAATATAATGAAAATAAAAGAACAATGAGATAAGGAAAGTGAAAAATAAAAAAAGAATATTCAACATAAATATGAATAAGTTTCGTGTGTGATGTGTAACATGATTACACACACAATAATTATTATTCCACGATAATTCAAGAAATTGAACAATTCATTATGAATATGAAATTTACACCATGTGATAATGATTCTATTAAACCAGTTTAGAAGATAAATTTTTCAAACAATAAAAATTTAAAATGTTATGAGATCTAGGTAACCACAATCAGAATTGAATATTATATATAAATTTTTTACTAATATAATATATATAGAAACCTGGTAGAGAAAATCATCTAATCCTTGCTTTATTCATTGGGGAGAAATAAGGATACACATTATTCTCTTATCCTTTTTGTTTTGTAACTATTATTTCAAAACACTAAATTGAAGGTCATGTATGTACTCAATGGAGAACTTGAGAAAGTTAAATGGTTTCTAATATTTGGTTAACCATTCAAAAAATGATTCTATCCTACAATGTTCCCATGTTAGTTCAATGAATTGTTTTATTAATGTAAAAACCTTGATGAATATGTTGAATTTTTCAAGTTTAGAAACCCACATAAGAAAAGAATCATTTTTATTCTTTCTCAATAAGAAGATTCTAAAGAATATATATTGAAGAGATTAACAATTATAATAATTGTTGGATGAGTATCATTGAGGGGGGATAAATTTGGATAGAGTTTATGTTGATGCCATAATTGATCTATCATACAAATTTGATTATTCTTGAATGTTTTTGAAGATTATTTCATTAAAAAAGGTATGACTTTCTCAAAAATTAATCCTTTATTAAAGAAAAAAATTTGACACAAAAGAGGAAAAATTGATTACATCCATGACATAATATAATTGTAAGCATGAAACTTCTCCAAGGACACTTATCATGCTTATTTCAAATGAATTTTTTGATGCATTTTTTATGTGAGTATAAGAGTCCCCAGGGTGATCATTCTTATAAAAGTTTCACATGTCATTTAAGTATCCTCATCATGGATTAAAAGTATATATCCCTTGTATACATGTTTTTGAGTACTCATTCATGTGGTATCGAGATTATTGGTAAGGTAAAACATTTTTGTCTAAATGAAATCCTCTTGATTTCTACATCGATCACAGATCACACAAACATAGAATGAAATGATGGATGAAACATTTCGTTTTTATGGTATGATACCCTTTTCCTATGATCTTTTAATTTATTTTAAATTAGGGAGAGTGAAAGTGAAATGAATTTTTGGAATCAAATTGGGGAGAGAAATGTTGAAAAAAAGGGATATAAAGATCCACATATTAACATATTTGTATGAAAATAACATTGAAGATATTACCAAGAAACAAAAACAGAGGTATTGAAGATCCCAATTTGTTTTTGGTATTTTTTTATGAATTTTATTTCATTTTAATGGATTTAAATGAAATATAATGATTTAATTGATGTAAATATGTTTTATAAGTTTGTTTGTATTTTGGATAAAGTATCGATGATTGGTGACAATGTTGATGTGGTAATAAATTTTATAGAGCTTGGATATGGTAATGAATTATTATTATTTTGATAAAGTAATTTTGAATAATTTGAGGTTATTTATAATGATTAGTATGATGTGATTAATATCTAAACAAGTGATATGTTTGTTAGATAATCATGTTTTTTATCAATATTATGAAATTTTACATTAATATTATCCTTAAGTAGGTTCTAAAAAAATTGGAAAATCTTTCCTAAAGATTCATCCTTAAGATATATGTGAATCAAAACATACATAGGTAGTGAAATAGATCGAATGGATTCCTGGGGATGAAGGATATTATATGGACTCCATTGCACTAAAGCTATAATATGAATTAACTTGGACCAAGGCTAGTTAATGCATGTTTTAAACAATTCCATCAGATGGAGTGTCATTAGATGGACCGATATGTAAAGTCCAATTGAATAGGTGAATGTTTGGAAGAATGTAAATGAAGTTTCCCAATAATATCAAACTGATTTCAATCTAAATAGTTAACCTATAAAAATATAATGAAAAGTTTGATTTATTACATTCCTGGTGATGTGTTCTTTATTGATAGAAAATTGAAATTCCTTATGGTTGTGATTATATCCATTGTGTATAAGAATAGAAAAGAGACCATAATAATATATTTTCTAACTATATATTGAGGACAAAATGTGAATATTTTTATTATAAAATTATTAAGTAGTGGAATAAGATAGGTTCCTAATAATTTTTAACAAATATTTAATGTTTGGTAGATGTACTATATATATTATATAAGGCTAACCTGTAAAACGAGCATAAAGCGAAGATTGGAAGTCCCAAATATTATCAATTTTTGAAAAGGATGTAGTTGATGACCAAATGTATAATATCTAGCGTATAAATTGGTTGATTAATTGGACAAACACTACCAGACATATTTTATTAGTTTACAAAAAAAGGATTACTAATTAATTTAAAAGTGAAATAAAGGTGTTGTGTTCATCGAATTAATATTTTTTCCAAATGATGAGAGTAGAGAATCTGAAAAATTATAAAAATATGAACTTTATAATGTAGGTTATTAGACAAAAGATTGGTTGAGAAGTACATACATAAATCTTACTAAATGATATGAGATTTGTTTCCTATCAAGGTTAGACAAAATACATGAAGATCATAAAATAATTGTTTATGAAGAATCTTATCTGGAATATTATATAGAAGATTCCATATTATGTTATTGGACAAAGGTTTTTGAGTAACCTTCAGCAGACTAATGTCTCCATTCAAGATGACTGAAACAAATTGCAGAAGTTCCTAAATACATTGAATACGATATATTTTTAGATTATTTCATGTGATAAAAATCATTATAAACACATTGAGTTGAGTTTTAAAAATACTTCAAATAGTACAATAATATCTGATCTATGAGGGTTTAATAGAAAGATGGAAACTAATAAACAATTTTGTACCCAACAAATGAAAGAAGTTCCACGTAAACGTATGTTGAATAAAATTTATAAGGGGGATTGATGTGATTTGGTAGGATAAATATGTTATCATATAAATGTTTTTGAATAATGTTAAAAGTTAGAAAAAGATTCCTTTGAAATTATTCTATAATTTTTCTATTATGTTTTTGAGGAACAATTGATGAAGTTGCACCATATGAAATATGAGTAATAACGTTTTCTAGACACAATGTTTGAATAACATTAAAATTATTTTTGTAACGACCCAAAGTTTCATTAATGGAAAATCCCTCTTGATCTAGTTAAATGTTTCTTTATGAAAATTTTTTTTATAAGATGTCAACTTCTTTAGTTTTACGTTATGATTTGTGACCGTTACTTTTATAGCCATTGAACAGTGATCATCTGGGTAGTTTAAATATAAGGCTTTAATGAACCAATTTTCTACTCAGACAAAGGAAGCGATGGCCTCATCCAGTAGAATTGCCCCTTATGAAGCCCATTTGTCGGAGCTCGGAAAAGAGGTGGCGTCTTTGGGATTTGCCCTTGACCAAGCCCAAGCTGAGCTTCATCAAGTCAAGCTCGAACGTGACCGTCTACAGGAAAAATGGAAGTTGATTGAAATTACAACTCGAGCGATGTTATCCGAGCAACCCCAAGAGTCTATCACCATCGCACACCTTACCCTTAGGTCTTATGCGGAAATTTTAAGGGGTTATGTAACAAATAAGTTTCACCATGTTCATGTACATTATTTTTGTATATAATAATGAATATAATTTCTAGTCATTTTTGATACTTTGTAATTAGTTTTTAAAGTACAAATGTTGTTTTTAGTTATTATTTAATTAAGAATTATATTTTATTAAATTAAAGTATTTTTTTTGAATTAAATAATATTTTAATAAAATATTATTATTAATATTAAATTAATTTTTATTAAATATAAATGATCTTATAATTTTATGAATGCAATTAAAAGTTTTATTAAGGTTTGAAAGCCATTTCTGTCAAAACCCGTGAATTTTTTATAAATGTCTATTTTTATTTTAAAAGTGAAAATTCACATATTTAGAAAATTATTTAGATAAAATAAATATTATTTTTCGAATCAGGACGTCGAAATTATCCAACGGTGAATTTTTCATAATTTTCTGAGACAGTCAAATTTTTGGGTAAAAATTAAATACCATTTAAATATATAATGTGTTTTATGACATCATAATGACCCAATGGTGATGTAATAAAATACCATAATACTTATTTTCGTCCAATATATGTTTTATCATTAAAATAATGAGGTTTTGGGTTTGTTTGACTTACTTTTCAAAGAATTAATGGAGCCCTCAAGACTTATTCAACACTTTGCCTTTTTAAATTAATTTCCATGGGAGTGTGACTCACCTCCACATAAGCAACCCTAATTTTTTAATAAGTTCGGACCTTGGCCTTGTAAAATATTATTTTCCTCTTTCCTTTTCCAGAAACCATGGGCAAATACCATGGGATGGATTGTGGTTTGGATTATTTTAATACAAGGGGTCCCAAACCTAAATAATAAAGAATTCTCTCACCTTTCCTATATAAACCCACCCAATCTCCCACTTCCTCCTCACTAAAATCCCTTGGAGTTCGTCCAACCTCTTCCCTACTCTCTCTATAATCCTCCCAAGGTGCCCCAAGCTCCCAAGAAGCCTCTCACAAGCCTCTCTCTAGCCTTTGGAAGCACACTTCCAAGTAAGGGGTTTTCTTCCTTTCTCATTTTTGTCAATTTTCTTTAAGTTGTATTGCCCTTTTTATTTCAATTATGAATGTTGGGGTATGGTTTCGCACCTCCCCCATACTGCCCTCTTATTGTTTGAATGATGGGAGAACCCTTTATCTCTCATTAAAGGCCTCCCATGTACACCCGTTACAATGCCGAAATTCCGAAAGGAACTTCTCTCTCTTCTTTTACATTCAAGCAATACTTTTGTATCATGAAACTAAATTCCTTTTCAATTGTTGGGACATGTATCTATATGAACTCCTTACTGTCCATTACATGTAAATATGATGAGGAACCCCTTTCTCTCTAATCAACCATTTTTTTATGAATTCTTATGTCACGCCGTTACGCTGCCGAACTCGCACCGATTTTCTAAGCCAATGTCATTGTGTAGTGAATACCATGCCCATTTCTCCATCAAGGGTATTCACCTTTATGCACATTTACATTTTGATTGTAATGTTTCATTTATGAATTCCACATTCCTTTATCGTGGAAGAAATGATTATGTTTTATGAATCCATGTTTTATGATCCATGTGGCACACTTATGCATGAAATGAAATGTTTAAGAAAGGTGCACCATTTATAGCGCTCTAATGTATTGGGTAAAGTATAGTATCATGATACGTCATGTGCAATCACTGTTGACTCATGATAATTCAAGTGCAAAGAGGGCTTACTCGTGCTTCAAGTGCAACGAGGGTTTACTCGTGCTTCAAGTGCAACGAGGGTTTACTCGTGCTTCAAGTGCAATGAGGGTTTACTCATTCTCTATGTGCAATGAGCCTTGGCCCGTGCTAATTCAATGTTAAGTGTTTTTGCCACATTTCCATGTTAGGATTATCATGCTTTATCATGCCTTTATGTTCATGTTTCTCTTATGCTCTATTGATATGCCCATTGCTGAACATGTATTTTACTCCTCATGTTATTCATTATGTACTCCCTTACTGGGCTTTATAGCTCACCCTTTTCTTATGCATGTCCTCAGGTTATCCCATGCAATGCTAAGTATGAAGGAATGTAGTGGTCATGTAAAGGAAGTTTTCAATAAAGATGTTGTATATCAAGTTTAAAGTTTTTATGTAATGATACTAAGCCCCAAAGACACTAAACCTCTCGATCTTCTTTGTTGTATCAAGTGAAGTTTTATGTAATAAAGCATGTTTAAGATGTAATAAAAAGCAGGGTTGTCATAGTTGGTATCAGAGGATAGGTTTCGTTATTTTTGGGATTAGGAAACCCTAGTAAAGCCTTAGATACAAGACTAAGCATAATAAAAACATCCCTAAGTTTTTGTAAATACTAAGTATGTGGTTTATCAAACAAATACATCCCTGTCTGGATACGAGTAGGTAGAGGCGGCTCTGGCACAGATATATCCTAGGAGTAAAACCCGAAAACACCACTTTGAGCTAGACTCGAACGGGAACTGGTGCACGACAACGGGCCTTGCTGCACTCTTGGTTACGAAACTCCTGGGGTTTATGCTTTGATAAATTCACAATCATAGTATGAACCCTTATTAAGGGAAAAATGCCCCTAAGAATATATATTAGAAGGAAGATCATGAAAATCCTAGATTGAATCCTATAGACTCATGAGTTAAAGAGATTAATGTTTATTTATAAGTCATAAACTTTTGTCTTTGGATTACCCTTTATGTGTTACCCCTAACTTTCCTTTTATTCCAGCCAATGGCCGGTAATAGGAGAACTCGGGCTAACAACCGTTGTGAAGATCAGTGTGATGATTGTACTTATGAGATGCCCAATCCAATGGGAGCGGGAATCGCGAACTTTGTCACACTTCTCTCTCATATAACTCATGTTTTGAATAGAAACACTGGTCAAGAGGAACGTTCAACCCCCCCAAAGAAAGAATACGTCGCTATTAAAAGATTCATGAGGCAAAGGCCTCCTACTTTTATTGGATCATCTGATACCACGATCGCTGAAAAATGGATCAACTCCATTGAAAATATATTCTCCATCCTCCAATGCTCTGAAAAAGAGAAGGTTCTCTTGGCGGCTTATCGTATGGAGGGTGAAGCTGATCAATGGTGGACGTTGATCAAAAATACGAAGCCTGAGGAGGAGATCAAGGCTTTGGAATGGAAGGAATTTCGGAAGATGTTTTTTGATAAATATTTTCCATGCACCCTCCGTCTTAAGATGGAAAGGGACTTCCTTTCCCTCAAACAGAAAAATGAAGAATCTGTGGGAGCGTACGAGGCAAACTTCACAATGCTTGCACGATACGCTTCCGGCTTTGTCATTACCCCCGAATGCAAGGTTGACAGCTTCTTTGGTGGGCTGAAGCCTAGCTTGCGGAAAGCATTAGCAATCCGTAACTTCGACAGCTATGAGAAAATTGTCCGATGTTCCCTCAAGGTTGAAATGGATATTGAAGAATCACAGGGGTATCATGGGGACAAGAAGCATAAGGTGGACTTCAATGTTGGTGGTCTGATGGATAAATCCAACGGTGCTAAGAAGTTCTAGCACCCCACTTCCCAAAAGTGTGGAAAGAAGCACCCTGGAAATTGCCTTAGGGGGACAATAAAATGCTTCAAGTGTGGAAGAGAAGGGCACCTAGCTGTTAACTGTCAGCAAGAAGGACCCGCGGCTACGACAGAGGGGAGGAACTCTCCGTTCGAACCTCAATGCATTGTTCAATGCTACAAATGCAAATAACCGGGTCATTTTGGAAATCACTGCCCTAATCCAAGGGTTATCGGAGGCAACCAGCAACCTCCAAGACAGCAAGGAAGAACTTTTGCCATCACTTCTGCCGAAGTGAACCCCGACAACGAAGTGGTGACAGGTATGCTAGTTATTCATTGAAGAATAGCGAACATACTTTTTGATTCAGGTTCTACGCATTCTTTTATATCTCAAAAGTTTAGTAGAACAATCCATTCACCACCACAAATCATGGAAGTAAAGATGTCGGTGAGTACGGAAAATGGGGCAATCATTGCATCCCATGAGTATAAGTCCTCCCCTGTTATAATCTGTGGATTGAATTTCTCGGAGAACCTCATCATACTTCCTTTGGTGGAATTTGATGGAATTCTTGTCATGGATTGGCTTTCCTTATATAGAGACAACATAAATTGTCGGGAGAGGGAAATCACACTCCATATGGAGAATCGACCCCCGATTCTTTACAAGTGTCAGGAGGAAGATGAATCTCCTTTAGCTCCATCATCTCAAGAATGGATATTACTGCCTTATGAGCATGCATATCTGGCTCAGATGATTGAGTCCATGGAAGAAACCACCCTTGAAGAAATGCCTATTGTGAGGGAATTCGCTGAAGTATTTCCCGAGGAACTTCCTGGTCTTCCTCCAAGAAGAGATGTTGAGTTCTCAATTGAACTTATACCTGGGGTGCTACCAATATCCAAGACTACATATAGAATGGTTGTTGTTGAGCTTAAAGAGCTAAAGAAACCACTACAGGAGAATCTGGATAAAGGGTTTATACGCCCAAGTGCATCACCATGGGGTGCACCAGTCCTCTTCGTAAAGAAGAAGGATGGGTCAATGCGGCTTTGCATCGATTATCGTGAACTTAACAAAATCACGATAAAGAACAAGTATCCTCTCCCAATAATCGATGACTTGTTTGATCAGCTGTGTGGAGCACAATACTTCTCCAAGGTGGACTTGCGGTTGGGATATTATCAAGTAAGGGTGAAGAAGGAAGATATCCCCAAGACTGCTTTTCGTACAAGGTACGTGCACTTTGAATTCGTAGTAATGCCTTTCGGACTCACCAATGCTCTAGCAATATTCATGGACTTGATGAATAGAGTCTTTAGAGATTACCTAGACAAATTTGTGGTAGTCTTTATAGATGATATTCTAATATACTCCAAAACCAAGGAGGACCATGAGGAGCATTTAAGAACTGTACTGGAGACGTTGCGCAAGGAGAAGCTCTATGCCAAGTACATCAAGTGTGAGTTCTGGTTGAAGGAAGTCTCATTATTGGGCCATATCATCACAAGAAATGGGATATCTGTGGACCCCTCCAAAACAGATGCAATTGAGGGATGGCCGAGGCCAACATCGGTAACTGATATCCGTAGCTTCTTGGGGTTAGCTGGATATTATCGACGATTTGTGAGAAATTTCTCACGATTGTCCAACCCTCTTACCAAGCTAACTCGAAAGGGAGTAAAGTTTTCTTGGAGTGATGAATTCAAAGAAAGCATCAAGGAGTTGAAAAGGAGGCTTATCACTGCACCCGTGCTCACTTTACCCACAAGTGGGGAGATTTTTGTGGTATTCAGTGATCCTTCGAATAAGGTCTTAGGATGTGTGATGATGCAGAATGATAAAGTGATATCCTATGCCTCAAGGCAGTTGAAAATCCATGAGTGAAACTATCCAACACATGATCTGGAGTTGGCAGCGGTGATCTTTGCCTTGAAAATCTGGCGGCATTATCTCTATGGAGAGAAATGTGAGATATATACTGACCACAAGAGTCTGAAATATATATTCACACAGAAAGAGCTTAATATGCGCCAGAGAAGATGGATAGAGCTCATCAAGGATTATGACTATTCAATACATTACCACCCTGGGAAAGCGAACAAGGTGGCGGATTCCCTAAGTAGACAGGATCCAGATATTCTATCAATGATGATAATTGAGAAGGATCCAATCTTCTTAGACTTGATGAAGATGGATGTGGGAATCATAAAGAAGGGAACATCATCAATCCTTTCACAAATGATTGCTCAACCATCTCATTTGGAAAGGATAAAGGATGCTAAAAAGGATGATGCCGGAATCCATGAAAAAGTGGAAGCTATCAAAAAGGGAAAATCCTCATAGTTTAATGTTAATGAAGAAGGAATTGTGCGGTTTGGGAAAAGACTATGTGTTCCATCAAGTTCGGAGCTGAAGAAGGAACTTTTGGATGATTCACATAGTTCAAATTTCTCTATTCACCCAGGGAGCACAAAGATGTATCGAGATCTCCGAGGAAAGTTTTGGTGGGATTATATAAAGAAGGAGATCACTGAATATACATCAAAGTTCCTGGTGTGTCAGAAAGTGAAGGCAGAGAGGTAGAAGTCTAAGGGGATGATGCAACCATTGCCCATACCAGAATGGAAATGGGAGAACATCACCATGGACTTTGTCACCGGACTTCCAAGTACATCCAATGGTAACAATGCAATCTGGGTTGTTGTGGATCATCTTACAAAGACTGCACACTTCATTTCTATTCGACAGGATTTCCCTTTGGATCAACTGTCACAGATATATATCAGAAATGTGGTACGGTTGCATGGAGTACCACTATCTATTGTTTTTGATCGAGATCCAAGATTCACCTCTATGTTTTGGAAGAGTCTTCAACATGATCTGAATACTGAACTAAACTTCAGTATGGCCTATCATCCTCAAACTGATTTCCAATCCGAGCGGACTATCCAAACACTTGAGGATATGTTGAGAGCATGCTCAATGGACTTTAAAGGAGGATGGGATCAACATCTTCCTCTGGTTAAGTTCTCTTATAATAATAGTTTCCACTCGAGCATGCAAATGGCACCATATGAATCCCTGTATGGGAAAAGGTGTAGAACACCGGCATGTTGGGATGAAGTCTGTGAACGTAAGCTGCTTGGACCAAAAATGGTCGATGAAATGGTGGAGAAGGTGAAAACCATTCAGCAGCATATCAAGGCAGCCCAAAGTCGACAGAAGAGTTATGCAGATAATCGTCAACGATACCTTGAGTTTAAAGTCGGAGACATGGTGTTTTTACGCATATCTCCGTGGAAGAAGGTCATGAGGTTTGGAAAGAAAGGGAAGTTAAGTCCAAGGTACATCGGCCCCTTCGAGATTCTTGATCGTGTTGGGGCTGTGGCCTATCGACTAGCACTTCCACCTACTATGGCCAAGGTGCATGATGTCTTCCATGTATCCCTCTTAAGTAAGTACATACCAGACCCTTCACATGTACTCTCTTCCGAGGTGGTACAATTAGAAGACAATCTTTCTTATGAGGAGCAACCAGTGAAGATCTTAGATCATGGATAAAAAGTTCTACGAAATAAGACAATGCCCCTCGTCAAGGTGTTGTGGAGAAACCACAAGTTTGAAGAAGCAACTTGGGAGTCGGAGGATGCGATGAAGCTAAGTTACCCACATTTGTTTTAGTGTGGGAAAAAGGAAAATTTCGAGGGCGAAATTTCTTAAGGGGGGAATGTTGTAACGACCCAAAGTTTCATTAATGGAAAATCCCTCTTGATCCAGTTAAATGTTTCTTTATGAAAAATGTTTTTATAAGATTTCAACTTCTTTAGTTTTACGTTATGATTTGTGACCATTACTTTTATAGCCGTTGAACAGTGATCATCTGGGTAGTTTAAATATAAGGCTTTAACGAACCAATTTTCTACTTAGACAAAGGAAGCGATGGCCTCATCCAGTAGAATTGCCCCTTATGAAGCCCATTTGTCGGAGCTCGGAAAAGAGGTGGCCTCTTTGGGCTTTGCCCTTGACCAAGCACAATCTGAGCTTCATTATGTCAAGCTCGAACGTGATCGTCTATGGGAAAAATGGAAGTTGATTGAAATTACAACTCGAGCGATGTTATCCGAGCAACCCCAAGAGTCTGTCACCATCGCACACCTTACCCTTAGGTCTTATGCGGCAATTTTAAGGGGTTATTTAACAAATAAGTAGCACCATGTTCATGTACATTATTTTTGTATATAATAATGAATATAATTTCTAGTCATTTTTGATACTTTGTAATTATTTTTTAAAGTACAAATGATGTTTTTAGTAATTATTTAATTAAGAATTATATTTTATTAAATTAAAGGATTTTTTTGAATTAAATTATATTTTAATAAAATATTATTATTAATATTAAATTAATTTTTATTAAATATAAATGATCTTATAATTTTATGAATGCAATTAAAAGTTTTATTAAGGTTTGAAAGCCATTTCTGTCAAAACCCGTGAATTTTTTATAAATGTCGGTTTTTATTTTAAAAGTGAAAATTCACATATTTAGAAAATTATTTAGATAAAATAAATATTATTATTTGAATCAGGACGTCGAAATTATCCAACGGTGAATTTTTCATAATTTTCTGAGACAGTCAAATTTTTGGGTAAAAATTAAATACCATTTAAATATATAATGTGTTTTATGACATCATAATGATCGAATGGTGATGTAATAAAATACAATAATCCTTATGTTCGGCCAATATATGTTTTATCATTAAACTAATGATGTTTTGGGATTGTTTGACTTACTTTTCAAAGCATTAATGGAGTCCTCAAGACTTATTCAACACTTTTCCTTTTTAAATTAATTTCCATGGGAGTGTGACTCACCTCCACATAAGCAACCCTAATTTTTTAATAAATTCGAAGCTTGGCCTTGTAAAATATTATTTTCCTCTTTCCTTTTCCAGAAACCATGGGAAAATACAATGAGATGGTTTGTGGTTTGGATTATTTTAATATAAGGGGTCCCAAACCTAAATAATAAATAATTCTCTCACCTTTCCTATATAAACCGACCCAAGCTCCCACTTCCTCCTCACTAAAATCCCTTGGAGTTCGTCCAACCTCTGACCTACTCTCTCTAGAATCCTCCCAAGGTGCCCCAAGCTCCCAAGAAGCCTCTCACAAGCCTCTCTCTAGCCTTTGGAATCACACTTCCAAGTAAGGGGTTTTCTTCCTTTCTCATTTTTGTCAATTTTCTTTAAGTTGTATTGCCCTTTTTATTTCAATTATGAATGTTGGGGTATGGTTTCGCACCTCCCCCATACTTCCCTATTATTGTTTGAATGATGGGAGAACCATTTCTCTCTCTTTAAATTCCTCCCATGTACACCCGTTACTATGCCGAAATTCCGAAAGGAACTTCTCTCTCTTCTTTTACATTCAAGCAATACTTTTGTATCATGAAACTAAATTCCTTTTCAATTGTTGGGACATGTATCTATATGACCTCCGTACTGTCCATTACATGTAAATATTATGAGGAACCCCTTTCTCTCTCATCAACCATTTTTTTTATGAATTCTTATGTCACGCCGTTACGCTGCCGAACTCGCACCGGTTTTCTAAGCCAATGTCATTGTATAGTGAATACCATGCCCATTTCTCCATCAAGGGTACTCACCTTTATGGACATTTACATATTGATTGTAAAGTTTCATGTATGAATTCCACATTCCTTTATCGTGGAAGAAATGATTATGTATTATGAATCCATGTTTTATGATCCATGTGGCACACTTATGCATGAAATGAAATGTTTAAGAAGGGTGCGCCCTTTATAGCGCTCCAATGCATTGGGTAAAGTATAGTATCATGATACGTCATGTGAAATGAGTGTTGACTCATGCTAATTCAAGTGCAGCGAGGGTTTACTCGTGCTTCAAGTTCAACGAGGGTTTACTCGTGCTTCAAGTGCAATGAGGGTTTACTCATGCTCCATGTGCAATGAGCCTTGGCTCATGCTAATTCAATGTTAAGTGTTGTTTCCACATTTCCATGTTATGATTATCATGCTTTATCATGCCTTTATGTTCATGTTTATCTTATGCTCTATTGATATGCCAATTTCCTAACATGTATTGTACTCCTCATGTTATTCATTATGTACTCCCTTACTGGGCTTTATAGCTCACCCTTTTCTTATGCATGTCCACAGGTTATCCCATGCAATGCTATGTACGAAGGAATGTAGTGGTCATGTAAAGGAAGTTTTCTATAAATATGTTGTATTTCAAGTTTAAAGTTTTTATGTAATGATCCTATGCCCCAAAGACACTAAACCTCTCGATCTTCTTTGTTGTATCAAGTGAAGTTTTATGTAATAAAGAATGTTTAAGATGTAATAAAAAGCAGGGTTGTCATAATTTTAATGTTATCAATTATGGTGATATTGAGATAATAGTTCATTTTTTCTGTAATCATGAAGGAATTTTTGTGATTCTATAACCCATAAGAAATCATTAGTAAATTTTTAATGTCTTAAGTATTATAGAAGAATTTTAAAGAATTCATGAAATATATAAATAAGAGAGGGGTTAAAAATTCAACATTATGATAGGTGGGAAAATATTTTGGTGTTCACACACATACCCCTAGAAGTGAAACTATAGGATTAGTTAAAATAATAATGAGATGTGGAAAACAATTTTCTTGTGTGGGGGAGAAAAATTACATAAGAATTTACATCGTATGAATGTTTCTTCCATTAAGCATGAGTGATACTCTAAGTTGGTTTAATGTTTTGATTAATGTAGTTTATTACTGAATATGGGGTATCATATAGAGATAAAAAACTATAAAAACTAAGAAACAAATTCATAAAGTAATAATATAATGTTAGACAAATAGGTTCTAGATGATGAAAGAAGATAAGGAAGACGAAGGGTCTGATAAACTATTAAAAAATTATTCCACAATGAACGGATAAGATTATATTAGTGTATTGGATGGTAAATATCGAAATCAATTAAGAATAATGAAGAAGAATAATAATAAAAGGGAACCTAATAACTATCCCTATACATAACCTCACCAGATGAACATCATTTAATGGGAAAGAATGTACAAATAGAAGAGAATGGCAGAATCTAATGGTCTAGTTTCAGATAGATGAAATGACAAAAAAATGTAATTGTCTATTTTTTTGTAAGTAACAAAGTGAAGAAGAAAAAGTGAAAAAAATAAGAATTATGACATCCAAAAAAAGTATCATTGGGTGTAAGATTACAGTTTTGTTAAAATGTATCTGAAATAAGAAGGTAAAGACATTTTTTGAGGGCATTATAATGAACTAACAAAGAGAATAACATTGGAAAATGCTATACCCATTCTAAGGAAGAGTATATTTTCTATCCCCCAAAAAAAGTAGATGGATTCATAGATGGATATGTATTGTTTTTTATCCAAATAATTATATATGATATATAATTATAGTGGATAATATGTCTTGTGGTTATCACCATTCATGAAAAAGACTAGATACTCTTATTAAGTAGTGAAACTCATAATAAATATTATTTTACATCATTTACTAAACTTTTTATATTTTAATTTGATAAAGAAAATAGAATAATATAATCTATATCCTAATAAGTCAAAGTGGTGAAAGGGATAAAAAGTTATAATTCTCAAAAATGTTCTTAACATCGATCCACCCCTCCCACATAGAGTTTATTATATCCCAACGCTGTCATCTTATAAACTTCCACTTCCATGGGACTTTATGGAATATTTTCTTGTACTAAATCATGTGTACTTGAGCCTATATTTCATCATTTTTTATCTTCCTCCCACTATTTCTTTTAGTGATTTAATCTCACACCAGGAAAATGGTATGTATTTCCAGAACAACAATTTTTAGGTGGGGTAGTATTGGAAATATCCCCATTTTTCATTAGGGTATCCTTTAAATGTATGATTTTTCAATTGAGGATAATTTTTATTACTTGATGTGAACTTAACTAATGATTTGTAACCCCACACATGTAAGTACGATAACACTGGTTTGTTTCCACTCAAAATTTTGTATAGAATACTATCAACCATCTTAGTCAGAAGAAGGTTTTGTATGCGTGTTGTTTTATGTAATATGTTTCTTCAAAACAATAATGGAATACGCAAACAACCCATAATAGATCTCACTATGTCTAACCTGATGTTGTTCCTCCTTTCTATTACACCGTTCCATTATGATGTATAAGGACGTGTTAGTTGAAATAGAATCCAATACTTCATAATATAATCAAGGAAGTCTTGATTACGATATTATATACCGTGATCTAAGAACAATTTCCTATTATTCTTACCAAGACAGTTCTCAATTTTATTCTTATATTATTTTATATTTCAAAGGAGTCGAAAATATACCTCATTAAGAAAGAAAATATATTTCTATTAAATTAATCACTAAAATATATGAATTATGATTATCCACCCCAATATAAAATTATAAAAAGTCCACAAACAACGTTATTAACAAAATAAATAAGCTTAGTGGACCATCCAAGTTATCCACTAAATATAACTGTTTTCATTTTTCCTTATAAATATGCCTAAAATACACCAAGTGGTTTAATTTAGATGAATCTAAATAACAATATTGGTGTAATATGGTCACTTTTTTTTTCATGTCATAGCTGGTGATTCCCTGGTTTGGTATGGTATGAATCAAGTAAACTATACTCATTGTCTATTTCTATTAAAAGTATTTTGTAATACAATACATAAGGATCAATATATAATTATTCCTTAAAAATAATTATTTATAAAATTAGAAATTACTATTGAAAAAAATTGAGTATATATATATATATCAATTATGAATATAGGTATAATATTTTTAGTAACTAAAGTTACATAATAACATTCATTTAAAAAAAAGATCATTATAATCTGAAAGGTGAGGTGGTAATCTACAATAGCCACAAAAACATGTATTTCTATGTTGGATACTCATATATCTACCTCACCCGAGACAATATCCTAGAATCTACATTGGATCTGTACTTTAATACATATGTAGGAACTACATTCCACATCTAATTATAAATTTGTAGAAATAGAAAAATTTTACTTGATAACAAACAAACCTAAATATTCCACATTCTTCTTTTCTTGGGATTAGTTTTTCTTATAGTTACCCTTATTTCCACATGTGAAATTGATATCATCATGTTCCCTTTCTTGTCCCTTGATCCTTCTTTTCCTCAAAGGGCGTTGCGAAGAAGCTTTTGGATTAGTGATCTTTATCTTGATTTTCTATTTATTAAAAATATGGAAAAAGGATTTTCATACTTAATATCCTTTAAAAAGTTGAAAAGTGGAGTGAAATGATCTACAACATACTTTGTAACACCCTAAGATTTTGTAATTTTTTTGAATTAATTATATCTTATTGATATTTACAATTTTAGTAAGAACAAAATATAGCTAATGTTTTCTTAAAATAGATAATTTTGGCTTAAATTACACACAACTCCATGTAAGTCTTTATCTACTTGAAACACCATGTAAATGTGGTGCTACATGAAACACCATGTTATGCTTTCCCTATATACAACATTATTTTTTTTAAAGATAAGGGGACAAGCCCCATAAATTTATTTTTAAAAAGGGTCGAAGGGGAGAAATACACGGAAAAAGTGTAAAGACATACATTATTGGAGACCCATATTTTTCCTTATTTTGTCACCAATTTTGCGCTCTTGGGATCTCATCTCATTCCACATTTTAGTGCTGAGACGTCCCTGACCTCTTCCTCCAGAGTAGCGGTCTGAAATCTCCTAAGCTCGCTGCAATAGAGTTTCAATTTCTTCATCAGAGCTGGCAGTTTCATCATCATCATTTTTCTTAATTTCCTCCTTTCTTTGCGTTTTCTTTTGGATTCTTGTTCGTGCTTGTTCCCCCTGGCAGTCCTCTGCTTCAGTTTTGTCATCTTCATTCCTTGCTGAAACAAGAACCTGCATCTTGGCAATCGGAGAATCAGAAGAAACTCCCCCTGAAGGAGGCATGATTCCAGCTCCTGCTGAAGTATCTAAATCCCCTATAATATGAGAAACAATATCATTATTAGAAGAAACAATAAAATATTTTAAGGGTGTATCAGTGGGATCAACATCCCTGCATTGTACAGTATGCATTTTTTCCATCGAAGTAACAATATTAGAAATATTCTCTGACCCTTCCCCAACTTGGAGCTCTGAGAATCCTACAATCAGAGACCTCTTATAATCAGAGACACAGTCCATATTTTCCTTCAATTTATCATTAGTATCTTTGCTATCTTTAGGTGTCAAAGTCTGAGATGTAGCAAAAGTTACAATATGTTTTTTTCCACAATCAGACTCAGTTTGAAGACCCTGCTGAGAGTACCCTTGTGATCCCATATTAATGCTAACCACATCTGTGGCAGTCTGCACTGAACCCAAATTTCCAGAACCAACATAAATATGAGAAAGAGATTCCAAATCCAAAACTGTTAAATCATCTTTCATATTCCCATCCCTAGCATGCATGGGTGAAGGGGGTTCTCCCTGTTCCACAATCTCAACCCAGGACATCTTAGTTGGATTACTGGTCTTATTAAAATTCAAAGAGTATGTAGATTCAACTCTTGGGGCATCCTTATTGTTAGAACCAGTATGTAAAAGGTATTTATTCTATTTGTCCATAATAACAGGTTTGGGCTTCATTCATTCAACATTTCCACATGACTTAGAGTCATGCCCTCTAAGAGAGCATATGCTGCACATTATAGACTTCCTACATGAAGTAGAATCATGACCTAGAACCTTACATGCTTGACAGAATTTAGGAACCCTCTCAAACTCAATTTTTATATCTAATTCCTCATCATCCGTGGAAAGATAATCCCTATCAACAATAGTTGAGCAGAGATCAATCTCAATAAGGAATCTAGCATAATGACTGAATCTAGCCATTTTGGTTTCTCAATCCATTCTAATAGGAACTCCAATGGAAAGATCAATATCATAAATAAATCTAGGATGCCATAAAATCCAGTTAAGACCAAAAAATTTTATCCACACCTGAGATGAGGTGTTACTTAATTCATAAGGGTTGAAACTCTTGTCCCATACTCGGATATGGAAAACACCTGGCCTAAAAGAAATTGAGCCGAAGCTCCAGGATCTGAGCTTGAGATCCGCAGAGGGGAAATTAAGTGGTAATAACCCTTTCCAAGAGAAACACACTGCCAATCTTCAAAACCCCAGACATCAACAAGTTTTTGCCGAAGGTAATCAATTTTCCATGGAATACTTCCTTTCAGAAGAATAAATCTTCCAATAATAGAGTGTTCTCCCAATAGCATACGCTCCAAAAATGCAGTAGAATCTGCCTTGACATGAGCCACAGATCCCCTTTTTCTAATGCTCGCAAACAAACTCTTGAACTGGGAAAAAGACCTACAAGATTTACTGACCTCCGGTATATTCGAACCTTGTTTTCTGGGTAAGGCTCCAGACATTCCTGATGTGTGAGCGTGGGATTTAAATCTCCCAGGGAGAAGAAAACCGTCTGCCATCGCGTCGGTTATTCCAAAATTAAACATCAAAAATTATATTACTATCTAATATGAAAGTTTTCATGTAGAATCTAGAATGTAATTTATGAATAAGATTTACTAAATGAGGAAAATATGGTTTATGGATTATTATAAGTTAAACTTCTTTAAGACCAATTAACTCAAAATTATAATAAAACCATATTTTAAAATATAGGAAATCCTTTTCAAGAAAACATTTTTTATGAAATAAAACAAGTTTTACCTCAATAAATTAATTATTACACTATTGGTGAATTATCTTATTGAAATAAATATAATATAAATTAAATAATTTATTTAAAATTCATCTTATGTGTTTTCTAGAATATAAATAAGAATAAATCTAACTATACTCTTCAAAACTGTATCTGTTTTTCTAAAAAACAGATTGTTTCTCCTTTTAGTGGAGGAATCATTTTAAAAATGATTTTTTAAACTTTTATAAAATTTATTTGATAGAACAAAAATAATTTTTTAAATTTTAATATAAAAATTAGTTTTGTGTGCTTTTATAGAATTTTTCTGAGAAGTTTCATTCTTTGAGAAATAGAGAAAAATATAATATTTTAATTAAAACTTATTTTTTTATAAAAATAATTTATAATGTCAAATTATATTTTAAATTACATTTAAAGTATAATTAATTCCATAATGAAAATATTAATCCAATTTAATTCATTTAAATCAATTTCATTTGGTAATATGATATAAAATCATGTCAAAATTATGAATACTTTCACTTTAAAAACCCTAACTCTCGTCCCTCTTATGGGATTAATTTTAGTTTATTTGCTTTCAATTATATGAATTTAATTTTAAAAAAATTATTCGAATTTTTGAATTATAATAATTTTTAATTTCTAATATTCTAAACAAATTTTTTTATCAAAGTGATTAGTGAGTGGCCTAATAATTAATTATATCTATTAAGGTAAAAATGAGTATACATAGTGGTTAAACATAGAATATAATGTCTAAAAATTTCCCAAAACATGTTAAAATACACCTTATATCCCTATTTTGACCTTAAATACCTAGTAGAATGTTTGATGTTTTATGAAATCGTATCTTTATATAAAAACATGGGTACACCTAATATTATTTTCAAAAAGACCAAGTGTGTCCTCAACCCACTTATAAAAGGACATGACCTCACCCCATCATTTCACACATCTAAATCCATTTTTATCCGAATTTTATTGTAAAAATACCTCATTAAATTTCCTCCAATTATATTATAATACTTATAATATGATAAAATCCAATCATGGAAGTCATTTGGTTTAAAGAAAATGGTGTTACCCAAAGAAGAGGTAACGTCCATCAACGGTCACTTTTGATTTCATTCTTTTTCAAACCCCTTAATTTATTATTATATCATGTATGTATAATAACCATATTATATAAATTTATTGTGAGTTTTTTATATTAATTTTATAAAAAAAAACATCACACACTTCCATGATTTAATTATAATTAATATTTCCATTTATTTTATTATTTCTTAGAGATTACAATCCAAATTTTACTCCAATATTTAGTGATTTTTGTTCCAATTTTCCTTCAATGAGCAGTATGTTTTTATATATACCTGTCTTCATTCATGAGGTGTATATACATTCCCATTGAAATATAATATTATTAATTCAATCATAATCATGATATTTTATGTTCTATATTATGTTTTTATTTCATGGGGATTATAAATCCGGATAACTAAAGTGGTAACTGTTTCAGGTTACAATCCCATCCTTTATCAGGATTGTTTATGATCATGTCTCTAATGTTGAAATCTCATTATCATGCTCTCAAAAATTATCCAGAATTTTATTATCCTCTATTTCTATCATGAGAATTATTTTCTTAGCTTCATTTTTCTCTCATTATGTATTCAAGGGTTCAGATATGAACATTTTTTATGAAAAAGTATTTATTCAGTCAAAAACTATTTACCTTACAAAATAATGTTTTTAGATGTTTTAAAAAATGTTTTTAAATGACATTTCTATATCATTTTAAAAGAAACTATTTTAAAGAAAATATTTTTAAAAGGGTTTTAAAATTTTTTTAAAGCTTATTTTATAAGTTTTCAGTGATATTTTCAAAAAAAATCACAGTGTTTATGATTTAAAATGTGGGATTGTAATTTGAAAGGATATTTTCTCCATGAAATTTTTAAATGAATTTTTAAATATTTATTTATTAGTTTTTTAAATTGGATTTCAAACAAAAGGATTTGGAAATGTAATATGTTTGAAAAAAATTATTTTCAAAGAAAGGTCGTTTCCCTTAAGAAATTTTTCGAGTGCTCTTTTAAAATCAATATCCATCTAACATAACATCCTTTGATATAGTTTATGATATAATGGGGATATGATCCAAATTAAACATTTATATTCTATATTTGAATGGTTTAAGTCAATAACGATAAGTTTTTTATGAAACATGTTTCCCATCTATGGGTTATACCGTGATATAATGATTATGAAACACCCTTATTTTCATAAGTGATTATGTGATTATGAAACCAATATCTTTTTACATAGGTCATGTTATGATTAAATAATTATGGTAACCATTTTCTTGTTATGGGATATGATATAATGAATTTTTATGATATTGTGACTCATATAAATATTGATTTAATTATGAGATGGGGGACCTATATCTCCTTCCAATGCATTGGTTAATATTTATATAACTAATGAGATATAAATGGCTAGAATAGGGAGTGAAACTGTTAGTAAGGAAGGGTAGCCACTAGGGATGATGGTGTGTCCCACTGAGGACGTGTATCTGCTTATATGTGAACCTGATTAAATGTTCACAATGTTATGTGTGTACCTAATTACATGTCCCCAATGTTTTGGGAGAACATGGTTACATGTTCACATAATTATCACTATAAAAACACTAGTTAATAGAATTTTTTCACCAATATGGGTTTAAAATGTCCCTAATTCATTTACCAATATCTACAAACTACATGAATTTGTGATGCATCATTAAATGAGTTTTTAAAATTGTTGGTATTTTTTTTAAATATAGACTTTTTCGTCAAATACATTGTTGGAAATTTATATATTTTCCTTGAAATTGATATATTTCATATAATAGAAAAAATCCTTGCCTCGCACCCCAACCCCCACTCACCCCCCTCCCCCAAATCACACCACATCCCCAAATCCTGATCCAGTTATGCCACATCGTCCAGTTCTTATAGACACCCTCCCTTCACCCTACCATCTAGAGATGCCCTGCCCTCACCTTCGTCTATTACACACCCTTTACCCATGTCCATCTCTTCCATGCTTGAAAAGAGAAGACAGATGAAATCAAACCACATAACAATAGCTTTATAAATAAATAAATGGCCAACCCAACTATTTCACTTATGTATAAATAATTGTATTTTGTTAAATATATATATATATATATATAATGTTTATAAAAAAATAATATATATATACACACATATATATATATATAGATTAATAAACATGTAATATATATATATATGTGTGTGTGTTTATATATTATATATATACATGTTTATATTAAATATATATATATATATATATGTTTATATTTTCTATTTTCTATTTTCTATTTATATATATGTGTGTGTGTTTATATTATATTATTTATATGTTTATATTTTATATTATACATATTTATATGTTTATATTTTATATTATACATATTTATATGTTTATATTATATATATATCTCAGTGTATATATTTTATGATTATATATATATATATATTATATATATGGTTATATTATATATATATATATGTTTATAAATATATATATTATATATATATATATATTAAATATTTATATTAGTATGTGTGTTTGTGTAAATATATATATGTGTCTATGTGTGTGTGTTTCCATATATATACATATAGTTAGCCACGTTTTGAAACAATGGTACAAATACCACTAAGATAACTACGTTTTTAGAAAACGTGGCTAAATTTAAAAATTTTAATTGTATTAAGATAAATATATATACATTTCAGTATTTAAAATTTAACAATATATATATATATTATATTTTATACATTATGTATATATATATGTTTATATTATATTATATTTATATATATTTTTATATATTCTAAAATATATATATAAATATGTTTATATTATATATATATAATGTTTATATATATATATATGTTTATATCATATATATATGTGTGTGTGTTTGTGTGCATGTGTGTGTTTATGTTTTGTGTATTATATTTTATATATAAATATTTATGTCTATATTTTATGTTTATATATTATATTAATATATATTTGTGTGTGTTAATATATTCTGTTTATTTATATGTTTATATTATATATGTATATATATCTGTGTGTGTGTTTATATTATTTTTATGTATGTTTTTATTATATATATATAAGTTTATATATATATATTGTATGTTTATATTAATATATATATATATATGTCCGTGTGTGAAAATATATATGTGTATGTATACATATATATTATTATATTTATAAATAAATAAATAAATATATATATATATAATTAGCCACATCAATGAACACAGGTACAAATATCATTAAAATAGAAATATTTTTTTAAAAATGTGACTAAATTTAAATTATATTCGTGCTTTTATATATAAATATATTCATATATATATATATATATGTGTATATTTGTATATATATATATGTATATATATGTGTGTGTGTGTGTGTTTTTATATATAAATATATGTGTGTGTGTGTTTATATATATGTCTATATACATGTGTCTATGATTATAAATATCCACACACACACACACACATATTTATTTATTTAAATATATGTTTACACCGATGCGGGGAAGTTAGCAATATAAATATATATATATATATTTGGTGACATTTTTTAGGAAATGACTCTAATTAGAGACATTTCTTAAAAATGTCCCCAAATTAGAAATGTTTCTTTAAAACATAGCTAAATTAGCGAAGTTTCATGAGAACATCACAAAATTATAGTTTTTTATAGTATATGAGTGAACATAATTACATGTGCACAATGTCATGTGTGGACCAGACTTCATTCCCATAATGTTATTCATGGACCCCTTGTATGTCCATAAGTTTAAGTGAGGGGATAATTTCTTATCCTTGATTTAATGAATGAACTTGTTTCTATTCATACATGTTCACAATGTTATAAGCTAATTTGTATAGCACAAATCTATGCCTTATCCATATGTTATGCTCTCAGAGATCAAATTCTCTGTCTAAATTATGATTCATGTTTTATAAATGACCCATGTGTATTCTATGACTCATTATTTGATATTTTACCTACACGGTATGGTTTTAAAATGACATTCTAATTTTTCTAATAGCCTTATCCTCCTTTTATGCTTATATATATACCATGTTTACCCTTACATAGCATCTGAGATCACCCTTCATTACATTTCCTTTCTCTTGGTTATGAATAGAGGATTTATGTAGGAGTATTAAAGGGGAATATCATTACATGAGAGATTGACGATTGTTCATCAGATGAGAAGATTATATTCCATGTTTCCAAAGACACTAAACTACTATCATCCTCATGATTGGGTTTGTATAATATAAGGAATATTCATCTAAAAAGATATTATATCCATGTATCACAAGCCCTGGTTCATTTTAGTCGGAATCAAAGGAATGGTATAGTTTACCTTTAGAAACTGGGATGAGATCACTTTAGTGAGATCCCAAGGGATATTTTTGAGGACATGACTAGGGATTTCCCTATGTATATGTCTAAGGTTGAGTCAAATTTCAGAAAAATGTCCCAAAATATTGGTAAAGGATTGACAGAGTCGCTTTTTTGAAATACATCCATGTATGGATACTACAAGTGGATGTGGATCTGGCACAAATGTTCATATGGGTAACAATCCCAAAAAAACCATATTGTGAAATAAATAATTGGGAACTGGATCATGACAACGGGTATTGTTGCACACCTTGTTTAACACTCTTGTGGGATATGCTTTGGAAATTCAAAAACTCTTTATGAAACATTATGGAAGATTTAAATAGAAGATGAATATGAGTGACATAGGATAAACCTTGAATGTTATATATTAATTAAGGTGACATGATTAAACATTATATTCATAATATTTCAGGTTTATGTGGTTTTCTACAATGTTTGACATTGCTCACATTATACATTCTGGTGTTAAGCAATGGCTGGAACCCTAAGGAATCTTGTTCATTATGAATGTTGTGGAAAATGTAATGATTTATTCCATGATCAACTGAATTTTAATGGGAGATGGAATAAAAACCCTCATTGTTATGACAACACAATTTTCTCAATACATGAATCAAAATGAGCATCCAAATGATCAAAAGAGGGAAAAAGTTTACATGAATCCTTCATAAGGCAATTTCCACATTCTTTTAGTGCAGCGACCAATCAACTTATTACTGAGAAATGGATATGTATCATTGAAAATATATTTCAAATTCTATAATTAAAGGAATACAAAAATTTTATTTTGGATATCTATCTCTTGGAAGGTATAGAGAATCAGTGGAAAACTATTATCAAGAATACGAGGAAACGTGAGAATTTTTTTTAGAAGAGTTCAATAACTTATTTTTGAGTAAGTATTTTCCTCGTATCCTTTAGAAAAATGGGAGATTATAGTTTATCATCGATATCTTCCTTATAATAAAAAAATAATTAGACAATTAAAATGAATCTCTAATGACTATGGAGAGAATCATATAAGGTTTACTATTTTCTCATTGTGTGGGAATAAACCTGGAAGAAATTTTCTTAATAGGACTAGTAAGTGATTTATGTTTAAAAAGAAAGGAAATCAAGTGGATGAATGCTGATGTGATTGGAAAATGTTAGAAAATGATGAAAATAATGATAAATATCTATATAATGCACCTACCATACTTAATTGTTTCAATTGAATGTAGTTTGGCCATTATGTTAAAAAGTTCTGAAATCTAAGGTATAATAACAATGATCAATGCCGACAACCCTTGATGAAAATGGAAAATGAAAAGTTTATGAAATAATAATAGAAAATGTGAATAATGATAATTGGGTCACTCTATAGTGTGGAATTTTTTAACCTCATAAGTTTTTAAAGTAAATACTATGTTCGATAGCATAAATGATACACCACATCGAGCTTAAAAGAACAAATAAATATTATTTTTTGAATGTTTTCGTTATCAAATTGTTGTTGGAATAATGGAAATGAAAAAGATTAACTGAATTATGAAAACATTGATTACACATGTATATATTTTTTATTCAATGGTAATCAATTAACTATAAATGAATATAAAACCCTTTAAAAAAGGATATGTTTTACTGAAAAATTATTTATATGTTCATAAGTGTAACTAAATAATAAATCTTGTTGTATAAAATTAACGAAATTTATATATAATATATTAAATCTAATATTTTACAATCATATTATGTGTTTTATATACACTACGAAAAAATAAAGATTAAGCGGCGGTTTTTTTGTTTCACAGCGATTTAAACCGCCGCTAAATCGATTGGCGGTGGTTTTGAAAATCTGCCGCAAAATTGTGTGTCAGGAAACTATTCGCGACGGTTTTAAAAGGCGTCATAGAATGTTTGGCGGTGGGTTTTTAGTGGCGGTTGTTTGAATTTTTTTTGAATTATTATTATTATTTTTATTTGATTATTTATTTGATTATTTATTTGATTATTTATTTTTTTTTTTATTTTTTTTTATTTTTTTATTTCGTATTTTATTTATTTATTACATATTTCATTTATTTATTTCGTTTTATTTAATTTAATTCATATTTATTTTATTTAATTCATATTACTTTATTTACTTTATCCATGCATGCATGCTCATGCCCATGCACATGCCCATGTAATATAGAGAAATACTGTGTTTGGTGAGATTTGAACCCCTAACCTCTTGCATATTTTCTAAAGACTTTACCACTCTAGCAAGCTCGTCATATGGTTAATAAACATAATTTAATATATTTATATATACTAATTGAGAAAACACATAATACATAACTAATAGATATAAACTCAATTTTAATTAAACAATAAGCAATAATCAATAATTAATAACCAATAACTAATAATTAATAATTATTGATTTATTAGTTATTTATTGGGTTATTTATTATTATTTACTATTTATTATAATAAATAACAAATAAATTATAATAATATTTACATAAATTATTAAATTATGAAAAATAATAATAAAATAAGAAAATAATAAAATTACAAATTAAAAGAATAAAGAATAAAGAATAAAGAATAAATAATAAATAATAAATAATAAACAATAAATAACAATCAATCAATGATTAACATTAAATAATAAATAATAATAAATAATAATAAATAATAATAAACAAATAATAAATACTAAATAATAAATAATAAATAACACATAATAAATAATAAAGGATAGATAAATAATAATAATAATAATAATAACAAATAACACATAATAAATAATTATAAATAAATAAATAAATAAAAAATAAAAAATAATAAAAAATAAAAAATAATAAATAATAAATAATAAATAATAAATAATAATAAACAATTAATATTAAATAAATATTAAATAATAAATATTAAATATTGAATAATAAAGAATAAATATTAATAAATATTAATAAATAATAAATAATAAACAATAAATAATAATAAAGATCAAATAATAAATAACAATAAATAATAAATAATAAATAATAAACAATAATAAATAATAAAAAATAAATATTAATAAATAATATATAATAAATAGTAAATAATACATAATAAATAATAAATAATAATAAAACACACATAATTAGTAATTATAATTAAATAAATAATAAATAATAAACAATAATAAAAAATAGATAATAATAAATATATAATAAATATTAAATAATTAATAATTAATAATTAATAATAATAAATAATAATAATAAATAATAATAATACATAATAAATTGTAAATAATAAATAAATAATAATAATAATAATTAATAACACATAATTAATAATTATAAATAATAAATAATAAATAATAAATAATAAACAATAAATAATAATATATAGCATATAATATATAATATGTAATATATGAAACACATTAAAAATTATGAAAAGGCGTGATAAGGGATGAAAAATAATGTAAACGCATGAAAACAGACGGAGAAACATGAAAAAGGAAGCATTAGAAAGCATGAGAACGCATGAAAACTCGTGAAAACTCTGGAAAACCCCTTAAGAATTCAACATAATCATCATAATAACCCACAAAAACCCATTTATAAAGATAACAAGTCTTGGAAAATAAAATAAACAGTATTAAATGGAGCAACAGTTAAAACCCGTCAAAACGGTCATAAAGTGAAAAAAAACATTTGACTCCCATTAATAGAGATAACTTATGATCCGAGAGTCTGTTCGAGATCCATGTCCAGTCAAAGCAAAGATCCTAAAACGATCTTCGAGATGATAGGTGAAAGAGATCGAATGGACCGGTGGATCGGAAGTTATGACCATTTAAAAAAACTGACGGGGAACAGGTGCTAGAAATGAGGCATCGAAAATCATAACAAAATAGATACCAACTAAAAAGGCCATAACTAATGATCCAGAAGTCCATGTGAGCGCAGTGAATAGTCAAACTGAAGGTCAAGGAATGAACTACTATCTGGCAGGCGGAGGAGTCTGAATTGATATGTGGATCGAAAGTAAGGTTCGTTTGAAGACAAGTTCGGCGGGACACCGATGATGGAAACATGGTTTCAGAGGCCTTTAGAGGAGTTTTTGGGGTCAAAAATCATAAGATTAGCTTTCTTTTATCGAACTAGTGTGTAGATCTCTTTGCTGGCTTTGATTTGAAATGTGGTAGAGCTCAAACGGACACCTGACGCGAAAGTTATGGTCGTTTGAAGTTAAGGAACATTTTTTAGCTTTCATATAACTCTCATATATTCCACACCATAGGCCATCTCATGATTTTGATTATACATGCCTCTTGATATCTCCATAAGCTTCGATTTGACTAGTCTTGGCACTCCAATGGATGCCCAGATCAAAAGTTATCATCGTTTTAGTGATTTTGGGGTTTCTCATGATATTTTATTTTTTTTCTTTAATTTCACAGCGGTTTTTAAACCTCCACAAAAAACCACCATGAAATAGTGGCCCGGAAAACATTTAGCATCGGTTTTTAAAGCCTCCGCAAAAAAACCATCGAGAAATGCTCGATTTCCTATAGTTATACATCATATAAGAACAAATCTGATTTTACAGATTAATGAATTATTTTTCTAAAAAAAGTTTCCACTTTTTGATGGCGCACTTGTTCTAAATCTTATTTTGGACACTTTTATTTATTATATGTTTTCAAAATAATCTTATTTGATATAATATTATAAAAATATACTTTTGTTTAATTTTTTATTAGATTAATTTTTTATGAATATTCAATAACATACTGCATTTTAATTTAAAAATCAATTTTCATAAAATAATTTGTAGTGTTAAATTATATATTTTAATGGTTTAAATCTATATTTACATCAATTCTTTATCTATTAATCCAATTTTAGTCAATTGAATTAAATTCACATTGAAATTGGATTTAAAAACATTGTAAACTTTTCAAGGTTTTAATTTTAAAAACATGTTTCTCGATTTGTCAATGCGATTAATTTTCAATTTATTTTATATAAAATAACTGTTTAGAATTTTTAAAATTGGATTCCATATTTGTAATCATTTTTTTCAAATTTAGTAAATATCTCCCTTTTATTTATTTGAAAACATGAATAGTAACTTTAGTAATTGTTTTTATCACCACTCTTATGGGTAAATCGGGTAATTAATGTTAAAAATGATATTAAAAAAAATTAAATTTTTAAAAAAATTATCCAAATTTTATTGTATTATTTTTATAGACCAAAATCATTTTTGCAACTATTTTTAATTCTCTTCTATCCACTAGGATGACTTTAGGACATTTATATTATTTTATATACATAAAATCATTTTTTATACATTTTCTTTTAACAAGTGACACATGAGCCTCAACCCGGTTGTTGAGGACTCGACATGTGCATCCAAGACACCTGAGATCAAATTTAGGTGGAGACAGATTTTCAGTGTACTGTGGTTATTCTGTACCAGTAACTGTCACAAGTACTATTTTGTTCTGTAGGAGCATGAATTATTCATCCATATGGGCTTCCAGGCCATCGGTTTGGGCCTCGTGTCTTGTAAGGCCTTCGGGCCAGCTAATGCCTTCATGACAACTATTTCTCAAGGCCTAAGGGCCACCACAAGGCCTTTGGGCCACCTAATTATACGAACATACCGGTCAGACTACAAGGGACAGGGCTCCAGATGAGGATTCAGGGCAGGCACATTCACTAGAGAAGAGCTGACTGGAATTAGAAGAACGAGAGCCTATGGATTTTACATCGGTACCGTGCCTATGCAGCTTTACATAGGATAAATAGCCGACTAACACTGTGAAGGTGGAGTTCTGATCATCATTACATATGCTGGGGAGGAGCAGTTCCAAGTTTTTTTGTCTAGGTGATTCCCTCTATGTCTTACGAGTCATGGTATTGTCTCTAAGCCTTCGGTCCTTATAAGGGTTCCACCTCATCCCTTGAAAGGTGGATTATCAAAAATAATAAAAAAATGAAGGCCTTATGTCCAGTCGATCAACAAGAGAAATATTTTTAATATGACATTATAAATAAGATATATTCCACTATAAATGGTTATTTTAATGATAAAATATTTATATTCCTCATGGTAATATTTTTATAATTTTTAAGAAATATATAATTGAATTTAAGGTTGAAACAATGATGATTTAGTAATTGCTTTATTAATGGGAGAATCAAATAAAAGATATTTAAAATAATAAAAAAATATAATTTGATATAATTATTGTCATTCATTAATTTTATGGATGATTTTGACTTGTTTTGGAGGATTTAATACAGAATTTTTAAGATATCATGTTTTTATGACATTTTTTAAAAGTCATGAAATGAATAATGTCAAAATTTACATTAATGGTACATTAAAATATAAAATATACTATTCAATGATATAAAATTTATAAAAATATATTATTCATTCATATAATTGGGATAATTCTGATAATTTTATAAATGCCTCATTTATTAGTATTTTGTCATGTTATAGTAATTATATTAACACGAAAAGTGTATATTGCATGATAACACGGTAAGAGTTAAAAGGGTAAAATAAGAGTTAAATGAAAAGATAAGGATTAAAAGTTAAATAAAAATATTAATAATTTTTATTGGGTAAATTTATTTCATCCCATACTCATAATATATTTTAAATGACTCTATTTTTATCCATTTTTAATAGAAAATTAATTTATATTAATTTAATAGTATAAAGACATCCTTGTGTGCCAATCCATGCTCCTATAATAGGACGTCAATTATTCTCATTTCAATACACTTTATTATAATTTTGGAATGGAAAATATATATCCAAATGTATTTCTATAATCCTTAACCATATTCTACAAGAATTATTTTAGTCATAACACCCTCATTAAAGGTTTAATGGAGATAATCAAAAAGATATTGTTCAAAAAGATGTATCAATTTTTATTTACGTATTTATATTTTATTTATTCTTCCACAAAAAAAATATATTATTAAACCATGATGAAATAAAAAATCTATTACACTCAACATAATTAAATTTTATTATGTTAATATCATCACTTAAATCCATTACCACTAACATAAAATGGGAGAATAATTAATCATCTCTGTGTGTGAACTATCACATCCCCGAACCAATATACATTGTTTTCTATTAATATATCTGAAGACTATTTATAATTAGGGAATTAAGGATTATATATTAAATTCCTGAAATTTTTATTGATATAAGTGAATGGTATATCAATAACGTTCTTACCTTCCCTACACATATAAATGATAATGTCGTTCGTGCATACGTGTGAACTATCACCTCCACAAAGCGATGTGATTCATTTTCAATCACCACATCACATGAATAATAAATATATAAGTACATTTAAATGATTAATATTATAATAATTATATTGTGATCATTATGAAAATAAAATATAATACATATATTCTCTTCATAAAAATCATTTGGAAAATGGAAATATTACTCATGTGCGCATATAACCTACTATATCCTTGACTATAACATTGTTAATTATTTATAGACATTCATAAATGGTTTAATTAAAAGGTATAATTGATGTATAAAAGTGATTATAATTTAATTAATAATATTCTGTGGATTATGGACTAATGACCACTTTGACTATTGATATCTTACCAAAGTCATTTTGGACTCATCTACCAAATATCAAAAAAAACATCTGACATTAACATAAATAAATAAGTAATACTTATAACAACATGATAATTGATATAAAAGGAATAATCTAAATGAAAAATTTTATCAGGAAATTATATAATTCATATAATTATATAATTAAGTAAGATAAATAACATATGTGATGAATCAGTCTCACTATAGGAAATTTTATCTCAATATCCTTTCATCGAGTTATTTCATGATTATATGTACCTTTATTATTTTATATGGAGTATATAAAGATAATATGAAATTTCTTATCCTTATTTTATTTATTATTATATTATTTAGTGATTTTATATGGGGATTAATATTTAAATTTTCAATGTGGTTTGGGCCACCATTAATATTTAAAAATTTAATTTTCCCATATTTTTCTCCTTGTCAATATTTTTGATATTGTTTTAAATTTTTATGAAAATAAAATGATTGTAATGTAAATTTTATGTATATTTTAAATTTCATTCCATTTATTTAAAAATTAATCTTTTTACTTGTTTTATATGGTTGGGTTTTACAAATAACAAAAATAATGTTTTTAATGTATACGGTGACAAAACAATTCATTGTTCTCGTGACCTTTATTTAGCATGTGTCTTCCTTGGAAATCCTTTATATTTTTTAAAGAATAAAGAAACCCCTATTTTACATTTATGGGTTTTTTTTGTTGAAAATGGATTTATTATTTGAATATCTTGAAATGATATCTTGTTATTTCAATTAAATTGTTATGAGTTAAATGTGGAAAATTGGAATATTTTATGTGATATGATTATGTTATGGTACCATGGAATTTGATGGGTTGTTACATGTTAAACCAAAGAATGTAGGCTCCATGATACACCATGGATGGGTAGTTACGTTATAACCTCCATTGCATTGGGTATTGAATTCAATCGTATTGTTATTCCATTTTTAATAGTGACATGTATGGAAGTTGACTGCATGGTAATTCCATTTATAAGTGTGAGAATTATAATTATGTCCCAAATTACCTTTATGTATTTTCTATGATTTCTATGGGTTTTATTGGCATATTTTAATTAAAATAAATAATGTGTTGGGATTTTTATAAAAGGAAACAATTTACTATATATTAAGGGTGAAATGTATTACATTATGATAATATTTTTCAAGGTTTTTAATGTATATAAATAGACTAAGGGATTCCTTTTTTTAATACCCCTTAATGAGATTTTTATTCTCAAACCACATTTTTAAATGTTGATAATAGGTCTTAATGTTGAGTAAGGATTTATGAATGTTATTTTTAATATGTTGAAGAGATTAGATATAATTGAACATGCTTCATTTTAAATGTTTTAGATTATAGGAAAAATGGATATTGTCAGGAAGTGTCAACTTTTAATTGTTATGCTTTTTTATTTATGTGTATGGCCTGATTCCATAAATCTCTAAACCTAAAAAGATCCTCTATATGAAAGAAATTAAATTTCATTATGTAACTCAATATATTGTAATGTTTAGTGTTGGGTCATTATAAATGGTATCAAAGGAAATGATTAGACAATATTAGAGGTGATGATAGTGTCCATTGGATTCCATTAGAATATTTTACTTTATAGGTAAGTTGAAATGATGAAGCATTTTATGATTACCTTGTTGCTTCTTCTAGGATATTCATGTTTAGAATGGTTTGACTTGGAATAAAAATAGTATTTGTGGTGGGAAGGTATTGAGTGGAAAACACCCTTAAAAATTAGCATCCTTAGATGGTTGGAATCAGAACAGAATCATTTTTTGCAGTAATGGATTACTTGACATAACCTAAAAATATTTGTGGTATCCATGCTAGATAAGAACCTAATGTACCATGAATAACTATGTCTATAGTGGAACATTTCATAAGGCAATATCCACCATTATTAGAAGGATCATCTGACCTCGTTCTAGATAAATGATGCATGATATACCTAGAAAATATATTTGACGTCATGGATTGTCGGATCACAAAAATATATCTCTTATAATTTATCATTTTTAAGGTGAAGTCAACCAGTGCTGGTCAATAATTAAGAATATCACATAAAGTGAATAGATTTATGTCTTGTAATGGGATGAATTTAATAATATATTTGATATATTCCAAAGGATTTTCCACATAGTATAGAAAAAAAATTATGTAATTAAGACCAAATACATAGGATTTGGAGGCTACATTCAAATAAATCTTCACTCATTTGGTTAGGTATGTCACAAATTTTATCTAAGATATTGATAGTAAGATAAATCATATTTCCATAGGATTGAAATCGAGATAACAAATGGAATTAGCTTCTCATGAGTTCAATATCTATGAGAATATTTTTTGATGTACAGAGGAGGTATAAATAGAGTTTTTTGATAATCATGTGTCCAATGAATATATGAAAAATAAGAGGTCTCATTGGCAAGAAATGGGAATGGATTCATCAAATATGATTGAATTATAATAAATCTAATTCTCATCTTCTGAGAAGAGTGATAAAAATCACTCTGCAGAATGTATTACAAAGACAACTTCTTCTAACATGTTATTTATTGTCACATGGCTCAGGACTACAAGGGAGATGATTAGGAAAGCAAAGAGAATACAATGTTATGATGTTAATATTGCAATGAGTTATGAAATTATGCTAATGTGTGTCCAAAGTTACTTACTTGGGGTGGAAATCATCATGATAAAAAATAAAAAGGAGAAATAAAATCTTTTTCTACTACTGAATTTGATTTTGAGACATATGTTCAAGTGATAGAAGCTCCAGGGAGTTCAATATTTTCTTGAAGGTTAGCAATATGTTCAAGTTTTTAGACACTCCTTCTAAGGGTTTGAGTGATGTGATCATAATTGTTAATGGTCCACTCATGGAGATGATTTTTTCATTTTTATATAAGGATTTATTTTAATAAGAATTATTCATTTTCTTATGGACATGATTTTTAAGGTATTTACAATCATTAGGCTTTCTTGGATCTGTGGGGATTAAGGTAATTGTTAGGGATCCACATCATAATTATGGGAATGTTATCAGGATAAATTTTCTTCTTATAAAATATAAATATATCAAGTATTTATTTTACTTTAATTTATATTATAGTAAAGGAATTAATCAACTCTAATAAAATAATTTTTAATAAGAAATTTTATTTATTTACTTTTCATACATAGAAATCCATGACCTTTTAACCCAGCATAGATTTATGGTTTTTTTATTGTTAAAATTCTCCAGAATTTTTTTTCTATAAATATCCATCAGAACATGATTGGTATTTTTCTCTTCCTTATATATGTTTCCGTATATGTACCTATAATATCTGTTAATTAAGGCGACCATCCAACTTCCCTTTCATTCCTTTAAAGTAAAAATTTTATTTATTCTTTTTCCTATGTGGGATCTCAATAATAGCATTTTGAAAATTAAATCCACTAGTTGTTTATCCTTATTTCAAATTCTGAGGACTCAATTAATTAAAAAGTGGAGAATTTAACATCCCAAATTTTCAAAAAGCAACACTATGTTCGATATCATACATGATATGCAACAACTATCTTAAAGAACAACTAAATATTATTATTTATATACGGTAGTTATTTCATAGACATTGGAATGAGGAGAAAGAAAAATATTAACTTAATTAAAAAATATGGGTTACACATGTATATATTATTTATTAAATAGTGATCAATTAATTATAAATTAATTTAAAACCCTTTTTAAAGTAAAATAAAAAATTTTCTAAAAAAACTATTTAAATCTAAAAAAATGTAATAAAAAATCATTACTATGTGATGATATTAATGAAATATATATAATATATTCAATATAACATTGGACATTAATCTTATGTATTTTTGTCTACATGATAAAAGAAAAAATCAGTTGGTCGTAGTGGATACTCAAGAAGGGGGTGAATTGAGTTCCAATTAAAATTTCTGTTAAAAAATATTTCTCTTAAAAACCCCTATTTAAAAACAAAGTTAAACTGTAGTGAATTTATATAGAGTATAAATGTTCAATTAGTTTCTGAAAGACTGATTAGGTCTCAGTTAATTTAATCTGAAGATTAAATTGACTTTTGGAACTAACTTACTGGTTTACAATAAGTATAAACACTTTCGAATTTAACTATCAAAGTAAATTTAAAAAAAATTATATCTCAAAGAAGTTAGCAGTGAAATATGAAATATATGTAGTATACTTATGACTTAAACTAAAATGAACAGTAGATGTAACCAAGAGTTTCAGTCTCAAGCCGAGACTTAGTCCTCTCAAATAATTTATATAAATCGATCCACACCCTGGGTCGGGGTAAACAATAGTATAATACTGTCCAAGTCCAAAGACCTCTACTACAGTTCTTCATGGGAAAACAAAAAATAGCTCACAGCTGTCCAGATCTTACTCGACCTCTACCACTATCCATGGTGGAAACAATATATTTAAAGAGTTTGAATGTGGATTTAAGAATCCTCCAACTTAGCTCAAGAGATAGTGTCTATGTAAAATAAACAAGATACAAACACTTCTCTAAATGTAAATGATAGAATCACTAAAGAAAGTGAGAATGAATTTATAAGAGGTTTAGTGATTGGCAGTGCAGCTCTGGACTCGTTTGGTTGGTCAGAAAATCTTCTAAGTCCTTCTCTGGTTTTTGTTCTAAAAACAGAGATTGTTTTCTTCCTTGGTTCCAGGTTCAGCTTACCAATATGAGTGCATGGAGTGTTTGTTGTAGTTCTTCACTAAAGATGAAACTTCTGTTATCCTCTAGAGAATAATAGCTTCTTGTATGTTCAATGTTCTTGGTGTATGGATGTAGTCTTTCTGTGTGCATCACTTTCTAGTTCTCGCTTCACACTTTAGATGCTTCTTGATTACTTTTTGATAATCCTATCTTTCATGACCATATCAGCTCTTCTTATTTCATTTCGTGTATCTTTTCAGTGTTCTCTTTCCTTCCCTTTATAGCTTTTCTCTCTGGAAAATGGGAATGATTACTTTTTTCATGGGTACTAGGTACAGTTCCCTAACATGCAAACAAATATCATTAAATAACATTAACTGCATTAAAAACATCAAATGTAACAGTTAGCTTAATAAATAAATAGTATTGAGATTATAGAGTTTGACTGGTTGGTCAATCATTAGTAGCTTTCAGTTGGTAGATGTGCACGGTGGACTATGTAAGAGTAACCTTCCATCGGTAGCTCTTTGAACTTGCATCGGTAGCTCATTGAACTTGTATCAATACCTCTTTATATCGGTAGCTCTTAACATATCGGTAGCTCCTTCTATCGGTAGAATTACTCTATCGATAGATCCTTCTATTGGTAGAATTACTCTATACGAAACTCTAAGTATTGGTGTCTGTATCAGTATCATGGTTAGTTCTAGTGATTATTTGTATCGGTAGACTTATGCACATCAGTAGCTTCATTATTTTCTATCGGAAGACTTTTTCTATGCTTATCGGTAGCTCTGTTCATATCAGTGACCATAGCTTATAGGTGAATCTGTCTATCAATAGACTAAGTCTATCAGTAGACTAAGTACCAGTAGCTCTATACCAGTAGCTATATGCAGATCTGTGACTAACACTTATCTATTTTATACAAAACATATCTGATTTGGTTAGAATTACTTCAGAACATATACAAACATGGATAAACATTGATTAACATATCTCAAGGATTATTTTAATATTATAATAATCTTGATAACATAATATCATAGATTAAGTGAATTAGGATATAGATAAACATTAATTGGGATTATAAAAGGTATGTAAAAGCATAATTGGGATTATCAAAACAAGTGAGGTCAACAATCTCCCCCTTTTTGATAATCATAACTAATGATATTATCATTTTAAAAAAGTGAGTAATTTTATTAGAGGATATATCAGTAAATTAAATTGTATCAGAGAAAACAATATATTAGAGACCATAAAGTATCATAGATAGAATTAAAAGCAATGGTATCAGAAAATTAAATGTAATAGGATCAGAGAATTAAATGCAATGGTATTAGAGGGGGAAATTCTGATAACTCTTAGATAAAATTTTTCCCCCTTTGATACTTTCTCCCCAATATTTCCCATTCTTTGATACATTGAATATCTCTCCCCCTTTATAGAATAGTTGTAGAATATTTCCCCCCCCCCATTGTGATAATCAAAAAGTGGGAATCAACAAAGAGAAGAGGAAGAAAATGAGAAATAAAATAAATCCACTAATATTAAATGTTACAAAACGGTATAAATAAAGGAAAAAAATACAAAGAATTCCTATCAAATATCTTATCCACTTGATCAATCCACATCCTCAATATTGATTTTTCTTTTAGTTCAGAAGAGGATTCAGACTGTGTGGATGCTGGTGAAGGCTTAGGAATTCCGGAAATGATCATGGGAGGCTGAGCCACAGAAACTGTTCCTAGACTGTACTAAACATTTCTTTGAGTGATCATAGGCGTGATGCTTCGAATGGATTGCACAGGAGTCATCTCAACTGGAGAACCAGTAGAGGCAGAGGCTGGTAAGGCTGGAGGTATATTCACTGTCCTAGAATCAACATGCAAAAAGGCATCAAAAGATTTCTAAAATCCATAATTATTCCACGTCCTCTCTTCATAGAAAATATGAATTCATCCATGTTCTCCATATATTTTTCCAATGCTGGAGTCAATTCCCATAGTTTTCTAACTTGTTCTCTGAAGGCTTTATTGACAGGAGGTAACTTCAGGTTTTCCAATAGAAGTTTTAAATGATTTTTGAGTTGATGCATGTTGAAAATCTTAGAGAAATAAGAGTCCACCTTATCTTTAACTTCTTTATGAGAGGAATATTCTTCTCTCATATAGTCTTGGACTATCTTCATTATTTCTCTAGTTGAATCTCTAGTAGAAAGCATAAAGTTTCTCAGGTCGGATGAGTCCACAGAGCCACTGGTTGATGATGAACCAACATCCTCCTTTATCACAGCTCAAAATTGATCCATATCCACGGACGGTCTAGAAGCAACAGAACCAATAGAGAAGGTTACAGTTTCCTTGAAGTTTTTGGTCAACACACTAATCAGATTTTGGACTTGGGAATCCTGGTTTTTCTCATGATCTTTCATGGGGGTTTAAAACCTTTAAACAATGAAACCATCTGTCTTACAACACTTTTTACATAGCCTAAGTTGTAACACCCCGAGCTTCCACGATACGCCTCTCTTTCAATAATGCAATAGCTTGCATTGTACGCAACTTCGAGTTCTAAAACATCGCGACAAATCAAAGTAGCCGTTATGAATAGTAATAACCACTTTTTAAAATTATAGAAATTTTATATTTCAAAATGGACTTCATTTTTGTATTCCTAATATTGAAATTAACCTATGTTGAATTTTTTGTAATTTTCTGAGAACTTCAAAATTTTTATGAATAGTGAAAAATACTTAAAACAACTTTTTTAATCAAAATAATTCATAGTGATAAATTATACTATTGAGTGGTTTTAGAGTATAATTAGAATATATTTTTACCATTTTATCCAATGGTGGTCATTAGAATTAATTTAACATTGAAATTGGACATAAACAATTGCCAATCTTTTGATATAAATTGTTTCTTAAAAACACGCTATTTGTTGTGACAGCGGGAATTAATTATAAAATTAATTAATGCAACTAATATGTTTGGAATTTTGTAAAATAGACATCATTTTTCAATTCGGAATATCAATTATAGCTTAGGGTGAAATTTTGGCCTTATTCTGAAAAACTTCAATTTTTGATGAATAGTGAAACCACTAAGTGGTTGTTAAATAACTGATTTTTCGTTTAAATGAAATATTACCACTTCTGTGATTTGATTTTCAAAAATCCGACATACATGGTTGTCATTAAGAAGTAAAATGTGGTTCAATGGGATAAAAATAATTTTTTGGTGAATAGTAACTTATTAAGTTCTTAATCGCGATTAGTGGTAATTAGGTAGTTTAAGGTATAAATAATACTTTAATAATATTAAATGACCTAGACACATGTCCCAACCTCATTGGTTGTGTCATGGCCGACCAAGACAAGCCATGGCCTAACTTGGGGACCCCATGGATCCACTTTTGTAGGGAAATAACATAAATTACTTTTTATTTAATGTTAAAGTGAAAATGACACTAACATAAATTGTTTTACTAAAACAATTTTTAAGTAGGGTTACACAAGTCCATATTTTGACTATAAATATTCATTAGAAAGCTAAAAAGATTTCCTAAATCATAGTAGTTTTTTTATAATTTTTAGACATTAAATAAATTAAATTATTTATGACATCATTATGATGCAGCGATGACCTCATTATTTAACGATTTTAATAAAATGAATAGATAATGTAAAATCCAAGGCTTACACTTGTCCAAAGCCAATTGGATGAGGATATTTCGAAACCTTATCACCTTAGCCTCGAATTATATAAGTGTGGGACCTTTAGAATCCGAAAAGCATTTTGAAATAATGTAACATTTCAATCTTTCCAAAAGTGCCCCTCCTCTCCACTTATAAAAGGCCCCCACCTCTCCCACTTCATTTACACTTTCAAGCCATTTGGCTCGGCCAACCTCTGCCCAAATACTCTCCCAACATTCCTCCCTTACTCCTAGAAACCTAACTTTGGGCAGAACTCTTCCCAAGGAAGCCTTTAGCTCAAATCAAAAAGAGTTACCCGATTTTGAGGTAATGTCTTTTATAATGTTGTTTTGTTTTATTTTTCTTCTCCAACCCCCTAAACTCTTTTATTCATTTTTTTTTGTAACAACACCAGTATCCTCAATATACTAGGATGTTGTTATAAGAAGTATTCGAGCTACACTTACACACACCTACATCTAATGGTTAAAGAACATACGGTTTCTGTGGATGGCGAATTTCTGCCTCACGAAGCGATGATTGTTCAACACTCATATAACACCTTCAAAGGTGGCCATTAAGATGTCACTATTTCTATATATGATATATAATATGTTTTTGTTTTACTTATGCTTCTGTATTTCTCATTTATGGAATACTTTATTATTTCCATTATGGGTAAAACGCGATAATTTCATTTTAGGAAGTGCGGACTACCGCCCCCTCAAAGTGATTTGAATCGTAAATGCCATATGTGGGATGTATAAAGGATGGAGTAAATGGTATTATACACTATATTATACTGGAATTATATTATACATTTATATCATTATGATTTAGTTCCATTAAATATGAAATTGAAATGAAAGTAGCGTTCATGCGTACGTACGGCTTACCGTCTCCATGAACGGTGCATTTCATTTCTTACCTCTAAATGTTACGTAATATTATAAATGAATGTATATACTGGATATATAAGACATATATGACATCTAAATTATGAATATAATTCTGGATATAATGGATATTTCACCACATTAACAACTTGTAATCATAAGAAGTTTATTTTTGACTCAAGTACCAAAGATCGACAAAACGACCGTTATTAACTTAAATAATTACATAATGATCATATCATTGTAATAAGTGATATAATAAGGATAATGAAATTGAGAATGGTTCTTAATAAGGAATATATTAACTCTAGTTTATTATTCAGGAGGTTAAAGAACGGTTGAGTCAAGTCGGACACAAGGTAAGGGAACTTCTTAACCCAACTTCCATTCTTTGGGTTAATCTCCTACTTTCAAATTATGTCATGATATTATTATGTCCTATTTTGTATTTTTACTTTCATTATGTGTACCTATAGTGAATACACATAATAGATCTATTTTATTTTAAAAATGATCTTTTTAAGGACTTTGTCTCAATCTCCTTTCATTGAGGCATATTTGGCTTTATACACAACTTTCTTTTATACGGTGTATAAACCCCTTTGACTTTCATGTTTATTCAAAAGGAATCTTTTTTATACGAAGCATTTTACTAAATGAAAAAAAAGGGAATGTTTTTCTTTCCGTACTTATGCGGAGACAACGACTACTCCGCCGTCGTGACCGTTATTTGAGTTTCGGCTTCCTCTATAAGCCATCTTTTTTTTAATGAAAAATAAATACAAAGTTTTAACTTTCTTTTATTTTGGTATTGAAAATGGTTTTGAAAGCGTTTTTATTATATCAATGTGCTGTATTGATATCTTGTGATTGAAATGTGGAAATGTTATGTTTCCTTTATGCATGTTTTATGTGATACAATTATGTTATGGTTTATGATATGTTTAAACCTATTCATATGAGGAATGCATTGGACTTAATAAGTGACGGGTGGAGCCCGCTATAGCTCCTCGATGCATCGGCAGGTCTCATGAGACAAACTAGTGTCTTGGCACAAGGCCTTGACAAAATCTTATTTGTGGTCTTGGCACGAGGCCTTGACTACGTGGTTATGATAGTCTGGCATTATGCATTCCATCATTATGAAAGTGGTTATTGATATTGCATGTGATTATTCGACCAGTAGAATATCCATGTGAAGAAGAGAATGGCATTATCTCATTTTACTTTTGCCATATTATGTTGAAGTTCATGTTTAAAAGGCTTTTGTTTTAGTTATACATTGCCTTAAATGTTAATGTTTATTTATGAAAGCTTCCGCATTATTGTTATCCTTACTGAGCATCTGAGCTCACCCCTTTCAATGTTTTAATATTTTCCAGGATGTGAAGAAGTATTTTATGAATGACCTGCAGGGATAGTCAGAAGAGGATATGAGTGTGGACTATGGAGACTTTGTTATTGTAGTTTTTCACTTTATGATGTAATGTAACGTTTACGAATGTATCTAGTGTTTCCAAGGCTACTAAACTAATCGGTCTTTCGAGACTTGATCTTTTGTGATCATGCCAATGTTACGAAGTAATGCACCGACTCTGGGTAGCTGGGGTCGGGGCGTTACAGTTGGTATCAGAGGCAGTTTAGTACTAACCTTGGAAGCTAGATTTAGATAAACTCTGATTAGAGCACATAGCCCGAAGATAGACTTTGAGGATTAGTATAAAAGAACATCTTAGAATATTGGTATTGTAGAGATTTTGTGAGTTTTCCAAGCAATACATTCCTGTCTGGATACGAGCAGGTAGAGGCGGCTCTGGCACAGATGTACCTAGGGGTAAAACCCGAAAACACCGCTTTGAGCTAGACTCGAACGGGAACTGGTGCACGACAACGGGCCTTGCTGCACTCTTGGTTACGACACTCCCGGGGGATATGCTTTGGATAATTCCCATTTTCTTTACAAACCACTATGAAGGGTTACGAGTATATACTTCCTCAAAGAATAAATTTTTATAATTATGGATTATATCCATAATTAGTTCAATTTATGTTAAGTGTTTTACAAGTATGGAATTATGTATTTTGATTCATAAACTAATCTAGTTTATGCCATTGTTTAGAAATGGCGCCTAGTAGAAGGAATGGAAACTGTATCAATGCACGAACTCCGTGTAGGGATTGCCCTCCTGCTCAGGATAATTATGGTGGAGCTAGTGATACAACTGGTGCTGATCAGCTTCTCACCATACTGGGACAACTCACGCAGGTTATGAATAACAACCTTACTCGTATGGAGCACCCTGATCCGCAACGTGGAGGATCAATGCTAGACCGTTTCATGAGGCAACAACCGCCAACCTTCAATGGGAGTACAAATCCTATAGTAGCTGAGCAATGGATAAATTCCTTAGAGAAAATATTCCATGCCCTGGGGAGTAGTGAAAGGGAGAATGTTGTCATGGCAGTTTACCGCCTCACTGGAGATGCCGATCAATGGTGGTCACTAATTCAAAACACAAAGGAAGATGATGAATTAACAAACATGGAATGGCAGGAGTTCAAAGAGCTATTTTTAGAAAAATACTTTCCTCGAGACCATCGAGCAGATATGGAAAGGCAATTTCTGAGTTTGAGGCAGAAGGAGGATGAGGATGTCGCAAAGTATGAGGCTACCTTTACAAGGTTAGCGAGGCATGCTGCCGATTATATACGTAACCCAAGGAGTAAGATTGATCGTTTCTTTGATGGGTTAAAACCATTTCTCCGTCGTGCTTTAGTATCACAATCCTTCTCATCATACGAAGATATAGTCTCATGTGCTATCAAGACAGAAAAGGAATTCTCTAAGTCTTATGACAACAATGTAAAGCAAGAGAAGAAGAGAACGGTGGAACAAGAGACAGATAAAGGGAAAAAGGGAAAGAAGGATTTTCCATTATGTGATAATTGTGGGAAGAATCACCCTGGTACTTGCCTAAAAGGAATGGGAGTCTGTTATAAATGTGGAGAAAAAGGTCACCAGGCTCGTGATTGTAAGGGAAAGAAAGAGGCTGTCAAAGTTGAATGCTACAATTGTAGAGAAATGGGTCATTATGCAAATGAATGTCCTAAGCGTCAAGGAAACTTACCTCAGAAAAGGCCAAGGGATCAAGGACAATCTTATGCTATTACTACAGTTGAAGCAGAATAACTAATGTATTGGGGCTTTTGGACTCATGGATTATATTCTGGTTATTAGAATAATGTGATCTATATAAGGATTGTACTGCAGTACTTTTTGATTTCAGTAAGGTTTTAATATGATTAAGGTAATCATATTTTTAGTATGTGACAATAAGAGAAACTAATATTTGTTTGGGGAATCTGATAAATTGATTTTGGAATTAAGAGACCTTTTAGAGAAAGTCTGGATAGAGGTATTTTGGATAACTATAAAGGTTGGAGTGGATTAAGTTGAACCTTGGATAGTAAATTTAAGGTTAAAAATTTTCTGGATATTATTCTTGGAATACTATAGTTTTATGAAAAGGACAACCTGCAGGGTGGGGCATAACCCGTCGCGTCGGACAAAGATGCAGGAATCGAACCCACAACCATAGTGCGACAAGCCTTTATTTCCTACCACTAGCCTACAGGAAGTCCCTGGTTATTACAAAATAATTTTACTAATCTAAATAATATGTGTTAATATTTGGAACCTTATACAATTAGGATAAGTATAATATTTTTGAGTTCTATTATCATTTTGAGTGAAAGATGAGTTGAAGGTTGAAACTCTAATTGTCAAGCATAAATATATATATACCTATCTCTTATTCAATGAATAAATTAATTCTTAAACTTTAGTAAAGGGATATTAAAAAAATAAAATAAAATGTGTTATCCTAATACCTTATGTTTTGTTGAACTGAAGACATTTTAAATCAACATAGATTGAAGGCTTTGAGGCCCTCAATTTGACAGTTGATTGTGATTGATGACCTCAATCACTCCCTACAAATATTTACGTTTTTCCTCCAATTATATGTCTTTAATTGCCACCAATGTTCTCCTTATCGAGATCATAATTTGGTGGTGACTTTCTTATTTCCATTTTCCCTCTTATTAAGGATAAATTTTATTAACCTTATTTCCGATGTGGGTTTTCCACAAAGGTATTTTCTATTTTCACCCTCTTATATCAAATTGCGAGGACGCAATTTATTGAAGGAGGGGAGAATGTAACACCCCGAGCTTCCACGATACGCCTCTCTTTCAATAATGCAATAGCTTGCATTGTACGCAACTTCGAGTTCTAAAACATCGCGACAAATCAAAGTAGCCGTTATGAATAGTAATAACCACTTTTTAAAATTATAGAAATTTTATATTTCAAAATGGACTTCATTTTTGTATTCCTAATATTGAAATTAACCTATGTTGAATTTTTTGTAATTTTCTGAGAACTTCAAAATTTTTATGAATAGTGAAAAATACTTAAAACAACTTTTTTAATCAAAATAATTCATAGTGATAAATTATACTATTGAGTGGTTTTAGAGTATAATTAGAATATATTTTTACCATTTTATCCAATGGTGGTCATTAGAATTAATTTAACATTGAAATTGGACATAAACAATTGCCAATCTTTTGATATAAATTGTTTCTTAAAAACACGCTATTTGTTGTGACAGCGGGAATTAATTATAAAATTAATTAATGCAACTAATATGTTTGGAATTTTGTAAAATAGACATCATTTTTCAATTCGGAATATCAATTATAGCTTAGGGTGAAATTTTGGCCTTATTCTGAAAAACTTCAATTTTTGATGAATAGTGAAACCACTAAGTGGTTGTTAAATAACTGATTTTTCGTTTAAATGAAATATTACCACTTCTGTGATTTGATTTTCAAAAATCCGACATACATGGTTGTCATTAAGAAGTAAAATGTGGTTCAATGGGATAAAAATAATTTTTTGGTGAATAGTAACTTATTAAGTTCTTAATCGCGATTAGTGGTAATTAGGTAGTTTAAGGTATAAATAATACTTTAATAATATTAAATGACCTAGACACATGTCCCAACCTCATTGGTTGTGTCATGGCCGACCAAGACAAGCCATGGCCTAACTTGGGGACCCCATGGATCCACTTTTGTAGGGAAATAACATAAATTACTTTTTATTTAATGTTAAAGTGAAAATGACACTAACATAAATTGTTTTACTAAATGAATTTTTAAGTAGGGTTACACAAGTCCAAATTTTGACTATAAATATTAATTAGAAAGCTAAAAAGATTTCCTACATCATAGTATTTTTTTTATAATTTTTAGACATTAAATAAATTAAATTATTTATGACATCATTATGATGCAGCGATGACCTCATTATTTAACGATTTTAATAAAATGAATAGATAATGTAAAATCCAAGGCTTACACTTGTCCAAAGCCAATTGGATGAGGAGATTTCGAAACCTTATCACCTTAGCCTCGAATTATATAAGTGTGGGACCTTTAGAATCCGAAAAGCATTTTGAAATAATGTAACATTTCAATCTTTCCAAAAGTGCCCCTCCTCTCCACTTATAAAAGGCCCCCACCTCTCCCACTTCATTTACACTTTCAAGCCATTTGGCTCGGCCAACCTCTGCCCAAATACTCTCCCAACATTCCTCCCTTACTCCTAGAAACCTCACTTTGGGCAGAACTCTTCCCAAGGAAGCCTTTAGCTCAAATCAAAAAGAGTTACCCGATTTTGAGGTAATGTCTTTTATAATGTTGTTTTGTTTTATTTTTCTTCTCCAACCCCCTAAACTCTTTTATTCATTTTTTTTTGTAACAACACCAGTATCCTCAATATACTAGGATGTTGTTATAAGAAGTATTCGAGCTACACTTACACACACCTACATCTAATGGTTAAAGAACATACGGTTTCTGTGGATGGCGAATTTCTGCCTCACGAAGCGATGATTGTTCAACACTCATATAACACCTTCAAAGGTGGCCATTAAGATGTCACTATTTCTATATATGATATATAATATGTTTTTGTTTTACTTATGCTTCTGTATTTCTCATTTATGGCATACTTTATTATTTCCATTATGGGTAAAACGCGATAATTTCATTTTAGGAAGTGCGGACTACCGCCCCCTCAAAGTGATTTGAATCGTAAATGCCATATGTGGGATGTATAAAGGATGGAGTAAATGGTATTATACACTATATTATACTGGAATTATATTATACATTTATATCATTATGATTTAGTTCCATTAAATATGAAATTGAAATGAAAGTAGCGTTCATGCGTACGTACGGCTTACCGTCTCCATGAACGGTGCATTTCATTTCTTACCTCTAAATGTTACGTAATATTATAAATGAATGTATATACTGGATATATAAGACATATATGACATCTAAATTATGAATATAATTCTGGATATAATGGATATTTCACCACATTAACAACTTGTAATCATAAGAAGTTTATTTTTGACTCAAGTACCAAAGATCGACAAAACGACCGTTATTAACTTAAATAATTACATAATGATCATATCATTGTAATAAGTGATATAATAAGGATAATGAAATTGAGAATGGTTCTTAATAAGGAATATATTAACTCTAGTTTATTATTCAAGAGGTTAAAGAACGGTTGAGTCAAGTCGGACACAAGGTAAGGGAACTTCTTAACCCAACTTCCATTCTTTGGGTTAATCTCCTACTTTCAAATTATGTCATGATATTATTATGTCCTATTTTGTATTTTTACTTTCATTATGTGTACCTATAGTGAATACACATAATAGATCTATTTTATTTTAAAAATGATCTTTTTAAGGACTTTGTCTCAATCTCCTTTCATTGAGGCATATTTGGCTTTATACACAACTTTCTTTTATACGGTGTATAAACCCCTTTGACTTTCATGTTTATTCAAAAGGAATCTTTTTTATACGAAGCATTTTACTAAATGAAAAAAAAGGGAATGTTTTTCTTTCCGTACTTATGCGGAGACAACGACTACTCCGCCGTCGTGACCGTTATTTGAGTTTCGGCTTCCTCTATAAGCCATCTTTTTTTTAATGAAAAATAAATACAAAGTTTTAACTTTCTTTTATTTTGGTATTGAAAATGGTTTTGAAAGCGTTTTTATTATATCAATGTGCTGTATTGATATCTTGTGATTGAAATGTGGAAATGTTATGTTTCCTTTATGCATGTTTTATGTGATACAATTATGTTATGGTTTATGATATGTTTAAACCTATTCATATGAGGAATGCATTGGACTTAATAAGTGACGGGTGGAGCCCGCTATAGCTCCTCGATGCATCGGCAGGTCTCATGAGACAAACTAGTGTCTTGGCACAAGGCCTTGACAAAATCTTATTTGTGGTCTTGGCACGAGGCCTTGACTACGTGGTTATGATAGTCTGGCATTATGCATTCCATCATTATGAAAGTGGTTATTGATATTGCATGTGATTATTCGACCAGTAGAATATCCATGTGAAGAAGAGAATGGCATTATCTCATTTTACTTTTGCCATATTATGTTGAAGTTCATGTTTAAAAGGCTTTTGTTTTAGTTATACATTGCCTTAAATGTTAATGTTTATTTATGAAAGCTTCCGCATTATTGTTATCCTTACTGAGCATCTGAGCTCACCCCTTTCAATGTTTTAATATTTTCCAGGATGTGAAGAAGTATTTTATGAATGACCTGCAGGGATAGTCAGAAGAGGATATGAGTGTGGACTATGGAGACTTTGTTATTGTAGTTTTTCACTTTATGATGTAATGTAACGTTTACGAATGTATCTAGTGTTTCCAAGGCTACTAAACTAATCGGTCTTTCGAGACTTGATCTTTTGTGATCATGCCAATGTTACGAAGTAATGCACCGACTCTGGGTAGCTGGGGTCGGGGCGTTACATAAGTCCTTGTCTTCCTGGGATTTTGAGGTCATTTAAGATTCTAAAGAGACAACTGATTTATTTAGAGCATCAACATCTGCTTCCTGTCTAGAAACTTGAGTCTGACAATTTTTAACTTCTTCCACTATTTCGGCCATAAAGGTTGAAAAATTACAATAGAGATAGAGTTAAAATGATCTTTCTAACATACTCAACTCTTTAACAAAACATTACTTCATCTCAGCAATAGAAGCTCTAAAAGACACTTTCAGCTCATCCTTTAAGGATTCCTGATCAGCCTTGGTGATCAAATCAGCAGGTGAAACTGCAACAGATACACTTTCAAATGCTAAACAGACCCCAGATCCAGTCATGATTGATTGAATTGATGACACTAGAGAAACTTCCATTTTCATTATTTCTTCCACAAAACTGCCCTTAATATTTTTCTTCAAAATATCTGGGTCATGCTTTCTGACCACATCTTCAGGTAGCAACTCAGATTCAACATCATAAATGATTTTTGGTATATTTAAAGATGCCTCATTATCAAAATCAGGATTATCTAATCCACATACCACAAAACCTAGGTCTTCTGCCAAGTCCTCAATATCAACAGCCACTGACACACTTCCAAACATGGTTTGATGCTCCCCCTCAATGGGTGCAGTCTCTTGTACAACAAGGGCATTCTCATCAGGTCTTTCTTCTTGAGGAGAATATTTTACAATTAATTCCATCTCGGTAATAGCTGGAGGGTCCTCTAGATTAGGTACAAATTCTATTTATCCTACTAAAACCTTAGTTGAATCAACTGAACTTCCAATTAATGGACTCATACTTAAAAAGACAGAATTAGAGGACTTAGATTCATTCTCCTTTTCTTCTCTATGCTCAAGGACTTGCTGGTCATCCTCATAAGCAATAGTCTCTTCTTCTATTAACATTTCCTTTTCTGAAGATACAAATTTAGAAGCAGGACTTGGAGGGAAGTCAGGATCTCTTCCATAATATATAGAAGTTTCTTCTTCTATAGACTCATCACTGTACTCAGGTTCTTATTCATCAGGTCCTAGACCTGGACCCCTCACATCCTTAGGTCTTGAAGGATGATCCACAGGATTAAATTTATCATATACCTTCTGGTCATCATTAACCCACTCTCCTTTCCATGGGTTCCAATTTATCTTTATATATTTGCAAACTGTGGTTGTGATGCAAAAATTATTCCTTACTACCACTATCTCATCTTAAGACTCAGCTACCCCTTTTACTTTGATCATCACAGAGGTCAACTTAGCAAAGAATAGGGCATTAGTTTTGGATTTCGGCCTTGTCATGTCTTCCATTTGTATCATCTGCAATCTACACAGATTCTCTTTTACGCAATGTCTTAGGAGATGCAGGATATAGATATCCTGATATCTTAAATTCGCAAAGTCTCCTCTCCTTGGTATTAATACATGATGAACAAATTTGAAAATCAATATGTTCTCTCCATCCATTTTAGCAGCCACTACTTGTCTTTGATTTCCATCATAGGTGAGCTCTTCCTAAGTAGCCTCAATATCTAATATATCACTTGTAGTTGGCATAGCTTTCGAGACATATCCAGATACACCTTCTTGAGGAACCTTCTAGCATTCCACCAACTCACCAGATGAGAACGATATCTCATTTCCATTTACATAATAAGACACTCGGTTGTCATTTTCATATTTCTCAAAGCTTACAAATTCATAAAATTTCATTACTAGCTTCGGATAGTAGGGACCATTATTTTTTGAAAAACAATCTACCCACTTTTGATCTTCCAGCACTTCGAGAACTAATGATTTTCTAAGCAGTAGCCATTCCATGCACAACTCTTTCTCTATCACAATAACTCTATTCTGCAAATGAGTGTTTACTGGTCTCATACCTGACCTAGTTCTTCCGACACTACCACAGGCTTTTGGCATGGACTTCTGCTTCTTTTCATTCGGTTCATCAGTGTCATCTCTGATGGTAGGATGTTTGGTTTTTTCCATCACTACTTCGAGGGATTTTGGGTTTTCAAGAGATTTGGGAGCAAAGGTTTTAGGGTAAGAGTTTGAGGCTTGGTGGATTGAGAAGTAACTAGACTTATTTTTTATCATTTAGGAATCCTAAAATTAATAAATAAAATGAAATAAAATAAAAACAATTTAGATTCTGGTGGCAGGAAGAAGTTTAAAATAGCTCACTCATCAGTAGAGTTTATCATTGAGAATTTCTATCAGTGAGGTTACATCGGTGATGATTCACATCAGTGAGGTTTCACATCGGTGAGGTTTCACATTAGTGAGGTTTCATCGGTGAGGTAGCTACCGATCAAGGTTAATCCTTCCAAGCTCGTGTCTAATGTAACATAACCTATCTGAACTCAAATATTTGGTGAAAATGTTATCTAATTGATGTTCAATACCAATAAATTCAACAGTAATATCAACCTTTTGATAATGATCTCTCAAGAAATGGTGCCTTACATCAATGTGTTTGGTCCTAGAGCGAGATACAAGATTCATCAAAATTATTATTGCACTAGTGTTGTCACAATTGATTGAAACATGTTTAAAATCATATCCATAGTCCAAAATAGTGTGTTTCATCCACAGAATTTGTGCACACCAACTACCAGCAGCTATATACTCTACTTCGGTAGTGGAAAAAGCTACATAATTCTGTTTTTTACTACACCAAGATAATAAGGATTTTCCCTATAAATGACATGTTCCATATGTACGTTTTCTATCTAACTTGCAACCAGCAAAGCTAGCATCTGAATAACTCATTAACTCAATGGATTGTCTTTTTGGGTAAAGCATACCTATGTTTATATTGTGTTTACGATACATAATATTTCTTTTAACAGTATGTAAATTAGATTCTTTTGGATTTTCTTGAAATATTGCACACATACATACACTAAATATAAAATCTAGTCGACTAGCAGGGAGGTAAAGTGAGCTTCAAATCTTACCTCTATAATTAGTTTGATCCACTGGTTTCCCAGTTTCATCTGTATCTAATTTACAGATTGTACACATATGAGTATCAATTTCCTTAGTACTATCCAAACCAAAATGTTTTAAAAGATCCTTTTTATATTTACATTGATTCAAAATAAATACCATTTTCATTTTGAAAAACTTCAAATCCATGAAAATATTTCTGTTCTCCCATTAAACTCATTTCAAATTCATTTTTCATATTCTTTGAAAAATAAGTACATAAAGAATGTTTATGAGATCCAAAAATAATATCATCAACATAGATTTGTACTATTAAAACATATTTAGAGATTCTTTTAATTAAAAGAGTTGGATTAGAAATCCCTTTAGTAAAACTTTTGGAAATAAGAAAATTACTATGTCTATCATACCAAGCTTTTGGAGCTTGTTTTAAACCATATAGAGATTTAGAGAGCTTGAAAACTTGATTTGGAAAATGAGGATTAGTAAATCATGGTAGTTGTTCAACAAAAACATCTTCAATAATAAAACCATTTAGAAAACCACTTTTGACATCCATTTGATATAACTTGAAATTCAGATGAGCAACATAAGAAAGTATAATTCTAATAGCTTCTAATCTTTCTACAGGTGCAAAGGTTTCCTCATAGTCTATACCTTCCTCTTGACTATATCCTTGTGCAAATAATCTAGCTTTGTTTCTAACTATATTCCCTGATTCATCAACTTTGTTTCTAAAAACCCATTTAGCGTCTATTGTTAAAGTGTCCTTAGGTCTGCCAACTAATTCCCAGACTTTGTTTCTTTCAAATTCATTTAACTCTTCTAGCATAGAAATTACCCAAAATTCATCATTGATAGCATCATTGATATTTTTATGTTCTAGCTATGAAACAAAGGCTTGATGTTCACCCTGGTTTCTTAGAGAAGCTCTAGTCTGTGTCCTTCTATTAAGATTACCAACAACGGCATTTAAAGGATGATTCTTTAGAATCCTGGTTGATCTAGTAAAGTTAGGACTAGATATTTCAGGTTCATCTCTAAGCTCAGGTTCAATAGAATCAGATTCTGGAATATGTCCTGAACTGGATGTTTTTACAGCAGGTTATTTATTTTTATCATTATGGTCCAGAACAGTCAAATCTTCTTCAAGATTTTCAAGAGAGGTTTTAGGCTCATGTGAATCAGTTTCATCAAACATGATGTGAATAGATTCCTCCACACATTTGGTTATTTTGTTAAAGACTCTATAGGCTTTTCTAGTTAAATAATAACCAAGAAAAATTCCTTCATCACTCTTAGAAGAAAACTTTTAATGACTATCCTTTTATTAAGAATAAAAACATTGCAGCCAAAGACTCTAAAGTAACTAACTTTAGGTTTTATATTATTCTATAGTTCATATGGGGTCTTCTTAAGAATATTTCTAATTAATACACTATTAATTATATAACAAGTTGTATTCATAACTTTAGCCCAAAAATAAATAGGCAGGTCATACTCATTAAGCATGGTTCTAGCAATTTCTTGAAGGGTTCTATTCCTTCTTTATACTACACCATTCTGTTGAGGTGTCCTTAGAGAAGAAAAGTTGTGACTATAGACATTGTGTGAGAAATAAGATTCAAACTAATGATTTTCAAATTCATGGCCATGATCACTTCATAGAGTCTTAATCTTATGTCCACTAAGGTTTTCTACAGATTTGGAGTATTTGACAAAGTAAGAACAAGCTTCACTTTTGTGAGCCAAGAAGTATACCCAAGTATATCTAGAAAAGTCATATACTAGGAAATAGACATAGTGATTCCCATTTAAAGTAGAAACTATAGAAGGTCCAAACAAATCCATGTGAACCAACTCGAGAGGTTGAGAAGTTGAGACTTCTTTATTGGATAAAAAAGAAACTTTATGTTGCATTCTCTTTTGATAGGGATTACAAAATTTGTCATTTGGAAATTAAATTTGTAGGTCTCTAACCAGTTTCTTCCTAGCCAATTTTCTAAATGAATAGATGTTGCAGTGTCCTAATCTTCTGTGCCAAAGCCAAGAATCTTTATGAAAAGCATTTAAACAAGTAATATTTTACTTAGCTAAAGAATTTAAATCAACAGCATAAACATTTTCATTTCTTAAATCAGAAAACACTAAAACATTTTTAGAATTAAAAACATCACAAGAATCATTTTCAAACATAACATTAAAGCCATCATCACATAACCGAGAAATACTTAAAATATTGTATTTACATCCATCAACATTTAAAACATTAGAAATTAAAACTGAATCAGTGTTACCAATCTGGCCTAGGCTGATGATTTTTCCTTTAGCATTATCACCAAATGTGACATAGACTCCATCAACCTATATTAAGCTTATAAAGCATGAGTAATCTCCAGACATGTGCCTTGAACATCCACTATCTTAGTACTATACCTTCTTGTGAGAACTCTTCAAGCAGGTTTCCTAAAAATCAGATTTAGATTGAAGATGATTTTGGTACCCATATCTTCTTGCGTCCAGAAAGGTTAGCAATCAAAGCATTAGGTACCCAGATTTGTCTTATGAGTCTCATATAATTCACAGAATAAATATATTTTTAAAGATAAACTTTATTCAATCTGTAACCATATGAATAACAAGTTGAAACACAAATATTTCCAGAACTAGAATAAGCAGAATTTTGTCCAGATTTAGGAATAAATCGACTTTTGATAAACTGTCTTTGTCCAGGTTGGTATCCCAAAGCAGTAGTATATTTTGGTGAAACATGTTTAACTAACATTTTATTTAGATTATACATTCCATTTGTGAATTTTTCTATGTCCTTTGTATGTTTCTCATTAGACATCTTCAGTTCAATATTTTCCTTTAATAGTTGAGAATTCTTTTATTTTTCTATATGAAAGGAAGATTTAACATTGGCAGTGAGAGCATGATGTTTTTAGTGACTTATATTTGTCCTTAAGTTCATTACATGTTTCTTCCAGCATGTTACAATATTCAAAAAATTCAGCCTTAGACATATCTTCAAAATCAGAATCAGATTTTGCATCATCTCCAGAATAATAGGAATTTAAAACAGGAGTATCTAAGGTTACCTCAGATGTATTGGTCATGAAACACATGTTGGCATGATTCTTTTCCGAATCTGAAATTTCAGATTCACTTGTGCTATCTTCTGAAGCACTCCAAGTAGCTTTCATAGCTTTCATGTACTTCCTGTTCTTATAATCATGTTTCTTTTCGAACTTTAGCTTCAGACAGTCAACCTTGATGTGTCCTTTCCTTTTGAATTCATAGCAGTCTATTACATCTTCCTTATCAGACATCTTTCACTCCTTCTTCCAATGACCATTGTTGTAATACTTTCCGTTGTAATTTGTTTTTCTAAAGAATTTATTTTTCCTACAAAACTTCTTGAATCTCCTTGCTGTTTGAGACATCTCAGAATCACTGTCAGATTCTGAATCTTCACTGGCTGAACTTTCAGTAGGTACATGTATTTTCTCCTTGTCTTGGCACTTAGAAGCAGTAGACTTGAATTCCACATATTTTATCTTGGGTTCATCATCTTCATCCTTATTTACTTTAAGTTCCTCCTCATACATCATAACCTTACATATTAATTCTTTAACAGAGAGTGTGCTGATGTCGCATGATTCTCTAATGGAAACAGAAGTACCCCTCAATCTTTCTGGTAGACATCTCAAGATTCTCATGATTTGTTCCCTTACTGAAATAGCCTTACCAAGTGAACTCATTGTATTGAAAATCTCATTGAACCTGAGATACATGTCAAGAATAGGTTCATCAGTTTTCATTTTAAAATTATCATATTTAATAGTAAAATTATTCAGCCTCATTTCTTTAACGTTGGTTGTTCCTTCATGAGAAACAACCAAAGTATCCCGAATTTCATAAACAGTTTTGCAAGCTGAAATTCTATTAAACTCTTCATCTCCTAAAGAACAATACAAGGCATTCATAGCTTTAAAATTTTTATTGTAAGCAGTCTTTGTAGGTTCATCCCAAGTTTTTCTTTCAGTTCCTGGATTTATATATTGAGATTCTATAGTATTTCAGATATCAAAACCCATACTTTATAAATGAATTTTCATCTTATGTTTCCGCTGGCCGTAGTTGGTTCCATTGAATAAAGGTGGTCGGTTAGTAGCAACACCCTCTAGACTATTGTCCATAGCTAGATTTTAGAAAAGATATTTAAAGAGATAAAATTTAGAACTAATATAAATTTAAGATCATTAAATATGCAAATAAAATCACAGTTGAAAACAGAGTGTTTTGAAAACTTGTATTAATAATTACAACCACTGATACCAAATGTTGGTCGGAGTGGATACTCAAGAAGGGGGTGAATTGAATTACAATTAAAATTTCTATTAAAAAATATTTCTCTTAAAACCACCTTATTAAAAACAAAGTTATGATGTAGTGAATTTATACAGAGTGTAAATGTTCAATTAGATTCTCAAAGACTGATTAGGTATCACTTAATTTAATCTTAAGATTATATTGACTTTTGGAACTAACTTACTGGTTTACAATAAGTATAAACACTTTCTAATTTAACTATCAAAGTTACATTAAAACAAATTATATTTGAAAGTAGTTAGCAGTGGAATATGAAATATATGTAGTATACTTATGACTTAAACTAAAACACACAGTATATGTAACCAAGATGTTCAGTCTCAAGCCAGGACTTAGTCCTCCCAAATAATTTATATTAATTGATCCACACCCTGGATCGGGGTAAACAACAGTATAATACTGTCCATGTTCAAAGACCTCTACCACAGTTCTTCATGGAAAATCAAACAACAGCTCACAGCTGTCCAGATCTTACTCGACCTCTACCACTATCCACAGTGGGAAACAAGAGAGTTATAGAGTTTGAATGAGGATTTAAGAATCCTGCAGCTTAGCTTAGGAGATAGTGTGTGTGTAAAATAAATATGATTCACACACTGCTATAAATGTAAATGAAAGAAACACTAAAAAAGTGAGAATGAGTTTAGAAGAGATTTAGTGATTGGCAGTGCAACTCTGGACTCGTTTGGTTGGTCAGAAAAGTGTCTGAGTCCTTCTCTGGTTTTTGTTCTAATAACAGAGAATTGTTTTCTTCCTTGGTTCGAGGTTCAGCTTAAAAGTTGGAATGCATGGAGTTTTTGTTGTAGTTCTTCACAAAAGAAGATGATTGTGTTCTCCTCCAGAGAATAATAGCTTCTTGTATGTTCAATGTTCTTTGAGTATGGATGTAGTCTTTCTGTGTTCATCACTTTCTAGTTCTTTCTTTACACTTCAGACGCTTCTTGATTCATTTTTGAGGATCCTATCTTTCATGACCGTATCAGCTCTTCTTCTTTAATTTAGTGTATCTTTTCAGTGTTCAATTTCCTTGCCATTGTAGCTTTTAGCTCCGGAAAATGGGAATGATTACTTTTGGCATGGGTTCTAGGTACGGTTCCCTGACATGAAAACAGATATCATTATATAACTTTAACTTTATTAAAAACATCAAATGTAACCGTTATCTTAATAAATAAATAGTATTGAGAGTATAGAGTTTGACTGGTTGGTCAATCATTAGTAGCCTTATATTGGTAGATGTGTACGATGGACTGTGTAACAGTAACCTTCCTTCGATAGCTCTTGGAACATCAGTTTCTCTTTGAACTTGTATCGGTACCTCCTTATATCGGTAGCTCTTAACATATCGGTATCTCCTTCTATCGGTAGACTTACTCTATCGATATCTCTTTCTATCCGTAGACATACTCTATTGGTAGCACTATGTATTGGTGTCTGTATTAGTAGCATGCTTAGTTCCAGTGATTATTTGTATCGGTAGACTTATGCACATGAGTAGCTTCATTCTATACTTTTGGAAGACTTGTTCTATGCTTACCGGTAGCTCTGTTCATATCAGTGACCTCAGATTATCGGTGAATCTGTCTATCGATATACTTAGTCTATCGGTAGAATAATTACCAGTAGCTCTGTACCAGTAGATATATGCAGATCAGTGATTAACACTTATCTGTTTTATGCAAAACATATCCAATTTGGTTTGAATTACTTCAGAACTTATCCAAACATGGATAAACATAGATTGACATATATCAAGGATAATTTTAATATTATTATCATCTTGATAACAAAATATCATAGATTAAGAGAATTATAATATAGATAAACATTAATTGGGATTATCAAAGGTATTTAAAAGCATAATTGGGATTATCAAAATAGGTGAGGTCAACAAAATCCATTTTTACGGATAAAAGATATATTTTTCTAAGAAGGCATATTTTCTCATTTTTTCTGGTGCACTTGATTTAAATCTAGCTGTTGACACTTTTAAATATTATATTTAAGAAACTTCTTCTTTTAAATATTATTATCAAAATATCCTTTTTTTAATTTTTGATATTTTTCCAATAAGATTCATTTTTGTGAATAGTGAAAAAAATTATTTGTTTTAATTCCAAACTACTTTTTCATTAAATTTATTTATAGTGAAAAATTATATATTTTAATGGATTGAAAGTAATATTAAATAAATATTTTTTCAGTTAATCCAATTTATGTCATTAAAATCAATTTCACCTTGAAATTTGATATAGAAACATTATGACCTTTTGAACATTTTTCATTTAAAAACCAGTTTTCTCGATCCGTCAATGGGCTAAATTTTATATTAATTTTAGCCTCATATGTGTTTTGAATTTTGAAAAAATGGATTCTATATTTGAAATTATAATGTAAAAATTTATTAAATTTTTCCCTTTAATTTATGGAAAAAATTAATAGAACATTAGTAATTATTTTCATTACCACGGTTTAGAGTAAATTATTTAATTAAGGGTAAACATAATACTATAAAATATTATAAAATCACCCTAAAACTTTTCCATACTTCATTGGATGATTTATTTTTGAAAAAAAATCATTGGAAATATTTGGGTTGATCTTGGAGCCACTTAAATGGCTTTAAGGTAGTTGTAGTATTTTTTTCAAGGAAAAGTCTATTTAGTCACACTTTTATTTTAAAAAAGTGAAATTCTATTGATATGAGGTTATGAAAAATATAAATTTGACTATAAATATAAATTTTAATGATAAAATACTTCTCTTAATCATGGTAATTTATTTATAGCTTTTAGGAAATAAATTATGAAATTATACGGTGACACAATGATGATACAATAATTTCCAAATTAACGGAAGAATCAAATAAATGATATTTAATTTTTTTTTATAAAATATAATTTGATAAAATTAAAGTAATAAATAAAATTATTGATTATTTTGGAATTTTATTGATGGGTTAATATTCTTTTTTATATATTAAAAAGATGTTATGATATTTTTAAAAAGTCATTAAATAAAGAGTTTCAAAAATGACAATAATGCTATTATAAAATATAAAATATTTTATTTAATGATATAAATTAATAAAAATATAATACATGGAAAACTAATTTGGATATGTCCTAAGTGTCATAAATAACTCATTTATTGGTATTTTAGAATGTTATTTTAATTATATAAACACTCAAAGTATAAATAACATGATAACATGGTAAAGTTAAAAGGGTAAAATAAGGGTTAAAAAAAAAGATAAGGATAACAATTATAATAAAAAAATGTATAATTTTTATTAAGGGAATTTATTTTGACCCATTTTCATTATATATTTTAAATTACTCAAATTGTAGATTTTGTAATATAAAATAAATTTATATTATTTAATAATTTAAAGACTTTCAAGAGTGGCCCTCCCCTGTCTTATAAAAGGGAACACATTATCCTCAATTCAATACACTTCAAAACCATTTTTTCCCAGAAATACCTTCCCAAATACATTTCTATAATCAAACTCCACATTCTGGAGGCCATATTTTAGGCATTACACCAACTATAGAGTTTTGAAGGTGACAATCAATAGAGAATGTCCGAAGAAGATGTATCAATTTTAATTAAGTATTTCTATTTTATTTTTTCTTCCACTAACTTAAAATATTCATCAAACATGGATAAATAATAAATACAGTATCCTCAATATAATGATATGTTTTTATGTTAATATTGTCAACTAAATCTATCTATACTAATTGTTTGTGCGTATGTGTTGACTATCACCTATATGAACCGATATAATTCATTTTCCATTACTATCTCTCAAGACTGGTTGTAATAATGGAATTATTGTTTATTTATGATATTCATGAAGTATTTATCATTATAATATAATAATATATCACTTCATTTCTTACCTTCCTTGCACATTAAATTGATAACTTTGCTCATTCATACGTGTGAACTATCACCTACACGATGTGATGTGATTCATTTTAATCACCACATCACATGAATTATATATATATATATATATATATTAATGATTAATATTATATTAAGGATATTATTATCACTATTTAAATGTAAAACAATATATATCTTCTTTCCATAATGATCTTTTAAAAATTCAAATGTTACTCATTCGTACGTAAGACTTCCCATGTCCATGATTATTTCATTGATAATTTTTCAAAACTATATATAAATTGATTTATATAAAGATATAATTTAGGTACAAAATTGGTTATTATTTCATTAATATTATTTTGTATATTCTAGAAAGATGACCACTTTGACGATTGACATCTTACCAAAGTCATTCTGGACTCACATACTGAATATCAACAAATCATCCGACATGATCTTAAATAATTAAGTAATATTAAATCATGGTATCAAGTTATATAAAAGGAATCATAAACATTAAAAAGGTTCTTGAGAAAGTAAATAATTAACATATGTTTATTATTCATGAAGATAAAAAAACATATGTGACGAATCAGACTCAGGGTAAGGGATTTCATCTCAATCTCCTATCATATAGGCATCTATTGATGATATACACCTTTATTCTGTTATAAGGTGTACATATAGATAATATGACATTTCATATACATATTTTATTTATTATCATCATATTTATTTTTTTATCAGCATTAAAATTTAAATTTTCAAAGTGGTTTGGGACACCATTAATGTTCAATGATTTAATTATCACATGTTTTTCTCCATATCAATATTCTTGATATTATTTTACATATTTACATGTATAAAAAAGTTTTATAAAGAAAATTTTGTGAATATTTTAATTTCATTCATAGATTTTAAAAGGGAATATTTTTAAGGGTTTTATGAGTGAATTTCTAAAAATAGAAATAATTTACATTTTATGATTATATTATTGTACATGGAAATTTTCTTGGTTTTTACGTGATAAACCAAGGTTGGGTATTTCTTGATTAACCAAGGATATTTTTTTATGTTATAACCTCCAATGCATTGGGTATGGAAGTTAGCTGAATGGGTATTCCATTTGTAAGGGTGACATGTTTGGAAGTCGACCACATGGTTATTCCATTTACAAGAGTGAGAAGTTTAAGTATTTCCTAGGTTACCTTTATGTATTTTTTATTATTTATATAGGTTTTATGAAGAACTTGTGATTAAATTAATGTATGGAATGGGATTATTTTCAAAGGAAAGTATTTAATAAATATTAAGGATGAAATGCATTACTTTATGATGTAGTTTTATTGGGTTTTAATGTTTATCATTGGACTAAGGGGTTCTTTCTGTTTATATCCCTCAATAAGATTTTTATGCTCATCCAATATTTTTTAATATTTTTTATATGGATTAAGGATGAGTAAGTATTTGTAGAAGTAATTTTGAATATCATGAAGAGTTTTCATATAAGTGATCATGATTTATTTTTAATGTTTTAGATTATGGGAAAATTGGTTATAGTTCAGAAGTGTCCACATTGTATTGTTATGTTTATTTTTTTGAATGAGTATAGAATAATTATCTAAATATGTAAACATGAAAATATACTCAATGAAAAATAATTTTAAATTCATGACTTAACTTGAGATTATTTTATGTTTAATTTTGGGTCCTAGTAATTGGTATTAAGGAAAAGGGTTAGAGAAATGTCGAGATCAGGATAGTGTTAATATCATTCCATTAGAATATTTTACTTCATATTTAAGTTGAAATGATGTTGCATTTTAATATTACCTTGTTCATTAATATAATATGTGTCTGTTCATAAAGTTTTTCCTCAAAGGAAATGGGAAGCTATAGTGGTAAGAAATTGGGAAGAAAACATCATTCTAAATAAGTATCATGGGATTTTTGGAACAAGAACATAATTTTTTTTGGAGTGATGGATTAGTTGATATGAGATATAAGGGTTTTTGGTATCCATGCTAGAGTGTAACCTGATTTACCATGATGGAACATGTATATAGTGGAACATCTCATGAGGCAACATCCCCCTAAATTCAGAGGACCATCTAACCTCGTGCTAGGTGAAGGATGGATTAAGGCCTTGCATAAGATATTTAATGTCATCGATTGTTTATATCACCAAAAGAAAAAACATTTAAATTTATCATTTTGAAGGTGAATCCAACCAGTGGTGATCAATGCTAAAGAATATATGAGAAAGTGAATAGGTTCATTCCTTGTAATGGGATGAATTTAAGAATATATTTCAAGAGAAATATTTTCATAAGGCTGTTCGACATAGGATGGAAAAATAATTCATGGAACTGAGACAAAATGAGGAAGTTTGGTGGCTTCAAACAAATAAAACTTCACTCATTCAGCAAGGTAGATCCCAAATTTTATCCATGATATTGATAATAAGATTAATCAGATTTTTATATGACGAGAGTTGAGATATCAAAAGGAATTAGTTTCTTGTGAGTTAAAAAGCTATATGAAACTTGTTTTATATACTAAGAATATATATATAGATTATTTATTATCATGTTTCCCATTAAAACTACCAAAATAAGTGTTCCATTTCATAAGAAATGGGAAAGGATTTATCAAAAATGTTTTATGTTAAGAAAACCAAATTCCATTCTTGTGAGAACATTAGTAAAATGCATCATAGAGAATTTCCTGTAAATAAAGGGATGTTCATAAAATATGGTATGATTTTTCATATGGATCTTCACTATAAGTGAGATGGTCAAGAAATCAATGAGAATCCCTATGTATGATGTTTTATTTTCAATTAGTTGGGACATTATTCTAACATTTGTTTAAATTAACTTACTTAGTATGGAAATCATCATGACTATAAACAAAAAGGTTTGGGAAATACTTTTCATAGTACTGTAGAATATGTTGATACATCAAGTAAATTTCTGAAAGATTTATGGATCTCAATATTTTATTGATGATTACACCTATGTTAGAGGTTTTAGATAATACATCTGAGGTTTTAAGTTATGTGATCATAAGTAATTAAGTTCCTTATTTGGAGATTTGGTTTTGTGTTTATGCAAATGAAAATCATTTTTTTAATGATATGTATGAATTATCTTTTGGAAATCAGTTTTAAGATATTTATAACCTTCAGGGTTTGTGTGATCATTAATAATTATTGTTATATTTAGGGATGTATATCATAATTTCTGGAATGTTATTAGGATAATATTGTGCTACTAAAATAGAATTATATCAAATAATTATTTTTCATTATATTCTTAGATTTTATTTTAATTCCTCAACTATAGGAATAGTAGTTTAATGGAAAAAATGGTATCTATTTAATTTTTATAATATGAAATCATTGACCTTTTAATCATTCATAGATTTATGGTTAGGTGACAATAAACATTCTCAAGACAATTTTTTCTATCACTCTCCATTGGAACATGATGGTTAGTCTTCTCTTCCATATATCTGTTTTCTTTTATGTAACACTGGTATTTGTTATCTTTGCGGACCTTTTTACTTTCCTTTATTTATTTTAATGTGGATGTTTTATTAAATCTTTTTCCAATGTGGGATATCAATAATGGTATTTTAGAAATTCAGACCCCTAGTTTTTATCTAATGTTCAAATTCTGAGGAACAAATTTTTTAAATGGTTTAGAATGTAAGATACCACGTTTTTTAGAAGAAACACTATGTTTGATAGCTTACATGATACACCACAAGGATATTTAACAAACTTAATATTATTATTTAAATATGGTAGTTATGAAATCGTTGTTAGAAATAATTTAATGAATATGACTAAATGAATTTTAAAAATATTGTTTACACGGGAGTATATTATTAATTCTATGGTGATAAATTAATTATAAATGAATTTAAGATCCTTCTAAAATAAAACATTTTTTTTCCTGAAAACCAATTTAAATGTGAAAAAAGTGTAATAAAAAATTAAATATTGTTGGAGGATATCAAATAAATATATATTTTATTTATTCAATATATTATTTAACATTCATGTTTTGTGTTTTCATGACATTATATAAGAACATATCCAATTTTATGGAAAAAGGAATTAATTATCTAAAGAGGTGTATTTACAACCTTTTGATGGTGCACGTTCTTTTAATCCTCTTTTTGACAGTTAAATTTATTTTATTTGTAAAAATAATTTTTTTTATTGAAATCATAGTATAAAAAATATTTTAGTTGAAATTTTGTTATTTTTCTAAATTTTTTTATGAATAGTGATAAATACTATATTTTAATTGAAAACTAATTTTTAATCAAATTTATTTATAGTTTTATATTATATATTATAATGGTTTTTAAGTATAATTAAATCCATTTTTGTCATTTAATCCAATGTAGTTCATTGGAGTCAATTTCACATTGAAATTTGATATAAAAACTTTGTGATCTTTTGAACGTTTTTACTTTAAAAACTCATATTCTCGATTCGTCAACAAGATTAATTTTAAATTAATTTTACTCACTTATGGGTTTTGAATTTTAAAAAATGGATTCTATATTTGGACTTAGATGGTTAAAATTTACTAAATAGTTCACTTTAAATTTTGAAAAATATGATAAATAACTTTAGTAATTATTTTTGTTACCAAAATTAAGGGTAAATCATGTAATTAAGGGTAAAAATAATATTATAAAATATTATTAAATTACACTAAAACTTGTAAAAATTTAACCGGATGATATATTCTCGACCTAAATAATCCTGGGAAAGATTTTTTCAGCTCTTTTACCCACATGAATGGCATTGAGTCATTTATAGTATTTTATTAAAAAAAAGTCCCTTATGTAATACTTTTTTGTTTAACAATTGAATTTTTTTAATATGATGTTATATAGAAAGTAAATTTAAATTTAAATTTAAATTTTAAATATAATATATATATATATTCTTTGTGCTAATTTATTAATAATTTTTATGAAATAAAAAATTAAATTAAATAGTGACACAATGATGATTAAATAATTTCTTTGTTAATGGAAGAATCAAATAAATGGTATTTAAAATATTAAAATAAATATAATTTGATATAGTTAATTTCGTCCATTAATTTTATTGATGAATTTGAAATAATATTAATGATTTAATTTTTTTTAAGATATCAATTTTTTATGATATTTTTAAAACATCATAAAATGAATAGTGTTAAAATTGACAAAAGGTTATTTAAATATATAAAATATTTTATTAAATGGTATAAAATTTAAAAAAATTAATATTCATAAAAATAATAGAGATAAGTCCCAATTGTTTTTAAATGACTCATGTATGGGTCCTTTATCATGACATAGTAATTTTATTAACCCTCAATGTGTTAATTACATGATAACATGGTAATAGTTATAAAGGAAAAATAGGGGTTAAAACAAAAATATAAGGATTAAAAATATAATAAAAACTGGTATAATTTTAATTGGTTAAATTTATTTATACCCATACTCATATTATATTTTATTAAAATAAATTTTTTATTATTTATAGTAGAAAATTATTTTATATTATTTTAATATTTTAAAGAATTCCAAGAGTTTCCCTCTACTCTTATATAAAAGAGAACCCATTATTTTCATTTTAATACACATAAAACCAATTTTTTATCCAATATCTACCCAAATACATTCCTAGAATCCATACACTCATTCTATAGGCCATATGTTTGGTTATAAATTCCTCCATTATGTGTTAAGTTCATAATCAAAAGAGATAATCTGAATACGAGTTATCACTTTTATTTAAGTATTTATATTTTATATCTTATTCCAATACCTTAATGTATTCTTAAACCCAGATGAAATAATAAATCTAGTAACATTAATATAATTAGAAGTTATTATTTAAATATCATTACCTAAATTCATATCCACTTCCATTAAATTGGAAAAGAGTTAATCATTACTGTGTATTTGTGAACTATCTGCTCCACGAACCGATATAATTTGTTTTCCACTATAATCTATCAAGACTAGTTATAATGATTGAATATATATATATATATAATATTAATGAAATACTTTTCATTATAATAGAATAATATATCAATTATGCTTCTTCCTTCCAAGCGCATAAAATTGATAACGACTTTCATGCGTATATGTGAAATATCACCTCTACAAAGCTACGTGAATCATTTATTATAACCACATAAAATGAATGATATATAGATTTATATTTAAATTATTAACATGATATTAATTATATAATTATAATTATTTAATCCTAAAATAATACATATCTTTATTCTATAATGATCATTGAAAAATGGAATGGTTACCCATGCTTACATACGACCTACCGTCTCTAGGATTATAACGTTGTTCATTTTTCATAACCATACCTAAATGGTTAATTAAAATGTATAATTGATGTATAAATATGATTATTATTTCATGAATATTTATCTATAGATAATGGACTATTGACCGCTTTGACTACTGACATCTTATGAAACTCATTTTGGACTCATGTACAGAATATCGAAAAAACATACAACATGAACTAGAATAATTATGTAATATCTCTAAAATGATAAAAAGTGATATAAAAGCAATAATAAACATGAAAAATGTTTTCATGAAATAAAATAAATAATATTAGTTAATTATTTATGATGATAAACAACTTTGGTGATGAATCTGGATTAAGGTAAGGGATTTTGTCTCAATCTCCATTCATTGATGAACTTCCTAATTATATGCACCTTTATTCTTTTAAAAGTTGTTTATATAGATACTATGAAATTTCATATCCATATTTAATTTGTTATCATGTTATATAATTTTTTTAGGATTAAAATTTCAATGATCAATGTGGAATGGGAAACCATTAATGTTTAAAGAATTAATTATCACATTTTTTTCACCATGTCAATATTCTTGAGATTATTTTACATATTTATATGAATATAAAATTATTATAGAGGAAATTTTATGGCTATTTGTAATTTCGTCGTGATGTTTTCAATATTAATCTTTTTACTTGTTTTATATGTAATGTTTTGACAAATGATAGAAATAATGAGCCTTCTAACATATACATTAACAAAAACTTCACAGTTTCCATGTCCATTATTTGGTATGTGGACTCCTCTAAAAGCGTTCATATTTTTAAAATAAAGACAAACCCATTTTATCTTTTCTAGTAATTTTTCTATTGAATTTTTTAAATGGGTTTATTTTTGAAATATCTTTAAATGATTTCTTGTGATTGAAATTGTAATGTTTTGAGTTAAATGCTAAAAATTTCAATATTTTATATGTTATGATTATATTTCTATACTAGGAAATTTGACAGGTTGTTATGTGAGAATTCGAGGATGGGTGGTTCCATTATAAACCAAGGGTGTGTGGTAATGTTATAACCTCTAATGCATTGGGTGGAAAAGTCGGCAGTATGGCTATTCCATTTTGTAAGAGTGACATGTATAGAATCTGATTGAAATGTTATTACATTTAAAAGAGTGAGAAGTGTAATTTTGTCCCAATTTACATTTATGTATTTTGTATTATTTAAATAGGTTGAAAGGAAAAAATTCGATTAAAATATTATGAAATTAGATTATTTTCAAAGTAAAGTATTTATTATTTATTAATGGTGAAAAATATTACTTTATGATAATGTTTTCATCGGTTTTAATGTTTATCGATAGACTACTGGTTTCCTTATTTTTATATCCTATAATGAGATTTTTATAATCATCCCATGTTTTTTAATGTTTTTCATAGGAATTAAGTATGAGTAATTTATAGGATATTTCATGTTGAATGTAGTGAAGAGTTTTCATAAAAGTGAGCATTTTTTATTTTAAATGTTTAAGATTAAGGAAAAAATGGTTATTGTTCAGAAGTGCCAACGTTGTATTATTATGGTTTTGTTATTTTTGTGTATATACTAATTATATAAATATATAACCCTAAAAAATATCCTCATTGTAAAATAATGTAAAATTACTGACTTAACTCAAGATTATGCAATTTTTATGTCCGGGTCCATATAAATTTCAAGTGTGATTTTGTGAATATATGCTCTATAACCTATTGTTAATCCTTTATTGGTACTATATATGATTATAATAATTTATTATCTCTCTATAGATTTATTACAAAATAATTAAATCACATTAAAATTTTATCAGTGCCATGATGAAGCCAAGCCTCCAATAAAAAAACTTAAGATAAGAGCCTATTTAAGAAATAAATGGAAGAATATCTTTTGGAAGACATTATGTTTTCAATAAATATTTTTGGAAATTAAGTTCATTACCATGTTTCATGATAATACATGATGAAGGTAGTCATATATTCGGTATGAGATAATAAATAGATACTATTTGATATATGGGGGTTCAATGTTAAGACAATTTTCGAATCATTAGTGATCTTTATTCTAAAGATTTAGATTTTCATGTTTCGGAAGGGTTTCTAGGTTGAACAATCATGGAATTGTTTTTATATAATTTAGAATGATAATTTATAGATAAAATTATTATCTCACTATATGAGGTTTTATACATATTGAATAACCTGTGCTAACCATTTTTTTTGTGATGATACTTAATGATATAAAAATTGACTTGTCAACCTCTGAATGGAACTTATGATCTAGTAGTTCTTTAGGAATCAAAAATTCACCTTAATTTTATGGCGTAAGAGATGATATGATAATTGATCAAGGCATAAACAATGAGTGAGATTGTTCAAAAATCAGTTAAGTATATCTTCTTTCAAAAATGATCCAATACTAGGAAAAGGATCTTTGAATAAAATTTTGTTTTGTTATTATTATTTTTGATGATATCAGGGATCATTTTACTCTAATGTGGTTTATCACCTCATGTTCAGTAACCTTATCTAGATCACCCAATTTATTATGATAAATGATAGCTATAACTCTGCATCGGAACATGATATTTATATTTATAATTAATGTCCAAGTTTTCACCAATGTTCTCCTATGTGAAAACCAAGTTATGAGTCACTTTTGGTAACTATTATGTTTAAAACATTCCATTTTTAAGGAAGTTTTATTATTCATTTCAATAATTTGGGTTTCAATGAAGTTACATAAAAATGATAAAACATTGATGAGTGAGATGAATTTCTATGTAGAAATTCATTTTAAGGGGGATAGAATGTAACACCCTGAGATTTTGTGATTTTTTTCATATTAATTTTATCTTTTCAATATTTGTCATTTCATGAAACACGTAATATATATTGTGTTAAAGGAAATAACTATGTTTGGATCGCATTACATGTAACCCCAATTTAATCATGTGAAACAAGTAATACCATGTTAATCTTGTGCTACATGAAACACCATGTTAATATTTCCCAATATGAAACATTAATTTTAATATGAGATATACACTACACTAGGTTTAAATAAAACATGGAATGTTATATTATTATATATCATGATAATTTTCACCTATCAAATATAATTGTGGTTATGGATAATATTAACTAAATTATGAAAAAATGGTTTACAAATTTTTTGAATATAAATTCTTTGGTTACCAATTAACTATATATGATAATAAAATCCTTTTTGAAACTATATGAAATAATTTTCTAGAAGACTAGTTTTATGCAATCAAACATGTTTTAACTCAATATGTTAATTAAAACACTTTTTTATATGATATTAATTAAAATTATTTATAATATATTCAATTGGTTAATTAAACATTCATCTAATGTGTTTTCTTGATAAAAAAATAGAACAAATCAAACTATATGCTTAAAAACTATATATTTTTTTTGTAAAAAAACAATTTTTTCAACTTTTGATGGAAGATTAATTTAAAATTTTATTTTTGAAACATTTTGAAAATAAATATGATAAAATATATATAATTTTTTAATTTGGCATATAAAATTTATCTTAGAGTGAATATTTTTACTTTTTATGAAATGTTTCATAGTTTCTGAATAGTTAAAATACTAGACATTAATTGAAAATTGTTTTTTCATATAAATAATATATAAATATAAATTATATTTTAAATTTATTTAAAGTTTAATAATTTAAATTATTAACATATTGATATTATTTATTTCATTTTAATAATTTTTATATTGATAAAGGATATAAAAAAATTGAAAATTTTTGAAAATTTTCACTTTAAAAACTAATTGTCTCGTCCGGTCTGTGGGATTCATTAGAAATTAATTTATAAAAATTAAATAAATTTAATTTTCAAAAATGGTTCCATATTTGGAATAATAACAATTTATATTTTATAATAGTTTAATGTTAATTTCTTATCAAATTTATTAGTGAACAAAGTTACAATTAATTACAGTGATTAATATAAAAAGAAGTTTAGTGGTTAAATTTAGAATATAAGGTATAAAAATGACATAAAACTTGTAATAATACCATTTTATGTAAATATTTAGACATTAAATAACCTATTAAATAATTTTTTATGTAATTTAATCATATTTTTATCTAAAAAATGGATAAACCTATCATTTTTTCAAAAATGCCATGTGTGTCTGATCCCCCAATTATAAAAGGCAACCACCTCTCCCCCTATCATTACAACTATAAAGAAATTATTAAAATAAAATACCAATAAAAAACCTATAAAATTGTTTGAAATAATAATATATGTATTAAATTTTGTATAAATCTAACCAAAAATGATATTTGGTAAAAAACAGCATAAGTTACCAAAAGAAGAGGTAATGTTCATCAGTGGTCACTTTTGTTTTACATCATTTTAGAACCCATTAATTTTTTATTATATCATTATTATATTATAAACTATGTACATTAAATACAATTATATGTTATTAAGTTAATTTTACAACCATGAACTACAAAAACTTCCATCAATTTGAAAAAACGATCATCATTCTTCTGTACGGAAGACTACCAACTCGTGAACTCGTGTCATTCATTTTTTACATTACCAACATTAATGGTTGGTAATAATGATTTATTTATAGTTTATATAATATTTGTATTATATTTAGTTTGTATTTATTCATATATAGTTATTATATAACACATACCCTTATGCCTTCCATTTTGAGGGAATAGGATAAAGTCATTTGTGGACATGTGGACTATCACCACCTTAAAGTTATGCGATTTCTTCACGCATTACATGCAATGTATTAAGGATGGGTTTCTAAAAAAATTATTATATATATATTAAATAATTATTATTATTTAATTATAATATATATATATATCATTTACTTTTCATTATTTCAATATGATAAGAAAATGGAAACAGCGTTTATGCATACTGACAGAATATTATCTCTATGAACGTGCATTTAATTTCCTATCACAAAATATTATGGATTTTTATAAATAAATATTTAATAAATATTTAATATATTTTTATCAATATATACAATATTTATATTTTTAAATCATTATCTATGTAAAAGGACCAATAAGAACAAGTCCACACATGTATGAAAAACAAAGCAGATATTACCCAAAACATAAATTTAACATGTAGTTGTTTATAAAAGGGTAATATGTAGCCATAAGTGAATCATATATATTATTATATATATGAATATGGTTATTTAATATATTTATAATAGTCTTATAATTATTATACCTGATAATTAATGAGTAGACCCGAATCCAAGACATAAGGTAACGGTTTCTATGGCTCACTTTTATTTCCTTGGGAAGCATGCCATATTCACAAATTATTTATTTTATATTGTGTATATACTTACAATGAGTTTATTTTATGATTATTATACGTAAATTTATTGGTATTTACGTATCATAATAAGTATATTAATTTCATGGAATTTACATTTCAAAAGTAAACAAACAGGTAAGGAATATTTGTCTCACTTTTTACTTTCAGGAGGCACATTCCATATTCACCACCTCTTTTTTGTGATTTATAAATAATATCCAATTAAAATTTATTTCATTAATATAACTCATTTAATTATAATTAATTTTTATAATGATTATATTCTTTCATGGGTATTACGATACAAAATTTACTCAAGCATTAAGGGATTGTTTTTCCCAATTTTCTTTCTTTGAGCTATATGTTTTCCAATTCACCTATATTATTTAGTGAGGGGTATATAAAGCCCCATTATTGTGTAATATAATGAATTAATTTATACTCATGATATATTATGTTCTATTGTTTTGATTCATGGGGATTACGATTAAAGTTTACCAAAGTGGTAAGAATTTTATATTATAATATCATCATTTATCAAGATTGATTATGATCATGTCTCCAATGATGAAATATAATAAAGTAACTCTGAAGAATTATCATGAATTTTCATAAAATCTTGTTATGTCATTATAATACATGTTTTATTTCATTTTTCCTCTCTTTTTGTATTTAATGGTTTAAAATTATTTTTTACACAAACCAGTGTTTTTGTCAAAATCACATTTATACGACCCCAGCCTTAAAAAATTACATAATCTTGAATTAAATTAACAATTATCTTTGAGGATATTTTAAGATTTAGTGTTTTAGTTAATTATTCCATAACTATTACATTACATCTCAAAAAATAAAAAGTATACACTTCTACTCAGTTTCCATTATTTTAATAAAATAAAAACTCTTGAAAAATTGAGTCATGTCTAGTTCCATGATTTTTACAGCATAACTTTTCCTTGATCCCATACTTGACTCTATTCATATTTATTTCATATGAAAAAAATATAAAAAATTGTGATGATCATAAAAATCCAAAAAGGATTTTAAAATTAGGAAAGGAAACATTAGCCCATTAATAAATACAAATAAATGTAACCATACTTTTCAATAATAAGATACCTCATGAAATCATAATATTTATGAATAACACAAAGAAATCATAAATCATATTGGTATCTTATGTCATTCATAACATAATTTCATTGTAGCTTTCACAACTATGTAGGGAGTTATGTTTTGAATACCCATCATAGTATATTTCTTAAATCTCTTAAGGGAAAAATTGACGTTTACCTCTATCATGTAACCCAGTGCATTGAAGAGCTATCTTGGGCTCACCCACCATAGGATTGTCACAGAATCCCTCATATACGTATATAATGCCCAATAACCATATCATATTCATAACACATAAAACAAGCATAAATGAAAGATAACATTTCCACATTTCAATCACAATATATCATTTATAGATATTGACATATTTAATGATTTATCCAACCATTTTCAAAACCATTTAAATTATTTAATAATGATATTATTGAATAATAGTGTCCCATACCAATTTGTATAATTTGAATGAAATTTTAATTTCAAAACATTTTTGTCCATATAAATAAATCCTTAAAACTATCTTTAATACATGGACATTAATGATAGGGATTTAGAAGAATAAATCTTTAAAACATTTAAAATGAAATTTCAGTTAAAGAGTTCCTACAAAAATAAGAGACACTTGAATACAAATATTAAGGAAATAAAATTAATAAAAACTTATAATATCATGAGAATAACTTTATTCATGACATAATATGTTAAAGTATTGTATTAACAGCATATAAAAGTGAATTGGTGCACAAAAATAATAAATTCTCATTGTAATGTAAATTGAGACGAAATCCCTTATAAAAATTGTATCCTTAGATCAAGGATAAATAAATTAGATAATAATGAGTAAAAAATATAAATACACTCAATATGATTGGATATTCATTGTAAATAAATCAGAGGACACTCACACGTGTTCTTTTTAAAACTACACCAAGGACTAGGATGTTTAACTCAATGAATGGAAATTGAGTAAAGATTACCCTTATCAAGTTCACATCAATGACATGACAATTTATTAATGGAGTGATTTTGTGTATCAAAATTATATCCACACAAAGGGGTGTGGAAATTACTACATAAATAAATAAATAGTTACTCCTCACATAATCATTTCATGACATAATTAATTATTACAATATTTACCCAAGGAAATGAAATTGAGTAAAAAAGTTCCATTACCAATTAGATAACTTGCAAAATAAACACCACATGAAAGAATGATTATAAAATGAAGATTTAAATACCAATAAATTAAATTATTTTACCCAAAGAATAAAATAATGGGGAGTACATAAACCACACAAAAGCAAATATTGGAAAATATTTCATTAACCTCACAGGAACAAAAAGTGAGATAAAAACCCATTACCTCATGTCCGACTTGACTCGTTTGTTCCATGTTCTCCTAGAATAATAAACATAAGTTTTATATCACTTATTACCTTTTAATAACATTTTAAAATTTTATTATTAGTTTTATATCACTTTTTACCTCTATATAACAATTAGTTAATTATTTGATGTAAGAACCCTGTTTTTTCTACGAAATACTTTGAAATATTCTTGATGATATTCCATAGCAACGTCTTCAGACAGCGTGCGATTCTAAGCCCCGGAGTGGCAGGAATTAAATTTTTAGTTTGTTCAAAATGGAAACCCAAAATAAATGGTATAACTCCTAAACGGTGCACCCGATCAGGGATCCGAGTGTACGGATGGGTCCGGAATGGGATTTTTACCCTAGGAATGACATAAAGTATGTCGGCGCGGGACGTTTGGACCCCTCACTCGCTCTCGGAACGTTAAATGGATAAATTAATTAATTAATTTATTCTTTTAATGGTGAAACTCAAGTATCTCTTAAGAGGTGGCTCGGATTGGAAAACTGAGGGCATCGTTGAGTTCGGAGCGTACCGTTTACCCTAGGAGGGGTATATGTTTTGCGGGCGCGGCATGTCTGTGAAAAATGGCCCTGGGGGAATTTTCGTAATTTGGCGTCTTTGGACGTTCAGTTTTATAACATTAAAAATGAAGCTCAGAATCAAATTCTGAGACCGCCGTTGTGCTCGGGAGGTGGTGTTTGGCCTAGGGGAGGCTTAACCTCGACCCTGTAAAGAGTTTCGGATGCGGGCAAGATTTGAGGTTTTAAATTAACTAAGAAATTAATTAATTAATTTTCATTAAATAAACCTTCACCCCAACTCCACCCCCTTGGTCCAATCATCTAGAGGAAGTAAGAAACCTAAGGAGATGATCCTCCCCTCCTCCTCCCCTCCAGTGAAGCGGCTCTGGAAAGGCGGCGGTTCCGCGGCGAAGCTCTGGGCATCGCCCGTCAGGGAAGGAGGTTTCGAGAATTTTAATTCCCAAACCTTATTTAAACCTCAATTATATGCATAGATTGTTGTTTGATTTTCGAATAAAATATCATGATCACATATTAGTTTTTATGAGCTATCTGACGCATCTTTCGGATTCGTTTTTGGAGTTCGTAGGAACCCGCAATCATTCGCCGAAGATTTCGTGTTTGCAGAAGATTTCTGGGGTGTTCTGGCGGGTAGGCGCGGCGGCCGGCCATACCAGGTGGTGGCGCGGTGATCCGGACGATGGCAGCCTCTCTTCCAGGCAGAAGGCGCTGGCCGGTTGAGCTGGGGACATCGGGCGAGCACGGCGGAGGCGGCTGCGGACGGCGGCGAGCTAGGGACGTCGGGCGGCGCCTGCGTGGTGGAAAGGGGCAGGGCAAGGGGGCCGCGAGGCGCGTGGCCCCGTGCGGCGCGACTGCGACCCGCGTAACGCGGGTCGCTGAGGGAGAAGCAGAGACCGGCCTTTACGGCCGGTTGGTGGTGGCAGGTCATAGCCAGCTGGCCGCGGCGGAGTGAACCGGACCCGCGGCCGGGCCGCGGGCCCGTCCGGCCCAAGAGGGTTTCCCCCCTTTGGAATTTCCGACGCCTGTAGCTCTCGCTACGAGCGACTGTTTTGTGCGCCGTCAGCTGCAACGCAGACCTTGAGTCGAGGGGAATTCTTTGAGATGGTTTCAGAAATTTTTAATTACCAAAATGAGGGGCCTTGGTGGCACGACACGTGCGTCGAGGGGATTGACGTCATTCCAGGAAGCTTGTTTTGAGCGGCACAGACGCATCCGACATCCTCTTTGAGTGGCGTCAGTTGTGTTGGGACCCTGGCGTCGGGACGGAGTTTTACAGTATAGTTTTGGGCGCTGAAGCCGAAGTTGAGGCATGGGCCCCACGACCCGTCTTTTGAGCTGTGTGCTGCTTTTAGCGACTTTTTCCTCGGACGTTCATTCGGGGCGTGCGAGCGGTCGATGTTGGGTGTTTTTCCGAGGGCATCGCGTAAGCGTAGTCTGCCCGTTGTAATTCCGCATGATGGTGTAGGGCCCATGAGGGACGTTTGGGCGTCGATGGTGATTTTCCATCTTTATCACCGCGCGACCATTTTGGACAAGTGAATGGTCCATCTTGTGTGCTTTTTCGAGAGGATCGCAACGGTGTGATCCGTTCATTGAGTTTGAGGACCGGGTTGTGCGTCCCATGAAGCACCACTCATGTGCGGTGCGCCGGAAGGTATCTTTTTCTCCGGATATCCATTGCACTCAAGTGAGTAATGGTTTTGACGTGTTTTCCTGAGGGAATCGCAATGGTGTGATGCGCTCGACTGTTTTTGGGGCCCAGGCTCGGGATCATGGGACGTCGTACGGGCGTGAGGTGGTGTTGGTGACTTTTCCGTCAGATATCCATTTGAGGCAACTAAGTAGTCGATCTCGCGTGTTTTTCCTTGAGTATTACAATGATTCAATCTGTTTGGTTGTGTGGAGCCTCTTGCGCGATATTATTAAATGTGGAAGTGTGAAAGGCACTCTGGTGGCAGTTCTTCTCGCCGTGTTTGTAGAGAACCCTTGGCGTGTGATCGCGTGCACTCCCATGTGAGTGAAGAAGATGTGGTTGGATGTGCCTCATCCGATGAGGTGGCAGGTTGGATTTGTTACGCCATGCCTTCACATTGACGTTGGGTGCCGTGTGCACGATAGCCTTAGGGCTGGAGACGTGGTATACTCTGGGAGTATATGAGAACTCTTGAAGGCACATGTGGTTGTTTGTACCAGAGAATGTTTGTGAGCTTGGTTGGGGTTGACTTGGGGCCACACGTCGTGTGGGACCCATGTGCGTGTCGTGATCTGCTTTGTGTACTTGACCTCTTGTGACATAGAGGGTCCCTCTGTGCTCGTTTGTTTGACCAGTAGGGTAGAGTTTCCCCTAGCCTGTTGCTCTTTTGTTTGACCAGCAGGGTTGAGTGGTCTCCCCCTGGTCTTGTTCTCGATGGTTTAGTCGGTAGAGATGGTTTGGTTCCTCTTCTTCTTCAGCTATGAGGGGTTTCAGTACCGTGCCCTTTCACTGGACTGCAACACCGTCTGCGACTACATGTGTTCGTACAGTGTGGGTGTTTTCCACACTTTCTGGGGTGAGTTGACTCGGTCAGCTTCGACGGTGACTCATCGGATTGGAGCAGGATCACCTTGTGAGGCCTGGGGAGTTTCTCTTGTTGCTTTATGTTACCTAGTAGAGCTTTTGGTTTTGGTGTGACCAACACTTTACGTGGGCACCGATCCTCTACCCAGGAGGTTGTTCCAGTAGGGCTGAGGTTGTTTCTAGTAGGGTTGAGGTTGTTTCCAGCAGGGCTGAGGTTGTTCCAGCAGGGCTGAAGTTGTTCCAGCAGGGATGAGGTTGTTTCAGCAGGGCTAAGGTTGTTCCAGCAGGGCTGAGGTTGTTCCAGCAGGGCTGAAGTTTTACCAAGTAGGGCTCGTCAGTGGGTTACCATCCAGAAGGGATGGCCAGTACAATGGTGTTCACCGAGTAGTACCATCCAGCAGGGATGGCCAGAGCAATTCTGGGGTTACCTCCAGCTAGGCTGGGCAATGGTCTCCGATGTCGGTCTTACCTCTAGCAGGGCTGGGCAGTGTTCCCTGATGTCGGGCTTACCTCCAGCTGGGCTGGGCAGTGGTCCCCGATGCCGGGCTTACCTCAAGCTGTGCTGGGCAGTGGTCCCTGGTGCGGGGTTACCTCCAGCTGGGCTGGGCAGTGGTCCCATCGCCGACTTTAGCCGGTTCGCCCTCCAGTGGATTACCCTGTTATGGGACTGGGCAGTGTGGAACCCATAGACTTTACGGGTCTCCCTGTAGTGGGAACCCGTTGACTTCCAGGGATCCTCCAACAAGGCTGAGCAGGGTTTCTCCTGTCGACTTTGAGTGACTTCTCGACTGCGGGGCAGTTACAAGTTATGGTTGACGTTACCCCAGAACTCTCAAGTAAGGGGAGCGTTTTCCCCCACCGAGATGTATCCTTGTGAGGAGACCTAAAACCGTGTGGGCGAGTCAGTGCTGCCCATAGCAGATAGTGTCAAGGTGTGGTGATTGAGCCCCTCAGATTGCTGTTCGCGGAAGACGTGCGAGATGCTGGGCATCGATGGAGTTTACTTCTGGGACTATTGGATACTCTTTTCTTGGGCTAAGCTATGGGATTTAGATCCCCTGACGACCTTTTTCGGGCTTCTTGTTGAGCATATGGGCTTGTATATACCTTGTTCTAGAACCCACTTCTTGGGTTTGGTTACTCTCCTTCCAGGAGAGGCGAAGACATGCGGGGTATGCCACGTGCTTTCCGTGTCTAGCATCTCATGGTTGGACGAGTCTACTCTCTTACTATAGGTTGTGAAGACTCGAATGGAAGATCATCTTCTCACTGTTTCCAGCTCCTTGTGTTTGGATGAGTCTACCTTATTTCCTCTTGTTGGGTTGAGCTGGACTCTTTACTATACTCCTTACTGCACTTTCAGTTGTACCCCTCTACTTTTCTGGTCCTTCTACTGCTCACCCTTAGGTACCTCCTTTTGTTGCTCCCTCGAGCCTTCAGGGTATCCTACTAAGTATTTTTATAATCACCCCTACTTGGGGTCTTCCCGCACTTGGTGTGCCCTTGCAGACGACGAATAGGTGGAGCGTGACTTCAGTGGAGCGTAGGAGCTTGGAAGCTTGGACCATGTGCGGTGGTCGTGGCCGGGTTTTAGGTGTGAGACCCATCAGCTGTTTCTTTTTGTTTACATATTGTCGGGTTGTGGCACCTTTTCTGGTTGGGTGCGTGTTTTGCCCCTTTTTCCTTTTCATCACTTTACTTGTACTGTTTAGAGGTTGATGCACACTTGTGGTTTATTTATAGTAGTTTCCCTTTTCATTTCTTTTTACTCTGCACTTTTTCATTGAGTGTGCTGCATGTGGGTGTACAAGTACTTAGGAAAAGGCCTCCCCGAGTTATTGTGCCTTCAGCGCTGGTCGCCATCCCCTAGCCTATGGAGGAGGGCCTGGGGTAGTTGCGCCTCGAGCCCGAGTAGGGTGGGTTCGTGACATTTTAGTTCATATCAGACATTCTGTCGATGTTTGGAATTTGAGTTAAAAATTAACTTGCTATAATTACAATTTTTCCATGTTGTAAAAAGTAAATTATCTATAAAATTATATTCATGATTTAGATATCATATATATCATATATATCCTGTATATATTTATTTATTTATAATATTCCAGAACATATGTATATATGAAATGAAATTCACCGTTCATGGAGACGGTAAGCCGTACATACACATGAACGCTACTATCATTTATTTTTGTTCATTATTAAATAAATGAAATCATAATGATATATAGGTATATTATAGTTAAATTATAAAATAATACTTTAAATATGTTACTTAATTTAATTAGCACCATCATTTATATGTTCCACTTATGGTATGAACGAGTCCTATCACATTAATGGGGTGATATTCTACATCTCCTCAAATGAAAGTATCATATTCATACAACATAAAAAGAATAATAGTATATTAAAAATGATAATTACAAAAGAATATTGATAAAATAAAATAAAATATATATCATATGTAATAAAAGATCAATCATAATGGCCTCCATGAGAGGCGGTTGGAGATATTTGAACAATCACCGTTTCGTGTGGCAGTAGTTCACCGCCCATAGAAACAGTATGTTCGTATATATTAGATGAACGTGTATGGAAGTATAGTTGGAATAAATCTTATAAATAAACTAGTATATTGAGGATACTTTTTTTTGTTATAAATTAATGTCATAAATAGTGTTTAGGGTGTTAGAGAATTAAAATAAAAGAAAAGAACTTGAGGGAAGATGTTACCATTAAATCTGGTATCTCTCTTTGGTTTGAACTAAATGTTTACTTGAAGTCCCTTCTTCCTATGGTAAGGGTTATTTGTGGAAGAGAGGTATCTTGAGATATTGTTTAGGAATCACATGGATGAGCCATGGGGCTTGAGAGATATGAGTAATGGGTTTGATGTGAGGGCTTTTTATATGTGGGAGGAGGGGCTCTTTAGAAAATTTTGAAACTGTTATTTTATTATATAATGATTTTAATTTATAAAGGACTAAAACTTATTAATGTCAAAGATAAGATTACTCTTATTCAAAATAAAATAATCACATATGAATTGGACTTGTTTTGGATATTGTTATAATCTTTAAAATCATATTTATTTAAATCATTCATTAATGAAGTAAACACTGAATCATTATTGTTTCATAAATAAATTTTTTATTTGATGTCTAAAAATTATAAAAAATTTACCATGATTTTGGTAATAATTTTAGATTTCAAATAAATATTTATAGTCACAGATATAACTTAAATAACCCCCTTTAAGAATTTATTTATTGAAAGATATATGTTTATGTCATTTTCGACAATATTTTAAATTATTAAATATAATCTGTCATTTTCACTCTTAAGTTGTTCCATGGGGTCCGAAAATAGACTAATGGTTTCCCACAATCATAAATTTATAATCCTATAGGATTAGTACATATGTTATGATAATTTAATTTTATTATAATATTATTTAATCTTGAATTAAACTATTTACCTTTAACCGTGGTAAATAAAAGTCAAAAGTTAGTGTTCACCAAAAATTTTCATCTTATTAAACAAATTTTACATACTAATAACAACAATGTATGTCTGTTTTTTGATTTTCAATTCACAAAATCAGTAAAATTTCATTTGAATGAAAAAGTCGGTTTTTAACTACTACTTAGTGTTTTCACTATTCATCAAAAATGATGTTTTTTAGAAAAATACATAAAATCAAGCATTAGATATATTTGATATAACAATGTCAAATTTTTTTTCTATATTACCAAATTCAAAATAGATATATTTCATTAATTCATTTAAAATTAATTCTCGTTGTAAAAAAAACATGTTTTATAAGAAATAAAACGATCAAATGACTAACACTTGTTTATGTCCAATTTCAAAGTGAGATTAAATACAATGACCAAAATTGGATTAAATGGTAAAAATATAATCTTATTACACTTTAAAACCAAATAAAAATATAATAAAACCATATAAGTAAATGAGATTAAAAGTCAGTTTTGAATTAAAATATATTATTTTTCACAATTCATTAAAAATGAATTTATCATAAAAGTACCAAAATTTTACCCAAAGTATGTTTTGATGTCCCAATTATAAATAATAATAATATTTTTCCAAATAGAAGATATAAAAGTGTCCAAAACTAGATCTAAAGATGGTTCTTCATCAAAATTCATTAAATCGACATTTTAAGGAATATTAGAGTACTTATGCTTAAAATCAGATTTATTCATAATTTTAGAATCTAACGTTTATTTTGTAATTATAAAAACATTTAAGAAACATGTATAATAATATTTTAGTTACTCGTGTTCATTGACGATAATACAACGGATATGCATTAACTACCATTTAATATAATAATATGGTTATATTATTTTTTGGTATAACATAACATTGTGTGTATCATAAGATTTCAAAGAAACCCATTGTTGCGTTCAGGTATTCCATCAGACATGGTGTCCCTTATAAATTAAAATTAATATTTATTTTTCAAATATTAAAAAATATGAAAATTCCATATTCATTATTCAACTAGGATGTTATGTCTATCCCGCTTTTGAGAATTGCATCCTAAATGTTTTGAAATTGGGCTTAGAAACATCATTAAAAGTACTACATCGGAAAAAGAGTCAATAAAACCATCACTTTAGTAGATTGAATGATAATTAAAATGGTCACCATATATAACCCATACTAGGATTACATGATGGAAAACATGGATATATGTTCTGATAGAGAGTGATATAAAACATGATTAGGAGAATGTTTACCACTAGAAAAACACAAACTTGTGATGGGTTTAATGGTCTTTTCCCTAGTAAAAATTGTTAATGAACAATGTTTTTGTTTTATGATCCATTTTATAAATTTGTAGAATTTTATTATCATATTCACTATAAACATAATAAAATATACTTTCTTTTCAAGTAGTTTTTCATCCTTTATAAAGTTTATACCATAAACTCATCTTTTATCCAAATGATTAGTATTCAATATGACTTGGTCACACCTGAAGTGCTAGAATTAACTTCTACAGAATCACTTAATCCATAAAATATGAACAATATATTATCCATGTCTTTGGAAATTAACCAAAACCAAAATGGTTAGTAAAAGATCAAATAATCCCAAAAAATGATGATCCTTTAAAAAAATATTATTCCTAATCTCCAAAATTTGACATACAATACCCAAAGTTCAACAAAGACCATTCAATAAAGAATTTTCAATAATATTATTCAAAATAAACCAAACTATTATTAAAACCCAAAACTCATAAGGATTTAATCACATAGTATTCCATAGTTAATATTAACATTTCCCCCCAAATAACATCGACTACTATTAATGTCTCATACTGAAGTGTAACTAAACTAATCAAATATTCTATATGACAGGTTAATCAATTCCATAAATAACCCAAATATACATAAAACATAGATTCTTACAAAATAAAAATTCACCCTTTATTCCACAAATGAAATCCCAAAGTATTATATTTTCCTTAGGCATATAGTGTTTCTTCAAAAGGGAGAATGTCTTCAAAAATAACCTTTATCACATAATCAGAAAACCATTTTCATATAATAAGGATATCAATTTGATAAATCATATTTTCCAAAAATAAACATATTATTGATCCAGAAAATCATTTAACTAATGGAATAACTTATACTAATGAGGGAATTTACTTAGGCCAGTTGTAGGTGTTGCACCCTTGTTTCCATTTGGTTGTGGGTTCAATTTCCATGGCCTTGTCAGACGCAATGAGTTTTCACCCATCATACGAGTTATCCTTTTTATAAAACTAAAAAATAACCATTACATATTTTAGCCTCAAAGGATGTATTATGCCAAACATTTTCATCCAAATTCATTAAGATGTCAACATCACAATGAAGACTTATATATATTGTCATTTGTTTATTTCACCTCCTTATGATAAAATAAAACTATTCCCAAACAAAAGAACATCATACCTTGATCATAGTGTCCACATTGTTTCATTGTAATATTGTTTATGTACGTAGAAGGTCCATGCATTGGAACTACGATTTATATATCCTTCTAAATCATTTGATTTTTTCATCTAAATACACCATGTAAAACATGGGTCATATTGATGTTCACAGAAAAATAGTTTTGAAAAATAATCCTACATAACATATAATTTCCAAACATATGATAAAAAATTATTTTTATAAAATAGTTATACTGAGTTGGAGTTGAAACTTTCAATCAATGGTCCTTTAAAAATACCATAAGTATGTGATGAAAGACAATAATTTAAAAGGAAATATAAATAGGTTGTGCAAGAGTCTCCTCATTCAACACCTTTTTTCAAATTAAAATATTCTTCAAAATCTTGTAATAAGGGTAAATATTATAAAATGCCTTGATAATATTTACCTTTCTTGAATATATGAGAATATTGTAAAAATATGATTCATTAAGTACAACCCATGATCCACAATGATACCGAGGTATAGTGGAAGTGTTTGATATCTCAAACAACTTCTTGCAAGTGAGTTGTATGCTAGAAATAGTTTCACAATCATCTGAACATGACTTTGCACGAATTATTGCAAGCATGTCATCAAGAAGAGATAAGAATGTTATTTGAGATCCTCCTCCTTCCATTTTTAAATGAAATTAATTGATCTGAAAAAATTATAAAACGAGGATTTAACTTAAAGAGTAGACATAGAGACCAACCATGTGTCTAATAAAGACACATAATCTCTAAATTTGTCTAAACTGACCTCTGATACCAACTATAAAGCCCCAAACATATAACATTATATAATTTTAAAATAAATAAAAAATTCACATTGAAATTAATATCATATTTAGAGGTTTAGATAATTGGGCGATAAATATTAAATTACATCTCAAAAAATACAAAGTAGACACTTCTACTCGGTTTCAATTTTTTTATTAAAATAAAAATTCATGAAAAAAATATTCATGTCTTGTTCCATGTTATTGATAGTATGACTTTTCCTTGATCCCATAATTGTCTGTATTCATCATTAAGTCCTGTGAAAAACATCCCAAAACATGGTATGAGCATAAAAAAGCTAATTTAGGGTTATAAAATAATGAATGGACACATTAACCCATAAAAAAATAAATATTAGTGAAACCATACTTTTCAATCATAACATACCTCATGAAATCATATGATTTATTAATAAAACATAGAAATCCTAAATCATAATGTTAAATTATGGATACATTGTTTCTTTCACAGCTATGTAGGGAGTTATGTTTTGAATACTCATCATAATATAGTCCCTAAATCCATTTGGAGAAACATTAATGTTTAGCTTCGTCACATTACCCAATGCATTAGAGATAGATCTCGGGCTCACCCTATAAGGCCCCATCCATAAAACTTACTTAATATTGAATTAAATGAATAATTCACATTGAGGATATTTTCAGGTTTAGAGTTTTAGAGAATTAGGACATAACTATTACATCTCAGAAGATTACAAAACAGACACTTCTACTAAGTTTCCATAAAATAAAAACTCTTAAAAAGAAACATGTCTAGTTACATGTTTTAGATAGCATGACTATTCCTTGATCCCATCCTTGACCCTATTCCACATTAAGTCTTGTGAAAGACATTTAAAAAACTTGGGGTGAGCATAAAAAGCTCATTAAGGGATACACAAAGATGGAAAAGTGTTAGTTTTTCAAAACAACCAGTAAACTAAGAATACTTTATAAAAGTAATACTTTTCACCTTCATGAAGAATAAAATACTCTTCATTGAATAAAAGATCATTACATACACTTTTGTAACCAAAATATTACCAAAAAACCCATATAATGAACACATAACATATAAAGTTAACTTGGGACATAAACATACTTAAGTAGAATAATCATCTAGTCGACTTCCACACATATCACATAATGGAATAGCCATATGACTGACATCCATACCCAATGCATTAGAGGTTATAATGTAACCACCCGTCCTGGTATTCACGGAACCACTGGTCATATGGTTTATCACGTAACCACCCGTCAAATGTCTAAGTACCATTATAAAATCGTAAGACATAAAACAAATATAATGGAAAGAAAAAATTTCCACACTTTGATCAGAATATATCACATAAATATATTGAAATAAAAAATAAATTATAAAAACCATTTTCAATACCAAAATACATAAAAGATTATATGGTATTTATTTCATTTTAAAAACATTACGGCTTGTTGAGGAAGCCAAAGACCAAATAATACTCGCGGCAGCGGAAAAGGTCATTGTCACCGCGTACGTTAAAAGAAACATTCCTTTTTGTCATTTAGTAAAACAATTTGTAGAAAATATTCATTTGTATAAAATTAAACGTCAAAGGGGTTTATACACCGTATAAAAGAAAGCCTTGTATTAGAACAAAATATGCCTCAATGAAAGCAGATTGAGATGAAGTCCCTTACCTCGTGACCGACGTGACTCGATTGCTCTTTAATCTCCTGAATAATAAACTAAAGTTAATTTATAATTTCTTAAGAACCTTTTTCACGTTTATTACTCCTTTTATATATCTTATTTCCATTTTATAAACGTTATGTAATCATTTAATTTCATAATGTTTGTTTTGTCGATATTTGGCACTTAAGTCAAAAATGGATTTCTTACAATTACATGTTGTTTATGTGGTCAAAGGTTCATTATATCCAGAATGATATTCATGATTTTGATATAATATATAACATATATATCCAGCATATACAAGTATTTATAATAGTACATAACATTTAGAGGTAAGAAATGAAATGCACCGTTCATGGAGATGGTAAGCCGTACGTACGCATGGACGCTACTTTCATTTCTATTTCGTATTTAATGGAGTGAAATCATAATTATATAAGGTTATATTATAATTCCAGTATAACATCATATATAATAACATTAACTCCATCCTTTATACGTCCCACATATGGCATTAACGAATCAAATCACTTTGAAGGGGTGGTAGTCCGCACTTCCTAAAATGAAATTATCGTGTTTACCCACAATGGAAACCATAAAGGTATGCCAAAAATGAAAAATACAGAAGAATAAGGAAAACATAAACATAATATATATCGAATATAAATAGTGTGACATCTTAATGGCCACCATGAAAGGTGTTAAAAGCAGATTGAACAATCATCGTTTCGTGAGGCAGAAAATCGCCAACCACAGAAACAGTATCTTCTTTAATCATTAGACGAAGGTGTGTGTAGGTGTAGCTCTAATACTTCTCATAAAAACATCCTAATATATTGAAGATACAGTTTCTGTTACAAAATAAAGGAATAAAAAGTGTTTAGGTGGTTAGAGAAGAAAAATAAAACATAAGAACACAAGAGAAGACACTACCTTTAAATCGGGTAACTATTTTTTATTTGAGCTCAAAGGCTTCCTTCGAAAGACTTCTGCCCAAAGTGAGGCTTCTAGGAGTAATAGAGGGATGTGGAGAGACAAAATGGACAGGTTTTAGCTGATCCAAATTCGTGAGAGGTGTGGGTATGGTGGTAGAGGTGGGGGCCTTTTATAAGAGGAGAGGAGAGGCACTCTTGGAATGTTATAAAAGGTTATTTTATTATAAAATGAGTTTCGGTTTTTAAAGGTCCCACAATTATATATTTCTAGTATAAGGTGTTAAGAGTTCTAAATCCACCCATATAATAGGTTTTTTACAAGTTTAGGTCTTATATTTTACAATATCTTTTTATTTTATTTAAATCTTTAAGTAATGAGGTAATTGCTGCATCATCATGGTGTCATAAATAATTTATTTTATATAATGTCTAAAAATTATAAAAAAAATATCCTGATGTAGGAAATATTTTTAGCCTTCTAATTAATATTTATAGTAAAAAATATGACTTGTATAACTCCATTTTAAAATTGTGTTAGTAAAACAACACATGTTTGTGACATTTTTATTTAAACTTTAAATAAAAAGTTTTTAATGTCATTATCCTATCAATGTGGCTCCATGGGGTCTCCAAGTTGACCCATGGATTTTCTTGGTCGGCCATGACACATCCAATAAGGTTTGGACATGTTTCAAGGTCATTTCATATTATTAAAACATTATTTTTACCATAAATTGCTATAATTACCTCTAATCGCGATTAAAAACTTAAAGTTACTATTCACCACAAATTATTTTTATCCCATTGAACCAAATTTTACTTCCTAATGACAACCATGTGTGTCAGATTTTTTAAATTTAAAACACATAAGTGGTAAAATTTCATTTAAATGAAAAATTAGTTTTTTTAAGTACCACTTAATGGTTTCACTATTCATCAAAAATTGAAGTTTTTCAGAAAAATACCAAAACTTCACCCTAAGCTATATTTGATATTCCAAATTCAAAAATGATGTATATTTTACAAAATTCAAAACATATAAGTTACAATAATTAATTTAATAATCAATTCCCGCTATCAGAACAAATAGCGTGTTTTTATGAAACAATAACTATCAAAATATTGACAGTAGATTAAGTCCAATTTCAAAGTGAAATTAATTCCAACGACTACTATTGGATTAAAGGGTAAAAATATATTATAATTTCACTTTAAACCCAATTCAAATGATAATCTAATCATATAAATAAATTAGATTAAAAATCATTTTGGAATTAAAATACAACATTTTTCACTATTCATTAAAAAATGAAGTTTATCGGAAAAATACCGAAAATTTACAAAAAGTAAATTTTGATGTCCCGAATCTAAAGAAAAATTTTATTAGGTCCAATAGAATGTATACGAGTTACAAAAACTATATTTAAAGAGGGTTCTCCATCAAAAGCCGATAGTTCGACCTTTTAGTGAATATTAGAGTAGCTATGCCTAAAATTGAATTTTTTTCGTATTTTAAGCCTTTATCCTTTATTGGATAAATGTAAAAACATTTAACAAACATATATAATCAATTTTTAGTTATTTCTATTCATTTCCGCCAATACAACGGCTACGTGTTAACTACCATTTAAAATAATATTATTATATTACTACTGTGCAACGTAAGATTTCAAATAAACTCGTTGTTGCGTATCGAGCACGCTATCGAACATAGTAACCCCTTTAATGTAAAATAAATATTTAATTCCAAAATATTAATAAATATGAAAATGTTTTATCCTTTTTTTACCTGGGATGTTACATCCTTCCCCCTATTGGAAATTGCGTCCTCGCAATTTTATTCACTTATCAGAATAAGTGGGTGTATTTATCCCTCATATAATTTTTAGATTCCCATGTTGCCTCTTAAACCATATGGTTTTTTCCAAAAACCTTTACCTGGTTAATTACCTTATTCCACAACACTTTCTCTCTACGGTCAAGAATCTGGACTAGTTGTTCGTCATAAGGGAGATTTTCATCCAACTAAACTACCTCTGGGATCAAAACTTGATATGGATCTGGCATATACATTCTCAACATCGAAACATGAAAAACACTTTGTACCTGATATAAACTCGAAGGTAATGCCACTCTGTAAGAAACTGATCCAACTCTCTCCAGAATTCCATATGGTCCAATGAACCTTGGACTCAGCTTTCCTTTCTTACTGAATCACATCACACTTTTTCATGGTGAAACTTTGAGAAAAACATGATCACCTACCTCGAAAGATAGATCCTTCCTCCAGTTATCTGCATAACTCTTCTGGCTACTCTGAGCTATTCTCATGTGTTTCTGAATTGAATGAACTTTTTCTGCCATATCTTCTACCAATTCTGGTCCCATCAGCTTCCTTTCACCTACTTCATCCCAAAAAGCCGGAGTTCGACACCGCTTCCCATATAATGCCTCAAACGGAGCCATCTGTATACTGGAATGAAAAATGTTATTATATGAATATTCAACCAAAGTGAGATGTTGGTCCCAACTTGCCTAATAATCCATTGAACAAACACGTAGCATATCCTCCAAAGTCTGAATTGTTCGTTCTGACTGCCTATCTGATTGAGGATGAAAAGCTGTACTAAAAATTAATTCAGTACCCAACGACTTCTGAAGGCCCTTCCATAATTTAGAAGTAATCCTGGGATCACGATCAGATACAATGGATAGGGGAACTCCATGCAACCTGACTATATCTTTAAGATACAATCGAGAAAGTTGATCTAGAGAGAATGTATCTCGAATAGGAAGGAAATGAGTAGATTTAGTCAAGTGATCAACAATAAACTAGATTGCATTATTACCTCGATATGTATTCGGTAATCCCACAACAAATTCCATGGATATATTTTTCCATTTCCATTTTGGCACTGGTAAAGGCTGAAGCATCCCATTCGGTAACAACCGCTCTGATTTAACCTACTGACAAATCAAACACTTCACACTAAAATCAGCAATATCTCTTTTCATTCCATCCCACTAGTAATATTCACGAAGATCTCTATACATCTTAGTACTGCCAGGATGAACTGAAAATGGGGACTATGAGCCTCACATAACAACTCATTTTTCAACTGGGAATCACCATGCACACATAATCTCTTCCCAAACCTCAAAACACATTCATTATCAATATTAAATTTAGGCAACTTACCCTTCTGAACTAGCTCTACCTTTTTCTACAACCCACTGTCTTTATTCTTCACATTCTTAATTCTATCTGATAGAGATGATCTCACCAATACCTAAAACAAAATAGAAGAACTTCCAGCACCAACAACTTCTATGCCAAATTTCATCAAATCAAAAACCAAAGGATCTCGTTCCAAATGTAGCATGGTTAATGAAGCATTACTTTTTCGACTCAAAGCATCAACCACTTTATTTGCCTTTCCCGGATTGTAATGAATTGTACAATCATAATCCTTGATTAATTCTAGACATCTCCTCTATCTCATGTTCAATTCATTCTGAGTGAATATATACTTTAAAATTTTGTGATCAGTATATATTTCACACTTTACTTCATACAAATGATCCCTCCAAATTTTTAGAGCAAAAACAATAGCAGCTAATTCCAAGTCATGTCTAGGGTAATTTACCTCATGAGTTTTCAACTGAAGTGAAGTATATGAAATTACCTGATCATTCTACATAAGGAAACAACCAAGTCCCTTCAATGAAGCATCACTGTATATAACAAAATCACCATTCCTGGAAGGAAGTTCCAAAACTGGAGCATTCACCAATCTTCTTTTCAACTCCTGAAAACAATCATCACAATCTTTTGTCTAGATAAACTTAACAGCCTCCGAGTTAGCTTAGTCATTGGACTAGATAACTGTGAAAATATTTCAAAAAACCTTCGGTAGTAACCTGCCAAACAAAGAAAACTACGAATCTCGATTACATTTGTGGGTCTTGGCCATTCTTCAAAAACTTTTGTTTTAGAAGGATCAACAGTTATGCCATTTCTTTAAACAATGTAACCAAGGAAAGAAATTTGTTGTAACCAAAACTCACACTTGCTGAATTTTCCATACAGTTTATTTTCTTTTAAGGTTTGTAAGATAACCCTTAAATGTCTTTCATGCTCCTCTTTACTTTTAGAAAACACCAAAATATCATCAATGAAAACAACAACAAACTTATACAAGAACTCATGAAAAATTCTATTCATAAGGTCCATGAATACAGAAGGTGCATTGGTTAACCCAAAAGTCATAACTACAAATTCATAATGGACATATCTAGTACGAAACGCCGTCTTTGGAATGTCTGCTTCTTTTAATTTCAACTGATGGTACCCCGAACTCAAGTCAATCTTCAAAAAATACTGAGCTCCCTGGAGCTGATCAAACAAATCAACGATATGAGGCAAAGGATACTTGTTCTTAACTGTGATATTTTTCAGGGCTCTATAATCAATGCAATGTCTCATTGAACCATATTTATTTTTAACAAACAAGATAGGAGCACCCCATGGTGATGTTCTATGTCAATGAAAACTTTATCTAATAACTCCTGAAATTTCTTCTTTAACTCCAAAAGTTCAACTTGAGCCATTCGGTAAGGGGGTTTTGAAATTGGCTTAGAATCAGGAACTATGTCAACAGTAAATTCAACTTCCCCATAATGAATAATACTAGGAAACTCATATGGAAAAACATCAAGATACTCATTTACCACTTGAACATCATTAATCTGAAGAGTTCCTTTATTTTCTACAACATGTGCAAGGTAACATTCATTTCCATCTTTTACTATTTTCTCAACTTCCTGATATGTTATCAATAGAAAGGGTTCATTCATGTACACAAACTAAAAATCATTCTGAAAATAAACCATTTTAGCTCTACATTCAATCTTAGCATGATAAACAGAAAGTCAAACCATTCCCAAAATAACATCAAACTCTACTAGAGGCAAAACAATAAGATTTGCAGGTAGATTCTTTCCGCACATAAGGATATGAAGGTTCTTATAATTTCTTTTTGTCCTAATGTTTCCTCCGGGTGTTTTTACCATAAGTTCAGGATTCATATCCTGATATGGAATTCCCAATTTACTATAAAACTTCTCAGAAATGAAAGAATGTGTAGATCCTGAATCAAACAACACATTGGCATAATCTGAACAAACAAACAGTGTACCTGATACTACTTCATTAGATGGCCCAACATCTGCTGATGTAGATGCAATGGATTTCAACACCCCTTTCTTCTTGTAGTCTGGATCCTTTCCCCTAGTTGAGTTCTTCTTTAGACACTAATTTTCATAATGACCCATTTCATTACACTTAAAACATCTTACTACTGGCTTTTCATTGCCTGCTTGATTATCTTCCTTACAGTTGCGGGCAATATGACCTGACTTACCACACCGAAATCACTTTACAGACTTTGATAAACATTCTCCAGGATGCATTTTACCACACTTCTCACAGGATGGATATTTGGTTTTCTTACCTCCTTTTTTATTTGATGAATTCTTCCCCTTTGCCTTCAAACTAGACCTCTTATTCTGTTGTTTGTCAAAGAACACATGATCATCGGCAAACTCCATTTCCACCTTCTCCACACATCAAAAAAGTTTTTCATAACTTTTGAACTCATGAGAAGATAAATCCCTTAGATACTTTGGCTTTAACCTTGAGTACAAAAAGTTAATTTTACTATCAAGATCTCATATGTAGCTTGGATCATACCATGCCAGTCGAGTGAACTTTGCTACATAAGCAGCCACTGAGTCATCCTCATGCCTCAATTCTAGGAATTGTTTTTCCATACTAGAAAAAACCACCTAAGGAAAATATTCTCAAGAAACATACCTTTGAATTCGTCCCAGTGAAGATAATCAATCTCATCACTATCCCTAATATTTTTCATCATCGACCACCACTGATCTGCTTCCCCTTCAAAACGGTAAACACCAAGACTAACCTTTTGATGTTATGAACACCCCATGACATCAAAAATCTTCTCCAGTGCTTTAATCCACCCTTCAGCTATCACATGGTCAGATGATGCTCTGAATGATGGGGGATTTTGCCTCATGAAATGTTCCACCACTGACATGTTCCTCTGTGGTTGATCTGGATGATCTCGTTCATGGATAACACCACCATTTATAGCCTAAGTCAATTGTGCCATCACTGCAACAAACTGTTCAGTTCCAATTCTGACCATCTCATGTTGCTGATTTGGAAGGTTTTCTTCCTCCTGATGTCATCCCAACATAGCTTCCTTTTTTCCTCTGCGGAAAAACATTCTAAACACAGAAATATCTTAGGCAAAGAAATATGGTAATCATTAAATGCTATATCATTTCAATCATACCATAAATTAATTTATCATTTAACAATTTTCTAACTCCTAAAGTTGTCTTAAACGACCCCTGATACCAACTATAAGGCCCCGACCTTAAACCTTACCTAATATTGAATTAAATGAATAATTGAAATTGAAGATATTTTCAGGTTTAGAGTTTTAGAGAATTAGGACATAACTATTACATCTCAGAAGTTTACAAAGTAGACACTTCTACTAAGTTACCATAAAATAAAAACTATTAAAAAGAATCATGTCTAGTTTCATGTTTTAGATAGCATTATTATTCCTTGATCCCATCCTTGAACCTATTCCACATTAAGTCCAGTGAAAGACATTTCAAAAACCTGGTGTGAGCATAAAAATCTCAGTAAGGGATACACAAAAAAGGAAAACTGTTAGTTTTTCAAATTAACCAGTAAACCAAGAATACATTATCAAAGTAATTCTTTTCACCTTTATGAAGAAGAAAATACTCTTCATTGAATAAAATATCATTACTTACCCTTTTTAAACCAAAATATTACCATAAAACCCATATAAAAGACACATAACATATAAAGGTAACTTGAGACATAAACATACTTAAGTGGAATAGTCATCCGGTCGACTTCCACACATATCACTTAATGGAATAGCCATACGGCTGACTTCCATACCCAATGCATTGGATGTTATAACGTAACCACCCGTCCTGGTATTCACGGAACCACCTGTCATATGGTTTATCATGTAACCACCCGTCAAATGTCCAAGTACCATTATAAAATCATAAGACATAAAACAAATATAATGGAAAGAAAAACATTCCACACTCTGATCACAATATATCACTTAAATATATTGACATAAAAAATCCATTATAAAAACCATTTTCAATACCAAAATACATAAAAGAGTATATGGTATTTATTTCATTTTGAAAACATTACGGCTTGTTGAGGAAGCCAAAGACCAAATAATACTCGTGGCGGAGGAAAAGGTCTTTGTCACCGTGTACTTTAAAAGAAACATTCCTTTATGTCGCTTAGTAAAACTCTTCGTAGAAAAAATTCCGTTTGTATAAAATTAAAAGTCAAAGGGGTTTATACACCGTATAAAATAAATCCTTGTATTAGAACAAAATATGCCTCAATGAAAGGAGATTGAGACGAAGTCCCTTACCGTGTGTCCGACGTGACTCGATTGCTCATTAATCTCCGGAATAATAAACTAAAGTTAATTTTTAATTGATTAAGAACCTTTTTCAAGTTTATTATTCCTTTTATATAACTTATTTCCATGTTATAAACGTTATGTAATCATTTAATTTCATAAAGTTCGTTGTTTCGATATTTGGCACTTAAGTCAAAAATGGGCTTCTTACAATTACATGTTGTTTATGTGGTCAAAGGTTCATTATATCCATAATGATATTCATGATTTAGATATCATATATATAATATATATCCATCATATACATCTATTTATAATAGTACATAACATTTAGAGGTAATAAATGAAATTCACCGTTCATGGAGACGGTAAGCCGTACGTACGCATGAACGCTACTTTCATTTATATTTCATATTTAATGGAGTAAAATCATAATTATATAAGGTTATATTATAATTCCAGTAAAACATCATATATAATATCATTAACTCCATCCTTTATACGTCCCACATATGGAATTAACGAATCAAATCACTTTGAGGGGGCGGTAGTCCGCATATCCTAAAATGAAATTATCGTGTTTACCCACAATGGAAACCATAAAGTTATGCCACAAATGAAAAATACAGAAGCATAAAGAAAACATAAAAATAATATATATCATATATAAATAGTGTGACATCTTAATGTCCACCATGAAAGATGTTAAAAGCAGATTGAACAATCATCGTTTCGTGAGGCAGAAAATCGCCAACCAGAGAAACAGTATGTTATTTAACCATTAGACGAAAGTGTGTGTAGGTGTAGCTCTAATAATTCTCATAAAAACATCCTATTATATTTAAGATACTGGTTTTGTTACAAAATAAAGGAATAAAAAAGAGTTTCGGGGGTTGGAGAAGCTAAATAAAACATAAGAACACAAGAGAAGACACTACCTTTAAATCAGGTAACTCTTTTTGATTTGAGTTCAAAGGCTTCCATGGAAAGACTTAAACCCAATGTTAGGCTTCTAGGAGTAAGAGAAGGATGTGTAGAGACAAAATGGGCAGGGTTTTGCCGATCCAAAGGCTTGATAGGTGTGGGTAAGGTGGTAGAGGTGGCGGCCTTTTATAAGAGGAGACGAGGGGCACTCTTGGAAAATTATAAAAGGTTACTTTATTATAAAATGAGTTTCTGTTTTTAAAGGTCCCACAATTATTTATTTCAAGTATAAGGTTATAAGAGTTCAAAATCCACCCATAAAATAGGTTTTTGACAAGTGTAGGTCTTATATTTTACATTATATTTTCATTTTATTTAAATCATTAAGTAATGAGGTAATCGTTGCATCATCATGGTGTCATAAATAATTTAATTTATTTAATGTCTAAAAATTATAAAAATAATATCATGACGTATTAAATCTTTTAATATTTCTAATGAATATTTATAGTCAAAAATATGACTTGTATAACTCCATTTAAAAATTGTTTTAGTAAAACAACACATGTTTGTGACATTTTTATTTTAACATTAAATAAAAAGTTTTTATTGTCATTTTCCTACCAAAGTGGCTCCATGGGGTCCCCAAGTTGACCCATGGATTTTCTTGGTCTGAAATGACACATCCAATAATATTAGGACATGTTCCAAGGTCATTTCATATTATTAAAACATTATTTTTACCTTAAATTACACTAATTACCTCTAACCGCGATTAAAAACTTAAAATTTACTATTCACCAAAAATTATTTTAATCCCATTGAACCACATTTTACTTATTGATGAGAATCATGTTTGTTGGATTTTTGAAATTCAAGACACAGAGGTGGTAAAATTTCATTTAAACGAAAAATCAGTTTTTTTCAGTACCACTTAGTGGTTTCACTATTCATCAAAAATTGAAGTTTTTCAGAAAAATACCAAAACTTCACCCTAAGATATATTTGATATTCTGGATTAAAAAATGATTTATATTTTAAAAAATTCAAAACATATAACTTATATTAATTAATTTAATAATTAATTCCCATTGTTATAACAAATATCGCATTTTTATGAAACAATAAGTATCAAAAGATTGACACTAGTTTAAGTCCATTTTCAAAGTGAAATTATTTCCAACGACCACTATTGGATTAAATGGTAAAAATTTATTCTAATTTCACTTTAAAACCAATTCAAAAGTTAATATAATCATATAAATAAATTATATTAAAAAGTGGTTTTGAATTAAAATACAACATTTTTCATTATTCATTAAAAAATAAACTTTATCGGAAAAATACCAAAAATTTACACAAAGTAAATTTTGATGTCCCGATTATAAAGAAGAATTTTATTTGGTCCAGTAGAATGTATACGAGTGACCAAAACTATTTTTAAAGAGGGTTCACCATCAAAAGGCGATAGTTCGACCTTTTAGTGGATATTAGAGTATCTATGCCTAAAATTGAATTATTTTCATATTTTAATCCTTTATCTTTTATTGGATAAATGTATAAACATTTAACAAACATATATAATCATTTTTTAGATATATCTATTCATTCCTGCCAATACAATGGCTATGTGTTAACTACCATTTAAAATAATATTATTATATTACTAGTGTGCAACGTAAGATTTCAAAGAAACTCGTTGTTGGGTATCGAGCACGCTATCGAACATAGCAACCCCTTTAAAGTAAAATTAATGTTTAATTCACAAATATTAATAAATATGAAAATGTTTTATTCTTTATTTACCTGGGATGTCACACACCCGACCTAGGTTTATCACGGGACCGCCCATATGTGTTTACAATGCCCAATAACCATAACATATTCATGACACATAAAATAAGGATAAAATAAAGATAACATTTACAAATTTCAATCACATTATATCATTTCATGATATTGACATAATCAATTCATTATCAAACCATTTTCAAAACCATTTAAATCATTTAATTATGAAATTTTTTAATCAATGTTTCCCTTACCAATTTAAAGCCTTCGAAATAAATTTTAATTTTAAAACATTCATGTCCATATAAATAAATCCTTAAACCCATTTTTAAAATATGGACATTAATGAAGAAAGATTTAGAAGAAAAAATAATTAAAACTTTTAAAATGATATTTTAGTTAAAAAGTTTGTAACCAAATAAAGATGCTTGAATACAAATAAATGTGGAATAACATTAATAAATGATTATAATATCTTGAGAATAAGTAGATTCATTATATAATATTTCAAGTGATATTATTAACACCATATAAAAGTGAATTGGTGTGTACCAACAATGAAGTCTCAATAGAATGTAAATTGAGATGAAATACCTTATAAAAAATGTATCCTTAGATTAAGGAAAAATTAATTACATAATAATGTGTGACAAATATAAATAAACTCAATGTGATTGTATATTCTGTGTAAATTAATCAGTGGAAATTCACACATGTTGTTTTAAAAACAAAACCAATTACTTGGATGTTTAACTCAATGAATAAAAATTGAGTTATGATTACCCTTATCAAGATGACATCAATGAATTGAGAACTTATAAATGGAGTAATTATGTGAAAATATATCGACAGAAAGGAAAGTGAAAATTAAAATATTAATAAATAAACAGTGATTCCACACATAATTGTTGCATGACTTAATTAAGAATTCAATGATTAACCCATGGAATAAAAATTGGGTTAAAAAGTTCCCTTACTAATTTGGTAACTACCAAATAATACAAAACATGGAAGAAGGGTCATAAAATGAATATTTAAATACCCATAAATTAAATTATATTACACACTGAATACAATAATTGGCAGTACAAACACCACCCCATAGAAAATAGTGGAAAGTATAGCATAAATCTCACGTGAATAAAAAGTGAGATGAAATCCCCTTACCTAGTGTATGAATTAACTCATTTGTTCCCTGTTCATCATAAAAAATATACATAAGTTAATTTATTCATTCTTATGAACCCTTTTAATGTTTATTATACCTTTTATATCACTTATTAACTTGAAATAACTATTAGTTAATTATTTCAGTTCATATCGGACATTTTGTCGACGTTCAGAATTTGATTTAAAAATGAACTATTCATAATTAAAATTGTTCCATGTGGTCAAAATTACATTATATCCATAATTATATTCATGATTTAGATATTAGATATATCAGATATATCCAGTATATATTTATTTATAACAGTCCATAATATTTTTACATAAGAAATGAAATGCACCGTTCATGGAAACGTTAAGCCGTATGTACGCATAAAGGCTACTTTCATTTCCTTTTTTCATTTTTAATGAAATTATAACATAATGATATATAAGTATATTATAATTCTATTATAATATCATATTTCATATATGTTGCATAATTTCATTAACACCATCATTTATACATTCCATGTATGGTATGTTTGAGTCATATTACTTTGAGGGGGAGGTAATCCGCACTTCCTCGAATGAAATTATCATATTTATACAACAAGAAAAGAAAAAAACATAAGTTCTAAAAGAGAATTCAAAAATAATATTGATAATAAATATAAAATATACCATATATAATTATAGTTCCATCATAATGGCCACCATGAGAGGCGGTTGGGGATATTTGAACAACGATCTTCTTGTGAGGTAGTAGTTCGTCGTCCACAGAAACAGTATGTTTGTATCCATTAGGTGGAGCTTTGTGGAATATTAGTTCGAATACATCTCATAAAAAACCTATTATATTGATGATAATATTTTGGTTATAAAATAAAGGAATAAATAGAGTTTAGGGTGTTGGATAAGTAAAATAAAATAAAAGAAATTAAGAGAAGATGTAACCTTTAAATTAGGTACCTCCATTTGGTTTGAACAAAAAGGTATACTTGAAGTTCCTTCCGCCTAATGTAAGCCTTATAGGGTGAAGGGAGTAATCTTGAGGGATTATTTGGGCAGAGTTTTGATGAGACAAGGTGCTTTATAGGTGTGTGTAATGGGTTAGAGTTGAGGGATTCTTATAAGGGGGCGGGGAGGGGCTCTTTAGGAATGTTTGAAAATATTATTTTATTATATAATTATTTTCAGTTTCTAATGGTCCAAAACTTATTAACATCGAATATAATATGACTATTGTTCGAAATATAATCATACAATAATAATTGGATACGTTTTTGATATTGTTTTTAATCATTATAATATTATTATTTTTAAATAATTCATTAATGAGGTAAACACTATATCAGTATTGTGTCATAAATAATGTTATTTATATGATGTCTAAAAATTATAAAAAAATACCATGATGTTAGAAATTTTTTTATATTTAAAATAAATATTTATATTATAAGAGATAACTTAAATATCCACTTATAGGAATTGATTTACAAAATGATATATGCTTGTGTGATTTGTGTCACTACTTTTAATTAAATAATATAAAGTGTAATTATCACTCTTAAGTGGCTATATGGGGTCCCAACATTGACTCAGATAATCCCATGGTCTGAAATACATCAACCAATAGTGTTAGGACAAATTTTAGGGTAATTTAATATTATTATAATATTATTTCTACCTTGAATAACCCTATTTACCTTTAACCTCTGTAAATAAAAGTGAAAACTTACAATTCACCAAAAATTACTTTAATCTTATTGAACCAAAATTTAATAATAATAACAACCATGTATGTCATATTTTTTAAATTCAATTCATAAAAGTAGCTAAATTTAATTTAAATGAAAAAGTCGGTTTTTTAACTACTACTTCATGTTTTCCCTATTCATAAAAAATTGATGTTTCATAGAAATATACCAACATATCAGCCCACGATATATTTGATATTCTGAATAAAAAAATTATTTCTATTTTACCATATTCTAAACAAAAAAGTTTCATTAGTAAATATAAACTTAATTCTCCTTGTGAGAACAAAAAAGTGTTTTTTTAGAAAATAATAACTATCAAAAGATTGACACTTGTTTATGCCCAATTTCAAATTAAAATTACATCAAATGAACAACCCTGGATTAAAGGGTCACAATATAATCAATTTATTCTTTGAAACCAACTAATGAAATAATATATTCATATAAATAAATTATATTAAAATGAAGTTTTGAATTAAAATACAGTATTTATCACTAATCATTAAAAAAATATATTTTCTCAGAAAAATGCCAAACATTTACCCAAAGTAAATGTTGATGTCACGATTCTAAAGAAGAATTTTAATTTGTCAAAAAAACATATAAATGTGACCAAAAAATTATTTAATGGGGGATTTCCATTAAAAGGCTGTAAATCGACCTTTTAATAAATATTTGAGTATCTATGTTGAAAATTAGATTCATCCACATTTTAGGCTTCTAAAATTTATTGGATAAAGGTAAAAACATTTAACAAACATGTATAATCAAATTGTAGTAAGTCCTGTTCATTCACGCTAATACAAATACATTGCATTAACTACCATTTAAAACAATAATAATAATATATTATTTTTCGGAATAACTAAACATTTTTCGTAACATAATATTTCAAAGAAACTCTTTATTGTGTATCAGGTATTCCATCTAACAGGGCATCCCCTTTAATGTAAAATTAATATTTAATACACAATTTTTAATAAATATGAAAATGCTTTATTCTTTATTCACCTAGGATGTTACAACATTCCCTTCCAAAAGAATGTTTTCTAAAAATATTTTTAAATGATATTTTAATGTCACACACAAAGAAAATGTTTTAAAATAAATTGTTTAAAAAGTTTTTAAAGGATCTTAAAGCTTCTATTATGAGTTTTTAATGCTATTTTCAAATAAAAAGTTTTTAAAATTGTTTTTGTTTTCAAAATTTTTTTTCAAAGATGACGTGATATTTTACTCAAGAAATGTTGTGAATGATTTTTAGAAGCATTATTTATATGTTTTTAAAAGTGGTTTAAAATAAAAATAATAAGGAAATGTTATTTGTTTTAAAAAAAATATTTTCAAAAAATGTGTATTTTCCTTAATAAATGTTCCAAGTGATATTTAAACATATATATCCATTTAAGATGGCATCCTTAGATATAGTTAATACATTACTGGGGATATGATCCGAGGACACCATTATTATTCTTTCTTTGAATGGGTTATGTTTTTATGAAAAGTTGTATATGAAACCCATTTCTGTTCTAAGGGTTATACCATGATATAATACTTGTGAAACCCATTTGTTTTCATAGTTTATCCTATGATTATGCAACCACTCTCTTTTTCCACATGTTATGATATGAGTAAAATTTAATGGTACCCATTATTATTTCATGGGTTGTGATATGAGGAATGTTTATGATCTTGTGCCACACATAAATGTTGTTTTAATAATGAAATCTATGAGACCTATGTATCCCTCCAATGTATTGGTAAAATATTTATATATATCATGATATAGACATGGATGGAATAGGGAGTGAACCCGGTATAGTAAGATATGGATGCCACTAGGGATGTTGGTGTGTCCCACCCAGGAGGTGCATCCACTTGTACAAGAACCTCATTACCTGTTCACAATGTTTTGCATGAACCTGATTACAAGTTTTCAATGTTATTCATGAAACTTAATACATGTTCAAATGTTATTTGTTGAAATAATTTCATTCCCTTGATGTTATGTGTTTCCTTGGTTGCATGTCTATAAGTTTATACGAGGATTTGATTTCAGGCCCATAACTTAATGAGTGAACCAGTTTCTATTTATACATATTCACAATACTATAAGATGTTGTGTATTCCATAAATCTACATCTTATTACTATGTTATTTTCTCATGGATAATGTTCTCTATATATCTTATATTAGTGTTTTGTTAATTTCCAATCTATATTTCATTACTCATTATTATGATCTTTGAGATGCAGGGTATGATTTTCAAATATTATGATCATGTTCTCATAGCATTATGCTCATGTTATACTTATATATATATATCCCTTGTTTACCCTTATTGAGAATATGAGCCCTCCCATTCTTATGTTTACCTTCCCAAGGTTATGAAGAAAAGTTTTAATTAGGATAACATAATGGTAAAATATTTACTCGATACATTTATGATCATTCACTAAATTAGAAGATAATGTTCCGAAGTTCCAAAGATACAAAACTATTATAGTACACAGGTGTGTGGTTTTATAATATAATGAATAGTCATCTCAAAATATTTAATATCCATGAATGGAAAATAATTTTACTGTATAGACATGTTTATTTTGTTAATAATAAAATTAAACACAAATATGGAGAATATTTAATGGAGTAATGAAAGAATGAGATCAGTGTACAGTGCTTTAGTCCGTTCAATCCCTTGAACCTCTAGGGACTCGATGTTTCCAGTGAGTTTGACAAAGTGAGGCCCACATGATTAACATTCTATATGTTTTTCTCTAAATTACAACCTTGTATATCTCAAATTGTTACAATATTACTCTCTCTTATTAAATACCATGATGATATTGGAGCATGATTTAAGCATCAATGTCTTCATGCGACTTCATGAGTTTATTTTACTTGGATGAAAGAATTAAACACTGAATGTTAACCATAGTGATAATGTTTTTATCATAGATAGAAAACTCCATATCACTCGCCTACTTTTCATGTGGCTTAAGTATTTTGGATTCTAGTATGTATGATTTCATTCATGCCACAATACTTCAAGTATGTGTCTAGACCATTTTTTGAAGTTACTTCCAGTTAGGATATGTTCATTCATATAAATTGATTAATTTCATTATTATATAATAAAATAGCATTTCATCAGTACATAACGTGGTTACAATTGACATGATACATAATAATAATTTTAATTTTATTATGTCTCTAGGTTTTTTATCATGTCACAATATCCCTCCCCATTGAACCTTGAATATCTAATTGCATGAGGATTCTAGTAAAATGGAACCACATTACCATTCTCATAACACAAGTAAAGATATATTAAATTATTCTCAGTTATTTAGTTAAGAAGGGATTTTCTGACTAAGGGATTATAGCCCCTATATCCATTGAGAAGACTCTATAATCCAGACACCCTTTCTCAAGTTTACTCAATAGTATATTTTAATTTACATAAAGTATATATTAGGATAATTATCTTTATTTAAATTTGTTTATTAAACAAAAAACATACATAATAACTCTGTGATAATAGTTGGTTTCCTTGTGAGTGTTGGTCAAACACATAGTTATATAGTTTCAATTTATATCAAGTAATGGAAGTCTTAGTATAAATTAATATTTTTCTGAGTGATTTTTATATAACATGTGTATTTTTTTTAAATCTTTTAAATATTATTTTAATATGATTTAGATTTTATTTTATTGATTAATCATATTCTATTAAAACATTTACACGTTCCCCATTTATATTAATTCCATCTTTTCATATGAATTCATTTATTTATGTAACGACGGTTTTACATCCAAAAAATAAATTATGCATAGATGAGAATAAAATAAATAAATAAATGTTGTAATCATGATATTATCTAATGTTTAATTTATTTAGTGTAAATTAAATCATCTTATGACCCCAGAAAAAACCTCTTATGTTGGTCTTGGTATGATTTTCAGCATTTCACTTGTCCACTAATGTATCACATGTGTTGGTTTTAGCTTGGTTCCATCTTCAACCACCTCCTCCTTAGAACTATATTGAATCGAATCCATGATACTTCAAATAACCACTTTTATTATATATGTTCAATAACTCAGACATGGGTGAGTGTAACCAATGGATTTTTAAAGGTGAATTACATAAAAAAACCTTGGACACATATTTCCTATACAGTAAAAGAGGGAGGGATAACATGCAGGCCATAATTGTAACAACCCCAACTCTAGTAATCCAGAGTCAGTATCTAGTTTTATAGATTGGTATATGATACAAGTGATCACATCATAAAGTATTGATCATTTTATTAGTCATGAAGAACAATATACAAACATGTATCCCATTTTTCTTTGAGAATAATATATAAAAACATAGTGAATGTAAAACATCATATGTAAAAATGATATATGATTTAGGTAATAATAATATACATTGAACAAAGAATATGGATATTCAATATAAATATAATGTCTATTGGATAATAATAATAATAAATTTAATCTTTGAATTTTATTTTAAGTACCTTAAAATTAAAAATATATAATATATAGCAACTAATTCTTCAGAAATATATCTTTTTGTTGAAAATCATGTCTTATTGAGAAATAATGAAAATGGAAGTAAACCATTAAAATTATTTTATAATAATGATTTTTATTTGTAAAATTATTGAAAACTCACAGATTTATTTAATTATAATAAAATAGTTATGGTGGTGGGATAGTCAGTTAATGACATATATGTTAAAAAGAAACATTCCTTTTGACTTTTTGTAAAGAAATTCAAAAATTACCTTTTTAGAAAAAATTATAAATACTCATTTAAAAACAAATTAAAAATCAAATATAACATTAAATTTCCTTAATAAATCATTTTAGTAAATAAAAAATAAATTTTCAAATAAATTTGAAGGATATAGTCATCTAATAAACATGTAACCTATCAAAAAGTGAAATAAGATTTGCTCTTCTTTTCAAAATTTATTTTATTTATTCAATAGAAAAGGTGAGTAATAGTTATAATAACCCATATAAAATTATAAATTATATATATTCTAGGGAAATTGATTATTTTTATGTAGGATAGATTATAATATTCCTTCACTGAAAAATATATGTAATCCCAGAAAAATGATATTATAAAATAAATGGTTACATATTTGGTAACTTTTTAAGTGTAAACATTTGAAAGTGTAAACATGAATTTAAACATTAATCATAATTAACAAATACATATTAATTTTAAATATATCAAATTGTTATTATATACACAAAATAGTAGTAAGCAGTTTTATAATATTAAATATGTCTCAATGGAGTGGAAATTGTGCTGAAAACCATTACCTCGCGTTTCCTATTAGTTTAATGTGATTTAGTATCCTGTATAACGGTTTTAAAATTTTTATTAATTTATAATAGAACCATATTTATATTATTAAAATCATATATGATCCTATTATAACATCTTATCACCTATTAGATAATAATAATTCATTATTATCATTGTTTCGGGTGTTAAATTATTATTTTTCACATGCATGTTTTTTAACAGAAGATATAGTTATTGTGAATATGATATAATTTTATAATTTAAAAACCTTTATTAATGTTTTAAATATAAAATTTATTCATTATATACATTTTTATCATCATTCAAGAAAGTTGGACATTGAAAATGAATCAAATTGCTTTGTTGAGACAGTATGTCATACATACACATGAGCAATACTGTCATTTTTTAATGGGTGAAAGGATAATTAAGTATATGATATTTTAAAATTATAGAGTAAATATTATTTCATAAGTATCATATATATAAATATTTTTATTTCATTATGACTATTAATTCTAGGTGGTGATTTAAAACAAATTACAATGGTTCCTAATCCGGTAGTTTGTCATACACACGAGCCGTGGTTTATTTTCCCATTTGATGGATAATGATGTGTATAAATATTATTACATCAAAATAGTAAAATATAAGTATCTGGGAGGTAAATTTTTAATTATATTGTAATTTTTAGGACATTATTTAAGGTGGTAATTGAAGATGTAAAAAAAATAAATAGCTTGCGGAAAACAATTGCATTGTCTTCAAGAAACCACTATTGGATCTCTTCTTAAGACACTAGGGTTGGTATTTTATGAAGACTATCACCTATATAAAGTAAAAAAGGGATTTTGGGAAAATAGTTTTTAGGGTAATTTTAATCTTAAGGTCTCAAAAGAAGTTAATAATTGAAGGGATGATGTGACCTCTTATAATTGGGGTGAGTAGAACACTTGTAATTTTTCAAAGTACTAAAATATTAGTAAGTAAATTTCAGAAAAACATAGGAAAAATGACTTATATTTGAATTTGATATGGTTAAGGTTAAAATCAAACAAACTAAGGGGGTTTATTAATGTTTTTAGGTCATTTTAACCCATATCATTGTAGGTTAACACTAATTAAACAGGTTATGACATTACTAATAGTAAATAATTTTTATTGTTTTTACTATTAATTATAAACAAAAATTAATTTGAACTTATTAAAAAAATATTAATTTTGTTAATTAAAAATATTTAAAAAGCTTTATTAAATTTAATTCATAGATTTTTTATAATTATATTTAAAATAAACTTATAAATCGTGATGGAAAATGGTTTTTAAGGAAAATCCTTTTTTCAAGCATTTAATGGTCTTAAATTAACTATATGAAATTTAATGATAATTATATGGATTTAAATTAATATATTTAAATATATAATTTTTTAATTTAAATTAATTTTTTTTATTAGAGGTTATTTTAATTAATTAAAATGTATAAAAATTATGGGCTTAAAAATAGTTTTCAAAAAAATAGCATTTTTAACTCTAAATGATCTTGTATTTATTTATATCAAATTTATTATAAATAAAAGATTAATTAAAAATAATATAACACAATATTATAAATAAAATTATTATTATTTAAATACATGATTTCATATATTCATAAAATCCTATTTAAAGGGAAATTTTAAAAAAATCATACTAGGTCTATATTGACCTTGTATGTTCAAAATTTATATGTATCCTTTCAAATTAAATTTTGTGTGCCCTAAAATATTAAAATATGCCTTATATTATAACTTTTTAAAATAATATTTTCACTTACTGTATTTCATTACTGGGTGTTAAATTATTTCATCCTTGAAAAAATAGTTCCCTGAAATTTTTATAGATATTAATATCTAAACAAATGAAGGTGGTTATTATTCATAAAATACTATGGTTCCCACATTTGTTCCCCCATTTTATGATTTCTACAAATTTACTTTACCATTTGAGCCATTTTATTTTCCAACACCTTTTCTCTAGTTTCAAGAATCTTTATAGGATCATCATTGTAAGATATATTATGTTCTAATTCTATTTCTTCATAGGTGAGCACATGTATTAGGTATAGAATATACATCATCAACAATGAGATAAGGAACACATCATGTACCTTAGTGAGACTGAGTGGAATTTTCAAATTATATTTCACAACTATAATTATTTCTTGTATTTTAAAATGATTGATGTACTGGTGGTTTTGTTCTCTTTTTTAACTATACCTTATAACACCCTTTCATGGATATGGTTTCAAAAATAAATGATCTTCCACATGAAATTCCAAATCTACACATTAGTTTTGAAAATAACCTTGTTACCTAAATTTATATGATTTAATATGGGTCTAAATATTCTTTAACTATTTTCCTTAACTCCACAACATATTCTCTTATTATAGTATTCTTTACCAAAGAACATCCAAAAAAGTGGGAGTACAACAACTATTTCTATATAATGCTACATATGGTGTCATTTGAATACTTGAATAGAAGCTATTATTATAGAAAAAATCCACTAAAGGTAAATATTGATCCTATATATCTTTAAAGTCATGTGATAAAAACCAAAACGTGTATAATGATGTTTGAAATAGACTTTTAGATTATCCATCAGTCCTGGGATTTTAAGCTATGCTCTAATGTAGTTCAGTATCAAGATCCTTATGAAGAACATTCCATAAATTCGATGAAAATCATGGATCAAGATAAGAAAAATTGAAGTAGGATCACCACTAATTCATATAATGTTATTAATATAGTTTAATGAAATTTGATCAAGAAGTAAATATTCTATTAAAATGAGGAAAAGTGTATATTTTGTACGGTGATCAATAATAACTCATATTGAATCCTTTTTATTAGATTATTTGGTATACTAGTGAAAAATTCCATAGTAATGTCATCCCATTTCTACATAAGAATAGTAGAGAATACATGAATCATTTAGGATTTTGTCTCTCAACCATCACCTATTCACACACTACGCATCTTGATTCATAAGTCACAATTTCCCACATCATTTTATCCGACCAAAAGTGTTCCTTCAAATATGTATACATATTAGTGATATCAAGATGTATAAATAAATTCATGTTATTATCATCGTCTAATATTTACATTTTTAGATCATGTATAGATGGAACACATACCCCTTTTTTAAATATTATAAATCTATCTTCATATAAAAATTATTCCAATATTCCATCATTCTTGGATTTTATTTTACGTGGAAAATTATCATCATCATCCTGATTAATTTTTATATTTTCAAAAAAATATCTTTTGGGAATAATTTGAAAAGCGATTTATGATTCGCCTTCCATAATAATTACCATATACATCTTTACTAGTTTTATGAAAATATGATCTCTATAAATCTTCATTTTGGTCATAACTCCAAGATATTTCTAGGTCAATGCATCTACTACCTTATCTTCCTTCCCTAGGTGGTAGTATTTTGATAAATTATAATCCTTAATTATCTTGAGCCATCATCATCTCCTCATGTAGATTTCTTTTTGGGAAAATATGTAATTTATGCTCTTATGATCTGTGTATATCTCACAACTTTCTACATAGAAATAATGACTCTATATATTTATTGAAAAGATTTTATATTCTAAATGAATATCAGGATTTTGTAGTATATTTTGTGAGTCATTAACTACCTTGATTCAAAGGAAATAAAATTATCATATTGTGTAAGGAAACAACCAAGTCCCTTAATTGATGTATCACTATAAATAAAAAATCCATCATTTCCTAATGGTAGATTCAAAATTTTAGAATTGAACAATATTCTCTTAAATTCATCAAAATATTCTTCACTTTCATTTATCCATGTGAACATAACCTATTTATATCGAAGTGTTGTTAAAGAGTTTTCAAGTCAGGAATTTTTTTGAACAAATCACTAAGAGTATCCTACTAATCTAATGAAATTGATTACATAATATTTGTTTGTTAGTGTATGTTATTCCTTGATTGAATATTTCTTCACATGATCAACGGGAATTCCATCCATATAGTAAATATGGCCATGAAAAGAAACCTTTTAAAGTCAACATTCAAGCTTTATAAATTTACCATAGAATTATATTCCTATAAGATTCTCAAGAATGGTCTGTATGTGATTCTCATAGTCCTCACAACATTTATAATAAAACAATATGTCATCAATAAATACCAAAAGAAAATTATCAAGGTATTACTTGAGTGATTTTTTATATAATATTTAAAAACAGAGGGTGTATTAGTCAATCCAAATGGAATTACTATAAACTCATAATGTCTATACCTTATATGAAATGTTTTATTTGGTATTTATTTGTTATTTATTGCTAGTTCATGATACCTATAATATATTTAAATCTTTGAAAAAAAATCTATTTATGTGAATTTGATTAAATAATTCATTAATACATGGTAGTGGAAACTTTTTATTTATCATAATAGCATGTATTTCTCTATAATCAATACAAATCACATATATTCATCATTAATTTTAAAAAAAAATTGGAGTTCCAAAGGAAAAACACTAGGGAATATTAATCGCTTATCACAAAAATCATGTAGTTGTTTCTTCCACTCCACTAATTCATAAGTTTCCATTCTATAGGTATTCTTGGATATCAGTCTTGTATTGGGGATTAAATTAACAGAAAAATAAACTTTACATTCTGGTGGATGTCTCAATAATTCCTTAGTAAATACATCAATCTGTCCATATAAAATATTTACATATGAAATTATAATATTACCTATCCCACCCATATATTGAGTCCGCTATTATTTTCCAATAATATCATTCAAAAGTGCTATTATAGGTGTATCTAGACATGACCCACATGGTGAAATATCCCCAGTAAATATAATTAATTACCTATCATTATCATGAAATATAATGTTTCCTCATTTTAATTAATTTTTACATTTTATTATGAAAGACTATCTATAAAAAAATTGTATCAAAATCAAAAATGGGTATAATAATCATTTCTATAGATAAATGATGATAATGTGTTATAATGGGAACTGACCAACACATCCTTTTTGTGGTAAGATTCCCACTAGGAGTCTTGGCAGAGAGCTCCCTTATTATGGTGTTAGGGAAAAAAATATTTTTTTTGTAAAACATGGATGATATAAATGAGATTGAAGTTCGATAAAAAAATACAATATTATATAAATTTTACACTATGATTAATGTACCTTATAATATATCATTAGAAAATTTAACCTATGTTGTAGTGATCAAATAATCTTGTCCATCTCCCCTTTACCTATTCTAATGTAATTTACCCTAATTATCAGGATATTGGTTTTGATAATACCCCATTTTTTTAGCTGAAGCATTTTATAGTAGTGGTATTTTTTATTCCCCTACATTCATTATCCATATAACCATTACCACCACACATATATCAATCTCACATTCCCATCAATAATTTTTCAAGATTATTATTCCCACAATTTTCACATGATAGAAATTTATTCATTCACTTATTCTTATTTGAAACATTCCATTTTTATTCATGTTTAGTCAAAAAATTATTCTCTTAATTTTCCTCAATGATATAGGATCTTAAAAATTCAATCACTATTTTGATTTCACATAATACAATTTCATCATATGATGAAAACGTTTTCAAAGAAAGTTTCCTTCATAGGAAGGTCTTATGACATTCAATGAAAAGGGCAATATTAATCTCTGAATTACATATGTAATTTATATCATACATAGATATCCATGTAAAGGTAACCTCATACTCATAAACACTTTTTTCATCATTTTTCATTAAATTTAAGAACTTTTTCTTCATTTGAATTCCTTTCTCATCAGGAAAATATTTATCAAAGAATGTTCCTATAAAACCCATCTATTCCATATGTCCTAATTCTTCTTCCACATAAGTATTATCGATCAATGACCACCAGTGATCAGCATCACCTTTAATACAACATTCCACTCATATAACATTTTCTCATTCATCGTATCGTATGGCCAAATTTATATTTTCAGGGGACTTAATATAATATACATATATCATTAGATTAGAAATTAAACTAAAATATATAATATTTTATCAAATGAAATAATACAATATTGATGTATCATGTTTTTTAACATCATGTTTTTTATATGTGCAAGGATATTAGTCATAACCTGGGATAACTACCAAAATATGACCATGATATGATTAGTTACAACACCAGTCGTATTGGCTTACTCAATAGGTAAATATCTTAATTGTCCATGAGTATTAAAACCATTCTTACCACCATGGTACATTTCTATAAAATGGAATCTACTGAATTAGGTAATAAAATTAAAAATTTAAAAACTTAATTTAGAATCCAAAATCTACTGTAACACTTTAACATAAATTGAAAATTTAGGCATTGCTAATATTAGAATCTTAAAAAAAATTCTTTGGGAACATACATAAAATATAATAATATTTTAAAATATTTTATAATGGTTTATAAATAGAATTGGAATCAACATAATAATATCCCTTGGATGTGTCAAACTAGGTGCACCATAATGCCTCATTCATTATACACGAGAATGTTGGATAAGATATACATGAACAACTCTTTTTAGGGTTATTAACCCTAAATGAATTTGTTTCAAAACCATGTCAACATGTAGTATCCATAAAAGGATGTATGTATAGGAAAATCACATATTATCTACCTTAAAAAACTTTTATGATAGTTTCCTACAATTATAAATACCCTCAAACATTTTTCATAGGGATATGTTTCCTAATCCATGATTTCCTAAATCTAGTTCCCAATGCTTCTACTAAACATTATCTGATACAAAATATAATAAAACAAATTCTAGTAACCCAGTGTTATTGTCTAATTTATTAAATTAAAATAAGATACAAGGGATAACAACACCAAGGATTGATCATTTTAATAGTATTGGGGAACCAGATACAATCATGTATCCTATTTTACATTGTAAATAAAATATAAAAACATAGTTACATTAATATTACCCTGAAAGCACATACAAAGGAAATCCTCTAACCATTTATTAGAAATAAAAGAAAAGTACATCAAGTAGGTATAAAAAGATGAGAAAGATTGTTACATATCATAAAAATCAGACCCATCACTGCATCCCCGATATACTACTTCCTCCGTGGTAGCCGATTCCCAATTCGAACATTCATAGTGTTTCCGAATCTGGGAATACTTTCTTCTAAGATTGAGATTATACAATGAAAGGAGGTCCTTGGAAGATTGTGAAATCCATCCAGCCTTCCCACTAGAAGATCTGGTAGTTATAGGCCTTGGCAAGTGAGAATTGTCTTTCCTTGGCCTTCTTTGTGGTGGGTCAGTCTTCACTTTCTCATTCACAGACACTATTTTTTTTGCAACCCTGAACCATATCACTATAGGAGGTCTTAACCATAACACTATCATTTTCCTTATCACTATAAAAAAACTCCCCTCATTTACCATAAATGTGCACCACTCAATAACCTTCACATACTCCCGGATCCGGTTGAGATTGACTATCAACATCCATCATGGCAAGGTAGGGGGAATGGTCCAAAAAATCACAAGCACCGTGCATACCATTATTCACAATAAAATATCCAACTATATTATCTAGTAATTAACCACTATCCATATTTATTGCAGAGCCCTCCTCAGCATTAGGGGGCTTCACAGTCTCTAATTCATGTTCAAAATTACTAACAGAAACTGCCCTTGACTCAACACCAGCACCTAAAGATGAATAATTTTGATCCTCATGAGTCCTTTCAGTATCCCGCTCATGATCCAAAACCAATTCAGCAGTCACCAGGCCTGAAAAACGATTACTGATCTCAATATTGACCACCTACCTCCCAGAATGTTTCTGCATCCCAGCTAGACTCCTCATCGAAGCACCACTATCAGCTGCAATTTCCTTCACAAGGGTCATTCATTTCCCAGCCGGCTTTACAAAACCCATGCTCCATGTGATGAGGATGTATGTCGATCCCCTATTAAGGTGGAGAAAGAGGACCTTAGTCAATGGCTTGTTCATCCTGGACTGCATCATTTACTGCAGATGCATTCACAGGGTCCAGGCAGAGAGAGGCTGCACCCCCATTTTGTCCACCCAAGTCTGTAACCTTCTCCACAGTATCACAAATTTGTTCTAAAGGAGCATCCATCTCTAAAATGTTACCCACTTCCCTTCAGGGTCTTTCCAACAAAGAGGAAACCTCAAGCAGTGAAGTTTCACAAATACCTCCTGCAGCCTTAATAGCAGAAGGAGGTTCACCACAACCATTGATGGAGCCAACCATTCCTAAGTCCTCCTTCAACTTGGTGAATATATCACTGACATTCGGTCCAAGAGGCTCCACACTTGGTCTCTTCAGCTCAGCCCCCTTGTAAGTATCCCCACATTCCTCTAAAATCGCCACCTCATGCCGAGGAAGCATGTATTTTTCTTCATGCAACACACCATCTAACTAATACTTCCCCTGCATCTTCAAACTCCCCACAGCAACACCATCATGGACAAAAAATCCATCCCTCACCCACCTTTGCAGCCTCCTGTTTAGAGAACCCTTTTTTCTATCTAAGACACCATGACCTAGACGATGGCACGAACTGCAGTATTTAGTCCATGACTCAAACTTAACATCTTATCTCCACCGGAATTCTTGCCCATCAGTAATCCACACCCAATCAACCTGAGGCTTGGAGACATCAATCTCCACACATATGTAAGGGCAGATGGGATGACACAGAACATCAGTTTTGGTATCATAGCAGAGGTAATGACCAACCATGTTCCCAAGCATAGACAAATTGAAAGGGATCTGGAATGGGGGAGGAAGGCCCGTGAATCATACCAAAATCACCGTATTCGGATTATCTCACTGCATATGAAATAAAAAGTTCCACTGAAGAAGAAAGAAAGGCATACCTCATCACCTTCGAGGTTCTTTAGACCACGTAGTGATGAGATCATTCATAGACCCAAATCGGATCATGATATGCCTTCGATCAAGAAGAACAATCACCGCCCGATCTTGAAGATTCCAGGGTTCAAAGACAAAATAACCAAAAGTGTCAACTGAAGGATTTTATTGATGAAACAGAGCCACTGGAGTCAACATAAAAAGAACTGTAGAAGAGTTGTATTCTGAAGGTGCTAAAGAGAGTTGAGGTGATCTGCAGAACAAATCTGGAACATTAGGGCAAATCGGGATGCGTGGGAACATGTGCGGAAATTCGGGATTAGAAAAGGGGATGAAAGTATGAGGGTGCATCCATGACGATGATCGAGAAAGATCTCCCCCATTCATTGGGGTGGGGGGAGGAAGGACATCCTTGAACATAATCATTGATTACTTATTTGCGTCTTAGGCAAAAGAAACAAAATAATTGTTAGAAAAAATTCTCTGTAAGAGTTATGTATAGAAGATGAAATCTTGAGTAAATAAGACCTAATCAATATGTCAGTGTAGATAATTACAAACACGTTCTATTAAATCAATAAGTTCATCATGAAATGAATCCATAGATAATATCAATATAATAATCTCATAGAAAATGATTAATAAATTCTAAATGATGGAATGAGATAATATCAGACTTCAGGATATTTGAAATCATGATATATTTACCACCAAGGACTTAAATCAAGATAGTTAAAACTATGTGTAAGTATATACCAAAAAACCATTTAATAACACAAGCCAATTGGTTTGTCTCGTGAGACCTGTCGATGCATCGAGGTGATATCTATAACCATTCCCCACCTGTCACAATATTTCCAATGCATTCCTCATATATTTAATGATCAAATTAATTTATAAACAATATGTATTATCACTAAATATGTGTTTTCAGTAAACAACATGAAATATTAATATTTCCCCAGTCAATCAAATAATATTCATAATACAACATAATAAGTAGAAATGGTATACCATTTTGGAAATAATCATATCCATGATACATATAAAATCAATGTTGAAGAAAAATATATTGTAAAATGAAGAATAATAAAAAGAAATAGAATTATTCAAGATAAATTAAATAAACACAAAATACATAAGAGATAAAATATAGCTGTCAATTCATTAGAAATATTGCCTTTGTAATATAATAATGTGAATTAGTGAAAAATATAAAATGGAAGTGAAAAATTAAATTATTATTTAATTAAATATTCATATTTTTAAATTAATTTAAAATTGTATAAAAATCCAAATATCATAAAACTATTATGGGGGATGGAAATTATATTAACATCATCTATGTTAAAATTAAATATTTCTTATTACTTTTTTAAGAAATATGTAAATGAACCTTTTAAAAAAATTGTAAATATCCATTGTAATCCTTATGAAAATTAAATGATAAATTATAATTTCCTTAATAAATAATTTTATTAAATAGAAAAATTCTAAAAAATATATAAATTGGAGAAAAATATACCTAATCAAAAACATAAATAAGATTGGATTTTCATTACAATATTTATTTTCATGATTCAAGTGAAAAAGATATGAAAATTACGAAGAAACCATGGAAAATTATAAAATATTCATAGGATAAAAAAATAGATCATAGTTATTAATGATACATTATAAAATTCCTTTAATGAAAAATATATGAAATCCTGAAAAAAAGGATCATAACATAAATTATTTAAAATTTTGTAACTATTAAATTATAACCCATTCATAGTATAAATTTAAATTTAAACATTAAAAATAATTAATAAATATATATTAATTTTAAATACATCAAATGGTTTTTATATACACAGCATAAACATAAATAGGTGTGTAATACCAAAAATATATCATTGGAGTGGAAATAGAGACAAAATCCATTACCTCAACCTTCCCCTTAGTTGGACATGATTTAAACTCATGTATATTGGTTTTAAAAATTTTATTGATTTATAACATAACTATATTCACATTTATAATATCATTTATTATTCTCCTATTGCATATTATTAACTGTCTGTTAACAATATTTTATTATTATCATTGTTTTTCTGTTAACCGATTTGTTTTCTCATGCTTGTTTTTTCATTAAAGTATCGATTATTATAAATAGGTTGTATTTTTATCATTTTAAAAATTATATTAATGTTATAATTATTTTATTTTTTCCTTATAATTTTTTTAGAATCATTCATCAAATGTTGGATATGGGAAATGAATCACATAACTCTGTGTAGATTGTATGCCATACATACGCACAAGTTATGTTATATTTTTTTATTAGGTGAAAGGGTGAAGAAGTAGATGATATATTAAATTTATAGTATAAATATTATTGCATAATTATTTTATATATTCATTATTTATATCATTAAAACTATCCATGTCAGGAAGTATTCACCTTCATGCCACAAGTTTGGTTCTAAAGTCCTTTAGGCCTTCAGGCCACCCATGCCTTCAAATCATTAATCCTTTTAGGCCACCTTATGTCCTCTTGTCAACCTCAAGGCCATTAGCACACATGATGTGAAGACAAGAACCAGACAGATTTAAATAGGAAAAATCACCATAAGAGGATTTGTATTAAGTCCCTTTCACCAGAAAAGTTCTATCGAATATGGATGAATGTGAGGGTGTGGAAATTTCCATACGTACCACGCATGTTAATCTCTACATACGATAGCTAGACAAATAGCCGTGTGAAGGTGGAGAGCTGATCATGATGCAGGTGCTGGGGAGGGGTGCTTTCAAGTATTCATAGTATGGGAAAAATTCGTCTATGAACTTCATGTCCTGTAATGTTATGAAGACTAAAATCCATGTAAGGGTTTCCCATGAACTATGGAAAGTGGTATTATCAGAAAATTAATAAAAATTGAAGTCCTTCGGGTCATTCAGTCATGTGAGGAAGTGATTCAAAACAAATTGCATTGGTTCGTAAAAAAGTAGTCCTCCCTACACTACTAGAAAAATGACCTATACCCACAGTTCAAAACTGTGGGTATAGCCCCCAAAACCATTGGTATAGCCTATACCCATGGTTTTGGGAATTGTGGCTGGAAAGGAATCACAATAAGTGTCTCAGCCTATACCCATGGTTTTGGAGAAGCATGGGTACAGATATTGACACTGTGTAACAATTTGGTTTCCACCGTGTCAGTGGCTTATACCCACGGTTTGAAAACCGTGGGTATTTAATAAAAAAATAAAATCCCGCCAGGGTTTCAAACCCACACCCTCTTCAATCAATCTAACCTACATGACCAGTCAATCTAATTCTAATTCAGGTTTTTATATCTATATTTTAATTAATATATTAATTTTCATGACTAAATTCAAATATTGAAAACATAGAGACACAGAGTCTCGAACCAGTGACCTGTCTAAGGGTGAACGCGAGTCGAACCAACCCAGCTACAGAAATTTTTTTAAATTAGTATATATTGATGTACTTATATTAATTCTAGTTTTTTATAAGAAATAAAAATGACATCAGGATTATATCACAGGACCGCTAAATATAACCACCTACCTCCTAACGAACTATGTTGCGATGGTCTTGTTATTTAATACTTCCATCTGCCTAATTATATTAATCCAGACCGTCTTCCGGACAAATAAAATTTTTTCCCCAAGGATTTTTTCCCACTATAAGATATACCCACAGTTTTGGAAAACTGTGGTTATAGGTCTTTGAAAAAAAACCATATACCCATGGTATTTGAAAAACAGTGGGTATAGGCCTTGAAAAACAAAGCCTATACCCACGGTTTTCCAAAACCGTGGGTATACATCTTCAAAAATAACACTATACCCACAGTTTTAGGGGAAACTGTGGGTATAGGTGACCTATACCCATGGTTTTGGGAAACCGTGGGTATATGGTTCCATTCTATACCTACACTAATGGTTTTCCATATCTGTCAGTATAAGGGTACCCTATACCCACGGTTCAAAACAAAACCATGGGTATATGCCCATTTTCCAGTTTCCAATTTGATAGTGATGGATGTAGATAATATTACACCATAAAAATAATAATATATTAGTATATCTATGATACTTGTGTTATTATATTGTTATATTTATTATATAATTTAATTTGTAAAAGGTAAGTAAAAAATTAAAGATGTTGGTGTATAAAATTACATTCTCCTAGAGAAACCTCAGTCGTTTATCTTCTTATGGACCCTAGGATTACTATTTAAATAATAAAATTGCCTAAAAACGTGTATGAGGATGTTGGGACCATATATTTTCATGTTTTGGTCAAGATAAATGTCTGAAAAGGTGTGAATAATTATGGTGAGGAGGTTCCCTTTTATAATTGAGGAGAGTGTCACAGTTGTAATTTTTCAATGTTTTAAAAATTTATAAAGTTTATTTCTTCGAAATATGTTCCCAAAATGAACCATATTATAAATTTATAAGGTTATGTTCTAAATAAAAATAACCAAATATATTTAATAAAAATTTCGGTCATTTTAATACTTCTCATTTTAGATTACCCCCCCCCCCTCCCCGACAAACCTATTTTGACCATCACTATGGTAACCAATTTTTACTATTATTACTAATCATTATGAAAAAAATTAAGATGAAATTATTAAATATTAGTAATTATGATTATTCGTAATATGGAATCCATTTTATCAAATTTAATTCATAGAAGTGTGAAATTTTATTTAAAAAATAAACCCACAAAATGTGAGGAAAAACATTTTTTCCATGAAAATATATATTTTATCATTATGGTGATATTAAATTGAATATATGACTAGTAATAATAATTATATGTATTTAAATTAATATTTTAAGATATATAATCTATAAACATCATTTAAATTATTTATTCTTAGAGGTTTTTTAAATTAATTAATAAGGTAAAACATTATGCACTTAAAAATAGTTTTCTAAAAAATATACCTTCTACTCTCCAAACGATCATTCCTTTATTTCTATAAAATTGATAATAAATAAATGCTTAATTATAAATATTATAACAAATTATTATAATTATAATTAATAATCATTAAATACTATATTTTCAATTATTCATGAAAATTTATTTCTATGTGAAAATTACGAAAATTCATTTTAGGTATATATTAACCTAATAAGTTCAAAATGAATATTTTTCCAATAAATTTATAATTTTTTATGATATGAAATATTTAAATGTGAATTTTATTATATATTTATCTAAATAAAATGTTCACTTACTATAATTTAATCTTTGGTGTTACAATAATATTTTATTTAATAATAAACAATTGAAAAACTGTGTAATAAAGTTAAATTGAATAAAACCAATATATATTTAGTCTATTTCAATATCTTGATTCGACATTAATATGACATTATTATGTATTTAAAACAACTAAATAGAATTCATTTTAATTCATTATTCAATAATATAAAACATGTGTGAAATAATTCAATGTTTTTTAAAATGATGGGGCCGATGCCTCATTTATAATTAAAGAAAAGAAAAGACCTCTTTAACTGGGTAGAGGGAGACCCATTACATAGCCCGAAGGCCCAGTGGTAATTGATCCCATTACATGGCCCAACAACCCAATTTTCTTCCCAAGGCCCATTCCGTAAATAGTACTGCTACAACACCCACGTTGTTGTAGTACAACATAGTACCCACCGCTGCTGTAGTACTCTATCGCCACTATAGTGACCTTCCACCGCTACAGTGCCCGTTGCTACTACAATTCCATCGCTGCTACAGTATGCTACAGTTCTTCTACGGTAAACTGTGCCCAATGAGTATTGAACCCCTATTTTTCATGTAGGATTAAGGGGTGTTTACCACTAAGCTAAACCCCAACTACAATCATTCGATTAATTATCATAATAATCTATTAATTCGTTTAATATTTTTTTCTATACAATTATCATGAACATACAATCTATTATGAAAATATAATAAATTATTTTATTTTATTTAACAAAATAGTACATGAATATTTACTTGGAATCAACTCAGTGTGTACCTGTCTGAACTAGTCGGCATGGTTTTAATTGTATAGGATGGACTCAAAAAAATTATATAGTAGTACCTGTGATGTTTTCAAAAATAACCATCTCTATAAATAGATTAAAATTAATTCATATTGTGAATTTAAATTTAATCCTAGTTCTTCTGGATGCGGTGTTGTTTTTGTGACCTTTTTATTAGTTACCTGGGCTTTCTCTTTGTCTCATTTAGATTAGCAACATCACTGGAATCATAAATTTTTAGAGTCATTAACACTGTTTATTTTTCAAAATACATAAGATAGAATGAAATTTTGATTGAATGATATTCCACTAATATTTTTTGGACCTTATGAATGGATTGATTCATCTTTATTGGGGGCTCCAAACTCAGTGGATGGAATGCTAGAATACACTTTCTTGACTAAACTATTTCATCACTCTATCTTATTGAGAGGAAAATCAAGTAGTTTATGGCCTTGAAAATAAATTTATTGACAGAAATCATAATTGGATGGATGATATTCCTTCTCATTTTATGTCTTTTTATTATAGAGACTATAGTAAAATCATGTTGTTCAAAATCACGTAATTTTTTTGTCTTTGAATAAATTTTTCTTGGACTCTTTGGTTGAGGTACACCAAAAAATATTTAATAAAAAACCTAATGAATAATGTGTACTAGAAATTTAATGACCCTTGAAACTCAGTTTGATGAGGTTTAATGGAGTAATTAATTAAAATAAATATTATCATTTTAATCGCTAAAGTGAATGGATTGTTCAAGCTTGCCACACAGTGTGCACAACACTTTTTCGGATATTCGTAGTAAACACCTAGGTACACATCGTATACTTATACCAAGTATTTATATAGTACATAAAATTTACATTAATTTACATTGATACCATAATATACGCGTCATGTATTAAATACATAGGGTGTATTGATAGGATGTGTCTTGACCTCATCTTATCTACTATTAAAACACATCAACGACATGGTGTGTAGATAATCTACACAATGTGTAGACTGAAAATATCAATTTCTAGTAATGTTGGTCAACATATGGTGAATTTAATTCATGAAATGTGTAATCAATACACAACAACTTGGAATCCGCATGGGTGTTCTGGTGAAATGAATTAAGATACAGAGCACATATCAAAAGAATTTTCTAATGTAACCTCGAATTATCAAGAAATAATTCATTGAACCTCTGGATGGGTTCTCCATATGTGTTCTACATTAATTATTATTTAATTTGGGATAAGTGTGTAAGAAACAAATAGGAAGAAGATATATTAGAGACAGATTCAGAATGTATTAAAACATGAAATGAAATTTTACTTTCAAATTCACAATGATCAATACACAAATAAATAATTTTAAATTTGAATGTGGCCACTATAATACCACTTGATTGTTCTAGGTGTAGTGTAAGTGATTATTAGAGTTGATCCTAAGTCCACAATTATCTAATTCAATGGATAATTAAAATATTTTACAATGCACATACATCATGAACAATAAAAATATTCCAATTAATAATGAAAATAAGGTTTCCAGAATTAAATAATATCTTTTCATGTAATATTTATATCTAATTTAAATAATTTGAAATAATGAATGAATTTCTCTTCATATCTTTGTTCGATGAAGTTTTTGATCATCTGAAACCATTTTTGGTTGACCTCTATTACTTTTATAGGAACTATCTATAGAGACCCAAAGCTTGATGTACATGGACATTACATTACATTTGTGGAATAATAAATACATAACAAAAACATACACATAAGGACCATAATAGTTTAGTGTCTTTGGAAACTCGGGATATAATCTTCTAATCGTGGTGAAAGATCTTCAACATCTCCCATAAAGATCTTCCAATTTTTTTCTTACCTAAAACCTTTCTTTATATCATGGGGAAAAGAAAACATAAAAGGGGTGAGCTCAAATGCATAGTAAGGGTAAGCATAGAGAACATAGAACAATACTTATACATTTGAATGTAAAAAAACATGAGCATAAAATCTAAACATCAAAATCTTAAGGAATGACATAAAACATGGAAGTATGTAAGGCATATATCATGAAGAAACATTAATCATGATAAATTAGCATGGTAATAAATTCTGTAATTTTGGAAACCATTAAGAACATGATATGATTTCCATAGTATCCAAGGCATTACTACCAAGACCATCGTAGTGGACAAAGTCCCTTTTTAAATCGAGTTCACTCCTCGTTCCAGTCCTGTATTACTGAACCAATTTAACTTGTCGTTCCATCCATGTCTATCTCATGATATATAAATCATTACCCAATGAATTGGAGTGATATATAGGTCCCACCCATCTCATAAGGAAATCATTCTTACTTGTGCCACAATATAAACATACGTCATTCATAATAACCCAATGAATAAAATGGGTTTCATAAACATCATCACATCATCACATAATCTGTATAAAAGAAATGGATATCATTTCATCACAAGAAAAGTGAATCCATGTAAATCATAGAGACTTTATACTTGAAACATACACATATGAAATAATGTCATCTTAGATGGAAAATGGTTTTTATAAAACACGTGAAATAAATTCTTGAGGAAAATATCATTTCTTCTTAAAAATCAATTTATTTTCACAAAACATCATGCAATTTTAAAAGAAAAAGATTTTGTTGAAAATATTCAAGAAATCTTTTGGAGGAAGCTTCATGAAAATAAGGCTTTATAAAACCATAAAAATCTGTTCGTGCCGTATAATTTGAAAAAACATTCCTCTCGTACTTTCACCGGAAAAGTAAAAAAAGTACCTCTTAAAGTAAACAAAAGAAAGATTCCTAACATACCATGTAGTAAAAGTCAAAAATAGGTAAAAAGGACTTTAAACATAAATGAGAAAACTTTTATAAAACATGGACATGGATGATATAAATAACCCCAGTAAATACTTATGAATAAGCAACCTCAGACAAAAATGAGATTTGCCAAATTATCCCATACCTTAGGTCTGATATGCTTCGTATGGATCTAAACCTTCTATAGATTGATTTTAATAATGTCATTGACTTATTACATAATAGAATTTTTTGTTATGATATAATATATGTTTCACTTATGACTTTATATTACCCGTTCTTTTGTAATTTCCATGTTAAAGCAGCGTTTTGGGTAAAATCATTTCATTTACCGTATGTGTTTCGAGTTGTCGTTCTTGATATTATTACATATATCCTGATTTACATAATTAAATAATGTAAAACATGATTTATATGTAATATATATTAATCATATAAATATATATTAAAGATCGATAAAAGGAATGAAATACACCGTTCATGGAGACGGTAGTCCGTACGTACGCATGAACACTATTTTCGTTTCCTTATTGAATTGAATGAAATTTAGTAGATGAAATAGATATATATATAAATATATAAATATATATGTATGTATACATAAATACAGTAGCTTCATTATGTCATATATTTCATTATTATTCATTGTATATACTTTATAATCATTCTTGAATGGTTAATGAGGGAAAATGAATCTCATCGCATTCGTGGAGACGGTAGTCCATACGTACGCACGAGCGATGATATCATTCCCATAATTATTGAATAGAATTGTACTGGATGGTATAATATATAAAAATAAGTATGATGTTATAATAACCAGATATATTTATTCTTTACACCATTATACCCATTCATTTAAGGGGTTGGTGGAAAAACAGATTTCCCCACGGCGTGGAGACGGTATTCCGTACGTACGAAGGCGTGGTGATTTCGTTTTCCGTAGGATGGATAGATGGTGAAATAGGGTTGTTTAATACTTATAATAACATATTTGTATATTATTTATACTAATGTTATTACTTCATAATGAAACAACTAAAGAAGAAGAAGTGGAAGAAGAAATAAAGTTGAATGAATCGGTAACAGACATTACCTCTTCTTTGAAGCTCCTCTTTGAGACCTACTCTTAGGGCACTAAAATTGGTCTTTAAAGAATACCAGAACCTCTAGGATGTTTCTATGGAAGTGGATAAGATAATTTTCTGGGTTTGTCCGAGCTTGAAGGCTCAAAGTGGTGTGAGGAACAGAGGGAGGAGGTGCCATTTTATAAGGGAGGAGAGGGGCACCTTTGGAATAACTAAAACTATTATTTTATTATAAAGTCATATTCGGTTTTTAATAGCTCCAAATTGATTTATTTCGAAGATAATGTGGGTATGGGTAGAAATCCTCTCATCCAATATAATTTAGACAAGTTTGGGTTTCTATTTTAACCATATCATTTAGATTTAACCATAAGTTAAATAATATTACTTTTACCGTGTCTTCTTGTTTTCATACACAATAATGTTAATAAACTTACTATAACAAGCCAAAAGAACCCCAAGTTGATTATTATTAATATATATAACCTTATCTAAGTCATTTTTTCGAACCATATATTTTTAGGAATAAAATAACAATTAATAATATAATAGTTGTCTTGAAAACTATTTTATTTCAATTTTGACGCTATTTGGTCAATGATTTTTGTAAAAATCATAACAGAATGATTAGTTCTAAAAAAGTTAATTAAATCAAAACTAACATGTAATATTAACCTATAAAATTAGTTAAATTCATAAAAAGTCTCAAATTACATTTATTTGGGTATTTATAACATCAATTATGTCAATATTTCATTAATAAGATAATTACTGCATCATCTTTGTGTCATAAATAAATTAAATTATTTAATACTTAAAAATTATAAATAAACTACCATTATATTTGAAATCATTTTATATTTCTAATTAATAATTATATTCTAATTTATCTTATGTGTACCCCTATATTAAAAATGATCTACTTATTAAACTTTGATTTTAACTATTTTAACCCTTGTTTAAATAAATTAATATTAAGTGTCCTAATCTAATACAAGTGAGCCTAAATGGTTATATTTTATTCCATAGAATGGTTTTGGTCGAATTATACTTATCCAATATAATTAGGACATGTTTTAGAGTAATATTAATTTCATTTGTACCCTTAATTACCCTATTTACTTTTAACCGTGGTAAAATAAAAGTAAAAATTTACTATTCACCAAAAATTATTTTCATCTCATTGAACCACATTTTAGTCCTTGATATTATCCATGTCTCTCATTTTTTCGAAATTCAATTCACAGAAGTGGTAATATTTAATTGAAATAATAAAAATTCAGTTTTTTTTCAACCACTAAGTTGTTTCACTATTCATCAAAAATTGATGTTTTTCAGAAATATACCAAAAATTCAGCCTAAGAGATATTTGATATTCCGAATTCAAAATTGATTCCTATTTTTCCAAATTCCTAACACATAAGTGGAATTAATTAATTTTAAATTTAATTCCAATTATCAAAACAAATAGCGTGTTTTTTAGAAAAAAACAATCAAAAGATCGATACTTGTTTATATCCAATTTCAAAGTGAAATTAATTCAAATGAACAAAATTGGATTAAATGGTAAAAATATATTATAATTACACTTTAAAACCAAATAAAAGGGTAATCTAACCATATAAATTATTGCGATTAAAAAAGTTGTTTTCAATTAAAATATAGCGTGTTTTACTATTCATTAAAATATGAAAGTTATCAGAATAATATGAAAATTTTATCCAAAGTAAATTTTTATATCCATATTCCAAAGAATAATTTTATTTTGTCCAATTTAAGTTATAGACATGTCAAAAACAAGAATTAAGGTGGGTGCTTCATCAAAATTTGGGAAAACTGTAATTTTTGAAAAATACATATTTTACACGAAAAAATTATTTTGTTCTCATACCATATTCTAGAAAATGTATAAGATGAATAATAATGTTATAAAATTAAAAATGTAGTTTATACTGTTCATAATGGCTATTTCATAATAATATTATTACCATATATCGTTGTTTAGTGAAACTTGATATTGCGTACAACACACGCTATCGAGGTAGGTCGCGATTGCGTGTAATGCAGGCCAAGTCAGGGTTGTGTGTTGTGCAAGAATCCTCCGTTGTTTCATATAACATAATCCATCCATATTTAATTTATAAATTTAATATATATATATTTATATATATACACTCAATGTTTCGTAGAATAACTACTATCAAAATTGTGTGTAACATGATCCAAGAATAGAGTTGTGTATACTACAAGCTCATATGGTGTTGCGTATAGTGCAAGGTAATCTTGTTTTAGCTTAGAAAACAAGACATCAATGAAATTAAAAGAATATTCTTCATAAAATATCACGGTGTTACATTCTACCCCACTTAAAATGAATTTCACCCTCGAAATTCGTCGGGGTTATAAATCATTTACTATTTATAGAAACCCACATCGTAAAAAGGAATACTAAAATATAATTTTAAAAACTAAATTATGAAATGTAATGATTACCCAAACTAACTCATCACTTGGTTTACATATAGAATAACATAGGTGAAAATATGGATATGGAAGAAAAATCTAACCATCAAGTTAAGATGAAGAGTGGTAGAGAACATAGCTATGAAAAATCCATCAATCTCAAATCCATAGATTTGTGACGATCTAAGGTACCATCTGATTCATCATATATAAAGGCACTAGGGAAAATTTTTGGTTTTCAAGATCATTTCCCTAATGTTGATGAAATTTGAATTAGAAGAAATACTTTCATTATTTTGGTACAGTCTCACCGTTGGTCGTTCTTTGGACAATTCCCACTTCATCTCTTAAAGAAATGAAGTTGAATTTTTCATTCGTGAAGTGTTAGCAGATCATGTTAAGGAATGATGGGTCATTCCATCTGTCTCAAACAAAAGGTTAGAAAAGTTATCAAAAATACATAAGTCCATATATAGTAAGATTAATCATATATGGTTCCTAAAATGGACTTATACATCCTATATCATACTGCTTAATATAATAAAACTAGTTTCTACTAAACAGGGACATCCTGTAGGCCAGTGGTAGGCGATAAAGGCCAGTCGCACTTCGGTTGTGGGTTCGATTCCCACAACCTTTTCAACGTGATGTGTTGTCGCCCATCCTACAGGTTGTCCTTTTTCTCAAACTACATTACTATAACATCCCATCAATAATATTGAAAAAAAAATCTATCCTTAAACAATAGTAACTTATGTCCAACATAATACATTCCAATATTTAGGCTTATCCATAATACTGCAGTCTACTCTCATATTATAGTGAAAATGATTACCAGAGATTTCATATAACAATAATGTTAATACCATCGTTGATCCCCATATATCATAAGATATGTCTTGTTGGACACATTCCAAACATTCGAAGGCCTTAATCTTGTATTCTCTTGAAAAATGAATACCCACTGAATCTTAGTGAAAACATGAGTGCGTTCAAAAGTTAACTCTTTCCACATACCAAAACCCCAAAATTTTATATACTCAAACCATGATATTACTATTTCCTTATATCAGTCAAGACCTCATGAATACTGTCAAACATTTCATTTTCTCCTTATCCCTTCATTATGCGCATATCATATTTTTTCCAAAAATATCTCAATCACTTTCCATGGTTACCGGTACCATAAAATTATTGACAACTACAATAGACCAATACATAAATATTCTAATGTTCCACGATACTATATACAACATTATTTTGGAATCCCATTACATAAACACTTAATCATTCCATCACATCGTTGTCATATTCAACATCGCAAATAGTGATCGCATGTGACTTCCCTTTGTCCTTTTTCTTAAGTGGTTGCTCATGTTGATCATCACTAACCCTTGGATTAGGGCATTTATTATCACAATTCCCCTTTTCCTTGAACTTGAAGCATTGAAGTGTTGGTGGTGAGTTCTCTCTAGTATTTTCTTTATTCACATCATTAGAAACCCCTTTTCCATTACTTCGACACTCAGCTGCTCGATGACCTTCTTTTCCACACATAAATCATTTTCTAGTCCCATTAAGTCAATCTCCACCATGATTCTTTCCACACTTTGAGCATAAGGAAACATTCATCTTCTTTTCAACATTATTATGAGATTTCTCCTTGAACTCCATCTTTCGTTTCTTGTCAAAACCATAGGATGGATAAGTAACACCAACTTATATTTCTTCCTTGATAGCACAACACACAATTTCTTCATAGCTACTGAATTCTCTTATAGCTAATTCCATTCGAAGATTTTGTTTTAAGCCACTGAAAAATCGATCAACTTTACTTTCACGTTGGATGAAAAATCCAGATGCATACCTTTCAAGCCTTGTAAAATTCACTTCGTATACACCAACAGATTCATCATCCTTTTCCTTTAGGTCAAGAAACTCCTTATCTATCTTTGTCCGAAGAATACGAGGGATGTACATATTGAAAAATAAGTTCTTGAACTCGTCCCATTCCATGGACTCAATTTAATCTCTTGGCCTCGTATTCTTGATAATATTCCACCATTGATCAGCTTCACCTTCCAAACGATATACTGCTAAGATGCTTTATCATGTTCAGAACATTGAAGAACTGAAAATATCATTTCAGTGGTACTGATCCATTGTTCAGCAACAAGTGGATCAGAACACCCACTGAAAGAAGGTGGACATTGCCTCATAAAGGACTCAATAGAATATTGTTCCATTCTCTGCTCATTTCGAAGTCCAGAATGATTCATAGCTTGTGTAAGTATAGCAATAAGATTTTTCAATCCATCACCCATAACATTTTTTTGTTCAGGAGGACAATCATTGCATTTTCCATTGCATAGATCAACATGGTTCCTTTAGGTTCCAACCATCGTCTAAAACCTAAAAAGAATAGTGTGAGAGGCAAAAATCATGCTAGGGAAAACAACATAATAAAGGGTGAGTACCTTCAATATCTAACATCTTAGGTTTAATTCTATGATCATTACCATAATTCTACTACTATAACCTATACTTATACTTAACCTTAGGGACATCCCTAGGCATACCTTAGAAATATCTCTAGGGATCTCACTAAAGTTCTCGCATCCTAGTTTCCAAAGGTTGACTATACCTTTCCTCTAATACCAACTTTAGAGACCCAAAGCTTTACGTACATGGAAATTACATTACTTTTGCGGAATAATTAATACATAACAAAAACAGACACACAAGGACCGTAATAGTTTAGTGTCTTTGGAAACTCGGGATATAATCTTCTAATCATGGTGAGATATCTTCAACATCTCCCAAAAATATCTTCCCCTTTTTTCTTACCGAAAACCTTTCTTTATAACCTAGGGAAAAGAAAACATAAAATGGGTGAGCTCAAATGCTTAGTAAGGGTAAGCATAGATAACATAAAACAATCCATATACATTTGAATGTAAAAAAAACATGAGCATAAAATCTAAACATCAAAATCTTGAGCAATGACATAAAACATGGAAGTACATAAGGTATAGATCGTGAAGAAACATTAATCATGATAAATTAGCATGGGAATAAAACATGTAATTTTGTAAACCATTAAGCACATGATATTATTTCCATAGTAGCCAAGGCATTCTTGTCAAGACCATCATAGTAGACAAAGTCCCTTTCTGAATCGAGTTCACTCCTCGTTCCAGTCTTGTATTACTGAAACGGTTTAACTTTCCATTCCATCCATGTCTATCTCATGAGATATAAATCTTTACCCAATGAATTGGAAGAATATATAGGTCCCACCAATCTCATAATGAAATCATTCTTACTTTTTCCACAAAATAAACATACATCATTCATAATAACCCAACGAATAAAATGGGTTTCATAAACATCGTCCCATCATCACATAATCCATATAAATTAAATGGATATCATTTCAAAATAAGAAAAGTGAATCCATGTAAATAATATAGACTTTATACTTGAAACATACACATATGAAATAATTTCATCTTAGATGGAAATATTTTTTGATAAAACACTTTAAATGAATTCTTGATGAAAATATCCTTTCTTCTTAAAAATCAATTTATTTTCACAAAACATCATGAAATTTTAAAAGAAAAAGATTTTGTTGAAAATATTAATGAAATATTTTGGAGGAAGCTTCATGAAAATAAGGCTTTATAAAACCATAATAATCCATTCATGCCGTATAGGTTAAAAACACATTCCTCTCGTACTTTTTCCGGAAAAGTCAAAAAAGTACCTCTTAACATAAACAAAAGAAAGATTCCTTAAATACCATGTAGTAAAAGTCAAAAATGGGTAAAAAGGACTTTAAACATATATGAATACACGTTTATGAAACATGGACATGGATGATAGAAATAACCCCAGTAAATACTTACAAATAAGCAATCTCGGATAAAAATAAGATTTGCAAAATTATCCCTTACCTTAGGTCTGATATGCTTTGTATGGATCTGAGCCTCTTGTATATTGATTTAAATAATTTCATTTACTTATTACATAATCGCATTCATTGTTATGATATCATATATGTTTCACTTATGACTTTATATTACCCGTTCTTTTGTAATTTCCATGTTAAAGTAGCATTTTCGATAAAATCATTTCATTTATCGTATGTGTTTAGACATGTCGTTCTTGATATTTTTACATATATACTGATTTACATAATTACAGAATGTAAAAAATTATTTATATATAATATATATTCATCATATATATATATTATAGATCGATATAAGGAATGAAATACCCTATTCATGGAGACGGTAGTCCGTACGTACGCATGAACACTGTTTTCATTTCCTTATTGAATTGAATGAAATTAAGTAGATCATATATATATATATATGTATAAATAAATACAGTATCTTCATTATTTCATATATTTCATTATTATTCATTATATATACTTTATAATCATTCTTGAATGGTTAATCATGAAAAATGAATCTCATTGCATTTGTGGAGACGGTAGTCCGTACGTACGCACGAGCGATGATATCGTTCCCATAATTATTGAATAGAATTGTAGTGGATGGTATAATATATCAGAATCATTATGATGCTATAATAACCATATATAGTGATTATTTACCCCATTATACCCATTCATGTAAGGTGTTGGTTGAAAACAGATTTTACCACGGCGTGGAGACGGTATTCTGTACGTACGCACACGTGGTGATTTTGTTTTCCGTAGGATAGATAGATAGTGAAATAGGGTCGTTTCATATTTATAATAACATATCAGTATATGAGTTATACAGATGTTATTACTTCATAATGAAACAACTAAAGAAGAAGAAGAGGAAGAAGAAATAATGTTGAAGGAATCGGTAACAGACATTACCTCTTCTTTGAAGCGCCTCTTTCAGACCTCCTCTTAGGGAACTAAAATTGGTCATTTAAGAAGACCATAACCTCTAGGATGTTTCTATGGAAGTGGACAAGAGAATTTGGAAGGGTTTGGCCGAGATTGGAGGCTCAATGTGGTGTAAGGAAGAGAGGGAGGAGGTGCCATTTTATAAGGGAGGAGAGGGGCACCTTTGGAATAAATAAAACTATTATTTTATTATAAATTCATATTCGGTTTTTAATAGCTCCAAATAGATTTATTTCGAATCTAATGAAAGGATGGGTCGAAATACTCTCATCCAATATAATTTATACAAGTTTAGGTTTCTATTTTAACCTTATCATTTATATTTAACCATAAGTTAAATAATTTTACATTTACCGTGTCTTCTTGTTTTCTTACACTATATGGTTAATAAACTTACTATAACAAGCCAAAAGAACCCCAAGTTGTTTATTATTAATATATATAACCTTATATAAGTAATTTGGCAGAACCTTAGATTTTTAGGAATAAAATACCAATTAATAATATAATAGTTGTTTTAAAAACTATTTTATGTCAATTTTGACACTATTTGGTAATTGATTTTTGTGAAAATCATAACAGAATGATTAGTTCGAAAAAAGATAATTAAATAACAAATATTATGTCATATGAACCTAGAAAATTAGTGAAATTCATAAAAGTCTCAAATTTCATTTATTTGGGTATTTATAACATCAATTATGTCAATATTTCATTAATAAGATAATTACTGTATCATCTTTGTGTCATAAATAAATTAAATTATTTAATGTCCAAAAATTATAAATAAAATACAATTATGTAGGAAATATTTTTATATTTATAATGAATATTTATAGTCTAATTTATCTTTTGTATAACCCTATATTAAAAATTATTTACTTATTAAACTTTGATTTTACCTATTTTAACCCTTCTTTAAATAAAATAATATTAAATGTCCTAATCTAATCCAAGTGGGCCTAAATGGTCATATTTTATTACTAAGGTTGTTTTTGGTCGAATTATACTTATCCAATAGAATTAGGACATGTGTTAGGGTAATAATAATATCATTTTTACTCTTAATTACCCTATTTACTTTTAACCGTGGTAAATAAAAGTAAAAAGTTACTATTCACCAAAAATTATTTTCATCTCATTAAACCAAATTTTATTCCTTGATATTAACCATGTCTCTTGGATTTTTGAAATTCAATTCACAGAAGTGGTAAAATTTAATTTAAATTAAAAAAGTCAGTTTTTTTAACTACAACTAAGTGGTTTCACTATTCATCGAAAATTGAAGATTTTCAGAAAAATACCAAAAATTCAGCCTATGAATCATTTGATATTCCGAATTCAAAATTGATGCCTATTTTTCCAAATTCATAACATATAACTGGCATTAATTAATTTTAAATTTAATTCCCATTATCAAAACAAATAGCATGTTTTTAAGAAAAAAACAATCAAAAGATTGATACTTGTTTATATCAAATTTCAAAGTGAAATTAATTCCAATGAACAAAATTGGATTAAATGGTTAAAATATTTGGTAATTACACTTTAAAACCAATTAAAAATATAATATAACCATACAAATTATTGCGCTGAAAAAAGTTGTGTTTTAATTAAAATATAGCGTGTTTTTACTATTCATTAAAATAAGAAAGTTATCAGAATAATATGAAAAACTTATCCAAAGTAAATTTTTATATCATGATTCCAAAGAAGAATTTTATTTTGTCAAATTGAACTTATAGAAATGTCATAAACAAGATTTAAGGTGGGTGCATCATCAAAAGGCGGGAAAACTGCAATTTTTGACAAATACATATTTTACATGAAAAATTTATTTTGTTCTCATACCATATTCTAGAAAATGTGTAAGATGAATAATAATGTGATAAAATTCAAAATGTAGTTGATACTATTCATAACTGCTAGTTCATAATAATATTATAACCATATATTGTTGTTCAGTGAAACCTGGTATTGCGTACAACACACGCTATCGAGGAAGGTCGTGATTGCGCGTAATGCAAGCCAAGTCGGGGTTGCGTGTTGTCAAAGACTCCACCGTGGTTTTGTATAACAGAATCGAACCATATTTCATTTATACATTGAATATATATTTATATATATATACTCAATGTTTCGTAGAATAACTACTATCAAAATTGTGCGTAACATGATCCAAGAATAGTGTTGTGTATACTGCAAGCTCATACGGTGTTGTGTATAGCGCAAGGTAATCTTGTTGTAGCTTACAACACAAGACATCAATTAAATTAAAATAATATTCTTCATAAAATCTCAGGGTGTTACATTCTACCCCACTTAAAATGAATTTCTCCCTCGAAATTCGTCGGGGTTATAAATCATTTACTATTTATAGAAACCCACGTCGTAAAAAGGAATACGAAAACTAAATTTTAAGAACTAAAGTATGAAATGTAACGATTAACCAAAGTAACTCCTCACTGGGTTTCCATATAGAAGAACATAGGTGAAAATATGTATATGGAAGAAAAATCTAACCATCAAGTTATTATGGAGAGTGGCAGAGAACATGGCTATGAAAAAGCCATAGATCACAAAGCCATAGATTTGTGACAATCTAAGGTACCATCTGATTCATCAGATATAAGGGAACTAGGACAACATTTTTGGTTTTCAAGATCATTTCCCTAAAGTTTATGACATTGGAATTAGAAGAAATACTTTCGTGATTTTGGTACAGTTTCACCGTTGGTCGTTCTTTGGACAATTCCCACTTCATCTCTTAAAGAAATGAAGTTGAATTTGTCATTCATGAAGTGTTAGCAGATCATGTGATAGAATGATGGGTCATTCCATCTGTCTCAAACAAAAGGTTAGAAAAGTTATCAAAAATATGTAAGTCCATCTATAGTGTTATTAATCATATACGGTTCCTAAAATGGACTTATACATCATATATTATAATACTTAATATAATAAAACTAGTTTCTACTAAACAAGAATTTCCTATAGGCCAGTGGTGGGCGATAAAGGCCATTCGCACTTCGGTTGTGGGTTCGATACCCACAGCCTTTTCCGACACGATGGGTTGTTTCCCATCCTACAGGTTGTCCTTTTTCTAAAAATGCATTACTATAACATCCCAACAATAATATCGAAAAAACTTCTATCCATAAACAATACTAATTCATGTCCAACATAATCCATTCGAATCTTTAGGCTTATCCATAATACTGCAGTCTACTCTCATTTTATAGTGAAAACGATTACCAGATATTTCATATAACAAGTATGTTAATACCATTGTTGATCCTCATATATCATAAGATATGTCTTGTTGGTCACATTGCAAACATTCGAAGGCCTTAATCATGTATTCTCTTGAAAAATGAATACCCACTGAATCTTAGTGAAAACATGAGTGCTGCCAAAATTTAACTCTTTCCACATACCAAAACCCCAAAACATTATATACTCAAACCATGATATAACTATTTCCTTATATCAGTCATGACCTCATGAATACTGTCAAACATTTCATTTACTCCTTATCCCTTCATTATGCGCATATCATCGTTTTTCCAAAAATATCTCAATCACTTTCCATGGTTACCAGTACCATTGAATTATAGAAAACCATAATAGACCAATACATAAATATTCTAATGTTCCACGATACTATATAAAACATTATTTTGGAATCCCATTACATAAACACTTAATCATTCCACCACATCGTTCTCATATTCAACATCGCCAATAGTGATCGCATGTGACTTCCCTTTGTCCATTGACATAAGTGGTTGCTCGTGTTGATCATCACTAACCCCCGGATTATGGAATTTATAATCATAATGCCCCATTTCCTTGCACTTGAAGCATTGAAGTGTTGGTGGTGCGTTCTCTGCAGTCTTTTCTTTATTCACATCATTAGCAACCCTTTTTCCATTACTTCGACACTCAGCTACTCGATGACATTCTTTTCCACACTTAAAACATTTTCTAGTCCCATTAATACAATCTCCACTATGCTTCTTTCCACAAATTGAGCATAAGGAAACATTCATCTTCTTTTTACCATTATTCTGAGATTTCTCCTTGAACTCCATCTTTCGTTTCTTATCAAAACCATGAGATGGATAAGTAACACCAACTACCATTTCTACCTTGATAGCACAATGCACAATTTCTTCATTGCTACTGAAGTCTCTTATAGCTAGTGCCCTTCAAATATTTGGTTTTAAGCCATTGAAGAATAGATCAACTTTACTTTCGAGTTGGATGATAAAGCCAGATGCATACCTCGCAAGACTTGTAAAATTCGCTTCGTATACAACAACAGATTCATCATCCTTTTTCTTTAGTTCAAGAAACTCCTTCTCCATCTTTGTTCTAAGAATACAAGGTAAGTACTTATTAAAAAATAAGTTCTTCAACTCGTCCCATTCCATGGACTCAATTTCATATCTTGGCCTCGTATTCTTGATAAGATTCCACCATTGATCATCTTCACCTTCCAAACGATATAATGCTAAGATGACTTTATCATGTTCATAACATTGAAGAACTGAAAATATCTTTTTAGTGGTACTGATCCATTGTTCAGCAACAAGTGGATCAGAAGACCCACTGAATGAAGGTGGACATTTCCTCATGAAGGACTCAATAGAATATTGTTCCCATCTCTTCTCATTTGGATGCCCAGAATGATTCATAGCTTGTGTAAGTATAGCAATAAGATTTTTCACTCCATCACCCCAAACATTTGTTTTTTCATGAGGACAATCATTGCATTTTCAATTGCATTGATCCACACGGTTCCTTCGGGTTCCAGCAGTCGTCTAAAACCCAAAAAGAATAGTGTGAGAGGGAAAAAACGTACTAGGGAAAACAACATAATAAAGGGGGAGTACCTTCAATATCTAACATCTTAGGTTTAATTATAAGATCGTTACTATAATTCTAGGACTATAACCTATACTTATACTTAACCTTAGGGAAATCCCTAGACATACCTTAGAAATATCTCTAGGGATCTCACTAAAGTTCTCGCATCATAGTTTCCCAAGGTTGACTAAACTTTTCATCTGATACCAATTGTAGAGACCCAAAGCTTGACGTACATGGACATTACATTACTTTTGCGGAATAATTAATAAATAACAAAAACAGACACATAAGGACCGTAGTAGTTTAGTGTCTTTGGAAACACGAGATAAAATCTTCTAATCGCGGTAAATGATTTTCAACATCTCCCATTAAGATCTTACCGTTTTTTTCTAAACTAAAACATTTATTTATATCTTGGGGAAAAGAAAAAATAAAAGGGGTGAGCTCAAATGCTCAGTAAGGGTAAGCATAGAGAACATAAAACAATCCTTATACATTTGAATGTAAAAATAAAAACATGAGCATAAAATCTAAACATCAAAATCTTGAGCAATGACATAAAACATGGTAGTACGTAAGGCATAGATAATGATGAAACATTAATCATGATAAATTATCATGGGATTAGAACATGTAATTGTGGCAACCATTAAGCACATGATATGATTTCCATAGTAGCCAAGGCATTGCTGCCAAGACCATCGTAGTGCACAATGTCCCTTTCTGAATCGAGTTCACTCGTCATTCCAGTCCTGTATTACTGAACCATTTTAACTTTCCGTTCTAGCCATGTCTATCTCATGATATATAAATCTTTACCCAATTCATTTGAGGGAGATATAGGTCCCACCCATCTCATAATGAAATCATTCTTACTTGTGCCAAAAAATAAACATACATCATTCATAATAACCCAATGAATAAAATGGGTTTCATAAACATCATCCCATCATCACATAATACATATAAAAGAAATCGATATCATTTCATAATAAGAAAATGGAATCCATGTAAATCATAGAGACTTTATACTTGAAACATACACATATGAAATAATGTCATCTTAGATGGAAAATGGTTTTGATAAAACACTTGAAATGAATTCTTGAGTAAAATATCATTTCTTCTTAAAAATCAATTTCTTTTCACAAAACATCATGCAATTTTAAAAGAAAAATATTTTTTGAAAATAGTCATCAAATATTTTGTATGAAGATTCATGAAAATATGGCTTTATGAAACCGTAAAAATACATTCGTGCCGTATAAGTTAAAAAAAATTATTCTCGTACATTTTCTAGAGAAGTAAAAAAAGTACCTTTTAACGTAAAAAAAAAGAAAGATTCCTTACATACCATGTAGTAAAAGTCAAAAATGGGTAAAAAGAAATTTAAACATAAATGAAAACAATTTTATAAAACATGGACATGAATGGTAGAAATTACACCAGTAAATACTTAGGAATAAGCAATCTCTGATAAAAATGAGATTTGAAAAATTATCCCTTACCTTAGGTCCGATATGCTTCGTATGGATCCGAACCTCGTGTATATTGATTTAAATAATTTCATTGACTTATTACCTAATTTCATTCGTTGTTATTATATCATATATGTTTCACTTATGACTTTATATTACCCGTTCTTTTGTAATTTCCATGTTAAAGTAGCATTTTGGGTAAAATCATTTCATTTATCGTATGTGTTTCGACTTGTCATTCTTGATATTATTACTTATATCCCGATTTAAATAATTCCAGAATGTAAAAAATGACTTATTTATAATATATATTCATCATATACATATATATTATAGATCGATAAAAGGAATGAAATACACCGTTCATGGAGACGGTAGTCCGTACGTACGCATGAACGATGTTTTCGTTTCCTTATTGAATTGAATGGAATTAACTAGATAAAATATATATATATATATATAGATTTATATGTATATATAAATCCAGTAGCTTCATTATTTCATATATTTCATTATTATTCATTATATATACTTTATAATCATTGTTGAATGGTTAATCATGGAAAATGAATCTCATCGCATTCATGGAGACGGTAGTCCGTACGTACGCTCGAGCAATGATATTGTTCCCATAGTTATTGAATAGAATTTGAGTGGATGGTATGATATATCAGAATTAGTATGATGTTATAATAACCATATATAGTTATTATTTACACCATTATACCCATTCATGTAAGGTGTTCGTGGAAAAACAGATTTCACCACAGCGTTGAGACGGTATTCCGTACGTACGCACGCGTGGTGATTTTGTTTTCTGTAGGATGGATAGATGGTGAAATAGGGTTTTTTCATTATTATAATAACATATAAATATATGAGTTATACTGATGTTATTATTTCATAATTAAACAACTAAATAAGAATAAGTGTAAGAAGAAATAACGTTGAAAGAGTCAGTAACGGACATTACCTCTTCTTTGAAGCGCCTCTTTGAGACCTCCTCTTAGGGAACTAAAATTGGTCTTTGAAGAATATCAGAACCTATAGGATGTTTCTATGGAATTTGAGAAAATAATTTGGTAGGGTTTGGCCGAGCTTGAAGGCTCAAAGTGGTGTGAGGAAGAGAGGGAGGAGCTTCCATTTTATAAGGGAGGAGAGTGCCACCTTTGAAATAACTAAAAATATTATTTTATTATAAAGTCATATTCGGTTTTTAATAGCTCCAAATTGATTTATTTCGAATATAATGTGGGGATGGGTCTAAATACTCTGATCCAATAGAATTTAGAGAATTTTAGGTTTCAATTTTAACCTTATCATTTAGATTTACCCTTAAGTTAACTAATTTTACTTTTACCGTGTCTTCTTGTTTTCTTACACTATATGGTTAATAAACATACTATAACAAGACAAACGAACCCCAAGTTGTTTATTATTAATATATATAACCTTATCTATGTCATTTTGCAGAACCTTATTTTTTTTAGGAATAAAATGACAATTAATAATATAATAGTTGTTTTAAAAACTATTTTATGTCAATTTTGAAACTATTTGGTAATTGATTTTTGTGAAATTAATAACAGAATGATTAGTTCTAAAAAAGTTAATTAAATAAAAACTAACATGTCATATTAACCTATAAAATTAGTTAAATTCATAAAAAGTCTCAAATTACATTTATTTGGGTATTTATAACATCAATTATGTCAATATTTCATTAATAAGATAATTACTGCATCATCTTTGTGTCATAAATAAATTAACTTTTATAATGTCTAAAAATTATAAATAATATACCTTTATGTAGGAATTGTGTTTAGATTTCTAATGAATATTTATATTCTAATTTATCTTATTTATAACCCTATATTAAAAATGATTTACTTATTAAACATTGATTTTAACTATTTTAACCCTTCATTAAATAAATTAATATTAAATGTCCTAATCTAATCCAAGTGGGCCTAAATGGTCATATTTTATTCCTAAGGCTTTTTTTGGTCGAATTATACTTATCCAATAGAGTTAGTACATGTATTAGTGTAATATTAATATCTTTTGTACCCTTAATTACCCTATTTACTTTTAACCGTGGTAAATAAAAGTAAAAAGTTACTATTCATAAAAAATTATTTTCATCTCATTGAACCAAATTTTAATCCTTGATATTAATCGTGTCTCTCGGATTTTTTAAATTCAATTCACAGAAGTGGTAAAATTTAATTTAAATTAAAAAAAGTCAGTTTTTTAACTACAACTAAGTGGTTTCACTATTCATCGAAAATTGAAGTTTTTCAGAAAAATACCAAAAATTCAGCCTAAGAATTATTTGATATTCCGAATTCAAAATTGAGGTCTATTTTTTCAAATTCATAACATATATGTGGCATTAATTAATTTTAAATTTAATTCCCATTATCAAAAAAATAGCGTGTTTTAGGAAAAAACAATCAAAAGATTTATACTTGTTTATATCCAATTTCAAAGTGAAATTAATTCCAATGAACAACATTGGATTAAATGGTAAAAATATATTTTAATGACACATTAAAACCAATTAAAAATATAATCTATCCATAAAAAATATTGCGATGAAAAAAGTTGTTTTTAATTAAAATATAGTGTGTTTTTACTATTCATTAAAATATGAAAGTTATCAGAATAATATGAAAATTTTATCCAAAGTAAATTTTTATATCATGATTCCAAAGAAGAATTTTATTTTGTCATATTGAACTTATATACATGTCAAAAAAATATTTGAGGTGGGTGCGTCATCAAAAGGCAGGAAAACTGCAATTTCTTAAAAATACATATTTTTCAAGAAAAATTTATTTTGTTCTCATACCATATTCTATAAAATGTGTAAGATGAATATTAATTTTATAAAATTCAAAATGCAGTTGATACTATTCATAACATCTAGTTCATAATAATATTATTACCATATATCGTGGTTTAGTGAAACCTGGTATTGCGTACAACACACACTATCGAGGAAGGTCGCGATTGTGTGTAATGCAAGCCAAGTCAGGGTTGTGTGTTGTACAAGACTTCTCCGTTGTTTCGTAAAGCAGAATCCAAACATATTTCATTTATACATTGAATATATATATATATATTTATATATATACACTCAATGTTTAGTAGAATAACTACTATCAAAATTGTGTGTAACATGATCCAAGAATAGTGTTGTGTATACTGCAAGCTCATACGGTGTTGCGTATAGTGCAAGGTAATATTGTTGTAGCTTCAAACACAAGACATCAACGAAATTAAAAGAGTATTCTTCATAAAATTTCAGGGTTTTACACTATCTATTGAATACCTCTAGCAGTGATCGACACATATTCCTATTATCTCTGAAAAATGTCAATGGATAGTTAAGTTCTATAATGGTAGATCAATTATCTTGTGGTTTTCATCATAACTATTGTGATGATTTCTTCTGTATTGATGAATCATCCTTGCAATCTCATTGTTATGATGTTAGATATGGAAAGAGAATATACTATATGTTCATCTTTATTGAGAGATTTCTCTAGAATTTTTGTGAGTGAAATGATTCTACATATCGATCAATATCTACATAATAAAAATGTTTGTATATTTATATAGTTAAGGTTAGGGTTAAAATCCAATTTAATTGTACAATGTACTTTAAATAATATATTAAACCTTTATATAAACAAATTCCATACAATATTATTATTATTATTATTTTCTCATGGAGTACACTAACTGGATGTTGACATATCTTTTTGTCACATGAGGTTGATAATCTTCAATGGAAAATACCTCAAGTAATAAATAGTTTAAGGGAGACATGGAGAATCAAGGAACACACATAGCTCGACCTGCGTACACCTATAATGTTCCCCAAGAGGCTCACATAGGCTCGCCTTGAGTGACCTAAAAGGTGTAGCCATGCCTGTGTGAGGCACCTGTGCAAGGAACATGCATAATAGGCTAGTTTAGGTGAATTAATTTACCCAAGGTTGTAAAATATTTTGTAAGTTGGACCCTGAGAATCCTCATTTGATATCACTACAAGATCAGAAGAATTTTTTATGTTTTTCGAACCCTAATCCATCACTCAAGCCCTAAAAATCATCCAGGTAGATCTCTAAAACATGAGAAAAGATGTGATTAAGGGAAATAGTGGGATTAAAGTTCTTCCATTTTGTGAAACACAAGATATTTCTATGAGGATCCGCATATCCCTAGTCGAAAAGTTCATGCATGAAGGTATCCTCTCAAACATAGGACCACACAATACCCTTCTAGATACATGTACGGAATCCATTTGATCCTAGAGAAAGGCCTCCCAAGTTTTGTTGACTAGGATTTCTATCATAAAGACATTACCTCTAGCTTGTGCAGGTCCACCATACAAGACTATCATCTTGTCTACCCATGTATACCCTATGTGAGACCCCTCCATCTCACCCAGGTCATCCCTAAATGAGACCTTTTAAGCTCACTTAGGCCCTCCTTGTGCAAGACACCTTCATCTCGTAGAGGTCTACAATTCCTGGGTCACCTTCAACTCACCCATGTATCAATCTATATGATCCACCATTTGAGGCCCCATTTATACCACCCATGGTAGGGAATATATTCTTTTTGAGCCCCCATTCAAGAGGGATCAAGAAAATATATCTTAAAAAGCCTCTAGATAAGTGTGATCAAAGCATAGGTAACACAATTGTGTCCTCTGGATTATATATTCTTTTTGTAATTGAGGTATGATATTTATCCTTCCTAGTGTGTGGGGTGCTTATAATGTTCTCGATTATACATTCACATGGTAATGAGGAACCCAAATTTGGTGTTACTCCTATGGAGATCCCCAATTAATATGGAGAGGGAACCACTTTCCTTCCCCTTTATTGTGGGATAATGACTTATCCTCCTCACATATTCTCTAAAATTGGGATAAGTGTATCCTCTAAGAGTAAGGCCCTATTATATCTTTCATTCTATACCCACATGAGAGCATATGTCCTGATCCCAAGATTAAAAAAATAAGATTGGAGATGGGAATATCAAACCCCTTTATCATTCTTATAGACCCAGCCTAATCCACCAGTGGATGATAGAGACTGAGTGGTTTTCTAGATCTTCAACTTCCTCTTGTTACTAACATAAATCACAACTCGCATGGGATTTGAGGTTAGCGATGATCATAAAATATTCATTATAAAATAAAAATCTCTATAGAGACGGTCTATTTAGATTTTCATCTCACCAACCATTAGAGGACCTCATTAGTTTTTGGTCCTCAAATCCATGTATCCATCTAATTGGGATACATCCCCTATGAGAAAAGCCATCAAAGGGATTCCATAGGCATGGGTACTCAATGCCATGTATCCATCTTAGGGGGACATATGCCTTGCAAGAAAAACCTTTAAAGGGACTCTGTCATTGTTATAAGCCCCAACCCTCTAAAATACATGGTATTTCATTACCATTCAGGTAGGATACATTGAAATCATCCCTATGTATCAATACGAATAGCTCGAAATAAACCCTAATCTTCTCTAGGGAACATTCCAAGTAGGTTATTATCTAGATTTTTAGGATACATCTCTTCTACATCCTTTTGTCTAATTTGGTATAACTCCCCCACGATCCTTGTACAAGGAACTATTCACATATCCATCCTTGTTTCATGACATTAATCTACACATTTTTGGTCCTCATCACATGACCATAAAATCTTTGAAGGGTCCAATTTAGTAGAACCAAACCACAAGGTTTCTAATTCATTTTAAGAAGATATATATAAATATATTATCCACAATCCCAATCTCAATAATAAATATTCTTAATTTCTTATGTGGTGATAAATTCCAAAGCACCGCTCTACGTGCCTTAAAACTAGCATCATAATAATAATAAACCTAAGAATATCTAATGTGTATAAAAAGGTTAACATCAATGGAGAATACAAATAAATGATTCTAAATATAATACATGTTAATAAAAAAAATTAACTCAAGGGTGACCGATTATATATTTAGGATTTAAAAAATGATTCATAAATATGTCTTCAGTATATAAGAGAGTCCCGGAGTAGGAAATAAATCCCCCTTAAATTGTGTGATAATCCTGAACTCTCATCCTCTAGACCAAATTGAGTCCCTAAGTCTGTTTGGAGACATTTCTCAATGACCACCTACCTTTGTATAGATGATTTAGGAAACATCTATAATAAGGAAATTTTTGGGTGTTTCCTTCTCCATAAACAATGATCATTGAAAGCTACCCAAAATGGGAAATCATATGTGAATGATTGTACAAATTCCACCCCACACAATCAATCATCGAGAACATTATATTGAGGGAAAAAATTTTGAACCTGATGTAAATCCTTAACAAATATTACCGTGTCACCGACATTTCAGGCCCCTTTTTCACATGAAATAAAAGAGGTACCAACATGGATTTAGAATAATTGATTATTCATGTGTTAATTTATTATGATGATACTTTGATGTGGTTTTCTTGTTTTATCATATATATTTCCAGAACATTCAATCATAACTCCCTTTAATCCAAATGGAATCTTACCCATTTTAGTAGACATACGATTCCTAATCTTCACCAGATCAATCCTCATATAAATGGAGGATATCATCACTAACCCTATATATTCAACTTCGTGTCTAAAATGAACTAGTTTTGAGAGTACCAAATTAATGGTTCCTTCCCGATACTAAAGGAAACTTGATAATCCCTCCAGTTTATAAATCCCCACCATCCATAAACTCAATGATGGATGGTGCCCCAAAAGTTGAAGGCACCAGTTTCCGTATCAAACCATTTCAGGATCCTATATGCTAAATAGGTTAAAAAATTACTACCATGTCATATCGAGAAAAATAAAGAGGTCACTGAAGGCCTCATCTAGACAATTCATGATTCCCCTAAAGGGATCCTTCAAGTATCCACTACTTCCAATTTCATGCAAAAAAACCCTAAATTGATTTTGTTGTCTCCCTTAGGAGTCTGTCATAGGTCACCTAGATCCGGGCACTCAGGACAACCCACAGAGGGTAGTGACCAATCAAAAGGGAAGAAGACCTTTCCTTAATTCCATCTAGAGAAACCCTCCAATAGAATATGGTTGAAAACCTCAAGCACACAGCCACACACATTCCCACATCTACCAAGAATTCCAGCATAATCGGGATGCATCCAGATATGCCCACCAACCAAATACAGTGGAAAACTATGAGTAGTAACACACACCTTCTTGTATCTACCATGTCTTCTAGCATAGTCTGGATGAATCCAGAAAATCCCACCAACCAAATATTGTGACAAACCACAAATAGCTACACATAGCTACCCACTTATACCAAGGCTTCCAACACAGTTTTGAAGCATTTACAGAATACCACCAACAAAGTATACTGGAGAACTATGAGTAGGTACACACACATTCCCACATCTATTAATTATTCCAACCATGTCTAGTAGTATCCGAAAAAACAAGCTGGTAGATCCTGAAAAATATAAGTGAAATACCCATATCTCTTCCCCCACACCTCATTTTTACTAGTATATACCAATAGAAAATTGAGGACATGAGCAAGAAAACACCCTTTATCCGACCTCAAAATTAGTACATATCCCTATTTCGTTGATTGAAGTCACCCATAATATCCTAAAAATGGTGAAAGTGCAGTAAAAAAAATTCCTCCCCACATCATTCCAACCTACGAGGATAGTATAATGGTTGTGTCAAGGGTGGATGGGCTAACACACAAATCAATCCCCACAATTTGGGTGACTCGTCAACATAATATGAAGGTCACTCTAGAGAGAACATATATCCACGCCCCCATTTAATAGGTTTGTGTACCAAATCCCATGATAAATATACAACATGATCTGGTCTATACTCATGTTCATATTAGAGGTTCTGTATTTGACATAGGGTCCACTTCATTGTAGGCATATATCAATAAATAAATTTCATATAACTATTCGAATATTTTGGTTGGGACATGAGATACAATCAAACATTATTTCATATATGAATGTTGATATCTATATCAAGAGGACCTAGTCGCCTGCAAGAGGACATCCAAAAATAATCCTCACCAAAGGTGATAGTTAAATTAAGAACCCATCTACAATCACACTCTACCTAATTATGGAGTTATTCATGCTCTTATATTTTTATCTATAGAGGCCCAAGATCCCAATCATTTGTTTCTAAATTGTGAAATTAATAGTTGTTGTTTTGAATCCCCCCTCTGTAACATTGTTGCAGCAGTTTTAGAGGGCCTCCCCAAACATCTTACCATGAATGTTTACATCATGTCTAGAATCTGATCGATCACATTGGGTATCCCTTGATGAGCACCATTGAAGCCCTCTATATGGCTATATGATCAAATTGAAAGGATTTTCTCCCCTCCCTATCATATTCCTTGAAGGATAACCATGGGATATACACTAGATAAATTTCTCTTCTAGTTGGATGTCAATCTCTAATGATAGACCTATTCATAAAGGAATTCTCAATGAATGTCCTCCCCACAGAGACATATCATTTCACCAAGGACAACCGCCACTTTCCAAATTAATTATGAAAAATCCAAAATATCATGAGGCACATGGGAATATGAGTCCAGTCACGTCTGATGCATCATCATTGACAAGTTAAATCCATTCTCAACTAGAATATATCCCAAGGAAATGATCATTCTCTAAACCACCCTTGGATATCCTACCGTCAAATTTGATAGAGTAAATCCATACTGATGATGCTATTTACAATAAAACAATATGGAAGCATCCACTTTTTTTAGACCATGTTGAGGATCTACTTGAAAAATATAATGAACTCATGTTTCTCATGAGAAGATAGTTGGTTAAAGGAAATATACCAGTCATGTCATGACCATTATCCACACTCCAATATAGTATTACAATGTTGATAGAATATTGTGTTCAAGACATTGACTTTATTATATGTAAAAATATTCATATCATACAATAAAAAGTTTATCCTTATGAAAAATATCAAAGCCACGTTAAGGTAATATAATGGAAACACTATCAAATAGACTTGGTAACCCTCTAAGCTGTACAACACCTGAAATTGGGAAAACACGAAGTATCCCCTCAATGCTCATTTCATGACGCATTTAATGATTAGAATTATTTTATTTTAGATGCCCCATATGGTGTTCATATCAATGTATGTGGTATGAATAGAGAGTTTCACTTCACCTCGCTCCTCGATCAGTGAAGCTCGTTGAAAGTGATATCGTGTTATGTCATAGCCTTAGGTCAAATTTGAGAAATATACACTATTTTCAATATATAGCATGCTAAAAATAAAATTTCCCTGAAAAAATCTTGAATACATTATCCCATAAGAAAGTGGTCTATCAAAGGACTCCAACATAAATAATTTAAAAATATTGATCTATACTTCTTCTTATAAGATACCAATAATCAAGAATCTCCAATATCATTGGATGCGGGTCAATTAGAAAAAAATCATGCAATGTAACCAACCAATGTTTGAAAAAATCTCTGTAAAATCAAGACATAAGTCATGGTAAATGAATCCTTGGAAATACAGGTGAAACCTCAGCCGATAGAGCATGGGGTGTTTTTAATAAAACCATTGATGTCGACAAAACAAGCTCATATGTTTGGGAAAATGGAATGGGAATTTCCCTATTCAATAGGTTTGGTGGATTTTTTTACCTCAACATCCTCCTCAATGGAATTTGGTCTTCTCTTTATTAGGGGAACACTAGAAAAATGGATCTTCATAGAACATCTTGTCTTTTCACATGGTTTCCTCACTTAGAACATGCATAATAATATTTTCTAGACATTCTCTTTGGATCATCATTATTTAATCAATTCCAAGGGGACTAATGAAAGAGATGACGAGACCTCATAGAGGGTATAACTATAAGAAATCTCTCAAATAATATGATGAAATGACAACAATTCATTATGCATCCATGAATTTCATTATCCCCACCCCTTCAATTGCTACAGAACATGAAGCCGATATAGAGACACAGAAGGAGGAAGTTACTATTCATAATATAGTCCACATCAATACAATTGGAGGATATTTACATACCAGGAACTAGATTATTTCCATGAATTGGGGTGTTCTCTCAACCACCCCACATTACCTCCTTTGCCTGAATCATCCAAATAAATATTTCAAGGTAAACATGCACCTCACCCAAATTTTAAGAGGTTTAACAACTCACACATAAGGAAATATTTTCCTAGTATGAGGAAGATATGAAGGAGTTGTGAAAACCCAATATAGAACTACTTCATGGAAACATCCCAGTCATATATTTTCTATAAGTAGAGCATTATGTTGTGCTCCCAATTGGCCAAGCTAAACCAAAAGTGTTCTCCCCAACATCAAAAATAGATCCAGAACATACATTCAACATGGAGGAACAAAAACCAATATATTTGGACCCCATGATAGTAATATATCAGGATATACCTCCCTTGGGTGAACCACTAGGTCTAGGTCAGACAAGTCCTCATGAACCGACCCCTATAGATTACCCACCATGGGTACAAATAGAGCTCCCACAAATGGCCATACCTATTGTTTCACCCATATAAGATCATTTTAATCCATAAATACATCAAGGTATTATCATTACGATAGATTCATTAGAAACTCTATTTGAAGTTATGAAGGAGTGACATGAACCAGTATAGCTAAAGAGGAACCCATACCTGGAATTGATGGATTTGGCCCGTCCCCTTCCAAATAGTGGGAACCCTGTATTTCTAATTTTTTATGGATAAAGGGACCGAGGGAATCATTTTACACATTTCAGGTCTCATTGTGACCTAATTATGGGAACCCCCACATAATTAGAAGAAATGAAACTCAGTTTCTTTATGAATAAACTATAATGGATTCCCTTCATATGGTACACCGGTTATCATTCCCAATCAATCATAGGATTGGAAGATCTCCTTCATCATTTTATTGTTCAATTTATCTCAATGATGCAAAAATAAAATACTCTTCATCATCTAAAAATACATATATTTAGAGAATTAGAGGTAATTGGATTTCATTTCTTATGGAAGGGGTTTAACTACTATATAAAAGTACATCTCCCCTATAGAATAACTGATGTCCATTAGTATAGAGAATCTTCGTGATGGGTTATGCACACTGCTCATCATGATGAAATATATATGAGGGTTTTGTAATATTTCCATAGTTTATCATATATTGAAATATTGAATCTTCAGAACCAAGTCTGTGTGTCAAGTATTCCCATTATATCTTGGAAATAGAATAAGTAAATAAGAGGTTTCCACTATAACACTTAAGCTAGCCCTACACATTCTCCTGCTCCAAATCCCACCCCATATCTTATGGAACCCCCTCCAAAGAATCAGAAACAACACTATACTAATCAATATGAGTGAAAATAATAGAGGTGAAACCAGTTTGAGGAACCAAAGAAGAGTGTATATTCATTCTGAGATGAGAATTTCGATGGATAATTTGTCGCGGTTCAGGAGAATAACAGGCTCATGTTTTGAAATTTCAAGAGGCCTGAAAATGCTGGTCTCGATGATCTTCTAAATAATTTCACCTTACATTATACACTGAGTAACAATATATGGGAATACTTTTATTTGAAATACATTAATTTAAACGAGTTGGACTCTTGGAAAGTGAAGGTGGGGAAACCACACCTATAGGTAACGTGTGTTTTTACTACCAATATAGAGGAATATAGTTAATGGAAGGAAGATACAAGAATTATTGAATATATGTTCAGGGACTGAATGAATATAAATATAATCAACTAGGCTCATGTTATCCTCTATGAACATTTGGAAAACCCAACTATACCCCCAGCTCCTTCTGATATGGTACAACTGAATTTGTGAGCACCACAGTCTTCTAAATGGTATTTTTTTAATTGAAATGGCCATAATGTAGGTTAAGAAATACGAGAAGATGGAACTATACAAAGACCAATGTTATATTTGATTCTATTGGACTCGATGCCTTTAGTTCTAAAAGAATTGGCACCATCCCACTAATTGCTACCACATGAGTTGACTCACTAGACAAAATTATTTTTAGACAAAGAATTAATCTTCAATTCCATTAATTTCATTCATTTAATGGATCCCTTCTATGATAATGGATCTTAAAATGAACCCATGTTCCCTACATAAGATGAGGGAACTAAATTATGTGCCTTCAATAGTTGAGGATACAATGGAAGATGTTGTCACAGTGGAAAATAATAGTCCGACCACATCCCTAGTTAAAATGTTTATATTATTGAAACTCATAGGAGAGACCTCTATTGGGAATATAAGAAGTGGAATCATTCCCTTACATCGTCCATGGTTTTATCTAATCTGATGAAAATAGAATATTGATTATAGATGACATAATTATCTGATCATCCATGGTGAGAAGAAAGACATGTTTCATCTATCCCACTAAGGAAAGGGTTGCCTTCAAATCATGTTCAAAGGAAAGATATCCCTACATCAATTACCTTAGTTCCTAAAGAACCCATGAGAGAGAATCCTCATATTGGGAAGCACAGTTCATTATCCCATAAGTATGAAATTTTAAATAAAATGTACATACTTCTAGTAATGTTGTTGATTTTGGATTCTCTAAGTCTATCAAAAGACATTCAAGAAGCATTCATGGAAGCTATGTTAATCCCACAAGATTTTGAAGCCTATGTTTATATAGATTAAATATATCAGGAAGAGATCAATCCTATTGAATTCCAAAAAATCATCTCTTTCAGGGAGTAGCATATATATCTTATCATACAGGGACACATCACTCCATTGTATGTGTTTAGAAAATTAAAAGTCATTGATATTCAATGGGATTTTATTCATAATAGATCTAGAGTCAACCTAATTTTAGTCAAAAAAACTTCTTTGGTTGGGATTCTATGAGTTCCACTTGTAACATTTCACTCAAATAATAGAGGGATTTAATAAGAGTGAGAAAAATCCTCTCTAGAGAATCAATCATAGGGCTCAGTTTGATGATCTCATATCTGAATCAAGAATTTTTAATTGCCTAGAAACATACAACTTTAATCATTATTCTAATAAGTCCTTGGTTGAATCGGCATGAATAATTCCCCTATTCATACCTCCAATTCCTCAAATAATGTATTAATGGTCAAATTTGTACATTTAATGATGATATATCCCCATTTGAATCATAATAATAACAATATATTGGTGTAAGATTCTACTATAGGGAAAGAAAACAACCTATGAATGATGTTGTCAAATGATACACTACCCAGAATGGTTTAGAAAGGACCCAAACCAATACCTTAAAATAGATAATCAATGAATATGTGATTTCCATTCATCATAAAGAATTCATGGTCAAACATTCTGGGCACATATTCAAAAACCATCATGATATCAATCGCAGCGATTGAGTCAGGCAGCACTAAAAAGGACATAGACCCTCCTGAGAGTGATAGAATCTCATATGAAATTCCCTCACTCCATTCCCTAAGCATTCAAGAATCCTTTCCTTATCAATTGAGTGAAAAGTGGTTGTCATGTTACCAATATAGATTTGTGATACTATTTATTTGATCCACTTCTTCCTTCTGTATCATTACAGAAACCACGAATAATTAGGTGGTTCTGAAGGATCTAATTCACCATATAAATGTCAAAATGTTTATCCATATCCAAATTTTCATTCATCACTGACTTCCCTGAAGAGTAATTCATAAGTGTAAGAAAAATATTGAGAGTAATAATAGGAGGAGGAAGACCTTAGGAATGCTCCTCAAGTATTTTTGTAAGGTTTCTCTACCACCATTGATGAACTCAAGTAAATATATTTGGTTATATATGAGGGCCCATGGCCCAAATTGATTAGTCTGGAAATTTATTTAGAAGAACAAGAGGTATATACCTCCTTTATGAATAATATTTGGGTTGTTTTTCATGTAATTACATAGATATTTTGGTCCTTGATCTATAGGTGGATACTCCCTACCCGGCATTGCAGGGAAATGATCATGGATAAAAACAGAATTCCATAACGACACACCCAACTCACACCACCAAAATTATGGTTGAATATGAAAAGATTATCAAGGCCAATTCCATGTGCATTTTTTGGTGTCCAAAAAGGATACCCAAGATCATCTCAAAAAAGAACAAAAATATGAAAATCATGGTCTACATCAACTTCATTGATCTCAATTGGCACTCTCTGATAGATTATTTCCCAATACCGATCATAGAACACATTATCAATAAAATGGCTACATATCTATCCCTCTCCTTCATGGATGGAAATTCAATGCACATATAATTATGGATGTCTGCTAAATATGGAGAGGCTACCACTTTTATATCACCCATGATGTATATTTCTATCAGGTAATGCACTTTGGTAGGATGAAAACGGTCACTACATAACACCATTCCATGCAATGCACCATTAAAAATTTCTTGGGGAAGTCTATCGAGTGCTACATCAATAATTTAGTGGTTTAGTTTAGATGGAATTATAAGCACCTATATTATCTTGAGACCATATTCAACAAATTTTAATTGCATATCCTAATGACAAACCCCCTGTAATGTTCTTTCAATGTTACATTGGTAAGTATTCTTAGATTTTCGGTATGTCATCGTGGAATCAAAGTCAATCCCAAGTAGAAAAAGGATATCCTTAATATTTCACCTCATCAAAACCTCAAACTTTTAAGGTGATTACATGAAAAAAATTTATACATTTAGTGATTTATAGTAAACCTTACAGGTAAGTGTATTTATTTCACTAGGTTAAAGAAAAATGGGGTCACATATCAGTGGAATGAATGTTTTCATGCGTTTGACATCCTTAAAAAATATATCTTGATACCACTAGTTTTAATGGCACCTGTTAAGGGGAAACTGCTAATTGTTTCAATGAAAACCCTAAAATGATCACTGGTCTCGTTCCATGCATGAAATAATGATTCTGGAAATAAAAATAGCCTTTATTATCACAATTGAACCCTACAAGATATTGATACTAGTTATTTATAAATAAAGAAGAGTTGACTGATATTAATATTCATGTTTCAGAAGCTAAGACACTACCTAAAGAACCATAATGCATGTTTAGTCTCTTATAATAACCCACTAAGATACATCCTCATTCTTCCTATGTTTAATGGATGTTTTTCATGGGGGGAAGTTATCTTGAGATAGTTATAAATTCAATTTATGCCTATGAAAGCGATAAAAGGTCAGGATTTGGCATACTTCCTTGCATAACATCCATCTACCAAAACAATGTCATTGAATTTTAAATTTATGTAGTAAGAGATCTTGTCTATTCAAGAGTGCCCTTGGATAAGGTAGACATATTTAGATGGTGCATCTAAAAACAGAATACTGAAGGGAATGGAAAACCCCAATCTCAATGTTGGTTTGGGAGTTGTGATCATCTCTATATCAAAGTGATACTTTTGTTACTCGTTCCTATTGTTAGAAGGATTGACAAACTAGGAGGTAAAATATCATTCCCTCATCGCATGGTAAGAATTAGCACTTTAAATTTTAGTGGACCACTTTAAGGTCAATAGAGATTCAGATTTAGTAATAAATAATATCAATGGGGATTATGTTATTATAAATGATGAGATAACCCCCTACTTGACTATGTATGGGGGTTAAATGAATAATTCCTCATAGAATCATAAACGAATCACATCCCATTATCATATAATTCCTAGAATAAATCAATGTAAAATTTGATCATGGAATTTTTAGATCCTTATAGGATGAAATAGTTATCAACATCATACATCATTGGACGGTGTTTCATTTTAATCATCTTTTGAATGAAATGTAAATTTTATTTTCAAAAAACACTTTTAAAGGAAAGTGAGAAACTGAACTGATCAATATACAAAACTAACCACAAAAGTGATAAAAATTTCAAAAAATGAAAAGTATAAGGATATTGGAGTCTACTACTCTATATAACCCCTAATTCCAAATGGTTACCTAGATGTATGTATCAACTTGTAATCAAGATTCAATACGATCTACCATTTTTTCATCTTTTAGTATATTTCTCAAAAGATATCTTCCATTCATTGAAACCTCCCTCCAAAATGTGATCTTTGTTTTCAATCTAATTAATTTACTCCTCATTTAACGGAACCTGCATAATTCCCTCATAAATCTTGTTAACCACATCTTTTGGGTCATTGATAAAGAGTTACTCTTCTAATATTTCATCCATGGAATTTAGAACCAGTTCCAAGTGTTCCTCCCTCCCCACTCCCAATTGTCCTCCCTCCCTATCTGAGCCTTCATCCAAAAATGTATACTCCTACACATCATCTACACCCATAGATGCTTATTTATCCTTAGTAGGAGTCTTCTTGAATGGCATGCTAGAAATTGATTCAATGCCTTTACTCAATAAATATTCCCTTGGTTTAACTCTTGTACCATTAAACCATTCATTGAACTATAAATTGATTTTCATATTCTTTGGGTTGTTAATATAATCATTATGGGATATTGACCCCCCCCCCGAAAACCAATAAATTAATATTAATGGTGTTCCCTTGTTTCCCTTTACTTGATCCAGTCCAAACAAATCCTCTTGATCATAATCCATATTCGGTTGGGAGTCCACATCTCTTTCACTTGGATCTTCCTCTACTGAATGTATAAATGTGAACTATTTTTGTATCCATATTGAAATGTCAATTTCTCATCCTCTAAGATCCTAATTTTCTATTCCATATCCGTTTAGTGTTGAGATGCGGTTATGAATCAAGATTTCATTTGAATATTTACATTAATCAATAACATGTCGGTGTAGACACCTTTCCACATTCACAATAAAGTTTTGTATCTTGTCAAGAACTATTTCATTAGCTTGAATACCATCACCACAATGTGAAAAGTTTTTTAAATCACATGACCTTAGACCATCCCTCTGGCCTTAACATTATCATCATAATAATGTGAATTCATGGATCAATGTCCTCTAGTGGCCGACTCTATCTACTTGGGAGCACACAAATCATCAAACAATCTAAAAAAGATCATCAACTCTTAGATCGGTGTTCATTGTACTCAGACTAGAACTTTTATTATCAAAGAGATGATCCAAAACATTATTCTGTCTAGAAGTCGCAGTCCATGGTTTAGATTGCAGAGAGGGAGACTTCATCCCTTGAGAAGCCCTACACCCCCAGTGACAAGAAGAATCCATATGACCCAAAATATTACACAACGAAAAAAATAATTCCACAAATCAAAGATTGCCTTATTATTTCACCTAAATTAATTTCTAACAGAAAGACTAACCCATATAGCCATCATCAGAGCATTTCACTTTATATGTAAGTCATGTGACCGACATAAAAGAAAGAAGTGAACCCCTAAAAAAATCAAGGATATTTAGACAACCCCAATATAAAATATACCTCTGATAAAAAGGATCATTATTTGATACTTCTCACAAAGTACAACAACCACTGAATCGATAAAACCCCAAGTCCTGGAGACAAATCTATCAAATGATTCCACCGAAGGGTGATGGTGAGTGAATCACAAAACCAAAGTTAAAATAAAATACATTGAGGCCTCTGTAAACTCTTCCGTAGAAATTAGAATCTGATGAAAGCCATTGGATTGGTCAGACACATTATAAAGACTCAAATCACTAGAAATTCTTCTATAAATGAGGCTTCAATTGAGACTTTATTATTTGAATTGATGAATAAGAGGTTTTTTTTCTAAAATATGTACATACAAGAGCCTACAGTACCCACCATATAGGGTTCTGGATTTCTAATAAAATATAGATTATAGGATACTATTAGCCTTTGATGATGCACAATTGTAAAAAAATAACAAATATGTTTCATTAATTCCATGTGAATTACATTTTATCCACCTACCTCTAGAGTTTATACACACTAACAAATTCTTATATCCATTTTTCACGTGGGAATTGATGTTGTTGGGTTGTATCCTCTAGCTATGGCCTACCAATTAAAATTCATCCTCACTAATACTGACTTCATCTCTAGTTGGTGAAAAATAATACCCATTAATGAATTTAGGACCAAAATAATTACCAGCTTCATGAAATCCAACATCATTACTTTATTTTCTGTCCCTCATACAACACTACTAGTTAATAGTACCCATTTCTATTTTGTTAAATTGGAGAAGCTATATCATAAGTATAATATCAAATCCAACCATTTTTAATGCAATCATGTAGTAGATAATGGGACGATAGAGGCCTTAAAAAAGACCCTATCAAACATTCTTCATAAGATGGTGGATAGGGATGATATTATTTTCCTAAAAACCTCTTGCATAAATTTTGGGATTATCGAACTATAACCCACACCACCACATGGGAGAACCTTTATTCACATGTAAATGGGTTAGAAGAAGTTATTTCCATTGAAGTCCAATTTCCCTCATGACGCATTTCCATGTGCGATCTGTTATCCATAGATGATAAATCACTAAAATAATTGGATTACTTGTCCTGAATCAATGATAAAGGACATCATAATTTTCAAAACTTGTAATTCCAAAAAACAAAATTTTTCATCCTTGTTACATGATGATAAACTATATGGAATATGGTACGTGATGCAAGACCTTAAAAGCCACAACGAATGGTCCTCATCATACGATTAAAAACTAAAATCCACCATATACTAAGTTTTAGGAATCTAAAATATATATCCTAACATCATAGTCACAAGAAATTAAACTATATGATAATTTAATTTCTGTCTAACATAAAACTATAGGATTCATGTCCATTTTTAATGACCTAAAACTACATTACATTTTGGTATGTGCTTGAGAAGATCACATTCCTTGTTTTTGGACTCCTAACACAAATCTGTTTCAAAACAAGGTGTGTCTAGATTCTCATCTCAATGGGATATGTAGTGACACATAGATCCTCCATTCTAGTCCCGGCCATAAGATACAGAAAATTCTCTATCTCCAACATATAAATAGAGATCAATTTAGGAGGAATTAATTAAAATTACTTTATTTTGGATCCTATCATAGAAACAATAAAAATCCCATTCCTTTATACAAACAAAAATCCATGCATGTGACTCTACATCGTAGGGATAATTCTGGTCCAAATGTTTTCATTATGCTCAGTCACAGTCCCACCACACATCATAATCCTAATCCTATGAAATTTTGGATCTCTGAAAAGTTTCAATGGCCATCAATGATAGAATTTACAATTCCTAAGGATGCCTTTGTTTTGACTATGCATTCGTACAACCCAGTTTGGCTTTCCATAGGTCACCCACCAAAAGGTCCGGTCAACCAGACACACATTTGACATTTGGAAAAACCACTTCTATCTCCTTAATCTTTGATGATATTTTCCTAGAAACCACTTTTTGAACATGGTCCACGGATTGAGATAGGCCCGTTAGGGGAAACGCAGCGCGAGGTTTTCTCTCCCGTAGTCGCATCCTGGTTCCGCTCCGGACATGCTCTGCTATCCCAACCATTGTTTTCTATTCGCGGCGGTGGCTTCCTTGGCTCGGTCATCATTACGGTGAATTTGATTCATCCATCCTTTGCTCAACCCCTCTCTCTAGTTTGGGTTTCACGGAGGCGCATTCGTCCTACGACCGATTCCTAGATTCCACGGGTTGAGGGAGTCTTTCTGTTCTAGGATGTAGGCACTTGGTGGTTGGGCATGGCCTCCGGGGGTCATCTGGTTGGTGGTGATGGGATTTGGAACACGATCTGGTTTTAACCGGGTTCTGTTCCAGTTTTATGTTTACAGTTTTCTTCTTTCATTCTTCCTTCTTCTAGTTTTTGTTTTGCCCTTTGTGTTACCATTATGTGGATGGATCTGGAGGTTTTGAACCGGCATTGATGTTCCAGTGGAGAAAGGACGAGATCTCATGTCTTCCATTCCATGATGCGGTTTTGTGTAGGTTTTTCTTGTTGTTTTTGGAGATCTGGTGTTTGGATGTAGGGTTGGTCTCTATGTTTTGGGGATTCCTATTTGAAGTTCTTGGATTTGGTCTTTGTGTTTGTTTGGCCCTGCTCGGATGCTGATGGAGATGACGACGGTATGAACTGTGATGGTGACTGCGTTGTCTAACGAGGAAGCTGATGTGGTGTGGGTGTGGTATTCAGTGACATTATGGCCGGCGTGATGTCTTCGGAGGCGCTGGAATGATGGTGGTGGGGTTCTCTCTAGCATGGTGTGATCTCCAGTTTGGTTCTACAGGGATGATGATGGTGCTGTAATGATGATGGTGACACGAGTTTACTGGTGGCAGCGTGATTTGTGGGATTTGGTTACGCGATGGATCCCGCGATGACCCTTTGTCTTTTGGTTTTTGAATTTGGGTTTGGTTTGAATTTTGAATGTGAAAGGCGTAATATGTGCGGTTTCCACTTTTCCCTCAAAGTGGGTTTTTATGATATTATAAAAAACACGATTTGGCCAACATGGTCCTTGTTTACTCTTTGGGTTCTTATCCCATATCACACCTACTGATCTGAAAACACCCAAGATCGGGTTTTAAAATTTCCTTCTGCATGTCTAAATATTTTTATAACACCGTTGACCAAGTATTTCATATATCATCCATCATTTACATTACATATGGTCCTAGCCTTATCACCTAAAACTATATGAAAACATGTCATCCTAGTCACGTGATGTTAAACTATATGAAAACATCATCAAAACATGAAATTAAAATGTAGTCTTACCCTCTTTAACAAGAATATCATTCCTTGGGAAACATGATTAAGATCCCCCGCCTCACAGACATGGGACACATCTTACAAAAATGATTCATAAACTTCTTGATAGAATTTATGGGGCTTAGATCCTTTTTTCACATCTAATAACCTCCATCCTAGCCCCATGACATTAAACCGCATGGATTCACAGAACTAAATATTGATTTATTCACATTCCAAGGTGATAAATAGAGATTCCCAGATCAAACATCTTAGTCCAACCCCCAAAAGATCAAAATTCCATTTTATTTTGATTTAATAACCTTTGTGGGTGAAATAAACCTTTTTCACTCTTTATTTCTCACAATCAGCATATATAACGTTGGATTTGGAGTCTTGGAAAATTGTTCCCCACAAGATCAAGGAATATAGGTTCATGTTAGGGTTAATATAATCCTGGATTAGAGACCTAAAATTCACACCAATAATCCTTACCACATGATTCTAAATTTCATGGTTAGATTATCTTTCATGATGTAAATCCAAGAACTACATGTGGCACGATTTTCAATTTGATCAGATACTTAATGACACCTAGATCCTACATCTTGGTCTAACCTTAATATAAAAATTCCCAAACTATCCTATGTAATATCTAGATATATATATATATATATATATATATATATATATATATATTATGGCCCAATATGGGGGTTTACCCCACTTTTTATCTTGTATTCTAGAAAAAGGTGCGACCTTCTCCACACAAGAATTCAATTAGTGTGGTGAATCTATTCTCAAACTACATGTGGATTTATTATCTCTTTGACAAGATATATAGTGACACCAAAATCCTAAATCTTATTTCCATCCTCAATAATAAGAATAAAACCATTTTCCAATGTTTGTGTCATACCTGAAAAGGAAACATTTCCTGCCATTCTTAGGTAATTTCTACGTGAAATGTGGCTTCCAGACTCAAGAACTGTGAATACATAAAACAATCATTGTGCCTGGGAAAATCTGAACCACCATTATTTTTCTCATTCTATCAGTAATAGGATGTTTTATAAAATAATAATCCTTTGTTTGAATATGAATTTTTACACCCCAATTTTCCTTTTCATTACTCTCCCAAAAAAGTTCACATCCACCAGATGATTCCTTTGTTTGACTATGAATTGATACGCCCTAGTTTTTATTTGAAGAAGTCACCACCAAAAGACTTATCAAGTAGAGGAACCTTCTTTTCCAATTGAAACCCCATATATATTCATAAACCATAACAACATTATATTGTAAATGAATTTGAAAATGTGGTCCACAATTATTCCTTTTATACTTGTACACTTTCGCTTCTCGAATCTAGATTCCCCTAGATTATATCTTACAACCTTCCTCTTTCACACTTGAAAATGATGGAACATTCCTTGTTTGGTCACCATGAAATGAAAAATCACTACCCCCTCCTAGGACCCCGTATTTTCATTATTATATTTTAAATATAATTCCCCTTCCTTTACATAGATATTGAAATTTCATAGGAGTGGTTCCTCATTCATGGATTATGCTAACACAAATTTTATCTTAATTCTTAAACAAGTTCTCTTCATAAGTAACCATTCAAGGTCTTGAGAAATTTTGATCCTTGTAAACTCCCTATAAATTTTTTTGATTAAATGTCTTATCCTAGAGGAAATCATTTTTTTTACTATTCATTGATGTTCTGTTGTTTAGATTTTCATAAGTTTCCTAAAAAATTCATGTCAATTATAGGCACATTCTTCCTTAGGATAAACAGCTTATATCTCTATAAAACCAAAAACTATAATGATGGAAACCAATTTTTAACATATTCTAGGGTCATTCCTTACATAGTCATATCATATCATGTTTTAAATTAGGAAAATCAAAAAATAATCACTCGAAATTCCCCATTTGTTTTTCTAGATGATGTTGAAACATTCTGGGTTGAGAATCCCTGCTTGGGTCATTTTCACATAACTCAAGGACAAAATTGTTTGACCTAAAACACAAGTTTCATAATTCCATATTGCAAGACTCTTAAATTCCCATGAAAATAGACATAGTACTCACCATGTTTAAAAGACACAAAATGGTATCGTTACCAAGAGTCAATTTTCATCTCTCGAGGAATTTACAACGCATAATTTATGAAAAAAAATTGTGCCATGAAAATAAAAATAAGTAAAACATGTTTGGTTAAAAATACTCAAAGGGATACCTATGAATAATCTCAATCATAATCACTATTTCTTATTCGTATTTTACTTAATCAAAAATTAAGGGTGACAACATAAAAGACAAAATAATTTTAGGGTCTTTCATATAACCCTATCTATAGTCGAACAACACTCACTATATCTAAATATGTAAGAAAAAATAAGATCACTCTCATTCTTATCATCATAATTATAATACATTGACACAATCCAATTAAATAAAATGGGTCATTTTTTGTGTAATGATATGGTTACAATAATCATAGGAACACAAAAATAAATGATCAAAGAACAAAAAAATCATTTTCATTAATGTTTTAAAATGAGAAGGAACTTTCGCATGACAGAGTCCCTTCACATAGTGTTATGGGTGTTCCTCAACATTGGATTTGATCTATTGGAATGTGTCTTGAGTATTATATATAATTTTATGAAACCCTAAAATTTTTGTGGAAACTCCCTCCTTAACATCATGAAGTTTCTATTTATTTGTAGAAATAGAATCACTTCCTTGTCCTAAGGGCTTCTTCAGGTATTGATGGAGTTTGACAATCACTACATTCATGGGATCTAATTATTCATGAATTTGAACCATTTGAAGATATTCATAATCCCTGAAAAATTCCTTTGATACTATTGACTGGGGATTCATTGGAATAATTCTGCATGAGTTCGGATTCCATAGTAGATTCATTCATTGGGTTCGTGCTCTGATCAGTTCTTCCCATATTTCTAATTTGATTAATGGGGCTCCGGAAGGTTACGTTAAATGTTCTAGAGGAGTGAGGTAGGGGGACCCTTTTTCCTCTATTATTTTTTCTTTTGCTGTGGATTATCTTAGTCATCTTATCCTTGATTGATTTAACAAAGGAGAGATCAAAACAATCTGTATTGCACGATGTATTTCTTCCCCCTCACATCTCCTTTTTCTTTACGATATCATTATGTTTACCCAAGGGGATAGAAGGAACCTTAAAAATATCAAGAGAACACTTCTTCATTATGAAAAATCTTCTAGTCAAGAAGTCAGTTGGGGAAAGTTGTTCATTTTCTTTGGGAATAACATCCCGGACTCAAGGAAGAAAATCATGGTTCATTAGTTGGGAATAAGTGATGGGTCCCTTCCTTTCACTTACCTTGGAGTTCCAATGTTTCTCGAAAAACCCAAGACCTCTTATTTTTTTGACATTGTGGGAAAAGTTAGAAGAACTATCTCTACCTGGAAGGGTAAGACACTCTCAATGGAGGGGAGAATCTGCCTGGTTAAGCATGTGATTGTCTCTAAGATTGTTTACTCCTTCATGGTGTACTCTTGGCTGACCTTCATCCTTAAAACTATCAACACACTCATGAGGCACGTTGTGTGGATTGGAAGTATTTCGGAAAGAAAAATTCTAACAGCCCAGGGAAGAAATGATGCTCTCCACATAGCATGGGAGGACTCGGAAATAAAAACATCAAGCTCTTAAACAATCTCTTCAAGATCATTTCCTTTTCCGTCTTATCAATGATAAATCTGTGTCCCTAAATATCCTCAGATATAAACTACTAAGAAGTCTAATTGAAGGAAACATGAATTACATAAAATCATCGGTTTGGCCATGTCTCAAAAAAACATTCCAGAATATTAAAATGCAGTCTCACTGGTTGGTCAGTATGAACTCCTCCCTCCAATTCTGGAGAGACAACTGGATAGTTACCCCACTGATTGATAGTTTTGAGATTTAGGTACTGCCTACAAATTACAATGCCACTATTCAAAACCAGCTTGAGAAATATTATCAACTTCCATCTCAGATTGAAAACATTGTCTCCTCCTATGACTTTCTGGATGCAGATGACATTATTATTTGGGAACCGAGATCTAATGGAATTCTGAACTCCAACTGATTCTATAATAATCTCCTTCAAGGTAGCAGTAATGGAGCTATGAATTACAATATAAAATGGCTGCTACCATCTCGAGCCACTCTACTCTGGCTCCTCCATCACAATAAACTTCTAGTAGACACTAATCTGTAGCGGGTTGGGATCTCCCTCTTCTCCAGATGCAATCTCTTCCATTAGCACCGTGATGATGTTAATCACCTGTTATTGTCATGTAAATCAATAGCTTCTATCTGGAACACGGTTTTCACCTGGATTGAGATTAATCCTCCACATGTGAACAACATCGACGATATGTTGCTGCTACTCCCAGAGATTAAATTATCCAAACAGGTGCGTATTCTTTTCCTTTCTGCATGCGCTGAATTCATTCATGTCATATGGATGTGCATAAATAGGGTGGAAACACAAATTCTAGGATTAATAATAGGTTTCTCCTATCTCAAATTATTATAGCGTCTCAACAAGAAAATATTTCACCTACTCAAAATTGTCACAACTCAGTTAGGGATTTCACTATTCTGAAAAAACTTAATGTGAAAGGTAATTATCCTCGACCTCTCTGAACCATAGAAGTCTTCGGGTTACCTCTTTTTGTAGGCTGGATTAAATGCAGTTCAGATGGAGCCTCGAAGGGTAATCCAGGTCCTACTGGTTATGGTTTTTTCTTCAGTAATCATGATGGTGACTTTATGAATGGGGGTCATGGTAAGTGTGGTCTGGCCACGACTCTTAAAGTAGAGATAATGGCTCTCATCAAGGCAGTTGATTTTTTCCAAAGAAAAAATTGGACGAATATCTGGTTTGAAAGTGATTCTGTTATAGTTGTTCAAGCGGTTCGAATTGGTCAAATTTACTTGGCTTGGAAACTTACATCAAAATGGATTAAGTGCCTCGACATACTTACTTCAATGCATTATATTATCACACATGTCTATCGGGAAGCTAATCAACATGCTGATTGCCTTGTAAACATGGGAGCCTTAGGTGACACTTGCACCTATCATTCCAATACTCCTCCTGATCTGCTCCCTACCCTTTACAGAGATAAATGTAAAATATCCAACTTTAGACTTTTGTAACCCTTGTTTCTTTTCATTAATTATATGAAGCCTAGTTTCTTGATATTTTAAAAAAATCCCTGAAAAATGATTATCCACCACCACCATGTAATGGATAAGCTCTACCTGGGATGTATTAGCTCTGAGATCTTCAAATTGGCCTACTAGCTGCCCCTCAGCATTCTGTGATCTTTTCTCACATTCCATTTTCCGAATGACTGAATTAACAACATGGTGGATCATATGTTAATTAAAATTTCCATACCTAAAAATGGAAAATATGTTTGGAAGTTGGTGAAACCGTGATTTCAGGTCTTTGAGAGAAGTCTCTGATATTGTCTTTCAGTTGTATCACCATAAAAAATCATGAAGCATGAAAGGCATCATGTGCCTCCCAGTTTGGCTCAAAACTATTTTTAGAGGGGGAGGTGTATTTTGGGATTAATTCACTCAATTATTTTTCGTTTCTCCACTCCCTCAAAAACCATATCATCTTCACCTTATATTGTTGGATAAATTAGCATGGATTCTCCTCCCTATATATTATCCACCAAAATTGATGTTACTAGACAAAAGATCAGACCCATTGCTCACATCTATAGGTAACAAATAAAAATGGGAAGGATATCATCATAGTAATTAATATTATTAACCAGTTTATAGATCAGATACTTGAATTGATTCCTCCCTAACATCCCTGGTCTCAACATATCATGTTAGGATCCCCTGATGATGAATATTTTCCTGACATTTCTCAGATTCAATTATGGGAGTCTATCCAAAATCTCTGACTTCACGGCCATTAGCTATTCTTCCATTAGAAATTGGAGAAGGATATAATTTGATGCATTGGTCACTAATCACCATATGAATTATCTCCATTGACAAAGTTTCATGAATCAAGTGGTCATGATTATAACATCAGATGTAATGTTTGATTGTGTAAAAATAATGACTCACATCCATCCAATTATTTATTAAATTCCTCAAATGCTTCTATAGAGTTAATAATTTTAATTTGTACAAGCATGATTTCAATCTTCATGTCTCAATTTTAACATTTCATGAATTAATTTCCCAAGAACCATTGTATCCTAACCTGTAGGGACACATGGGACATCGAGATCATGATCTATCAAGAAACCCCCCTCCAATGACCCGGTGCCCTGATCAAATTCTTGTAAGATAATATTAGGTTCAATTGTGGTCATCATATGGTCTTATTGTGTATGAGGAAGACATAAAACTTCATATAGAACTATAGTTAGTGATAGGTAAATGAATCCTTTTGATTGGAATCTGACATTACCCGGACCCACCTCCCTCTCTACCGTAACGACATTGGATGGAGATTCATTTTTTGACACTTCTTCTGTCAATGGTATGGACTCACTAGAATAAGTATGTTTCTTATCTATAATGTCCCCCTCGATCCTTGAAGGAGCAATTCTATACCCCTTAATGATAGAGAGTGAATAAGGTCCTACAAAAATAAATCAAATTCAAATGGATATGTTATTGAAGTCATATGATTAAATTATATTGAAAAGAATTAATGAATCACATATTTTTGACAGGCTTATTTCCAATCTTTGGTTTTTTCCCTAACATAGTGAGGGGCCTAGGTCAATCCTCTTAGTTAGGTGTACTAGAGGTTGTATTTAGGAGGACCCTCTCTCCATCTCCTCCTCCATTATCCTATGACCCGAGGATAGATTTGAGGACTCGAGAGACTCACCCAGCACTTCGATGGGGGTGCCGATCAACATCATTAAAGTAATCCCATCCAATAGTTTATTCATCAGCCAGCCATTAAGTGGCACCTAGGTTTATCATATCTTACAATCACATTTTTTCTATAATATAGCTATCATTGAAATATATCAACATCTCTATCTCACTGATATATTTCCCCACCTCATAAAAATTAGAATGAGGGTGAATATGAAGAGGTTCTCAAATATCCCCACCCTACAGATCTGTTAACTGGCTTAGAAAACAACACACAAAACTCTAATATTGTGGGTTATGACTTTCTAGGATTGGACTTCCAGAGGCTGAACATAATATGAATTTTCTTCATTGGGATTTGAGGAAGACCTAACATCCTATGATATTATGTCACTTTCAGTCCTCTATACTCTACAGGATATTGGGAAACTTGATCTCGAGTCTCCTCTTATTAGTGACTAGACCGCCTCGGCCTAAAAGATGTGTTCTTTTTTACTCTGGCTTTCTCTATATCCCTTGAACATGATTATATTGAATAATTTAGATCTATATCATCATCACCCCAATACTGAACACCCATTTGTTCTTACAAATCCTATAAGTCATCACGGCCTCGATTCGAGGGATTTTTTTGTCAACACCCCTTTATGGTAGGAATAATCCAAGCACTAGAATACCTGTAGATTATCCCAATGGGTGAACTTAATATAATTATCTTGATTGAAACATGGGATACCTCAATGTCCATGATGATCTAAGATTTCTATTTACCATCTAGAGTTTCTCAAACAAAACGTGTGTGGGCGAGAGACATTTGGTTGTTGTAGATGCTTGAATTGGTGGGAAAATTGATATGGCAGAATGTCCTCACATACTATCTTGATATCAATATGGTCTTCCCATATTCTATTTCTGAATTAAATCATGTATAACCACATGTCTTCATTACCAATTTAATTTTCAATTAATGTTCTAGTATATGGATCACCATATGGGAAGAATATAAACTCTCATGGTATGTTAAAATTCTTCTACAGTTCTCCATATTTCAGTGATAAAGGTTGGATACCATGACAATCGCGAATGAATGTGTGAAACCTAACTTTAGTAACATGATATCTACTCATCAGGGAACATGATATAAAGTGTACATAAATACACCCCCATAGCTCTTGAAATGGACTTGAAATTTGGTATGGTGTTTTCCTGATGTACATGTGCAGTAGAAAATGGTATATTATTTCAATAATAGGGTCATATGGAACTATGTGGTTCCCTTCATCTAATTTGGTCACTAGGAATAATGTCCCCAGCCTCATTATTTCATAAAATTCATGGATCATAAGTAGGTAGGTACTCAACCACATTTCAAGAAACCCTGCAATATGAGTACATGGAGAGATGTCAAACTTGACTTTATAACCCCATCAGTTGAACTATACTTACTACAATTTAGGAAATAATTTTTTAGGAATAAATAAATTATCTAATGAGGGCCATCCCATTGGGAGTTGAAAAGTATAAACTTCTCCTTTTTGCTCAATGAACTTCTTCATCTATGCTTTAGGATGCATATCGGCCTTTGGGTGACGGTATTACTTCTTAATATTAATGGCCATATTCAATATCTCACAAGTCAATATAACCATATGGTTAACACCATCCTAGGTGGATATAGGTGGGATGAACTCATCATACATCTCTCCAAAAATGGGCTCCCCCACAACCTTATCATTATTAAAAAGGATAAATTCGACTTTTCCATGTTTCACTTGGAAATTATTTTTATGTGGATCCATTAGCTCAAATATTTGTGGTTTATGTCTAGGTTCTTATAAACATACATCTATTCCACCCAAATCGACTCATAAATGATAATGTTTTGAAGATCATTCTTAAATTTTGTGCAGTTTTTTCACACCCAATATGACTACATCCATTTGGTCTTGACTCCCTTTCCAAAACTGAATTCCCAATCCACTTTCAATCATTTTAATTTTACTATCATGGAAGAATATAAGGTCGATTGGTAGTAGTGATGTTTTTATTCATGGGTGTGCGGCTTAAAATACATGGAACATTTCTCTGGTGCATAATTCATGTAGTATGAACTATTCTTTCAATGATAAATATGAGCTTACATGAGATTTTATATGTGGAACAATTATTTTATTCCATGAACTAGGACTTCAACAAATAACTCTAAAGCATTGGTATGAGTGCATCTCTCATAATTTCATGATAATATAGAGGCATATAATCACTTCAAGGGTACTCACATTGGTACTTCTTCATATGTTTTTCTATGTTTAGGTGGTGGGAGTAACACATGTCTTTATATTCTAGCATGACAGTTTAAGAATCAATGAATAATGAGTAGTAGCTTATTTATCTAAATCCCTTCGAGTTTCCATTATAAATATACATAGAAAACATTATGAAGTTATATAAGATTCAAGGACATTGTTTTTTGTTTAATTAAAAGGGGGTAATTTTGACAAACAAGTGGCCTTGCATAGGCCACATAAGTGACATCACACAAGAAACTCACTCAAGTGGCATCACATGGGCTACTCACTCATGTGGCCTTTCCTAGGACACTCACTCAAGTGGCCTTACATTGGCCACTATCTCTCGTTGCTTTGCATAGGCCACTCGCTCACGTCTTATGAACACATATGAATGATACATGGAAATATATTCATGAACATGTGAATCCAAGAACTACAACATGAACTCTATTCTTGATAAAAGATAAATATAAGAATATTGGGAGAATTATATAGATAGGTGAACCTATTTAGAAATGATCAGTAACCCACACAACTAACCTACATTGTTGACTTGAGTGGATGACATGTGCAGTTAACCTATGTGAACTACTTGCATGTGTGAACTGAGTGGTGTATATATTTATTCCTCTACATCAAGTTCAAACTCTATTCTTCTAATCAGGTCCAATCATTAGGGGTGGGTTTTGTTTACACATGTTCTTTTCACATGAGGGTGAGAAGAATAAAAGGAAAATACCACTTGTAATAAAGTGGTGAAAGTAACCAAGGATAATCATCAAACTCACCCAAGTCAATTTGCAATCTAATAGGATCACGTAGACCCAACCTGTGTTGCCTAGAAAACGAATTCACACCTCTGTGATTAACCTACATGATTAGGGGTTTCCATACTAGACCCAACCCAAAGGATTCGACCCGAACCAATTGGGTTGGGACAGGTTGTGGGAAATATTGTTCAGGTCGGGTTTGTAAGAGGTTGACCCATGGATGGGTTGGGTCTATTCTTAGGTTGGATACATATCAACCCAACAAACCCATTGACCTGAGGCTGTATAAACAAAAACCCTACCTCGCGTCATGACCCATCCTAGCCACCCTAATTCCCTCCCCCCTCGCACTTTCCCGCCTCTTCCCCCTTCCTCTCCTCCTCCTCCATGAAATTCCATCACACACAACAAGATGGCCTCCATTATCCTCTTCTCCTAGCTTGCCTCCTCCCCACCCCAGACATATTCACCCCTCCTCTCCTCATCTTCCCCCATCACCATGTCATTCCCTCACACGTGGGAAAACCATAATCCCTTTCATTCATCCTTCCCTCACCACCAGCGACTTTCCTCATTCCTCCTAATATACTCCATTCCTCCTAATATACTCCATTCCTCCTCCTCTCCTCACTTGCCTCCTCCCTAGATAGATAGATTCCCTCATAAGAAATCAAATGAAATCAATCCTACCAGCACACTCATCCCTAGCCTATCGTGCATTTTGTCTGGTGGGACTAGTGGTAATGTAAGATTTTTTTTAGCATGTTCGTCAAATTATCTTACTTAGGTAATTTATTTATGAACCTACATGAGTCGGATTAGATTGCATGTGTGCACATTTCAAGCATGCTGTGAATGTTTCTCATTTCAGTTGTATAAACAGTAGGTATACATGTGTCGTTAATTTTGATTTCCACCCCCCCTAAAAATTATTTGTAACTATAGTTATGGATAAATCCTTATAGTTTGTAGTTAACAACTCTTGGAAGGATATGTTCCTTTCTTCCTGCCTATCCACCAATATAATATTTTCTTATATCCATTTCTGTATACTGATTTTGGTAAACATTCAACCAAGAATACTAGTAATCCAATCTTATCCCTATGGTTTGACATGGTTACTCACCAAATTATTTGTCGTGGTGACTCTATCCACTTGTAGGGGAATGTTTTTTCATCACTAAAACACATTTACACAATGAAATTTTGTTCCATATCCATGGACTTTGTTAGGAATGTGGGCTAGATGGGGTCGTGTAAGGGGGTATTTACTGTTAGCGGGAAGTATAATAATTATGTAGTTGGTCTATTATATCTAGTTGTAGTAGATAGTGGCTAGGAAGGTCATATAGGGTAATAAATGTGGAATGTATGGTGTAGTGGTGCTGGCTGGTGCAGTAGGGGGGAGGGGGAGGGGCTCGATAAGTGTAGGGAAGTTGGTAGGGGGTGTCAGTGCAAGGGTAGGGGAGGCGGAGGGGCTTGTTCAAGGATTGTTGGTGGGGAGGGATAGGTTTTTTTAGGGAAGGGGGTATGGGGAGGGGTTGTTTTACTATTGGGGGAAGGTAGAGGGTTTCGTCCAAGGGCAGGTGGTGGGGGAGGGGCTAGGGTAGTAGGGGGAGGGGAGGGGCTGGTGCAGCCATGCAAGTGGGAGGTGCAGGGATTTGGGTTGGGGATGGGGAAGCATGGCGTAGGGGGATGGTGGGGCTGCAGTGGGGGGGAGGGGGAGGGGGATCTTCAATGGAACAAGGGAGGGGGAGGGGTTGGCTGTTGTAGTGTAGGACAAGGGGTAGGGGGAGGGGCCGATGTAGTGCATGGGGGAGGGGGAAGGGCTAGTGCAATATGTGGGTATGGGATGGTAGTGGTGGGGATAGTGCAGTAGGTGGCTAGGGGGCTAGGGGGAGGGGAGGGGATGGTGTAGGGCTGGGGGAGGGTATGGTGTAGTAATGGGGAGTGGGGTGGGGGCTGGTTTATGGCATGGAAATTCTATGGTGTAATAGGGGGTTTGGGGAGGGGCTAGTTGAAGGGAAGGTGGAGGGGAGGGCTGGTGCAGTATGGGGGAGGGGGGGTTGTGCAGGGCAGGGGGACTAGTGCAGTAGGGAAGGGGTGCAGGGGGGAGGGGGCTGGTGAGGGTGGAATGTAGGGGGGAGGGGGAGGGTCTAGTGTTGGGGCTGCTGAAACAGGGGGATATGGGGCTGGTGGGGGTGTAGTGTGAGGGTGAGGGGGAAGGTGGTGGGTTGGTGTAACAAGGTGGCTTAGGGGGCTGGTGGGGGTACAGTGCATGGAGGGAGGGGGAGGGGATGGTGGTAGGGATAGTGTAGTGGGGGGATTGGGGGATAGTGGGGGTGCAGTGCTGGTGGGAAGGTGGAGGGGCTGGTGTAGGGGGTGGGGGTGCTGGTGCAAAGGGTAGTAGGGGGGTCTAGACCCAACCCAACCCAATGGGTTTGACCCGACCCAGCCGGGTTGGATCAGGTTGGCTCAGGTTGTGGAAAACATGTTCTGGTTAGGTTTTTATTGGGTTGACCCATGTATGGGTTCAATCGGGTATCAGTTTCGCTACATATCATCCCAACCTGACACTTTGACCTGAGGGTGTATGAAAAAAAACCCTACCTGGTGTCGCGACTCAGCCTGGCCACCCTAATTCCCTCCCTCCCTCTCTCTCACCTGCCTATTTTTTCATCCTCTCCTATTTCCCCTCCCCAACCTTCCCTTGTGCATGACTGGATATCCTCCCTTCTCCTCCTCTCTTCACTCGCCTACTCCCCTCCCCAGACATATTCTCCTCCTCCTCTCCCCCTCCTCCCCCTAGACCCCAACCTTCCATTGTGTGTGGCCAAACCCAAATCTCATTCCTTCTCCCTTCCCTCACAACCAGTGATTGGCCTCCTTCCTCATACTCTAATACCTTCCTACTCCTCTCCCCACTCACCTCCTCCCTGGATGGATAGATTCCCTCACTAGCAATCCAAAGAAATCCATAATATCGCCTCACTCCTCCCTATCCTATCGTGCATTCGTTCTGGTGGCACTGGGGGTAAGGTAAGTAGTTTTTTTAAAAACCTTTATCAAATTATCTTTCATACATAATTTATTTATGCACCTATGTGACTCGGATCCGAGTGAAAGTGTGTACATTTCAAGAAGGCAGTGTAATTTTTTCATTTATGCTGTATGAGTAGTAGGTATACTTGTGTGATTTTTTTTATTTTCATTTCCACTAAAAATTATTTTTCACATTAGCTAAGGTGTTATCCTTCTTGTTAGTAGTTATCAACTCTATGAAAGATATGTTCTTTTATTCCTTCTTGTACACCTATCTTCTATTTTCACATAGCCATTTCTGTATACTGATTTTGTTAAACATTCATCCTAGAACTATCGTAATCCAAAAATATCTGTGTGGTTTGACTTGGTTACTCAACAAATTATTTATTTTGGTGACTCTGCACACTTGGAGGGGAATGCTTTTTTTACTACAACACGTTTTCACAATGAAATTTAGTGCCATTTCCAAGGACATTGTTAGGAACATGGGCAAGTTGTGGTTGTGTAAGGGGGTGTTTACTGTTAGGGGAAATATAGTAATTCATTAGTTTTTTCAATTCTAGCCAGCTGTTGTAGATAGTGTCTAGGAAGGTTAGGAAGGGTAATAAATGGGGGTTCGATGGGGATTGGTGTAGGCTGGTGCAGCAAGAGGGAGGTGTTTTTGTAAGAGAAGGTGATGGGGAGGGGTCTAGGGCAAGGGCATGCAATAGGGGAGGTGTTGGTTGGTGTATGGAAGGGGGTAGGGGGAGGGGATGGTGCTGTAGGGGGAGGGGTGAGTGCAGCAGGGCATGTTATAGGGGGGGATAGTGGTGAGGCTTGGGCATCATGAGGTAGGGGGCTTTGGGGGTGAATTGTGGGTAGGAGGGGGAGGGGCTAGTGCAAGGGAATATGGGAGGGGGAGGAGCTGGCGGGTGTAGTGTAGGGAAGGGGGTAGGGGTAGGGGCTAGTGTAGTGAAAGGGAGGAGGGGGAGGGTCTGGTGCAACATGGGGGATGGGGAGGGGCTGGTATTGTAGGTGGGTAGGAGTTGGTGGAGGTGGGGATAGAGTAGTTGGTGGTAGGGGCCGGTGGGGTAGGGGGATGGGCTTATGCATGGAAGGAAGAGGGGGAGGGGCGGGTGGAGCAGGGGGAGGGGGAGGGGATTGTGTAGTATGTTGGGTAGGGGCTAGTGGGGGAGAAATGGGGGGGTTGGTGCATTAAGGTGGATGGGAAGGAATGGTGTAGGGAATGTGGAGGTGCTGGTGCAGTAGGGGGTTGGGGGAGGGGCTGGTGTAAGGGCATGGGGGAGGGGGCAGGGCTAGTGCAGCAGGGGGAAGGGGAGGGGTTTTGCAGGGCAGGGGGTTCATGCAGCGGGGGAAGGGGTGTAGGAGGGAGGGGGATGGTGTGAGTGTTATTCAAGGGGGAGGGCTGGTGGTGGAGCTGGTGCAGTATGTGTGATAAGGGGCCTATGGGGGTGTAGTGTAGGGAGAGGGGTTTGGTGATGGGGCTGGTGCAACAGGGGGATAGGGGGATTGTGGGGGTGCAGCACAGTGGGGAGGGGGAAGGGCTTATGGTAGGGCTATTGTATCAGGGGGGGGGATATGGTGGTGGTGGGAGTACAATGCAAGGGGGGTTGGTATAGGGGAGTATGGTGTAGAGGGTAGGGGGTTCTGTTTGGTGGTGCCTAGTCCAGGGGGTAGGGGCTAGTGCAGGGGGATGTGGTGGTTTGGGTTTGTGGGGGGTTAGGTCTGGGGGGCTGGGTTTGGGGACATCCAGTTAGGTCGGGTTGGGTTGGGGTCGGGGTCGAGTCAGGACAGGTTGGGTCAAGATTACACATAGAACCCAACCTAAATGGACCCGACCCAAATTTGGTTGGGTTGGGTTGGGTCCTTCGGCCATGCGTCAGGTAACCCAACCCCAACAAGGTGGGTTGGGTCTTGTTAGTTGATCATGAATCATATGACCCAAACCAACCAGACCAGAGCATATTTGGGTGTGTCGGGTCCTGAAACATCCTTGACCTGACCCAAACTGATCCATGGACACCCCTATGAGTTACTACACCAAGTGTTTTTTGGATGTTCCTACTCAATATAGTCAAAATTAGGGTATGAAATGAGTGTATTTATAGACATCCTCCTAAAAAAATCATTCTTCATAACTAGAGATCAAATCATTCTCCGGAGTTAAGGAACCATCGGAAAAGTGAAATGTCCTTGAAGGAATAATCATCTTGCTTCGCTGAATTAAAATATTTTTCACCAACATTTTATGGTAACCTAATTACTAATATGAGATTATTTGGGGATGATTTTTTATATGAAATATTCCCATAAGTGAACATCTTTTGGATGAACACTATTTCTGAGATAATGAAATAAGACCCCATAACTGAGTGGAATCTTAGGGAATCAGAAGACATGAAACATGGATGTTATTCTTCCAGGAAGAGTAGTTTTTTATCCAATGGTAGGAAGTGAAATTTCAAGGGTACATGTGGGGAAATTAATTTTCAAGTGGAACACACCAATATCTTTTTGGTGTGTCACTAGTGTGGTAGGCCATGCCATAAAATTCTCCAGTGTTTGTGGAACCTGATCATGTGTCGGGCTTTCGGTCATATGGGTCTCCCCTAGCATTTATGAAAATATTTTCATCCAATTACATTTTAGCATGGTATTTTCCAGAACCACCTTTAGGTGTAGGATAAACAACTCCTCATCATGAAAAAATATGGTCTTCTACCATCTGATCAGGACAAGGGGGTGGTCATTGACAAGGAAATCAAGGCTCAGGGATCCAACAATAGCAGAGTGGACCTAATCAGGCTACTTAGGCAACATCGTATGGTCATGTTTCAATCCACATATATGTATTTTTCCTATGATTTAGGAGTATAGTACATGGCCATATACACTGAAAGGTATAATTCTGGTAGCCTCTACTCTAGTATCTACATTATTTGATATAGGTGCATCACACTCTTTTCTATCAGCCACAACTATTGGAATTTCTTGGATTATTGATAGAGTATCCTAGTTGAGTTATGAATCATGACACCCTGTTATGAGTTTAGGATGCGAGTATACATCTTTACAAGGAGTTGCCCCTTTAGATGGGTGGGTACCATTTTTTATGGAGTTTCATCATCCTCGAGAAGACTGTTCTTGACCTCATTCTCATTATGGGCTGGCTTTGAATTTATCAATCCCAGGTGGATTTCTATCACTGTCGTGTGTCTTTCACATCACCTGAGTGATAGACTAGATGGATAGTCTCTTCATGAGTGATTAGGAAATCCCAATTTTGGAAACCCTCCTGTGGTGGATTGTTCCAAGGATGTATTCACTTATTATTTCTCCTACTTACCTCCAAAGTGAGAGCTCAAGTTGAAGATCAGGATTGTTTTAGGTGTGGTATTGGTGTCCATATCTCCCTATAGAATGAAACATATAAGGGTATTGGAGCTCAAAATGACATTGTAAGATTTATATTCCATGGGTTTTATTAAACCCAACACATCACCGTGGGGTTCTCCAGTCCTTTTTTCCTAGACAACGGATAATAACCTTTACTATGTGTGGATTAACACAGATTGTACCCGGTTATGGTGGAGAAAAAGTATCAACTGCCTTGTCTAGATGAACTATTCGTTCATCAATGAGGATTAATAGTTTTATCCAAGACTTATTTGAGGTTGGTCTACCAACAGGTTCAGGTGAGGCCTTCTTATATACAACATACAATGTTCTAGAGAAGGATAGGCTAATACAGTTATCTGGTCATTCAATTCAGTCTAAAAACACACCAACAGTCATCATGGAATTGGTGAATCATGTTTTCTACATGTAACAAGATTCTATTGTGGTGTCATTCCTTGATGATGTCATATTGTATTATCGCTAGCCATGACCATGAAAAACATCTAGAGATCATGTTGAATACACAGAGAGGGAACCAACTACTTGAGAAGCTATGTAAATTTCACTTTTCATTTGAAACATTCACTTCATGGCTTATATTATATTTGAGGTAGGTATATCTATTGACCTAGAAAAGGTGAGGATTGTAGTTTCTAGGAAGGATCCCAAGAATGTATTCTATATACAAATATTTTAAGGTATGGTTGGCTATTGCATGAAATTATTATAAAACTGCTCTTGAATCAATGCCACAGTTACGATCTTGACCATGAATGTTGTGAAATTGGACAGTTTTGAATCTTGTGAGATGAATTTTAAATAGTCAAAGGACAATTGAATTCAGAATTGATCCTGATTATTCCTCTACCAAGAAGAAGTTTTAACATTTGTTGTGATGCTTTAAAGATTTTCCTTGGTATAGTTTTGATGTGGGTTGATCGGGGTATAGCATATGGGAACCGTGAGCTGAGGCCTCATGAGAATAATTACACTACACATGACCTTGATCTAGAAATCATGGTTCTTACTCTGTGTTTTTGGAGGAACTATCTATTGGGTGAACAGTTTGTTATTTATATAGACCATAAATTTCCTAACCTATCCTAGTGGGGCATGTTCTGTGACTACCCCAAGCCCACCACCATTAGGAAAGGGGTTGGCGACTAGCATCGAGTATGAATATCTCAAAAATGGGAGGCCTTTTCCTAAGTACTTGTACACACACAAAGAACTTTTATCCAACAAAGATGAAAGGGGAAAACACCAGCCACCAGACATACATACACTAAAGAAACAAACGTATAGTACAAAGAGTGTAAAGTAAAAATGGTAAACAGGGCTAGTATACCAGACCATTGAAAATAAAAATTAAACATAAGAAAGTAAACAAGATGATAAAACTCATTGGAAGAATACCCTACATGAAGTGTAGGTGTAGGTTAGCTGTCAGATGTTGTAGATGCTTGCCTCATTTGCCTAGTCACTCTATGCTCTACCTGGTCCTGGCCTACTTAGGTTTTCGTTAAAATGTTGGTCTTCTATACCATACTCGACACATGAAGTAAAATCCATTATAGGGGTGAGTGAAATAGCACTTAGTAGGACACCCTGAAACCAAAATGGAATGACCATAATGAAAAGTTCACATGGATTATTTGTCATATCACATAGGTATAAGTCTATAGCATGATTAAAGATTATCATCCACAGTCCACAGAACACCCAGTATGGATTAGACATGTTGTCCCGATGATATACTCATTCCCGATAAGACACTTAGTCATAATGAGACACTCAATCATGATAAGACATGTAGTCTCGATAAGTCATGTAGCCTCAAAGTCATATAGTCTCTATATCACATAGACTATGAGTCACAACCAACCAAATTATTCCTCAAATAGAATGTTTATTCTTGGAGATCATAATCTTCAATCCCAAATTCCTAGGTCACATTCCATAAAACAGAATTAGAGTATCTCAAAAAGATTATTTCATCTGAAGGGTCCCAATACAGTAGATGACTCGTCAAAGATACATACGGTTTGAAAGTTATTTCCATTTTAGTGAATAGGTATGGCCTAGGATAGGTATGGCCCGTCCCGGTTCGTCTGACCAGACCTGAACCAGATGGTCTGTTTCACCCCTAACCATCTTGGCCCATTGGGCCACGTGATCCATCCCATAGGGATATTGGTCCACAATTTGCTGGACTATTGGAGCGAGTCGGTCTGTCCTTCCCGACCCACCCTTAGGCGGGCCGATACCTACATTGCATTAGACATGGCCCATTGGCTGTGTCTCCCCAGGTCAATGCAGTCGAACTACATTTCATGTGGGAAATTAGTTTGACCACCTCATACTCATAGCTCTATTGCAGTTCCTCCCTCTGACGCAGCTCAGTGAGTCGTGTCCCTCCACTGGTGCGGCCTCCTACCATGATTTTTCACCACTGCCCACACCTGGTCTTGAGCTAGAGGCCTCTTCTACCTCCACCTATGGTCCTCAACCATGGGTTGTCCCACAGCTGTAGTCCCATTGTACTGTGGTTCACCACTACCGCCAGATTCCATGTCGACAACCGACCACCTAACCCAGCCACGTCGAAGGGCGGGTGCTACTTCTACTATCGGCCGCCCCTCCGATGGACTAGTTTCATCATGCTTCACCTCAAAATGTCAAAGATACTGCCTCCAGTCACAGCCTCATGCTACAACCACCTCGCACAACTGTGGCCCCAGATCCTATTCTGGATCGATTCACCCTATAAAGAATGAGAATAAAATTATAGAATGGTGGTGTGGAACAAGAACACCCAAAGTTGATTGATCTGGGTCTTGTTCATGTCGTCCTTATATTAACATCTTATTGGGTTGATCAGGGATTTTCATTTGGAGAGTATGAAAGGGAAATAAATTCACATAGAATTTTACCCCTACCCAGATTCTGGATCGATTAGTGAAGATCAGTCATCATCATCGGTGATCCATTTTCAAGTGATCTCAATCCTTCATTTTGTTGTTCGTCGTTCTCTAACTAGATGTATCACCAATTAATTTTATTTTAAAGAGTATTCAAAGAATTTCTATAGGATTTTTAATCTAATCTCATTCCTTATAGATATGTTAAAACAAGGAAACATCTTTTAGTATTTCTATTTCATTTATGAAAGGACACAACTACTCAGTTGTGGCATCACGGTGTCACTACGTCACTGTGAAACAATTAAAAAATTAAAATAATCTATTTTCTATGTTTTTTTATTTTCTTTTAAAATTTCTAAAAATTAACTTTTAACCTCGACTTGAGATGGTTGAGGTTAAGCCACGCCTAAGGTAAAGTCATTGTTTTGAATGCAACAATGATCTCATATGTTTGTTTTATGAACTAATTTAAATGATATTAATGATCACTGTTAGCTAAACTAGAATTTTTAATTAACAAATAAAAATTATTAAAGGATTTATTCTAGTCAAATTGGGCCTCATAATGCCATTCTGACCCAACTATTGGTCTTATATTGTTTCTAAATTAATTTATAAGAATAATCTTGAGAAAATTCCGAGTTATTACATTCTTCCCACCGTTGGGATTTACACACAAAAAATCCAAAAAAGGGGATACTCAACAAAAAGGGGTACTAAGCATGAATCAGAGCCTCCTACTCCCAAGTTCTCCTCTTAAGATTCTCGTTCATCCATCGAATACACACTAGATGAATCGAATGTCCCTGAATGATCTTCTATTGCCAATCCTCTATCTTTATCGAGTACTCTTAAAAAGTATACCCATTGTCAATTTCTAGAATTCCCTAGTTTATGAAGTGTTATGGATCATGAAAGAACCTCCTCAGATACAAAACATTAAATAAATCATACACTTGATGGATTTGTGGGGGTAGTTCTATGTGGTGAACCACCTTTCCAACTCTACTTAGAATCTGGAAAGGGCTGATGAATATCCAAGATAACTTGTCACCCCGATCAATTCTATGTAGTCCTCAATGATGAAAGATCTGAAGTAACACATGGTATCCTTCCTTGAACTCCATTGGACTTTGTCTCCTATCTTCATATGATTTATGTCTGCATTGTGAAGTCCTCATCTGCTCCTGGATAATCACCACCTTATCGATGGTAGCCCTCACCATCTCTAGACCCATGATTGCTTACTCTCATGGATCTATCCAAGATAGTGGTGACCAGCATGGTCACCCATACAGGGACTAAAATGGTTCCCTACCAATGGTGGAGTGGAAGCTATTGTTTTATGCAAACTCCACCAGAGTTAGGTGATCCTCCCAACAATGACCAAAATACAGGATAAAATCATGTTGCATGTCTTCTAATGAATGGAGATTCCTCTCCGTGTGGCCATCTATCTGGGGATGAAACACTATGTTCAAGTGAAACTGAGTATTGAATTCCTCCTATAATCCCCTCCATATTAGGGATGGGAAGAAGGAATCACAATCTAAAACAATCATCAAAAGCACCCTGTGAGGCCGAACTATCTCAATAACGTACATGCATCCCATGCTTCCTACTGAACCATGCTCCAAGATGGGTAGGAAATGGGCTGACTTGGTGAGTCAATCAATAATCACCCAGATGGTATAGTGTCCCTACAACTTCTGTGGGAAACTGGTCATGATTTCCATCGATATTCCATCCCAATTCCACTCTATAACCACATGCGACTAAGCCAAGCCTGATATAACATGATGTTCTACATTCAATTGCGGACAAATGATACATCAAGAAATGAAATCTACTACAGTATTCTTCATCCATGAACAATAGAACTGATATATGAGATCTCATTACATCCTTTACACACTCGAGCGTACCACCAGAAAGGATGTTTGAAACTCTATGAGAACCTCCTCTTGCAGCACCACTAGTAGAACAATCATATCTTTGAAAAATGCATTGTTCCACCCACCTAACGAATATCTATTTTGGGCTTGACATATAGATAAATGAGCATGTTGGGTCTCACAATTTATATTCCAATGTTTTTCCTTCCTAAATATCTATAAGAGTGCAGGATTGAAAACCATCCAATGATGGTAAGATGATCTATCACTATCAATGAAGGATATCTGCATAGCGTCTAACCGCTTTGACACCTCACTCACCAACAAAAAGATTGATCTCTTGTTGAGTGAGTCTACAACAATGTTCCTCTTTATAGAATTATAGAAAATCTCAAAATTCATAATCCAAAAGGAACCCTATCTGCCACCCCTGTTTCATGTTTTTCTCCTTATGGAAGAAGATATACATGATATTTTTGTGTTCATAGTAGTTATTAAACCATTCACCCATCAAGTAGTGCCTCAACATCTTCAATATGAAAACTACTACTGATATCTCAATATCATGGGTCATGTAGTTATTCTCATGTTATCTCAATGATCATAAATCATAAGCAATCACTGATAAAAACTACATCATGTCACAACCAAGTCTGGTCCCTGATGCAGTGTAGAACAATACATACTTGATGCCATCCTCTGGTAGTCTCAAGTTATGGGAGATCATTTTTCTCTGTCGTAGCTCTTAAAATCAAAGATGGAACTTCTCAATCCTCACAAAGGGTTATCCCTCAATGAAAAGCCATCAATGGTGATGCTATCCAAGAAAATTTGGGAAGAAACCAGTGATAGTACCCATCCAAACCCAAGAAACTCCCCACTTTGGTAACATTCCTCTGTGGCTCTTGAGAAATCTCCACATTAACCTTTGAAAGATCCACTGAAATTATATCATTGGAAATGATGTTTCCCAGAATGCGAGACTCCAAAATTCAGAACATACACATCGAGATATTTTCATAAAGATGGTACTCTCAGAGAAAGTCCAGGACCATCCTTAGTTTCATCACATTCTCATCTTTAGATGCTATGTAACACCAGAATGTCATCAATGAAGACCACGAATAACCCATCAAGGTAAGGCTAAACGATACCATTCCTATTTCCGATGAAATCTACGGGCACACTGGTCATGCCGAATAGCATCACCAAGTACTCATAGTGGCTATTCAGACTTCTGAAGGCTCTCTTCAATACATCCTCATATCTTACACAAAGATGATGATAGATAGACCTGAGTTCTGTCTTCGAAAACCACCTTGATCTCTTAATATGATCGAATAGGTAATCAATTCTCGGTAGGGGATATTTGTTCTTCACGATCAATTGATTTAGGGGACGATAGTCCACACATAGCCTTAGTTTACCATATTCCATTTTGGAAAACAATACTAGGGTTGCACTGTGTGAAACACTAGTTCTCACAAGGCCCTTTTTCTCCAGGTCCCCAAGTTGTACCCTCAACTCACGATCTCCATAGGAGCTATCTGATATGAATGTGTAGATATCAGTGTCATACCCGGGTATAAATCAATGTTGAATTAAACCTCCCTATGAGGATTTAATCCCTTAACTACATCGGGAAGGATTTCCCCATACTGATCCAACCATATTAGAAAATGAGGAATCCTTTTATCTATTGCATCAAGGGTAATACAAGAAAACTGGTGAGTAATTGGTTTCACCCTCCTCTATGAAAGTCCATCCTATGATGCATGTTATTCCTTTTAACTATTAAAGGAAAACATAGTCCTATCTCCGCAAACTCATGATACTCTATGAATATAAAAATCAATTTGATCATGTACTACAGATAACTATTCCATTCTCAGAATGACGTCATATGGCCTCGACACATCCACTAGGAGATCCAAGATAATGATCTCACCTCCAAGAGTAATCTCACTCTATTGGAACCAGTTTTTGATCGTTGAGTCCACTTCCATAGGAGTCTCTAAAAGCAAGTATTGAGCCTACAGATCCACTGGATTTTTAAAAATCCAAACAAGGTTTGTGGAATGAAAAGAGTGACTAGAACCAGTGTCTATATGAACTGCAACTATGGTGGAGAATTCAAGGATCATACTTCTAATCATCTCTCTATCATTTGGATCATATTCCCTTATCAGTTGATGTTGGGACTTCCCTTGTCCACCATCTCTTGGAGGCCGTGGGGAACCTCTTGGGGGTGGTGGTGGTAGTACCTCAAAACTCCACCCACCACCTACTAACCTACCTACACCCCTTCAATGTCTGGAACATTACAAACCATCCTTCTTGAAAATATGTCTATGCATCATAAATCCCTTAATAGTCTGTTAATCATCCATGAGGAATTTCGGGCAATAGGGAGCCCAATGTCCCCAACCATGACACATGTAGTGCAAGATGTGGTTCAATTTACTCTCTCTTCCCTAGGATCCTCTACCACTGACCATGTGTCCCAATTTTTTTAATGGACTGCTTGAACCTCTTGGGCCCATGCATCTACTAGCAGCTACCCATTTTGGAAGACAACACTACCTAGTGTCTGTTGGTAGATCCCACTACTTGTGAATTCTTTTCCATAAATCTCTACACTGGTAGAATATTCTATATAAATATTAAATAAGTCGATATTCTAAGGTATACCATCAATTAATTGATCTCCTGAAGAAACCCCTTCTTGATGGTCCAATCGCTGAATGACGAGTCTCACATATTGTATGCAGAGTAGTGAGATCAGGCTGTTAATCTTGCCGAGTACTCTGCAACCATCTGATTTCCTTACAGAATATGTATTACATCTTTTATACTCTTTAATTGTAATTTATATTCGAATAACTATTCTCATAATAGTATTTCAAAGTCCACCCAAGAGAGGGTGACCTCTTTATGTGTCTGGATCACTAAGTTGCACCACCATCCTGGAGTTCCATGAAGGAGGCTTGTGTTTACGACTTCTATCTGGTCATGTGGTGCAATCACATGGGGGAAGGCATGTGTGGTTTCCTCTAGACAATCCTTAGCTTCCATGGGATCTTTCTAACCCTTAAACATGGGATCTCTTGCCTCTGGAACACATATAATGAATTGAGCCTTTGTGAATACTCTACCGGTAGTATGGGTAGAAAATGCATATCGGGGGTGGTGGTATCAATAGTGCACCACCCAGTGGGGCTATCTATGGTACTGGTCCATGTACTGACACCTCCTCACTAGGAATACCATCCTCATGGTCACACAATGGAATCCTGGATAGCAGTATATGTAGATTCATCCTGAAACAGATCATGATAAACCAAAGTTAAAAGATTATACCTATAAGAGATGACTCAATAACAAAATAAGGACACACTCAAAAATATTATATGATGCATGTACCATTTATTTCCATAAAACTTGTGTTCTCATGTACTGAGTTAGAAAACACATTTCCAAATTCCTGGTGTATGGATAGGTCGTCCTCCGCACAGGCACTAGATTCCATGGCCTGAAAGCCAAACTCGATACACTTAACACTGTTTCTCCAAACCAATATGGTAGACTACAAGTCCTAATGTGGATCCAACCTCCTTATGATTCCACTATGTCAAAACCCATACTAGTGGGGAGTATCCCATAACTACTAGAATCCCACCTCCAATAGGCCATGGGATGGTGACTTGCACCGAGTAGTCATTTCTCACAAATGGGAGGCCTTTTCCGAAGTACCTATACATTCGCATATGACTCCCATCCCACAAATCTAAATGGTAAAAACACCAACCACTATGAATGCATACCCTAATAAAACAACCATAGAGTATGAGTACAAAAGATATATTGGGCCGATATACAAGACAACTAAAAGAAAAACTAAACATGAGCAATAACACAAGTCAATGAAAATCATCGAAAAAACCCTACCTGAAGGGTACAAGAAAGTCAGCTGTCAAAATCTATAGAAGCTCACCTCATCTGTCTGACCACTCTATGCACCACCTACACCTGGCCCACAAAGGTCATTTCCAAAACATCGATCATCTACACAATACATGGCATGTGTGGGAAGGGCCTGTGTAGGGATGAGAAAAACAATACTCACTAGGTCACCTCGAGACCATAAAGGAAGGACCTCAAAATAAAGTACACATTAAGTGTTTCTACCTCACACAGGTATAAGTCTATAACTCGAAAACCAAGATTATCATATGTAGTCCACAGAACATCCAATATGGATGAGACATCTAGTCCCGATAAGACACATTGACCCGATAAGACACATTGACCCGATGAGACACTCAGTCCCAATGAGACACAATGTCCTAATAAGACACCTACTATAAGTAAGTCATGTTTCCTCAAAGTCACATATTCTATTAGTAACTTTTTCTTCAAGTCACATCCTACCATAAGATTCCACTTATAGAACACTTGTTCCAAGATATAAAACTACTCAAGACCAAGGTCATATGTCAACATTCACTAAAAATCTATTAGAGTATTTCCAAAACGGATATTTCATCATAAGGGTCCCAACATCAAAGTCGCCTCATCAAACATACATACAAATTGAATGTAATGGTCATTTTAGTGAAAATGGGGATGAAATGGCCCGGTCAAGCTGACCCAACCTTACCTGACCAATCCTGGTCAGTCTGGGTTGGCTTGAACAAGACCATCCTGAAGGGATGGCTGGTTGGGTCACGTGGTCCATCCCATGGGTTTTCTAGGCCATGGGCTGCTATATCCATCGCTCTAGGCAGCTGGAGTAGCCAGGTCTGCCAAGCTCAGCCTTCCCTAGAAATTTTATCCCCATATTCATGTTGGTCGTGGCCTATAGGATGCATCTCACAAGGTCAATGCGGTTGGACAGTATATCACGTGGCCAGTCTATGTGACCATCTCACAGGTGTGACTTTGATGTGGGTCCTCTATTTGACACAGCTCAGGGAGCCACCTCCCTCCACCACTAGAGTCTCTTTCCATGACTTTTCACAAAAAAATGTGTCTGATGCCATTGTGATCTCCCTCCATAGGCTATTGAGCCGTTGACCTCCTCCGCCTCCACCCACAACCCCCTACCATGGGTTTTCCAACCATTGCGGTCATATTGGAACACAGTTCGCCACATCCATCGGTCTCCATGCTAGCGACCATCAGCCTTGCCAGAGACCAACAACCTCAGTGGGCCACGACCACCTCCACCACTGACCATTCCTCCTGCAGCATTGTTTCTCCATGCTGCGTCTGGAAAGGACGAAGCTACGACCACTGGTCGCCGCCTCAGGCTACCTCCACCTCACACTGCTATGAACCCAGATCATGTTCGAGACTGATGTGCCCAATGAAGAAAAAAACAATCGTGGAATGGAGGAGTGCAATAAGAACATGAAAAGTTCATGAATCAAGACCATGTTTATGGAAGCCATGATCTATCCACCTTAGGATTGATGAACGGTGTGTAAAACTAAATTGATTCTAAGAACATATAAAAACATTGAATCAACCCCCACATAGAAATGAACATCCCAATAGAACGATCGGCTCAAAGATCCACTTGATAATGGGTTGATTCACATTATTCATTTGGAATGGTCAAATGGGAAATGAAATCAAACAGAATTAAACCCCATACCTAGAGATTGGATTGATTGTTGAAGAATGTTGTGCATTGCTGAAGATCCATCCTCAAGAAATCTCGATCCATTATCTTTTCCTTCATTGTTATCCAATGAGAGGTTTCACCAATGCCTTCATTCCCGAGCATTCTAGGAATTTTTCAAGGATTTTGAATCTCACACCATTCCCTATCAAGCTGTTAAAATATGTAAATGTGTTTCACCATCGCTGTTTCTCTTTATTACAACATCACAACATTGGTTTATTTATGAAAGGAAGTAGGTTCTATGACATGGCGTTGTAGTGTCACTATGAAACAATAATACAAAAAAATAACATTTTCTAACATTATTTTATTTTTTATAAATTGTCCAAAAAATTAAATTTTACTCTCGAATTGTGATGGTCGATGTTAGGCCCCCCAAAGGTAAAGTTGTTGTCCCATATGAAATGGTGACATTATATTTTCGATCCAGGAACTTTTTTAAAAGATATTAAAGTTAAAAGTTAGCAACCTGAGAATTAGTAATTAACAAATGAACATTATTCAAGTATTTATTTCAGGCACACTGTACCTATGAGTCTCATGCTGACTCAATGCATGGTCTCATATTATTTTGAAATTTTTTATAAAATTAATTAGGTTAAAAATGAGTCATTATAATAAATTTTTACAATTAATATACACAGAGTGATAATTAAACATGAGACAACTTAGGTGGGTGTAATAACTATAATCAATCAAAATTGAGATTACATACACACTTGGAAAAGGAAATTCCATAGTTGATGCCCTATAGAAGAATAATTATATGAAATAATTCACATAGGCTGACAGTGACTGGTAGTTGATGACTCTTTTCTCTAAGATGAATCTTTTGGTTTAGGAAGAACATGGGAAACCCGTTTTATTAGATCTTGTAGTGATTTCCTACCTTATGGAGAAGCTCCAGATGTGGTAGTTATCAAATTTCAAGGTTCAGGTTTTTGGGGAGAGAGTCATCTGAGTGAACCAACCTCTTTATTTTTTTTAATATTAATGATTTCATACTCTACCATGGCCATGTTTGGAGGCTTTTTTATATATGGGAAGTGGTAAAAAGGAAATATTATGCCTCTATTTTGGTAGTTTAACCTTGTATCACAATGATTTACTAAGAAATGCATCATCAGTATCGGTGTCCATGTATGAATAGAAAGATAGAAGGTTTAATTACTCATTTCTCCACCAGTCATTATGTGAAGGTAGAGAACCAGTGACCTTCTGGACTTCTATAACCTCTATCCATTCCTGAGTGGAAATGAAATGATTTCACCATGGATTTCATGATGGCCTTATTGATATCCCATTGAGGTAGCTATGTGGTATCAGTGATCATTGAAAGGTTTACCAATGTTTCAAACATCCTAAAAATTTATTCAACCTTCGTAGTTGGTGGTCTTGGGAGGATTCAAACCTAAGAGATTGTGCAACTTCATAGTGTACCCCATTCTATCTTTTAGGACTGAGATGCCCTGATTACTTTATAGTTCTAGAATGTATTGAATAGATAATTTGGTTCACATATGATCTTGAGTACTGTAAATAACTCTCAGACTGAGGGGTAGTTCGAGAAGATGGTAAAAGTGTTGTAGGATATGCTTCAAGATCTTGTCCTTGATTTTGGAGTTTCATGTTAAAATAATTTTACTACAGTTGAGTTTTTCAACAAAAAAAAATCTCAGGAATCAATTCAAATGGATATGTATTAGTCACATTAATGTAGAAAATTCTATTCACCTATGTGCTGGGTAAAGGTAGGTTAGGTAGCTCTACTAGGACATCCTATAATTCAAGATACATTAGACCATGTCCATTTGATTCCGAAGCATATCGATATAGCTTAGTCCAGGAAGAATTTCTATACCTATAATATACATAGAACTCTAGATTTTGAGATGATACATTGAGTCTTTCTGTATGTATTTTCTATATTGGGTCACATATGAATTTGGAGACAAGGGAAGTTAGCACCTCGATATATCGGGCCTTTTGAGATAGTAGAGAGAGTTGAGCCAATAGCCTATCAGTTATTATTACATGAGAGGTACTATTCCATGAATGATGTTTTATATGTATCATAGATCAATCATTATCATGCTGACCCATCTCATTTGTTTTACCATGAGGATATAAATATGGTAGTACATGAATCCTAAGTGGAGAATCAAACACATATCAGTAATCAGAGCACAAATCCTCTATGAGGGAAGTTAGTTCCTCTGGTCCAGGTGCTATGGAAGCACAGATATGTACGAGACCAGACCTGGGAGGAGGAGGCCGATGCAAATGCACGGTGGCTAGAACTCTTCTCTAACAATGTTTTACCATCATCTAAAGAGAAACTCGAGGATGAGTTTTCTTAAATAGGGGAGGTTATAATTTCCTCTATTTTTTCATGTTACAATTCATTTGTTTTTAGTTTTGATTATATTTTTTGGTCATAATAATGATTCTTAATATATTCAATGAGGTACCATGAATGTTTGTGGATCATTCAAGGCCCTTAGTCACAAAATTGAAAGGGGGAGACTAGTCTAATGGTTTGTAGAAACCATTCAGCCCAACACTAAAATTTTTCACAAATATGTAGCTACAAAAAATAGTGTGATGGGGGCTACATAGTTTTTCTACAACCATGAAACCCCTATTACACACCCATGTGGTCCACCTATAATTTTTCATAGTGATATTTTTCACATGTTGTGTATGATTAGACAAACCATGAACCCAGTCGTGAGGGGTCCACCATGATGCTGTGGTTTGGCACAAAATTGGTTCACGGTTTTTTCAACCATGTTGGAAAACCATGCACCCATTTCTATTTGGGAGAAATTAAAATTTTTTCATTAGTGAATTTCTTATCTCCCTTTTTTTGTTCTTCTTTCTTCTTATCTTATGGGTTTCTTCACCTCCCTCATGTATGAGAATCATCCTTCTCTCTCCAAAGGGTTTTTGATAACTCCATTATTTATCAACCAAACATCTCTATATTAGAATTATTATAAAGATCTCATTAATCTCTACAATACACTCTCTTATATTTGAAATTTATATTCCTCTTGGTTTCTCTATCTCAGGAAAAATCATTTGCCATATTTTTATGGTATTTGAGTATTTCATTGTTATCCTCTTGTCTTGACTGAATCAATGACTGATGTTGGATGAGGGAACCTCTATGAGGCTATGGTAGGTGGTATAGGTTCTTTACCCTCTTTCATTTCATTTTATAATATTCTCTATTATTCCTCAAGTCTAACCATTCTGGTGAGGCCACAAAATTGATAATTAAACATAATGGGAATCCGTTGCAAAATGTGACTCAATCAAATGGATAAACAACCCATTATGTTAATCAATTGACTTAAGCCACCCCAATGGATGTGCTACACATAAGAGGCATATTTTTAACCTTTTCTAAAAAACATCAATCAGCCTCAAGGGGTATTTACCATTATAAATACCTAATATTGTTTAATTTATTAGTTCAAGAGGATGTTCCATGATTTAGGCCCCAAAATCACATTCCCTAAATGAAATGGTTTTTTCATCTGAATTGGACTAGTGGATATGCCTTTTTTCTTTAAGACATAAATGGATTGCTTAATTTAATTCTTTGAAAAACATTCATTTTGTGATTTAAATTCTAGATTAAATTCTTGTCTATAAAATGTGATGGAGTCTCTATCCAAGTCCTTTCCTAATCTAGTGTCATGGGTTTTGTAATTGGTTCCGAATTAAAAACCCATTGAATGTTCTCAATGTTACTGATCGTTATATTTTTTTAAATATTTTTAAAAATCACTATTGGTGGCACTAGATATTCCAAGGATGGGATCAATATGAATTTTCTATTTTGCATCTAGATGAGTGACACTAATTACCTAAGATATACCATTTGGATATGATTAATAGTACGATGGTTATTCCATTTCAAAGGAGAGACTCAGCCCAATTTGTGTGATACCATGTATGGACTCTGATATTTGTTCTTGAAATTATCACCACTTTCCTGGAATGACACTTGGGACTTCATACATGGTTCTCTTTGTACATATACCCTAGGAATTGGGTATATACTAAGGCTTTCATGCGATACTTTTAAATTACCGCTAAATTTTCACAGACATGCTCATAGTGACTCTGTATATTGTTATAAATATTTTTTTGATTGAATTAAAAAGAAAATTAATGATTGTAATTGAGAAGAAATCCTTCAGGTTTGGAAAAATAGGGGTGTTTCTTCCATTATTAGACATAATCTTGGGAATATTTCACCTTATCTCATATTATCCCACTCACTTTACATTTACAGGATCCCTTGGTCAGATTCACCATCTTTAGCCGAAGAATCTAAATTGTATAGGGGTCGAAGTGGAACCCATTATAATGTAATTAATTATTTATTTCTATTTTTTATTTATTAACTATGAAAAAGTTCTCATTTTAATATGCACATACTGGATTGATCTAGACACCATTGGTGGTCTGCAACTGATATTGTATCTAACACCCTCTTGGGCCTCCTTTGGAATGCAATCAGATATTATGGTTTTATGTATTAATAAAGAGAATTGGATTATTTAAATTGGTTGATTTATTTTACTAGGATGAAGTATGGTATAAAGAATTAATCATATTCTCAAGATTCTAGTCAATGAATGTTTTTCTATTTTTGTATATTATTTTTGGCATGTGGTATATTCATGTATCCCTTTCTCCTTGTAAACACTTTTTTATAGATACAAGAAATAGAATAATCAATACATCATATATGTTTTTTATAAAACATAAAATTATTGTTTATTCTCCCTTCATGTTTTATTACTATTGTTCCACCGGTATCTTCCTATTACTTATGCTTCTTCTGTGGTGGGTTACTTGTTTGATCTTATAGTGTTTTATTCTACTAAATAATATTATATATATATTATTGTGCTCCACTATGATCGATGAGGGAATAGCATCACCCCAGAAAATCCCTAGGCCCTCATTGTTAGTCGGAATCCTCTAGAATTTGAGGATGCACGCTTGTGGTCTTGTGTCCTACCGTCTGAGGGTACTGTTAAGTATAATCTATGGTGAGATGCTACAATGGGTTCCTCTCTGGATGCATCCTTGTTTAGTTTGTGAAGGCTATGAATAATGTTCTAGAATGTTTGGATCAACCCCTTACGGTTCATGAATAGAAGTGGGTTGGTATATCCATGGGAATCATTATAGTATTTACATAATCAACTAGAGTTTATGATGTTATCTAGGTGATCATAGACTAAATCACCAAGGTATCATATTTCATAAAAAACTAAAAAATATTTTGGTAATGATATTGAGATGTATTTACATGAAGGAGATATTGTTTCTAATGCTTTTTCTTGGGTGTTGGCTTGTGGTCATATGTGCGTCGCTCTATTTCCATACATTATCACTATCCAAAGGTGGACGAATTTCATCACATTCATCAGAAAAGTATTCTCCATAATCAAAATTAGAAGAGGGGATATCATTTCACCCTTCATTGGATACCTCCTTTGAGATTGTTTCCAAGTCTTGATTTCCCTTATAGATTAATTCAAGTTTGTGGAAGTCATTCCGAGTACAATCTCTATGTGGATATAGGTTAATTACATTACTTATGTATCAATAAGGTAGGAACCATGGATCAGGGTGAGTATTCTCATTTGGAATATTAGGGAATGTCTTGAAATTGGGTATATTAAGAACATCTATATTGTCATATTTTGGAGGTAATATTATATGAGTCATCTTATGCATTTAACCCAAAGATTTCAATGTAGATCACAATGTAATTGGCACCAATGATTAATGTCTTCTAAGAGTTTTTATCTTGATAATACCATATTTATTTCATGGGGTAGGTATTATGAACATGGAACATGTATAATGTCTTATTGATTCATGCATAGTTTAAATTATTTCAGGGAAATTTTTGCACATGTTTAACATCTTACACGGACATGGTCAAAACATATTATTGAGAGGATTATGTTGTAAAGTTTGTCGCTATGAAGGAAGATAACATAGTTGGGTGAAGATATGGGTCCTTCCGGTTTAAAATCTCATAGAGATAGATTAGAATGTCTTATTGGGATAGATTGAGAGCATAAGGGTGTCCCTAGGAGGGATGATATAACACTTAAATGAAGGGGTGTGTCCAACATGATTAATGAATCACATAGATAAACCAGAACACTCTATTAGGATGCTTCAAGTGGTTAAGTGTATCAGTAGGAGAGAATATGTCACACTTAGGTGTAGGGATGTGTCACACAGGTTTAACATCTCACAAATATGGATCATAGAATCATTTTGGGATGAAATGGGGGTTAAGTTTGACCCTTGGAGGGAATATGTCACATATGGGTGTTGGGTGTGTCCCGTAGTTTGAATTTATCTTGGATATGGATTATATTGCATTATTTTGATCGATTGAGTTCTTATGTGTGACTATAAGAGGGAATAAGTCACACATAGGTGAAGAGGTGTTCCCTACACGTTTTATGTGTCACAAAAAAGAATTTAAATGTCTTATTGGGATTGATCATGTGGTGAAGTGTGTCCCTATGAGGAAAGATTACATAGATAGTTTAAGGGATGTGTCCCACATGTTTAATAACTCATGGAGATGGATCTAAATGTCATATTTTTTTGAATCAGTTGTTTATGTGGGTCTTAATGGGGGATGAATCCACACATAGGTGAAGAGGTGTTTCTAATAGGTTTAATATCTCATTCATATAGACTTGATTATCTTAATAGGAATGATTATGTGGTTATGTGTGTCCTCGGGAGGGAAGATGCCAAACATAGGTTAAAGGGTGTTCTTTGTATGCTTAACGTCTCCTCGAGATTGATCATAAAATAATATTAGGATGGATCATGTGTTTATGTGTGTCCCAAAGAGGATATACTCCATAGTTATGTGAAGGTATGTGTCCTGCATGTTTAACGTCTTATATAGACAGATCAAAACATCCTACGTCGATAGATCAAGGAGGTGTATCCCTAGGAGAGGAATATTTCATACCTGGATTAGATGATTATGGGGTAAGAACCACATAGATAATTCATAGGAACCCTTTTAAGAAATATAAAAAACCCACATAGTTCCATGCTATAGATTAATGTTTTTTGGTAGGACTGATCCGTACAGTTTAACATCATGCAGTTTGGATTTCAGTGTCACTGAAGGAGAATCAATGAGGGATTTTATGGGAATTACGTGTGAATGGTTCCTTCTGTGGGTGTCTCATATCACATGTATAAATAGATCGTGGCATCCCATGATGAATGTACATATGTAATCTTATGTTCATCACATTGGGTATGTTTACAGTTTTATATTATGTGTTGAGGATGTGGTCGTACATTTTAATGTCATATGACTGGGACATATATCTAGGAATATTTATTTCATTCATCATGAATGTGTAAGGGATCACTACTCAAGGGGAATCAAGTTAAAGAGATAGGAAGATATGAAATAAGGACCTTCAACCAATATAGTTGTCTTTTTTCTCCCATATATTCCACTTAGAGTGCATATGTGAACACTTCTCACATAACTATGGGAGGGACATGGCTTTGGAACTATCTAGGAGGAGTGGAAATAAGGGTTCCCTAAGATTGGGTACCTATGGATTGGATAAATTTGTATCAGGGTACATATTCTTAGGATTAATAATTATGTTATTGTTACACTATTAGCACTAGGTACATTGGGATATTGACCAAGAATTAGTTTTTCACAACTTTGTTGAGTTGCACAAAAACTGTGCATGAGTAGTGGGGCTCCAGGAAAAAGATAAATCATGGATTCAAGAGTTTAGTGGTTTATTCCCTCTCGGTCCATTAATGTCCCAATTTTGGTTGTTGGAGGTGTTTTTTAGAGGTTCTGGGAGTTTTTAGTAGAAGCTAGATTTACAATAAAGCTGCTACAGGAAATAAATGTTGTTTAAATGTATCACGTGATGTGAATGTTGGTTTTACGGGTTGTCTAGAGACAGTTCAGGAAGTATAGATTTTTGGGGATAAACAATTAAAATGTTGCATGTTATTTAGTGAAACCAACCCTTATTGATTACACAACATGAAAGTTATTACATGTTGAGAAAATCCATGATGCAATAAAACATTAAAAATTCTTTTCGACCAAATTTTCATTCATTCATCCATGGATTATTCTTCTTATCTATTGAGGAAAACCCTAAATGCCATGTGGATTTCATCGAGACCTATTCCTTCCTCTTTTATCGATTGGTCTTAGTCATTGTTTTTTAACTATCCATGGTGAGACCTTCTAAATTATTGCTTCTGTTTCATCCGTTCATCTACTATGAATTCATTATGGTAATGTTTTTTTAGTATTTGGTGTGTGTTGGGTTGAATTTTTATGGTATTTGGTTTCAGTGTAGGTTTATCCATATTTTCTCATGGTGAGGTTGAGGTCTATTGGAATTCTTCTTCACCCTGTGATGGACAGTGAGTCGACAAAGCTTCATTGAGGTTGGGAATCCCTCGTTTATCTTTTTTTGTATCATGTAAGAGTGGTTTAATTTTTTTACCCTTGGGATATGGTTTTTCTGAATTAAGTGAAGAAAAATAATTAGTTAATTTTTATTTTAAGGTTAAAAGGGTTATATTATATTTATTTAGAGCTTTTATGTTATCGTGATACTGTGGATTTTATGGGATTGATGCACCACTAGAAATTCTGGTCATTAGGGTATTTGTTTACTCATGATATATGTGTTGAAATTGCTTCATTACTTCTGACTTTTGTGATATCACCATAAATGGAAATTTGTTAATTTATTATAATTTTTTGATGATATTTTTTCCCCAGGATTATGGTTTGTGTTAAAACAACCTGAAAATAAAGGGGATTATGATAAAATAACGTTTAGAAATCTATAAAATGATCTTTATGTGTTGTGATGTGGTCTATGCATGTGGGATGAAGATGTGTGGTTGTAATTTGGTGTGGGGTGATATGTGGTTGTTTAATTGCGCTTTTGGGGAAAAGAGGGGGTGGTTTGATTGGACATTATTTTTCTATGGTGGGGATGTGTTCTGATTAATAATGAATTTAGGTGTGGTGATGAGGTTGTTTGTTTGGATGTGATTTTGGGGTGGCGAGGAGGTGGTATTTTGGACGTGATTTAGTGGTGGAGATGAGTGGGTTTGTTTGGATGTTCTTTTGGGGAAAAAATAAGGTGGTTTGTTTGGTCATGTATTTAGTGTTTTGAGGTTGTGGTTGTTTTGTTCTTGATGCATGAGTAGTTATTGAATAAATAAATAAATTATTAAAAAAAATTGTAATTACATTGGTTTGTTTGGTTAATAGAATGAAAATGGTTAATGAATAATTAAATGGTAGGTTCTGTGGTTAAACATGATTGATGCTAAATGATGAAAATAATGGAATGATTAAATAGGAATTGGTTAGGAATGTTAAATGTTGTTTCTGGACTGTTGGGTGGTTTTATACATTTAGAGGTGGCAGAAAAACTGATTATGTTGTGAGTTTGTTGGTTTTTTTTGAACATGTAGATTGGTCTTGAGTTTTTGATACTATATATATATGTATTTGTATATTCTTGTGATTTATATACCACCCCACCCATGCCAAGCACTATGTGAGAACACCTACATAGTCACACATGGGATATTTTTCCTAACATATGGTGGGGAGTTCTGATGAATGGATGCCCACTCTTTCATGCTATCTCTTCCAGTTGAGGTAGTTATTGTGATTTCCAAATTTTTTTTGGGAAATATGTGACAAACCATGTGTTTTCATGAGAGACGTGACCATTCATTGGAGCGGAAACCTTGGTTCCTTCAGGTGAGGTGTGACATGGTCGTGCTTGTGGGTAGTTGATCCCATGTGTTTTTGGGCATGGTGTGTTTTCACCGTGCTTGTGGATTGGTCTGTTATTTTCTAGGGATGGGAGAACCGTGACATACAAAATTGTGTACCCTTATCAAAGATATCATGTTATATTATATTACATTACTTGTGTTACTAACTGGGTGATTCTTTGTAAGGGGTACCTTTCTCACATGTGAATTAGTATGATTCTTTCACTTGTTCACGAGAGACTTTGGTCTCATGCTGAGGATGCTTGTATTCCCACCTGAAAAATATAAAACAATTTCCAGGTTTCGAAGCGGATTACATGGACCATGCTGGATATCACTTGCCTAGATATTGTATAGCTTCCAAATTACTGCATTCCAGCCTCTAGAATGTAATGCCTCCTATTCATGAGATTTTTATACCATCGATGCTAGTCACCAACCTGAGGCCTACTAGAGGCTGGAATGCAGTAATATGGAAGCTATACAATATCTAGGAAAGTGATATCCAGCATGGTCTATGTAATCCTCTTAGAAACCTGAAAATTGTTTTATATTTCTCAGGTGGGAATACAAGTATCCTCAACATGAGACCAAAGTCTCTCGTGAACAAGTGAAAGAATCATACTAATTCACATGTGAGAAAGGTACCCCACACAAAGAATCACCCAGTTAGTAACACAAGTAATGTAATATAATATAACATGATCTCTTTGATAAGGGTACCCCAAACCACTTTCCCACTGGTATCCTATAATAATGTTTAATAAGATAATACAACACAATTTGAGAATGATCCAACAAATGTATTGCTTTGGGGTAAGACTGAGAATGATCAATATATTCTTAGTTATCCATCATTGTATTGATATATATCGTGGAAAAATGATTTAAATCATCAATATACCCTCATTGTCAAATGATTATGATTTATCATGTTTATATATATTTCTTATATATATAAAATTCATCATTTATTGTTTTGGCTGAAAAATGTTTTTTCTTCAAAATAATAACAACAATGGAATCCCCTATAAGTAGGATGAAGGTTTCCAACAATCCTTCTATATATTTAAGATGTATCTTCTTCACTAAATAATATTGATGCCACCTATTTAAGAAAACCCAATCATCATTTATGTGGTATAAAAACAAAAATCACAATTCTTACTCCATTCCCATAAGAATAATATTTGAACAGAACCTAGATTTTATTATCCTTGAAGGGAAATTCATAGTGTTGAATCCTTATATTATGATATCAAGAAGAATTACCTTAGGATGAACATTATGGAACTGAAAAATAAGCATTATCAGTAGTACCATAAATCATTTTTACTGTCTTGCCTCAAATATCCCATGTATATCCTATATTAAAAAATTCTAGTTGGATGACATGAACACTGTGTAGTCACACTAAAATAGTTCTATATGTCGTATATAACATAGAGAGAATCCACGAGGTGAGAATTGGAATATTTTCCTATCCAGCATAACGTCATGGAGAACACACTAATATTAATAGATAACACTAATGAAGAAGGGATTACTATTAAAAATTCCTACAAAATAATTGATATTCACTATTATGAAGTTTCTTGGATCACCACCAAAATTATAATTGATGACCCAAAAGAAAATCTTGTCATTAATGTCATTATGATTGTCTACCTAGTCAAGGTAGTCCATCTATAATAATTTATTTATTTAATGGATATCAACAGTAAAGAAATTGAGTGTTGATCTTTTTTATTGATTTGAAGTTGTATCTTCAGTTATAATTGACATTTATGCATATTAATGGAAAAACAGAGTAGGAAATTTAGCAATTCACCATAAAATATTAAATAAAAACTAATTAAATGAAAACTTTAGTCAATTCTTTCCATGAGCTAACGTAATAATTCACTTTGGATCTATCACTAACCTATGTTCCATGATCAAAAAATGATTAGACTAATGTCAACCCATGCCCAACTACTATAATAGTAGATCTAGAAAAGTAAATAAATATGTATTCACATCAACTTATGAAATTTTGTCTCTTCAATAATCACATATAAAATAATAGATATCAATGAGATTAAAACTCTCCTAGAGTATAATGATATGATATCCTCATAAATTGATCATGCTACTAGATGAATCTCCCTAGTAATATAATTTCTCCGAACTGAATAAATTTCATTAGAAAAACCCATAAAATAATGGATCATGGATTGGGAAACAACATTCATTCTCTATGATGGTCCAAATATACATGATTTACAATATAAATGAGACATTGATATATTCATCTGTAGATACATTAAAGGATATGAAATATTACTGTTCATTAAAAAGGTTCATGCAAGAGTATTCAATGTGCATCAGTCAAGAGCCATGATATCCCATCAGATCAGGAGGATTGGTTATTTTTAGCCAACAGTGATAGTAGATATTTAAAAAAAATTCAGAAAATTGCATGCTTTTCTAATACATGACAGTTTCATCCATCGTTACCTATAGATGTTTTATACCTCCATATATTCATATCCATTTTATATCAATGGAACGATTGTCGTTGGGACATATACTATGGTTTCTCTAAGATTTTCAGGTACATATTTATTACTACCTACTTCTTCCCCAAATGTGATGAGGTTATACTCCTCAAGGTGGTCGGAGTGAAATACATTATTATATTTTCAGAGTATAATATCATCAATATATTCCCACACATAATATTTATGGGTAATGAAACTAATTATTTTTCTTCTTTGTTAAAGAGACTATGTCAATTATATAACATCCTTTCCAACCATTCCACCCACTATGTTGCAAAGGTAAATGGGTGGATAAAAGATTTTAATAAAAACCTATATAATATCAATTAAAAGAAGGTGTATAAATAATAGATGTTTTAGCTATAAAATATCTTATATTCGTAATAGTATTATCACACCATATACTTAACTTCCATATAAGTGTCCTCATAATCATGTATGTATAGAATATAGTTATTTTTACCAATACAAATTCAACTACCCTTACTCAGTGTTTCAATTATCTCCTATATATCTAAATATGACCACACCAAGAAATGGTAAGATTAATTTGAGAAGTTTAATGAAAAGAGAATACACATAATAAACAATATACAATTCTCAAAAATTGGGTTTCATGATACTATAATAATAAATTTATCCATTATTCATTACTTAAGGGATATCTAATGTTATCTCTATGAATAATAATGATATCAGGGAATAAGACTCAAAATTGGAGTAAAAGAGGGAGATACCATACCTTATATATGAGGTTTACGACACTGGGTCCTATTCTTTTATCATTATGGATTTTGATCGCATCATACCTCATAATCATGTTAGGTTTACCAATAATTAATTTTCATAATTTAATTTCAATGATATCATCCTCATTGCATGATGTTAAAATAAAAGACATCATCATGTCTATAACATGTTAAATTGAAATATATGGACCTAGTTGTGTTCAATTAAACTATATAACATGTAATCCTCACCGTATGACATAAAATTAATGTTTATATTACTTGTCAATTGATATTAAACTACATAATGTAAATCCTTCTAGAATGACACTTTTTTAATAAGATCGTAAAATTCCATGTGGACAATTTATCTCCTACATGAGACCTAAATCTATATAGAATACATGGCACACAATCATCCAATTTCCCAAAGGATCAATAGCCCATATTCCTTATATATGTGTCATATTTATACAAGGAACTTTTTAAACAAGTAGTAAATGTGGCTTGATTTATCTCCTCATAGGATATGTAGTGACCCCAATATCCCTTATCCTAAGACCGGCTGAAAATTTGATTAATAGAACATTACCTCACCCATATGAATTATATTGATATTTATCGATTGTTTTCCTCAAAAAAACTTTATATGTGTTGGGTATTACCCAAAAAAGAATCACAGTGAAAAAAAATTCCATGAACTACGTCCATCCATAGAAATATAAAATTACCCAGCAATGTATTGGTTCTTGACCAGATCACCCTTCATTCATGTCATGTCTAGTCCTTTTAAAACATTAATACAATGTTCTATTACTTTTATTACGATTCATTTCTAATGAAAACTAGAAATATAAAAATGTTACATCCTATGTATAAGTTAGATATATACAGGATTCTTCAACAAGGATTCCATCATCTTTCAACCTATCCTAATAAAATAACTCTTTCGCCAATATATGATCCTGATCAATATGTGGGTTTATTACAAGAATTATGTCTTTATTGATTCTAAATGTCACAAAATATGTAGATAAAATAAAATTTCTCTTATGTACACAAATATGAACCCAATTAGACTTTTTTTGGTGATCATATAACTCCTCATTCATTTCAGGTCCTTTATAATTACATGATTCCATAATAAGTCTACCAAATAAATTTCTTATGTTTCTAAGCTACATCTATATAAGTAATTTATTAAAGGAACTATATGTTCTTTTATTCATTTTATAATTTTTTTTATAGAAATACCAAAATCCTTTATCCAATGCCTATCAACAAATTTCATTAATGTAGACTCCCCCTAAAAGCGTGTTGTTTTCTAATTTGAATCAGGACATACAATAGAATTCATGGAAGTCTATTCGGCTTTTATTAAATCCACCCAATACAATACCTCAATGTATTCAATTTAACTATAGAAATATTGAGTATGTATCTCATAAAATTTAACAGAACAACATATGATAAATTTATATGGATTTATTCTAGATTTGTTTGAGATATATAGTGGCATATTGACTATACATTCTAGACCAAACCACCAACCATCACTAATTTTCACTCATTTACAAATTATAATGATGATATATATTTATTAATATCAAGTACAAAATTATTCCATCACCACCTTAGAATATCATTTTCTGCATAACATATTGTTCTTTTTCACTTCCTCGGATTTCCGCAAAAATCTCATGGAAATAGGTATTAATCATACTCACATTCAATGGACACTTTTGTATTAATATTAGTGAATTCCCCAATACAGATCTCCATATGAGACCTATTTTTTCATATTAACCAAAATATTATCTTATAGAGGGGGAATATAATATCAATATGCACAAATAGAATCACAGTGGAATCTTCCATCTGAATGTGGATAACATTCGTCACTTGTGTAAATATCCCATAACATCACTCTTGATCCCACAATCTTTATTTATGGCCTACATCATCATCAACATTCAAAATTAAAAAGTTTTTATGGCATACTTATACATTATTAACCAAAAATATTGCTAAATTTTATCCCCCTCACATCAAGGTCCATAACCAATGACCCCAAATAGTTCACAAATCTATTGAAGTAATCCATACTGAAAATTATCCATTCATTAATATTGGGTTTCATATTTCCCTTAATTCATGAATTATGAAACATTAGTCAATTAGTAATGATACAAAACTCATCATTATAGGGTAATGTTTATCATCCTTAAACACTGACCTTCATTGGTACCATAAACTATAGATGAAAAGGACATAAATACTTTTTTGGGGAAAAAACTTGTATATGGTGACTAGAAACAAATTCAAATATCCACTTAGTATGATTATCATGTTAAAATATTATGAAAAAGTTATAGTGTAAATTCAAAAAGGAATAATGTTTATGGGGACCACCATTAAAAACAAGAAAAGTCATAATATCCTCACTAGATCCACTAATATATAGAAAAGATAATGTAATGATGTATCATATCACTTCACCAAGATAACGTGTTAAATAAATGATGATATATTTGTTAGGGAACCATAACCCTCCTGTCTTATCCTTTTTATATAACCTACATTGTTTTTTAATTGACATAGTCTTCATAAAACTTACATGGCTATTATTAATGAGTTTAATCAACTCAATGGGACCCTTTTGTTTGACCATACATGCACTCTTCAACACAACTCTACCTATATACCCCCATTTTTTACTATTAAAAAAGAATAATATTATCTTGGGTGGGGTGGCCTATATTAATTATTTTACCTTATAGCATTATAGTGACACCTTCCATATAAATATATCCATTATTATTCCTTTATTTACCTATCCCATCTCACCATCCATGGTTCAAGATCTTTGAGATATAATTTATATAATCCATAATCCAAATGTTTTAGTGGGTTTGATATCCTCAAAGCTACACCATTATGTACTATACTCATCAATAGGGAAATAATATTATATTTATTTATTCAAACATTTTAACATGGTAATGTATTCTTAAATTTTATATGTAGGGAGAAATTCAACACTTTTATTCCGAATGATTGGGATTCCTACATGTTTTTTGATGTCCCATAAACTAATTCCTAGCTCGTCGTACTGAAGATTGAATGTGTTCGAGCTCAAAACCCAATGGCTAAATTGTTATATAGTGCATTTATTTGTTCTATACATTTTGAAAAAAAATTCCCATACAACATCTCATAAGTCAAAAATTCATAGATATTCTATAAAATCTATGTAAAATGGGTGAATCTAAGAAGATCAAGCCAATTTGTAAGAGACATTACCACTATGAAATCACCCTCACTTAAAACTCCACCCAATAATATGTTTTTCCTAATAAATGGATTTTACTAATGAATATTTTGTATCATTGGGTTCTTGGTGTTAATAATAATTGTCATAAATATGTGGAATTTTTTTTCAAAATATATTTTATTTATTGATTGGTGTCTATGAATGCATCACATACAAAAGAAATTTTTTGAAGAATGTATTCTGAGGAGGATGCAGACTATATGGGCAGAATGTTGTAATCTTGAATGGAAATCATGACATCAAACTAAGACCAATGATATTAAGGGGTAGTCAATTAGATAGTGGAAAAAATTGATTCTCTATTATAATAATATTTCCTAATGTATCATTTTTACTGTATAACAATATCTAGGTTCCACTATAATATTCTAAGTGACGATGGTTCTCTATTCTACTACAACCATTAGATCAAATGGTTGAGATAATACGGAAGAAATATTTATGCGGATAAAAATGATGATAGTTATTAAAAAGGTAAGATAAAATATCAAATTAATTAAAATTATAATACTATGATATCAGTTAGAAAATCAATTTGCTGACCACATAAACTATAAAGAAGTCTATGTTAACTACATAAACGGCCACATTGAGGATAATGCTCACACAAGTTTCAATTACCAACATAGCATTGGGGTTTACCTAATGATTATTATAACATATCTAAAAATAAGGTGATGACCACATGATATAGGCTATGTATTACGTATTTTGAGTTTATGGAAGGAAGGATTTCATTTTTAATGACTAATTAATCATATGGATTCATAGAGGATCTCATGGTTTTGGAAAGAAGAATAAAACATAAAAATATATGGCTTAAATAAAATATTTGTAGAAACCAACAAGTAGTATACAACATAAAAACAAATTAGAAATTATAGATACCTCATAATTGAACCTATATAATTATGAACACATCCAATTTGGAGGGGGAATTTTTTGACACCCAAAAAATTGAATGAAAAAATAAAATGGAACCAAATACTAAATGTAAATAATTTAAATTTATTTGAAAGAACTTTTTAATAAATTAAAATGGAACAAAAGTCATTGTGATTTCCCCAGGTGCTATGAGGTTATTCCTTTAATAAAAACAAGATAATTGGTCCATTATGTGGTCAAAAAATTTACAGATGATGTTCTATTCAACGATTATTCCATTATCTTCTTGATGGCACCTATGGTGTATCCACATGGTGATGTATAACCATTCAAAGGCATTATGTGAGGGCCCTCATACTACAAAATTTTATGTACATTAATTAATGAGGGTATATTATAACATTATATATGGTTTAACCATAGGATGATGGTGTATTATTTCAAAATGATATATGTATTCCAAAATCCACCATGTTTCTTAGACACCAGATAATGGGTGGACATTCTTACATTATGTGATATCCTTCTAGGGAATCTTCTTGGACATTTGGCATAATATGGATCTATTTTGGGAAATAAATTACTCAATTGTTTCAATAAATAACCCAATACTTCTCTAAAATAATGATAATGAACATCATGGGGAAAAGAAAGGGACATATTTTAGTATAGATAACTTACTTTTATGGAAATTAAACACCAGAAGTAACCAATAATTTTAATATATATAAATGTAGTGGTGATTAAAACCTAAAAATGTAAAATTTTCTCACACTTGTGAGCTAAAATAGTGGTGTCCATTCAATCCCATAGAGTTCATCCATCCATGCAGATGATTTTTGGAGTCACAGAGGATTAACCAACTACAAAACTACCATTATGAAAGGTCCATCTCACAATAACCACTCCAAAAAATTCCCCTCATTAAGAAGACAACACTTATTTGGGAACCATAAATTCCTATGACCTTTTCTATAAAGTTGATGAAATTATTATGGCCACTATGTCTATCTTTCTCTGAGTTCAAAAATCATTGAATTACTACAGGAATCCTCTTCTGTGGCCAACCAAATCACATGATCAGCTCAGGAATATCAATGTACACTGATATGATCATGTATTTTCCAGATTAAATGATACTATGGGTAACCAACCTTGATGGGATGAAACCTTCAGTGGGTTCCGGAATATGGATCCACATGATAATGAAGTACCTATTCTAGAAGGAATTATAGTATTATACCCTGACTCGATGATGGACTTCTCCTTGGACCATCTACATCGATCACAAAGTTAATCACTCATTGAGTAATCCCCTAGTATTTCATAAATTATTCCATATTATTGCCTCTTTTTAATTATTTATCCTACTCATAGGCATAAATATGATTGGTTTTGATTCCTATTTGGGCCCATGACACATAATAGTATGTGTTAATGATACCATCAATGAGCCTGAAATACTCACAAATGGGCCTCCTACGTAATTGTAAGCACAAAAAACATTCATTATAGAGCTCCCCCTTAGGTGTTATCCTGTAATTCATACATCATCGTGGAGTCCTTAGTAAGTAACCCTCATGAAGATCTTCTTTATTTCCCTTATATAATGTTATTTATCTACTATTGTCACTTATTTATCTTCCCAATCATGTATTATGTGGGATTATAGATATGAGTTTATCATTCATTTATCATGATTAAAATTCCCCAAATATGTTCTTCATATTAGGTGTAATCATCAACCAAGCCTTTTCAAGTTACCACTATAAGTATAATACCTACTTAATCCTTTTTTGTCACACATTTCATGAGATAGATTTCCCTGCTACACTATATTAATATCAGTGGACAAATTTCTTTAGCACATGATGTCAAAATACATTGTATAGTCTCAATATATGACATTGAACTACGAAATTATAGCTATATGGGATGTTATTACTATCCATAATAGGATATGCAATACATAATTTAAATTCTAAAAACCAATATTCTTATATATCTATTGATTGAAATTTCCCCCCAATATGATACAATTCTAGGAAAACTATATTCCCTAATTAGGTTGTACAATTTATAAAATCATCCCACGCTAAAAGGGAAACATTCCCTTTAAGTAATATGATTATCTCACAAGGGCCATATTCTCTAATAATTCTCATTAATGGGACATATCCTTAAAATAACAGTCCACCACCTATAGGGACATATTACCTCCTAGTATCATCATATCTCATTCAAATTTATCATTAATAATATAATTCCCCTTATTGTTAAGATATATTATAACTATACGAACCCACCAATCCACATTAGGTTATATCCCCTATGAGGTTAGATATAAATGGTCACTAATGTGTAATCCAAAAACTAAACATTTCTTGGATAATTTATATCAATAATCCTTACATCATTGAATTATAATCTTTGCATCATCATAAATGGTAATCCATGTCCCATTAAGTCACACAAAACTATATTGGTTTGGATTTCCTTCATAAGGGTACATATTAATCCTAATTAATTGGCCAGATCATAAAAAATAAATTACCAATTACATCCTTAGATGAAATTAAATTCAAGATTACCTTGTAACAGAATTTATAACTAAAATATCATCCATTCACATAGTAAATATTTAAAATTTTGATACATATATATGTGATCTTAGTCAATTACATTTCCAATAAATTCACTATCATACAATTTATTAACTAGTAGCCTTATTAAAATTATTGAGTAAGATTCATGAACATGTATTAAATATATAAGAGAGTCTTTTTGTAGGAAATAATTTATCTCCCAAAAGCGTTTGATGGCCATCACGGCCCATCCCCTTGGCCAATGCACATTTTAGTGAAGTGCTTGCAAGAAACCCCAATGATTGCATTCCATTGGAATTCTGTTCAATAATGATGTTCATGACCAACCATCTTGATTGAGGGAGCATGTTATATTTTTTTCCAAAATAACAGTATATGAAGCTATGGAATTTAATGGAAAATGGAAATTGTAAATTTATAGGGAGGCCAAGAATGGTATTTTATAATATTCTGTCAAAAAAATTATTACCGAATGGATGGGCTTGTTGATATCTGAATATATGTGGTAAAAACATTAATTTTTTTTAAGTAAACATAGTGATTAAACATTAAAATTTATAGAATAAAAGGGTTATGTTTGAATATTTTAAAATGGTTGAGGATGAAATAATTGATGACTAGTTCACTTGAGTAAATAATTTTATTTGTATCCAACATTTCACAAACAATATAGAACAATATAATATGATCACAAATTTGAAGAGAAATTTTTAATAAAAATTCAACTGAATGCTTTCATCCACTGAATACAGGGATTAAACATCCCTTGATGAGTTTAACTACACTCTTTCTAGTTATTACATGATAAGGTCAACCATTATTGAGAAGATTGTTTTAATGGAGATAACATTAAGATCCTTGAATAAAAATAAAATTATATAAGAAAATATTTAGTCATTTAGTTGATCTGAGGATGATGATTAATGTGGTGAAAAAATGAATTTTATGAATTTTATATCAAATAATAAAAATATATGAAAGGAAAAGTTAATTTTAAATCTACACTAAAATTATTTATGTATGTAAAATATTTTACATTTTCATAGATATCTTAAAAAACAAGTTTGTGGATTAAAATATGTAAGAGCATGAAGAAATTATTTATAGGATTTCAAAAGGAATATTATTTAAAGGAATCAATAAGGTATACCTAGGTAGAAGGAGAATACAGAGATTAATTAAAATTATTGTGTTGATAAAGGTGGTAGAGGGTTAATATTCATCGAACAATGATTCATAAAACTATTTTGTGAGAAGGGGTACCAACAATATGGAATTTTCTATGAAAAATAAGGTTTATAAAAAGTAATACATATCAAGTAGTAAAGGAAATGAATAAAGAGATGTGACTTATATATTACACATGTTGAGAACTAAACATCATGTTTTCCTTGATAGGAATACTAAAATGATGAAAAATGTCAAATATATAAAGAATTCTATGAGAAAGGTGAATAAATATGAATATTAGATTAATATTTGTGAAAACGATCACATTCAATAGGTCAATATTCTCAATATGATAGTTGATATGCTATAGAAAATCACGGAATAATGTGAATTGACAGTAATATATGAAGAATAAGTAATTAAATAGAAAATTTAAACTGTCTTAAAGTTAATAATTCACTTGAAAAAAAATAATAGTGTTTTTTTACAATAATATATAATTTATGGAAAAATCATCATAGTGAATTCAGAATCCATGTTAATTTTCTCAAGTAATCTCTTTAGATTATGTACTAAAAATTACGATATGTGTTTCAATAAATATTAAAGTATTCAAATGTAAATATAAGAAATCCTAGCTCGAAATAAACCATTATAATAAGTTTTCTACTTAATATATTTTTTAGAGAAATAATAGAATGTTTGATTCTTCTGTACCAAATAATACAAACACTATTATTTCACCAAAATAAAAAGAATAATATTTTGAGAAAAAATCAATTGTTTTTTGAGGATATAGTTATCGTGTGTAAAACTAGTGTTGTTCAGATATTATAGACAAAACATATGATTCACATACAATATAAATCTCCCTTGGATCAAAAGAAGACTGAAAGTTAGTTGGATCTACTAATATGACAAGGGAGATAGATTTGTGAGGATTCAAATAAAAAATGAGAACTCATATGTGGTGCCTATAAAAATACTCTATAAAGAATTAAAGTGAAATATGGAATATGTGATCTATAATTCCATCATACAAAATAATGTATGATCGTTTTTACAGATTTAAATAATATATAAAAGTATAATTTGAAATGTTTTAGAATACCATGGGTGAGAATACAATTGTTTTAGAGGTAACCATCTAGGTAATTAAAAACTAATATACATGGATCATAGATAGTGGATTATCATCACACGGGAATTGGGATACAATGATTTCAAAAAACACATGAGAACATAATAGTGTTTTAGTTAATTTTATAAATGAACCCCCTTTTAAATGACATGGTTATTAGAAAATCTGGAATATAATCCCAAAAATAAATCAAAATATGTCAATATAGTAATGGGATAAACGAAATTCAATATAATGTGAATTAGAAGTGTAATTTTGGGAATGAGGTAGCTTCTAGGAAGAACAAATAGCTCATAATGATAATATAAAATTAGATGATTATTAATTTTGCCGATAGTACTAGTAGAAATCACATTCAGATTAAAGTGTAAAAAAGATCTACTGATAGAATTTAAATGATGAAAATAAATTGTGTTATATATGTTTTTGTCATATTTTTCATAAAATAATGAGAATGATCTAGAAGGTTGATGTGTTGTTGTACGTACCTCACCTATAAATGGAATGTGAAGATGATTTTGAATCACACAATAAACCAGATATATGCTATGGGACACAGAAAGGAGGTGAATTTTAGACCACTCATGGTGACATTTATGTCACAATAGTTACTAATAAGTATTCTATAATGACTAATGTGAGGATTTCAAGAATGAATTTTGTGACAATGTAAATGTTTAAAATAATTATAAGAATATTTGAGAATGTATTGGTGGTCTGTATTAATAAATAAATATATGAAAATTGGAATGTGTTTTCATGTAGAGAATTTGAATAATAACATGAAAAACAATTATGTACTTGTAAAATACTCCATATACACCACCAAAAAGTTGAGTTTCCTAGAGAATTAATAGAAGCGGAGTGGAGATGGGAAAAACCATTTTTGTATAATATGGTCTCTCATTATTCATTTGGGTCGGATCATTTTTCACTACTATTCATAATTAATAAAGATATTTTTTAAGATTAAATTATAACATGACTTCCTAAGAGATTTGGTATAAAAAATTCCATTTTCGTCTACATCAATGTGTATGGTTTTCTCTACCATTTATTAGGTAAAAACTCAAAATTGGGAATGTTTGATAAATAGGTTGTGGGTGGTGGTATCATTTTGGGAAATTTATCAACTCTAAAAGGCTATAGATGTTGGGAAAAGGTATTTAAAATGTTTTTGAATCCTAAGATGTAAAAATTATTGAATACAATATTATATCTAATTCTATAATTGCAAAATAAATTTCGTTGAATAAGAAAACTACAAGAATAATTCTGATGAAGATGTTGTCATACATGAAAAAACTGGGCCACATTTGTAGATGTTGTTTCAAATCATACTACTGGTGAGGATGTCATTTCAGAGAGTGAAAAATATACATCAATGTCTTTGGAAACATGTGGGGATATAGAATAACACTATGCATTTATTATCTCTTGTAAAAAAATATGAAAACATTATATTGAATGCTAAATATCTTTAATCACCTTGTTTGAGCAATATTTGTTGGATATAGCCTATCATTATAAATACAAAATTAACTCTATGGTTGATGAGGTAAATTAGGTTAAAAATAATGATATATGGGATAATGTTCAATGGAATAATAATAAAAATGTATCTGGAAAAGATAAATATTTATGAAAAAGATAAATGATCATGGGAATGTTATTTGAAATGAGGTGATACATCTATATGAAGTTTAATAGGAAGTTGAAAGAGTCTATATTGAAAAAATGGTTGCACAATTTTTATAACTAGAGGCCATAAGAATTTTCCTTATCATAGCATTATATAGAAAATGAAAAATATATAATATGGATATAAACTCAGCCTTTTTGAATGATGAGATTGATGATGAATTGCGTAAGGATAATCTTGAGTGTTTTTTTAAATCAAAATAATAGATAAAATGTAATTAAATTAAATACAATTATATATAAGTTAAATCACACCATAGGGGCCTGATACTGAAATCATTATGTTATATTGAAAGAGATAAGATTCACCTAGGGGTAAGTTGACAGTTATATATACATATATGAAATTAAATTAGTTAAAAAACATTGTTGTATATATTTTTATGAAATTATATTTTTAGGCTACCAAGGAAATACATGGATATGATTTTGTGAATAAATAAATAAATAAATTGGGATGTTCATTCCTAATAAGATAAGACACTTCTTGGGGTAAAAAGTCCTAAAAAATAAAATTTTATTTTATTATCTGAATAAGAATATTCTATAGAACAATAGAAGAAGATTCAAATTGGAGGATTTTATGCCATTTTATAATCCAATTATAGTGGGGTTAAAATTATCAAAAAAAATTGATGGTGTGAGGGAGAATCAACGACAACTGAAAAGGATGATTATTAAGATGATTTTTCGTAGATCTTCTGGACAAAATATTTTTTATAATGTGACTTGCTGTAAAAAAATATCAATGTAACCTAATGGATTCTCATTTTATAGATTCTGATGGATTTTTTTGGTATATCAATAAATCCATCACCTTTGGGATTTCATACAAGAATAAAAAATAGTTTGTTTTTTTCTCAATTTAATGATTTTGATTTGGGAGGTGAATGTGGGGTTAATTTTTCCCCTCAAGTATAATCTTTATCATTAGAGATATCTCTTTGAGTTTTAACTATAAGAAATAAACCTCAGTAAGAGTCAATAATATATAGGCTGAATATGTTGGTACAACTAGTTCTTGAACTAAAATAATCATGAAAAAGGAGAAGGTTGATGATTTGATTATGGAATCTGAAGGAAATATACCACTTTAAAAAGACTATATAATACTGAGGAAAAAAATAGAAATAAAAATTCATTTCATTAAAGAGATAGTTTATAATGTGTGAGGACTAAGATGCAGATGAAGGTGTTTCATGTGGTATTTTGTTTCCAATGAATGTTTTTAAGGAAGGAAATCACTTAACTTTGTTTCAAGAAACAACCGTGGGATTGATAAAAATTTATAATCACAGTGGGATTGATTAAAATCATGAGTCACTATAGGATTTAAAAAAATTGGAATCATGTTCTGTAATGAATTAGACTTAGTGTGATAATCCATCATAATGAGAAGAAGATGTTTGGAAAGAAGTCTTCATTTTGTTGGAGAATCAAGGTCTGAGTGAATACAATTTTTTAAATGTGATTATTATTTTCATATTTCTAATTCACATAAATCTTGATTTGAATGGATAATTTGTGATGTAATCTTGATGGGAGAATGGAAGAGTGAAAGAGACTCTTTCAATTCGAAAATTTTTATATCTAGATTTTACATATCCAGGTGGCAGAGAAAAATAATTGATATCGATTGTTTTTCAAAAAAATCTAATATGGGTGAAAGAAAATGAAGGTGGTGGTGATTTAAATTGCAATGCTGATTTACTATAGAATTTTTTTATCTATCAAAACCCTTACATAAAGATCAACATTATGGTAATCATCCCCATATCAATCGAAAAGGTGGTATCAATAAAAATGTGGTATTGATTGGAAAGGGTGGTATGGTTTGAAAATGATCGTACTAATTTACTATAGATTCCTGTTTTCCATCGGATGATATAAAAACAATTTTTAAGTAGGACAATTATACTCAGAAAGATCGTACACTGTATATCATAATCATGATGAGTAGAATGGTTGTATGAATTTCTGAAGGGAGAGATAGGTGAACTTGGATTTACTATCAAATTTCTTTTTCATGTGTGATAAGAGAATAAGAGAATAATATGGTTTTCATTTGAATTGGTTTGGGATAATAAGTGATGTAGGTGATCAACCATGTATTGAAAAATTTAAAAAGGGTGGAATTACTCTATTTGGATGTGTTTTTTAAAGAAAATATACTTCTGAATGATTTTTTAAGGGGGATATTAACTTTTAAATAAAATATTTTTATTCAAATTAGTTCTCACTACTGGAAAACGGCCTATACCCACGGTTCAAAACCATGGGTATAACCCCCAAAATCGTCGGTATAGCCTATACCCACGGTTTTGGGGACTGTGGGCTGGAACGGTGTCGGTATAGGTGTCCTGCCACCGTGTCACTGAAACATAGCAAATTGACACTATTTCAATGGCTTTTACCCACAGTTTCCAAACCGTGGGTATAGGTCCTAAAATATTGCAGGCGCCGAGTTTCGATCCCGCAACCTCTTCGCTGTAAACACCACGTCTAACCACTAACCTAACATCACCTATATGTATATATATATATATATAGTTAAATATAGATATAAAAACCATGGTTATAGAGGGAAGAACTGTGGGTATAGGGTTCCCGCCAAAAAAAATTCCTTCCCGTGGAAAAAAAATTTCCCGCGCACACAAAAGTTACCTATACCCACGAGTTTTCATAACCGAGGATATAAGTATTTTATCCCAAAGATATCCCCATGGTTTTCCCCAAAACTGTGGGGATAGGTACCCCTATAACCACGGTTTTGGGAAACCGTGGGTATATGTCACGTTTCAGGACCTATCCCCACGGTTATGGAAAACCCTGGGGATAGACCCCCCTATACCCAAGGTTTGGGAAAATCGTGGGTATAGGTCCTAAAAAGTCACTTATACCCACGGTTTGCCAAAACCGTGGGTATAGGGGGGGTATATCCCCATGGGTTTGGGGAAAACATTGGGGATATGCCCCTTTTCCAGTAGTGGCTATGAATTTTATTCATCAATTGAATTGAGAAAATCAGTCTCAGATGATCATGCCCATGTATTACTCATCAATTAAAAATTAAATTAAAATTGAAATGGTATTTTAGAAAAGAAGAGGTGATGATTGTATAAGATTCAAAAATAATCGATAAGAATTTATGAATCTATAATTGAGGTTGTATTTCAGTATAAATTCAAATTTGGATTAATTTATTTGCGTGGGAAAGTTTTGGGGATTCCCGCTCAAACCATTTTTGGGTCACCTATAAACGGAAAAATGTATAGTTTACTTGATTAATAAAGGTGTACTATTAATCATAATAGAGAGTGAAGCTCTGAGTTTTCAGTGGGATAAATTGATACCATTTTGGTTTGTGTTGAATATATTTCAAAAGGGAATTAGACAAGGTTGCAGCGATTGTTTTCGACTAATCATCATACTCAAGATTCACTGTTCTCAGTGATCATCTTATTCATACTGTCAATTGTATTTGACTGATTTTGGTATCAGGATAAGTTCATCATAACATGGTTTTCTTACTATGTTTTACCACACATGGAATTTCTAGACAGTGGAAGAATTGTATTCTAGATTAAAATGATGTCTATTCATTTCAATTGTATTCTATCGGAGAGTCAGAGTGAAAGACTTGTTTCAGTGAAAATCTGACTCAGAAAAATAGGTCTGAGAAAATAAAACTCATAAAATATAATAATCAGTGTTTTATAATAATTTATATGTGGTTATTACCTTTATTATGGGTAATTAATTGATGAATTGTGTTTCAATGGAATACACATGATGAATTTGAAAGAAGCGCAAGTAACATGGTTTGTTACAAAAAAATTGTTTTACCCTATATGTTAAGAGGGTGCACATGCAGTAGTGGGGTTTTTTTATAGTGTCTCATGATTGAATGTGTAAATCCTAGTTATTGTAATCTAGGGATTGTTTTCTAGTGGGTGCTATGGTATTGGATCATTTCCAAACCATACCAAGGATGTACCTATTTTTATTGAATAGTTAACCTTGTAAAGATTTCTATTCAAATGGATGTATGGATTGAATTTTATACAGTATGAAATTGTATATTTAACTAGAGGCGAAGGTTTTATCAATTGAAAAAGAAAACATAAAAGAAAAAGAGTATCACTGATTCTCCCCCTCCCTCTCTCAGTGATAAAATCATCCTCACTGGGTACTTACAAGTGGTGTCAGAGAGAGGATTCCTTTTATATTCTTTGCTGATAGAGAATATGAATTGATTTAAAATTAAAGGTATTACAGTCTTTTATTAAAATAATTATCATATGTTGAAATATATAATGATGAATTGTCTTATTTCAATCAGTTATGATGTTCTTGAAGCTGCAATAGTTGGGTTTCGACCCATTGATGAAAAGGCCCCACTTACACCTGTTGATAAGAAGAATCTTGAGCATGATGGGAGGGTGAAGAATGTAATACTATCAAAACATTCTGAAAGTTAATTCTTAAGTGTAAAATTTATTTCGACAACCAATGGTATATGGGATAGATTAAAAACATATATACTGAAAATTAAAAAGTAGTGAAAGAAGGACATCAAATCTGGTGATTGAAGTATGAAGAGTTGAAGATGGGTTAACAAGAATCAGTTGGGGATTTATTTACTATGGTGAATGATATAGTGAGTACTATTAGATTTCTTGTTAAAAATATGGATGACTCTATAGTTTTTTTAAAAGATATTGAGATTCTTACTCTACAAATTTAATGAAAAAGTTTCCTCATTGGATGAAAATGATCCTGAAACATTATCTATTGATGATTTTCATATCACTCTTATTACTTATCAAATGAGAAGCGAGAAAACTATGATGAGAAGAACAAAAGTTTATAGATAAATTTCCATCAAAGATCTGAAGAAAGAAAAGTCAAAGAATATCCCTTCTAATGAAGATGATGGTGGTTCAGAATCTAAAATGAGGTATGTAAAAATCTCAAGGATATTCTATCCTTATTTTCTAAAAATATTAAATGTTGTATAGGGGTATAATGGGAAACATCCCATGACGTGTTTAGAATGTGGTGGCATTGGTCACCTTGCAGATAATTGTCCTCTATGTATGAATGGAGAGGATAGTGATGATGAAGAATCAAAGCTAATAATATTGTTCAAGAAACATGGTGATAAATGGAAGTTTGGGAAAGAGAAGAAATTCCAAAAATCCTATAGAATACGTTTCAAATATAAAGATGAAGATGAAGAAAGAAGTGATGCTGAATCCAAAAAATCTGCTGAGTATGGTATTGATAAACATTTTATTGTAATTTTGAATGATGAATAATATAGAAGATGTTTTTATGAGGAAGAAGAAAAAAAACTCATCTTGAATTCCATTTTAAATAAGAATTGAAATAATTTTTCAGAAAGATCAGGAGACTCAAAATGAAAAAAATTGTTGGAATATAAATTCTCAAGAAACCATGAATGTTTTTATGCTGAGAAAGTAAAGCTGGTAAAAAATATTGATGATCTAAATAGTACTTTTGATGATGAAAATAATCATAACGAGCATTTGGAAGTGACGCTTAAGGAAAAATAAGAAGAGTTGGATGTTTTCCAACAAATAATATTAGAAGCTCAATTGAGAATCTAATGATTCCAAAACTATATCACTAAGGTTGGTGAATGTTCTCAAAAAGAATATCTGACGAAGTTTCAACAAAAGATACATTCAAAGGGTGATAGAAATAATGGAATTTTTTCTAAAAAGATGAATATTGGGAAGGTTATTTATGTGGAAAAAGTAAAGAATTTATATATTACAAAACTTCCTGGATATGGAATAATTTCAAATACATGTAATTCTATTATAGATGAAATGAAGAAGGAGAATCTGATTGATGGTGAAATTGTTGATGGGTCAAAAAATAACAAAAAGAATGTGGATGAAAAATGTATTCAAAATTTTGATCATTATGGTGGTTTCATAGAAAAATAATCATTCTATGGGTATTTTTGGTATTGTGGTAGATTCAGTCACATTGAAATTAGGTGAAAGTTGAATCAACATAATCACTATTATATCCTTATCTATGAAAGGTAGATCTTGAGGGATAGTCATTCTCCTCAATGAAATAATAATTATAAGGTCATCGAAAAGAAATATTAAAAGAGTGGAATGAATATTGATAATAGGTTCCAACCCCTAGAAACTATTTGTGAAAGATGGGAATAACCTGGACACCTTTCAAAAGGATGTCGTGTTTTGCTAATGGCTCAACAAAAGATTCTCAATTCACCAAATACTAAGGTAAAGAGGGAAAATAAAGGAGAAAAATATATTTTTGCTGAAACTACACAAAAGAAGAAGGAATATTGATTCTTGAGAGTGGGTGTTCCTCGCACAAGACTGGAGACGTGAAAATATTAAAGGATATGAATGATTTTAAAGAAGGAATAACGGATTTTGTAAATGATTAATAATTGAAAATGAAAATTTTTCGGTCAACCATCATTAGAAAAAAAATATGAAATATACGAATACATTTTATGTTTATGGGATGAAATAGAATCTGATAAATGTTTCACAACTGTGTGTTCAAGGAAAAAATGTTATACTAAAGAAAAATATATTTTTTTGTGAAAAGTTAAGAAGATGCGAGGAGTGTTACAATAGGTCAAAATATGATAGATATTTTGTTTAAGGTTTTTTATTTAAATAACTATTGTTACATGATCATGGTGGAAAAGAATTAGTTGTGGAATAAAAGTAATGGACACATGTGTCAGAGAATCATGAACATGCTATCTAAGAGAAACAGTGTTCGACATATTCTTGATTTTCCAAAAGGAATAGATTGGTGTGGCACTATCTTCCCGAAAGATAATAATTATAAATTCTATGCATAATAATGTTGATATTTGTTCAAAAAAACCTTGGATCTGATACATTCTGATATATGTCGTCCAATGAGAAAACAATAAAAAAATAGAGAAAATAAATTCATTACTTCTATCATGTATATGAAACACAAATCAGATTCTTAGAAAATGTTTAAATTTTTCAGAAGAAGAGAAGAAATGGAATTTGAGCATTCTATGATGAAGTTACAAATAGAAAATGGTAGGGAATACAGAAATAAATGGTTTGAAGACTCTCTTGAGAAGCACAAAAATATGCATCAATATAGTTCCCCATACACTCCCCAACAAAGTGTGGTTGTTGAAATAATGGACAAGTGATTAGTCGAAATTGGATGAATAATTTTACTTGAAATTGGCCTTTCATGTTACAATTAGAGACAAGCCCTGCACATTGGTGTTTACTTTCAGAACCGGTGTTTCTCTAGTCCTCAATCAGGTATGTCTCCCTAAAATTTTGTTATGGATAAAACCCATGCTTAAATAATTTTAATTTTTTTTGGGTGTCCATGTGTTATAAATAAGAGAGGTGGAAATTATATAAATTTTGAGCAGAGAGGTGAAGATAGGATCATTTTTATCAATGCCCTAGAATGAAGATGTCATAGATGCTCCAACAAAGAAATGAAGATAATTGTTGATTCATTTGATGTGAAAGTGATTGAAAATGAATAGGAAGGTAAACATTAACAAGGAGTCATGGAAGTTGAGAAAGGTGAAGAAAAAATTATGATAAGGATAAAAACATTGGTATTCCTTCATTAAAAGAAGAATTAGACTCACCTATTTCAAGTGAGGAAGATGACTCTTTAATAATTCATCTTTTAATGAGGAAATTAGTGGAAGATCATAATATAATTGGTGATAACCATCCAAAGGTTCAAAACAAAATAACAAAAATGTTATCACACATACTTCATTGTATTCAAAAGTGACATAAAATGATGTAAAATATGCTTTTGAGCGTCTAGAATGGGTTCAAGACATGAATGAAGAATTAGATCAGATTGAAAAGACTAATACATGGAAACTCATACCTAATAATAAAAACAAAAACATCATTGGAAAAAAGGGTATTCTAGAAAGAGCTTAATGAATAAGGCAAGGTTATTAAAAAAAATGAAATATTGCTTTGCAATGGGAATTCTCAGATTGAAGGAATTGATTTTAATGAAACCATTTCTGTAGTGTCAATAATAGAGACAATTATAATCTTTCATAATGTTATTGCAGAATGGTGCCATAATATCATTCAAATGGATGCTAAATCCACATTAATAAATAGTTGTTTTGAATAGGAGGTTTACATTGAACAACATTGTGTATTTGTTTTTGGGAAAGATGAATTTTATGTGTGAAGTTTGAAAACATTCTTGTACGGGCTAAAACAATCTCTGAGGGGAAGGTATTCCAAATTGGATAATTTCTTAAGGAATATGAGTTTTGGGAAAGCAATAGTGGATAAAAATATGTATATTAGATAAATTAAAGATCATTCCCTCGTTATTATTGTTCATGTGGATGATATTATCTTTTTTGGGATTGATGAAATAAGTTGTGGATGATTATTTGAAGAGATAAGGCAGGGATTTGAAATGTCCATGATAGGGTAAATGAAATACTTCCTTGGGTTTTAAATTGTTTAAAATAAGGAATAAATTTTCTATACCAAAAATAGTATATTAAGGAACATTTCAAGAGGTTCGGCCTGGGAAATTAAAAACAAGTTTCCAAACCAATTTCAATGGGAACAAAACTGAGTAAAGATAGAGATGGAGAAGAAGTGGATTAGAAAGAGTATCATAAGGTAATTGGTATCCTATTGTATTTGAATGCCTCAAGAAATGACAATGTGTATATTGTGACCTTAAGTGAAATATTTCATAGTGCTTCAAAAGAATCACATATTATTTCCATAAAAAATAATTCTCAGATACATCAAAGGAATAATAAAATTAAGAAATAGGTATTACAACTCAAATAGAATTTATTTGTTTGGTTATTCATATGAATATTGTGAAGGAAATGTTGATGATAGAAGATCCATATATGGTGATGTAATCTTTATTAGAAGTAATTTTATTAACTAGAATTCAAATAAATATATTTTAGTAACCATCCATACAGCTGAAGCTGAGTATGTTTCTTCCACTCAAGCTGCTACTCTACTCTTGTGGATGATACAATAATTGGAAGAATTACTTATTGAAGTGAAGTTACCCATTATTTTGGGTTTTGATAATCAAGGTATAATCAATCTCACCAAGAATACAGTTCACCATTATCATTAAAAGGATATTGATATCAAATAGCATTTTATCAAAAATTGTGTGGAGAATAATTAAGTTTATCTTGAATATGATTCAACATTGGAATAAGTTGACCAAATTATTAAAAAACCATTACCGAAATAATCATTCTCAAAATTGAGGTTGAACATGGATGTCCAATCTATTTCTCTTTAATGATGAGTTTTTTGTTTCTATCCCCTCTCTCATATTACATTTGGATTTATTTGTTAAGAGGTGGAATTGTATTGTATCATAAATCAATCCAAGTGATGCATGTAAAAAAGTAGAGTTTTGTGTAAGCTCTGAATTCAGAATTGTTTAGTGTGTGAACTATTATAATTGTTTGTTGGAGTGGTTGTAGGAATGAATTTTTTTATTCTGTAGAGGTGGAAGAAGTGATGAGAAAGAAAGATGATGATGTTTTCATAATCACTAATTTGTGATAACATGGTATTATTGTTAATGAATCTTGGTTCAAACAATGATTTAGCTTAAATTACCTTCAAATTATTGATATGTAATCCATTTCTTGAGGATACAAAGATCATTGAATTATATAGCTTGGCTGACAAAAAATTCCAAAAGGGAAGATTGTTAGGTACAAGATGACGATGAAGGTGTTTTGTGCGGTCTTTTGTTGTCAATGTATGTTTTGAATGAAGTAAATCACTTCACATTGTTAATGGAGACAACTATAGGATTGATAAAAAATTTGATTCATTGTTGGACCAGAAAAAATAAGAATCACCATGGGATTGATAAAAAACCAGACCCATGTTCAATAAAGAATCAAACTCACTATGATAGTCCATCATAAAGAGAATAATCACTTTTGAAATAAGTGTTTTATTAATAGAATCACGGTCATCATGACTACAATGTTTTAAATCTGACAATGATATGTTACTTTTAATTCCACATAAATCATGAGTTGAATATAGAACTGGTGATGCAAGCTTGATGGAAGAATTGGCGAGTGAAAGTGATGTTGTTAATCCGTAAAAGATCATATCCAGGTGGTATAGAGAATGAAGTGATACCATTTTTTTGAAAACAATTATATCCTGGTCAGAGAAAATGAACATCATACCAAGGAAGGTGGTGCTGATGAATGTGGTACTGAAGGAATGTGTTATTGATTGAAATTGGTTCCAATTGAAATAGTGATTATGATTTACTGTAGATGTTTTTCCATCAACCCCTTACTTAATGATCAACATCTAGATTATTGTACCCGTATTGATAGAAAATTTGGTATTGATAAAAAATGTGGTATTGATTGAAAAGGTAGTATATATTGAAAAGGTTTAAACAGATTTACTATAGAATTACGTAATTCATCAGATGATACAAAAACATTTTTTACAAAAGAAAATAATTATTAGAAAGATCGTAATCTGTATATCATAATCATGCTGCGTTTAATGGTTGTTTGAATTTCTGAAGGAAGAGAAAAGTGAACATAGATTTAATCACAAATTTCTTTTTCAAGTGGACCAATAGAAGAGCAAAAAAATATTCTTTGTATTTTCATTGGGTCAGGATAATAAGTGATGAAGGTGATCAAAAATATAGTCAACCATTTCAAAATAGTTGAATTACATCTTTTGGATGTGTTTTTGGAAGAAAATAGATTGCTGAATGATTTTTAAAGGGGGGAATATCATTAAAATACAATATTTTTATTAAAATTGATTATGTGAATTGTATACATCAATTGAATGGATACAATAAGATTCATATGACAAGACCCATGTATTAATCATCAATTGAAATCACACGTATAATTGAAATGAAATTTTAAATAAGAAGAGGTGAAGATTATAGAAGATTTGAGAAGAAATGAAAACCCATGAAGAAGTCATTATTAATTAGATGTTTCTTGTGAAATTCTAATTTGAGAGAATTTAAGTCATCCGGATTGATTTTGGGATTCTTGCCAAAACATATTGTCTATCACCTATAAAAGGGAAAAAGTATATTGTACTTAACTGATGACGGTGTACTATTAATCATAGTAGAGAGTGAAAATATGAGTTTTCAGTGAAATAAAGTGATACGTTTTTATTTTGTATTGAATGAATTTTAATAGGGAAGAAGAAAGGGTTGAAACAATTATATTTAGTTGATCATAATACGCAGTATTCATTTCACTCAGCAGATCATCATATTCATCTTATCAATTGTATTCAGCTGATTTTGATATTGGGATTAATTAATCAGAATAGGCTTTTTGTTTTTGGTTTTTTTGTACTGGGAATTTCTGGGCTAAGGAATAATTTTATTGTGGATTGAAGTGGTGCTGATTGTAAAGACCCGAAAGTCCTGTGGTAATTTTTTTCTTAAATACATGGGAATTTTATGAGTCCATAGTTTCTGACAGCACCTGATTCCAAGTCCCATTGTGCATGGAATAAATTTCTGAAGTTTTTTTTGGGTACTTTCAGTAAACATATATGCGGGATTTTATATCTTCTGAATAGGTTCTCGGAATTGAAATACGAGGAAACCGATAAACTCACAGCGCCGGTATTCGCTTAAGGAGACCTTTACAACAGTTGCGTTTTGTCGAAAGTGGAAGTTAATTTTGGGAGTTTTCTAAAAAAATTAAATAAAAATATGACTAACATATTGTTATATAGGGGGTGGTTAAATCCTCCAAAGTGAAGTTAGAGGTGGATCCCACCCACACATAACCTCCCATGGGAGGATATTATGTGGTGGGGCCCACACAAGCTCAACCCCCTTAAACCCCCCTTTTGAACCCCTTGAACTCCCCACTAAAATGGGAAACTCTTGGACTTCCCATTAATGTGACAACACTCCCTTGTAATTAATTTTCCCTTGAAATTCTTGCCAACTCCATGCATTTAATTAAGTGAACAAACGTAATTAAATTGAATTATTTTGAACTCATACCAACCACTAAAATAAGGGATAAGCTTATTTTATTTTTGTTGGCATAAGATTTATTGGGAGAACTAAGGAGAGGAATAGATATTGGTAGAGCTTGGAGAACCCTTGGAGGAAGTTCTCGATGGAGAATCATTCATCCAACGAGGAACTTGAAGAACACGAAGAACCTCTCCAACGACCTCCATCCACGTTAAAGGAGTAGACGTCGCCCAAGAAGAATGTCACCAATGATGTCTCTTCTTCCTCGGATCCACCCTGACGTCAATGAAATGACGCCGTCCTCAATGAAAAAACATAGAATCAAGATAAGGGGAATTTGGATTATTTCTACGTATGAATTATATCCTCCTTCTTTGAAGTTTAATTTGGTTTTTTGTTTGCCAATTGATATCACCTAATGCGGAGGGTACGGGATGATCAAACATGGCCTGATGCCCCTCCATTGAATATTATTTGGATGTCGATGGAGGAGAAGTTGAAAGGTCATGGTGATGTCACACCACGGCTGACAAAAGGGGGTCGCGACCATTCAGGCTGTGGGGGCCGGAAGAGGCGGCAGCGCCGGCGACCGGAGGCGGCAATAGTGGCCACCCGGGCCGCCCGATCCACGGGATAACTGACCGGCCGCTCCGGCTGGTCCACATCTAGGAGATGTGGTGAATGAATTCATGGCGTTGGGGGAGACCACGACCCATGTCCACGGGCCGCTTGGCTAGAAGAACTGGCCGGCCGTTTTCTGGCCGGGCTGGGGAACCACAGTGCATGCAGGCGCCGCGTGGAAGAGGACGTCGCACGTGTCCACTGGCCACTCAGCTGGGCAAACTGACTGGCCACATTCCATCCGGGATGGACAACCGCAGCACCCGCTAACGCCGCGTGGTAAGAATTGCGGCCCGCAGCGCTAGGCTCATGCGCCGAGCCGAACAGCCCGGCTATGGCTGGCCGGGCAGAGGAGGAGGCGGCGCCATTTGGTGCTGCCGGGCGAACCAGACCGGTCTGCAGTGCAGGCTGGGTCCGCAGGTGGGCTGCGCCCCAATGGGCCAGGTCGACCCCCAGCCGGGTTGGACCCGCCATGATGGGTCGGGCCGACCCACTAGCCAACTGGGCTTGACGGGTCGGGTCCGTCTTCTCTTAAATGCGAATAACTCCCAGACCGCGCATCCGATCGACGTGCCTTCTACGGCTCTAGGACCCTCACAATGCAGCGGTCCTTTTGGGATAGTCTATGTGAGTTTTGGAAAATTTTGAAAATGGTCGAGTTTGGATCGAGCGTAAATCCAACCAGGAACCTGGAACGGAAGTGCCAACAACTCTCAGACCGGTCGTCCGATTGATGTGTTGTCTGTCGCGTTGAGTTCCTTCTGATGAGACGGATATATGGGATACATCAAATCATGAATTTGTGATAGAAAATGTATAATCACTTGGCTTGAGGAGCGGACCCTCCTGGAATCAAGTGTGTTGTGTGGGGGAACCCTTGAGCTGGCTGTGTCGACTACGGTACCGAAATCCTACGTGGGTTCTACAACGACGACCACTGTATCAGAATCCTCTGTGGGTTCGACAGTGATGTCTACTGAACCGAAATCCTCCATGGGTCCGACAGTTCTGACTTCTGTTCCTGTATCATGTGTGGGTCTGACAGAATAGTTGGTCATGTATCCTGTGTGGGTCCGAAAGCATAGATGGTCCAGTATCCTGTGTGGGTCCGACAGCTTAGATGAATTAGTGACTACATCTGATCATCTCTATCACTCTATGAAATATTATACCTATGTGAGATGAGACTTGACGTTACTTCCTCTTTGTACTGGGTTGTTCCTAGACTTGAGAGTTGGAGTTGAACTATGATTGGGGACATAGGTATATGTACGGGCATATACCTAAGTAAGGTTGGTTGATACTTCATGATTGTATCTTTATTTGTGGGTTATCCTTGATAGATATTATGAGAATATGATGGTCTTAGGGTCCCTAATAGGTATCGTTATTCTCACCCCTACATGGGCTATGCCCGCACTTCGGTGTGTTGGTTTTAGATGATGGACTACACTTATCGATGTAGAGAGTTGTAGAGTTGTACGGTACCCAAATGTGGACCACATGGCGAGACGTACACGAAGCGGACGGACGGACCTGGGGTGCTGAGGAGGACATCTGTACCCACCCATCAGTTGGTATTCCTGGATGACAACTCAGTAGTTGTTGTTTTACCTTTCTACAGTTGTACAAGTTTTACAGTTTTTGTACTTTACTGTTGGGCTTGTATTTCCGACCCCTTTCCTTTCAGCACTTCCTTTTGTATACAGTTTTACTTAGTGTTTACTTCCAGTTGCACGATCTGTTGTTTTTTTACTTATTAAAGGTAATGCCTTCCCTTTTTATTAGGATTACTCCTTTGGTGCCAGTCGCCATCCCCTGACCTATGGAAGGAAGGCTTGGGGTAGTCACGACATTGGCCCGGAGGATGGGTCATGACAAACTGGTATCAGAGGAGTCAGTTCTACCATAGTGCTTGGACTCTAATTCCTTTAAAAAAAATATTGTTAAGTGTTTTAGGTGTGTTATCAGTTTAGGGAAACCGGTGTATGTGCGGTGGCCGATGTATCCATACACTAGGACTTTGAATTCTGATATGCGACTCAGTGCACAAAAACACTAATTTCGTGTGTGTTTCCTTTGAAAAAGTTTTCATCATGATTACTTTGTGTCAGCTCACCAGGTATACTGTTTTAACCATGGAACACCTATTGCTTTTCAAGATGGCCCTATGAAGGTATCTATCTTGGGTTCCGAGTCATGAAAGAGACGGTTGCACACCGAGCGACGAGGCCTCGATGCAGGGCCCCATCACAGCAAAGGTACCAGCGGTACCACTACCCGCTGGGCCACCGATTCCACCAGATTCTATAGTAGAGAGCGCACGCCACATAAGAGCGTTGCACGAGTTCTAGCGCTAGATGCCACCCATGTTTCGGGGAGAGACGGACCCACATACAGCTAAGGATTGGCTGGAGGCTATCGTGAGAGTTTTCAGATAGGTAAGGACACCAGCCAACCTCATGGTGATCCTTGTCACGAGTATTCTGCATACAACAACAGGTAGATGATAGCGCCTGATGCTCCAGGTTAATGACAAGGCATCATTACTCTAGACAGACATCGAGAGTCTCTTCCGCTTAGAGTTTTTCCAGCCACCCTTCATGCGGTGCAGATTCATTAGTTACTTCATCTACAGCAGGGCAGTATGATAGTAGCTCAGTACTCAGCGAGGTTCACTAACCTCTCGCGCTACTCCACATATATGTTACGAGACCCTTTCTTCAGGGCCTAAACCTTTGAGCAGGGACTCAGGAACAAGATCAGGGCTTCAACGATTCCCCTCAGAATTTCGACGCTGGCGAGGGTGCTAGAGCGAGCCCTTCTAGTGGAGAGTTTCCTTGCTGAGCAGACACCAGTAGCAAGACCCACCACTGGGCGACATGTAGATGAGTCTTATGCAGCCAGCAGTAGACGGATATTGTAAAGGTCCAAGTAGACTAGGCCATCAGGTTTGTGACCCCAGGATATAGGTTCGGTTGTGCGGGGCACACGAGACAGAGCCAACTATACGAGGAGCAGGCAGTGTTGTGCATGCGGCGGGCAGCGCCACATGGCTCATGACTGTCTGACCTGCCATGCAGATGAGAAACAGAGAAAAGAGGCACCTGCCAGGAAGACGCAGAGGTTCAATTGTGGTTGTCCGCCTAGAGTATGAGGACATGGCAGAGGAGCTTTCCGAGCAGCTGGTGGTGGACTAAGTTTCAAGGCTCTACAACTGACACCACCAGAAGGTCCACCCCGACCACAGGGAGCTGGCGGAAAGAGACAGGCTTAGATCTAGGCAGTGGAGGCCTATGACCACGACACACCAGATATGATTCGAGGTACTATTTTTGTATACTCCACCCTTGCTGCAGTACTTATAGACACATGTGCGAGTCATTCTTTTATTTTTACTACCCTCGTTCGGAGCTCGGAGATTCCGACAGATCTGTTGGCTCGATCCTTACAGCTAGAGACTCCTACGGGAGCAGACTCGATGATTACGCACTGGTGCCAGTAGTTTGAGCTTACCCTAGGAGGTGAGAGCTTCGACTGGGATCTTATTGTTGCAGCATCGAGGCATTAGGACGTCATCTTTGGTATGGATAGGTTATCCACAGTTCAGGCTCAGATTGATTGTATTAGGCGCAAATTATTGTGTATCCGCACGGATGGGACCAGGTTCACCTTCACCGGTGATAAGGGAGCCTTTGCAGCGCAGAATGGACTTACACAGGGGAGGGGGCAGCAGATCACACATCAGTTGGCTAGTCACATCCTTATAGTAGTTGATGTGCGGAGTCTGAGTTTTCCTGTTGTGCTAGATCAGTATGTGGATGTTTTCCATGATGATGTTCCAGGACTACCTCATCACATAGAGGTAGACTTCTACATTGACCTGTACCCCGGGACAACACCGATATCTACTCTAGCATATCAGATGGATCCCACTGAGCTTTGTGAGCTGTGGGTACAGCTGGAGGACTTGCAGGGGAAGGGATTTATCAGACCCAGTGTTTCACCTTGGGAATCTCCGATTTTGTTCTCCATGAAGGAGGATGGGAGCTTGCGACTGTGTGTGGACTACCGTCACCTGAACCAGGTGACCGTGAAGAACAAGTACCCACTTCCATGTATTGACGACCTCTTTGAATAGCTCAAGGGAGCACGATGGTTCTCAAAGATCTACCTTAGGTCAGGCTATCATTAGCTCAGAGTTCAAGATGAGGATGTGCAGAAGATGACCTTCAGGTTCCAGTATGTCCACTACGAGTTCTTGGTTATGACCTTCGGCGTAACCAATGCTCCAGCAGTGTTCATGAGTCTCATGAACAGGATCTTCGGAACATACCTCAATTGCTTTGTCATAGCCTTCATCGACGACATACTGATCTACTTGACTACTGAGGAGGAGCACGCCTACCATTTACTGGTAGTACTGAGAACACTCTGAAAGAAACATATTTTTGGTAATCTCTTGAAGTGATAGTTCTGTATTCGAGAGGTTCACTTCGTGGGACACGTCATCTCGGAGGTTGGAGTTGCAGTGGATCCAGGGAAGATCGAGGGAGTACTTTCTTGGGAGACACCGAGGAGTGTAACAGAGGTATGGAGTTTTCTAGGACTGGCTGGGTACTATCGAAGAATTGTGCCAGACTTCTCAAGAGTTGTAGCACCTCTTTCGGCATTGAAGAAGAAGGGGAAACCCTTCATGTGGTCAGAGAGATGCCAGAAGAGCATGCAGGAGCTAAGGCCGAGGTTGACTAGTGCGCACATCCTGAGGCTACCGGTGGAGGGCATAGGGAATGTAGTTTACTACGATGCATCAGGGACTAGAATAAGGTGTGTCTTGATACAGGAGTGAGCAGTGATCGCGTATAATTCACGATAGTTGAGATAGCACGACAAAAACTACACTACCCGTGACCTGGATTTAGCAGTAGTGGTCTTATCCTTGAAGATGTGGTGGCACTATTTGATGGGCGAGCATTTTTCAGTCTACTTTGACTACCATAGCCTCAGGTACATCTTCTCGCAGAAGGACCTTAACCTAAGATAGCGACGATGGCTCATGTTCCTCCAGGACTATGACTTTGAGATAGTCTATACTATTGTGATGGGAAATGATTTAGAAGATTATCTTAGTAGGAGAGAAGGCATCCAACTACTAGAAGAGGGAACAGAGCAGCTAGCCACCTTGTAGATATCATTTATGGATAGAGATGGTGCAGCCTTTCTATAGTCACTCATAGTCACTCCTCCACTTCTTCAGTGAGTCAGAGAGGCACAACATCGGGATGTTGACTGTGAGACTCGACGTGCTCAGATATCCAAAGGTCAGGCACCTGATAGATTTTCTGAAGGTGGGGAGCATGTCATCCTCTTTAGAGGATGTACCATGGTACCAGTTTCACTATAGGAGGGGGTGTCGAGGTATATCCAAACTTCCCCTCTAGTGGTACATCCAAGAGTGGCGAAGTTGTATCAAGACCTCAAACGACAACACTGGTGGCCAGGTATGAAGAAGGCAGTTTTAGAGTTTGATTCACAATGGCTCACTTGTTAGCAAGTGAAAACCGAGCACCATGTTCCAGTAGGCTTGGTTCATCCCTTAGAGGTCCCAGAGTGGAAGTGGGATGGGATATCCATGGATTTCATGATGGGGATTCCACATACATCCAGGGGTCACGACTCTTTCTGGGTGATCGTAGACCGACTCACCAAGTCGGACCTATTCCTACCGATCATAGAAAAGGGATCAGTAGGGAGCATAAGACACTTCTACATACATGATATCGGGTGGATTCCTTTTGTTCCATCGATGATCGTCTCCGATCGAGATGCCTAGTTTCACATCCCGGCTATGGAAGGGGTTGGAGGAGGTTTTTGGGACGCAACTTTACTTGAGAACCGCCTTCTACCCATAGACGGATGGTCAGACAATGAGGACCACTAAGACACTTCACAATATTCTCTGTGCATGAGTCCTCGAATTAGGTCCCAATTGGGAGGATCACTTACCCTTGGAAGAGTTTGCATATAACAAACAACTACCACTCCACCATTGGTATGGATCCTTACGAGGCACTGTACGGCTGACCATGCAGATCGCCTCCGTGTTGGACTGACCCATGGGAGTCAGCACTTGTAAGACCAGAGATGGTGTAGGCTATGACAAAAAAGGTGTAGATCATCCTGGAGCAGATGAAGACTGCACAGAGCAGAAAGAAGTCCTATGCTAATAGGAGACGGAGACCACTGGAGTTCGGAGGATGGCGACCATGTCTTTCTACAGGTCTCGCCTCGATGTGGTATAAAGAGATTTGGATGAGGCGGAATGCTTTCTCCGCAATTCATTGGAAATTTTCAGGTCTTCATCAGGGTAGGCGAGGTGGCTTACTGCTTGGCTCTCCCACCTTAGTTACACCGGGTGCACGATGTCTTCCACATATCTCTGCTGAGGAGATACGTGCACGATCAATCCCACATCATCGACCACGGGGAGTTGGACATCGAAGACGGGGAGAAATTCTTGGAGGTTCCCCGGAAGATTGAGGATCGACAAGAGTGTCCTTCATGGACGGTCGATTCTTATGGTGCATGTTCGCTGGCAACACGAGAACCTCTAGAAGAGCACATGGGAGCGGGAGGCTCAGATGCAAGGTCAGTACCCTCATTTGTTCCCTTAATGTGTGTTGTAGCTTACAGGGACGTAAATCCCTGAGGTGGGGAGAAATTAAAGACCTGGAAATCATGTGGAAATTTTTTTCTTTAATACATTAGAATTTTACGAGTCCCCAGTTTCTGACGGCGCCTGATTCCGAGGCCTAGTGTGCCCGGAATCAATTTTTGAAGTTTTTGTTGGGTATGTTTAGTAACTGTATGTGCATGATTTTATATATTTTGAACTGGTTCATGGAATTGAAATCTGAGGACACCGATGAACTCACAGTGCCGGTATTCTCTTAAGGAGAACATTTACACCAGTTGTGTTTTGTCGAGAGTGGAAGTTAATTTTGGGGGTTTTCTAAAGAAATTAAATAAAAATATAACAGACATATTTTTATGTAGGTGGTGGTTAAATCCTCTAAACGGAATTTAGAGGAGGGTCCCACCCCCACATAACCTCCCATGGGAGGATATTATGTAGTGGGGCCCATATGAGCTCAACCCCCTTAAACCCCCCTTTTGAACCCCTTGAGCTCCCCATTAATAGGGGAAACTCTTGGACTTCCCATTAATGTGCCAACACTCCATTGTAAATAATTAATTGAGTCCCTTGAAATTCTTGCCAACTCCATGAATTTAATGAAGTAAAACAACTTAATTAATTTGAATTATTCTGAACTCATGAAAACCATTAAAATAAGGGATATTCTTATTTTATTTAGGTTGGCATAAGCTTTGTTGGGAGAAATAAGGAGAGGAGGAGATCTCAGTAGAGCTTGGAGAACCCTTGGAGGAAGATCTCGATAGAGAATCATTCATCCAACGAGGAACAGGAAGAACATGAAGATCTTCTCCAATGACCTCCATCCGCATTAAAGGAGTAGACGCCGCCCACGAAGAATATCGCCAACGATGATGCTTCTTCCTCGGACGCACCCTGACGTCAATGAAATGATGTCATCGTCAACGAACAAACATCGAATCAAGGTAGGGGAATTTGGATTATTTCTATGTATGAATTATATACTCGTTTTTCAGAGTTTACTTTGGTTCATCGGTGGCCAATTGATATCACATAACGCAGAGGGCGTGGGCCGAACAAACACGGCCCAACGCCGCTCCGTTGAATCTTTTTTGTTCATGACGGAGGCGGAGTCGAAAGGGCACGATTCCATCGCACCACACCAAAAAAATAACCTTAGAGGACGAAGGGGGGTTACAGACATTCGGGCAGTGGAAGACGGATTAAGCGGCAACGCTAGCGACCGGAGGCGGCGACGGCAGTGGTGGCCACGCGCCGGTGGCCGCTCGGTCCGCCTGGTCCACGGGACAACCTATCGGCCGACCCAAACTGTCCATGTGTAGGATCCACGACACACAAAGGCACTGCATGGAGGGAGACAGGGGCCAGCATTTGCGGGCCGCTTAGCTGGAAGAACTGGCCGACCGTTTCCCGATTAGGCTGGAGATCTGCAATGCCTGTAGATGCCGTGAGGAGGAGGACGCGACAAGCATCCACGGGCCGCTCGGCTAGGAGAACCGGCCGGTTATGTGATGACTGGGCTAGAGAACATCATCGCCCACTAGCGCCACATGGAATGAACTGCGGTCCACAGGGCAGGTCGTGTGCACCGGGCCGAAATGGTCGGCTACTGACGGCTGGGCAGAGGAGGAGGTAGCATCGCTAGGCATCGCCAGTCGAACAGGACCGGCCTGCAGCACAGGCTGGGTCTGCAGGTGGGCTACTCCCCACCAGGCCAGGTCGACCCCCAGCCGGGATGGACCCGCCGAGCCGGGTCGTGCCAACCCGCTAGTCTGCTGGGCTTGATAGTCTGGGCTCATCTTCGCTTAAATGCGAATAACTCCTAGAACGTGCGTCTGATCGACGCACTGTCTGCGGCTCTAGGAACCTCACAATGAGGAGTTCCTTTTCAGATAATCTAAGTGGGATTGGGCACATTTGGAGAATTTCCAGGTTTGGATTGATCGTAAATCCAAATAGGCCCCTGGAATAGAAATGCTAATAACTCTCAGACCTGGCGTTCGATTGACGCACTGTCAGTCGTGTTGATTTCCTTATGATGAGATGGAACTACGGGATACATAAACTCATGACATAGTGATAGTTGATGTATCGACACTTTTCATGTGGAGTAGACCCTCCTGGAATCGAGCGTAGTGTGTACGGGAACCCTTGGTCTGGTTGCGACGACTTATGTACCGGAATCCTCCGTGGGTTCGACAGCATTGACCACTGTACCCGAATCCTTCGTGGGTTCGACGGTGATGACTACTGAACCGGGATCCTCGTTGTGTCTGAATTTTATGACTTCTGTTCCTGTATCCTATGTAGGTCCGATAGAATAGCTGGTCCTGTATCCTGTGTGGGTCCAACAGCTTAGTTGGTCCTGTAGCCTGTGTGGGTTTGACAGCTTAGATGAATCAGTGACTACATCTGATCATCACTATCACTCTACAAAAGATGTATACCTGTGTGAGATGAGACTTGACTTTATTTCCTGTGTGGAATGGGTTGTGCCTGGGATCGAGATTTAGAGCTGAACTATGATTGGTGACTTTGGTATGTGTATGAGTATATACCTAGGTAAGGTTGGTTGATACTTCGTGATTGTAGCTTTATTAGTGGGTTATCCATGTTGGATATTCTGAGACCTTGAGGGTCTCAGGGTCCCTAATGAGTATCGTTATACTCACCTCTTCACGGGCTATGCCCTCACTTCGTTTTGTTGGTTGCAGGAGACAGAAAACACTAATCAAGGTAGAGAGTTGTAGAGCCGGACAGTACCCAGAGGTGGACCACTTGGCGGGACGTATACTGAGCGGATGAATGGACATGGTTTGTTGAGGAGGCCATCTGTAACCACCCTTCATATGGGATTCCTAGAGGATGACTCAGTAGATTTTGTTTTACCTTTCTTCAGTTGTACTATTTTTAAAATTGTTGTACTTTACTGTTGGTCTTGTATTTCTAGCCCCTTTCCTTTCAGCATATCCTTTTGTATACAGTTTTACTTAGTGTTTACTTCCAGTTGCATGCTCTGTTGTTTTTTTTACTTATTGAAGGCAATGACTTCCCTTTTTATTTAGATTACGCCTTTGGTGCTAGTCTCCAGCCCCTGGCCTATGGAAGGCGGGCTTGGGGTAGTCATGGAACGGGCCCCAAGGACAGGTTGTGACACTGATTCATTTCAATTTTATTCTATTAGAGAATCAGACTGAGATAATTGTTTTAAGGAGAATCAAATATAGAAGAACCATATTGGTAAAATCAATCTAAGAAAATACCAGTCTTAGTGTTTCATAACAACATCCAGGTGGTTATTAGATTTCATATGGGTAACTAATTGTTGAATTGTATTTCAATTGAATCCACTTGTTAAATTGAAATGAAGTGCAGGTAAGATAATTTGTTATAAAAAAATTGTATAGCCCTATTATTCTAAAATAATGAACACACACTAGAGGGATTGTTTCATAGTGTTACATGAGTGAATGGTTGCATCCCACCCATTTTAATATGTTGATTGTTTTCTAGTGGATTTTATCGTATTAGATCATTTGAAAATCATATCAGAGATGTAGTTATTCTTATTGAAAATTGAACCTTGTAAATATTTTTGTTCTAGTGGTTGTGTGGATTGAATTCTATTCAGCAGGGAATTGAATCTTTACCTGGAGGTGAAAGTTGATTCAATAGAAAATAAACTTAAAATAAAAAGAGTATCACTGATTCAACCCTCCCCCTCTTATCGATACAATCATCCTCACTGGGTACTTACACAAAAAAGACATCATGATGGAATTTGTTCATAATCAATAGAGGATGGCTGATATTTTCACCAAGACTCTCTCTAAGGATAGATTTTTGTTTTTTAGGCATTATATAGGTATTCAGCCCCTCCAACATCCTTATGAAGCTTTGGGGGGAGGGGGATCCAACCACTAAGGGAAGGATTATGGGGTAAAATAGGTAGAAGTGAGTGGACAACTATTTACTTTATGTATGGTTTGTAAAATTAGGAGGGGGTAATTTCTATCATATTTTTGTAGTGGATATTTTTATTTTGAAAATTAAGATATTTATTGAAGTGGTTAGTTTTTTTATTGATAGCGATATCACATTATCTGTTGGACTAAATATTCATTCAATCAAGAGTTAAAGTTCTCTTAAAAACACTACTTTACCCATTAATGTTGTTTCAAAAGGTTTATCTATTGAAAAAGTTTTTGATTTAGTGTTTATCAAATTTGAAATTGAGTTTTATATTGATTTTTTGTAGGAGTTTTCTAGGTTGAATATAAATACAAATGGGATACAAAAGGGTTATTTGATTTATTGTAGATGTTTTCATTTTTAACACTATATGAGAAATATGATCTGATCACCAATAATTGAATTTGAGACACATAGAAGTGGAAGGAATATTTTCTATAAGTTTTTAGGTTCATTTTAGAGTAACCTTGATTTATAGTTCTGTATTTAAAAATGAAAAATAAAAATGACGTATAAAGTATTCGTATGACATTTTGTGCCACCCGTAGGTTATATTTGCGATGTAAGAAAATTATTATAAAATATATAGAAATACCCTATGTGTAAAAAAGTTCAATCATAAGATATTTTTATCCCCGTATGATATTTTTAGAACACAAATTAATTTTATATGGATTATCATATTTAGGTTCACATCGATCTATTGATTCTAATACATGTTGTTGAGAATCCTATAAGATATTGGAAGACCTCATATGATATTTTACTTTCATTTTTTTTGAGAATTTTAATGATTATATTATTTGAAATAGAATTAATTAAAATGATAAATAGAAAATATTCTACCTTGATCCAACATTTCAATGAATTAAAATTAATTTTGAAATTGCAATATTAAATTGAAGGTTATTATGTGTGAAAAAATAAGTTCTCCATTCCATAAAAGACGGAATTTTAGCAGCTTTGAGTTTCATATAAATTTTGAATGGTATATTCATTATGTTTATCATGGGAATTTAAAAATTATTTTTTAATAATAATTAGTATATATTACCAATATTTTTTCTAGTGGTATCCAATTCCAATATATTTAATTATCGTTCATAAAAGATAAATATATTATTCATGAATCCTTTGACTTACATTTTTTATTTATTAGATAATGAATGAGTTTTTTAATTTTTTATTGGAAATTTTTTTAATTTTAATATGTGAATATAAATAGAAAGAGTGAAGAATAAATTTTTGTTTCTTAAATCTAGAGAGGATGATGATATCTTACAACTTTAAAAATCATCAGTACTGAATGAAGAGGGAAATTATGAGCTATTCGATTAGCAATGCATTGGTAATTTTTTATGTGGTCAAGAAAATTTAATTATACATTGATGGATTTTATTTATTTATAGTCCGGGGGGTGGGAGGATATGATCTTGGGTGTCTTCTCTAATGCATGAAATGATCATCCAGGAGAACATGAGAAGTGAAATCGGTGCAATGGGCGCTATTACATATCTTTGGGTAGGAAAGTGTAATTCAAAAGTAGATATTGTATTTGATAAAAATACATGATAAATCACAATAATTAGTATATTCATCACATAGTAATGAGTAAATAATTTTAACATGGTCATATAAGGGAAAATATTTTTATTATTTTTTCATTCTGTACATAATTCTAAAACAATTTTTGTGTAATACTAATAGTAAAATATCTATTTATAATAATTTTATAAGATATAAATGTGTCAATATGTAAATACTATGTCAATTTTAATGGATAGAAGTACAATAACATTATAGAAATTCTGAATTCTATAAAAACTTATGTGGTAACCAAGCTTAAAAATGAATTAAACTGATTAAAATTATAGTAATTTTCATAAAGACTATTTAAGAAGTCCAAAATCATTAAAAAATTTATATTATAATTAATTCTATATTAAATAATGAAATCCATTTTTATGAGTATCCATGTAAATATTATGTGAAGAAAAAAATCATCACCATTCACACAAGTAGCAGAAACCACTACTAGTGATACATTTTTTATAAAAGTGTTTAAAATAGTTGAATTGAGAATAATTATTTGAGTTTGATAAAAATATATTACCATAATTATAATAATATTTAAATATTTTTTGTAATGGTTATATAAATTATTGGATGGGTAAGAGGACAATAGAAAAAAATACATGGATATAGAAACTGTTATTAAGATCTAAAAACAACTAATGAAAACGGATTGATTATAGGAAAAGAGTGATATAACAAAAAAAAATGAATCAAAATGGTATTTTTAACATTGAAATGTTATCAATATTGAAAAATAGGAGAAGGTATAAAATAGTTTTAAGGTGAAATATTTTTAAATAATAAAGGAAAGATTAATATGGGAATCCTTATATTTCTCTTTGTATTGCATCCTTCAAATTGAGTCTAATGCGTTTAGAAAAGGGACTTTTATCCTACCCAGAAATTTATAAATTTTTTATGGGATGTTTAGAAAGGTATTTTTGAATAATTTATATAGGAAAATTAACCTTAAATTTGGTTTTTAATGTGTTGAATGAGCCACCAATTATAGACATTATTCAAATCTATCTTCATGAATATTCAATATTAAGGGTCTAGAATGTAATTTGTTATGTAAAGTTGTTCAGAAATGAAAAACAAAACATTTATTAGCCCATTATACATCCAAATGTTAATAAGGATGAGGTTTCATTATTTTTATAAAATATATAAGTTATTTTTAAGGAAAACCCCATATTTTAATAAACTTTCTTAGTTTGTTTTGTCATTTTATTCTAAGATAATTATAATATTATATAATTCATGTTTTAGTATTTATATAATTAATTTTAATTAATATTTGTATATTATTTTTAGGGAAAACATTTATTCATTTAATAATTATAAAATTAAAGATTTTAAAACATTATTTTTTACTTTTCTCCTACTTGAACAAGTACTGGGTCGGTATTCCTAAAAATTTGGGTTAATTATTATATTATTTAATTTTAAAAGTAATATTTTATCATAAATATAATTTATTTTTTATTATTCCATACATATTAAATATTTCATTATATGTTTTCATTCTCATCTATATCATGATAGATTTTTCAATATAGTAATTTTGAATTTTTCATAACTTCTGAAAGATCTGAGTAAACATTTTAGTAATTAACTCATTGCATAATTTAAAAAAATCATAAATATTGATCCAAATAATATATTATTAATCATATTGACCTCAAAATTTCATCCATAATATTATTCCTTCTCATTTATATCACATAATCCATAAATTTTGTTTCTCACTATGTTGCAGATGAAATTTGTCTTCAGTAACATATATTTTCATAGTTACCGTACCATAAATACTAATTGGAAAAAATTGGATAATATTTATATGATAGTTTAATTATAAAATCTAGTAAGAAAAAATTCATATATTTATTTAGTTTTCTCTTTCAGTTAAACGAGAATAAAATAAAACGAATATAGATTCCAATTGAATTCGACTAGTCTTTTAAGAGGAATATGAATTCAAATATATCACTTAGCTTATAAAAAAATTGAATTTCTAAAATAACATCAATAATTAGTCAATAAAAATATTTAAAACCATAAATAAAACATAAAAACTTCATTAAATGCTTTAAGTATATAATGTTATTGATTTAGTGAATGTACACCACATTTACTTTTTAGTATCAATCATTATTATTTGTATCATTTATTTTGATAAAATAACTTCCACATAGTATTGGAAAGAATATCCAAATAAATATAATACAAATTATTAAAATAAATATTTAGATAATTTGTCACAAATTTGAAAATAAAAACACATAATATTTAATAATAATTTATTTTTTGAATAGTGGATATTTTTTTAAATGAAAAAACCATATTCTAGTTTTTTCGATTGATAAAATTATTTATAAAATTATCATAATAAAAAATACCCATATTAATTGATATAATTAGCATAAATATAAATTTATAAAATATATAATAATAAAATATTTTTAAAATAATAAAAAATAAGAAATAATTTTAAGAAAATTTATTTAATCATTAAATAAAATACCTTTTGTAGAATCAAGTAATGAATGAGAATCAAAATATATAGTGAGTGCGTAATTTAATAAATTATATATTTTCTAACAAAAATAAAAATTTAAAAAAATTTAAAAAAATATAAAATATATATTAATTCATAACAAGAATATTAATAAACCATTATATTTATATATTAAAAAAAATACATAGTTTTTTAGAAATTTAATTCCAAAAAACTAAAAAAAGATATATTAGAAAGGGGTTTTCATACATTTATTCAAAGTAAGATCAACCCTTAAACCTATTAAAAAATGAGGAAGTCTAATAATAATAATACCTCGATGAATAAAAAACATAAAAAACTCTCACCTATACCCAAAAAACTATCTCCCTTATCTAAAAATTCTCACATACCCAATAACACAACCAAGTGTGGATACATTTAATCAAAATTATATATTCGGAAGGTACCCAAAAACAACTCCCCTCACATATCATGTCACACTCATGCCCTAAATACAAACATCATAGGGGTTAGATCTCCTTCATATCCATATAACCACATTATATCCATATCCACATATTTGAATTTTTTTCCACTTTTTTGATATGAAACTCTCACACACACACTCATAATTAATTGTTTGGTGTAAATGTCGTCGTAAAAATTATTTACAAATGAAAAAATATATTAGGGTTTATTAATTATGAATCTTTAGAATGAAAATTTTATAAGAGTATATGAGGTCAGGATCATCACACCATTTGGGGAAATAATTTCCTAATTTACGACTCTTCTATAGATTTAAGACATGTTTGTGAATCATACCTGGTACTGTTAATTGTACCACTAGTTACTCTCATTAATGATGGTTGATTTATTAGGGATATTAATGAATGATAACACACACACACACAGATATATATATATACACTATAAGATATCTTTGTCTTTACTGGGTGAAGGGATGATATTGTTAAGAATATCCCCCTACCAGGAACTCTAAAATTTAATATTATCTATGAAGACAATTTTAAATTTATTATTGGGATTACGCCCATTAAATATGCTTCTTTTTTACAAATTTCATGGGAATCGAAACAAGATTAGTTTTTTTCCACTTAGTGGAAAACATTGTAACTTTTAAGGGAATGCGAGAAGGAACAATCCATGTAGTTTAATGTTTATTAGTAAGGATGTTTTGGAAAAAGGTTCTTAGAAATGGTTAGTTTGGGGGACACACATGAGCATCATTTTTTGACTAAACTCGGAAGGGTATATAAAAATGAGGATGGGTGGCTTTATATTGTAAGAATATAAATTAGCTAATAATGTCATGATTTCATTAGGATATTGTAATACACTGGTATTTTGTGAAATATTTATTTTTTGAATTAATTTATTCTTTTTTATAATTTACAATTCATTAAATACTGAATATTAATTTTTTTAATATAAAATCACCATCTTTGGTTTGAATTGTAAACAACACCAAGTTAAACATCCACTAAACAAAACACTGAGATTAAATTTTTGTACATAGAACCCTGGGTTTTTTCACATGTTACACACAATTTAGAGTTCCTTCAATAGCTCGTGCAACATGCAAGGCCATATTTTACAAAATATCAATATACCATTATTATTAAATTATTATAGTTATCATTAAGACATTAGAATGGTATATATGAATTAGATTAAATAAATTATAAAACTATAGTTTACAAATTTTTATGACATCAATCTTTTGGTTATCAATTAGTAAAAAAATGAAAGTAACATTTTTTTAAAAATAATGAAATTCCTTTCCTGTGAAAACTATATAAAAACACCATTTTTTCCAATAAATTAAAGAAACTACTATTGATGAACTTTTTTGAAAAAAATATATATGTTACATATTAAATCAAAATTTTACACGTATCCAATTCATTTTATGGGCATAAGATAAGTATAAATCTAATTATATGAATAAAAATAGGCATTTTTCTAAAAAGTAATGTCATCGCCTTTTAATAGAGAACCTTTTTTAATTATTATTTGTTAAAATTTTAAAATTTTATGTTTACAAAATAAAATTAATTTTTGATATGGAAATATCAAAACGTACTTTGGGTTAATTTTTGGTATTTTTTAGAGAAGATTCAAATTTCAATGAATAATGAAAAATAATGAATTTTAATTCAAAACTGTTTTTAGTCTAATATATATATATATATATATAATTTTAATATGGTTTTCAAGATCAATAAGATAATAAAAAAATATATTTAATAAATTTTGGTCATTAGAACCAATTTCATATAGAAATTGGATATTAAGACATTCCAAAAATTTAAACATTTTTTCTTTAAAACCATTTTGGCGCCATGCTTGTAGGATTAATTTTTAAAAAATTTATGCCACCTAGGTTATTAGAATTTTAAAAAATTTATTCCATTTTTTTAAAATAGAATACATTATACTGTCTAAAAAGGCCAACTTAATTTTTGAGATAAATTATTGGTTAAAGTTTTTAAAATTAATTATTGCGATTAAGAAAAAAAAAATAGCTTTACAAAGTACTAAACCATAACCATAAAGCCCAAAATAAACTATAAAATTTAAAAAAATCCATTTTATATATCGATTTCTACCTATCCTCAATTTTTTATAATTTTTATCATTACGAGTGACACTTGCCATGTGAAAAACGTGGTTGGAATTCCCTTTTCAAAAGTTTAAAAGAATAACCACCTCCACCACTATAAAATGGCACTCACCCCTCCCACTTATTCTATATTTTCAAAATAATTGGATCACTCAAAATATGATAAAATAAGATCACAAAATACATAAACTAATCATATATTCCTAAATTGTTGTAGAAATCTAACCACATAATTCCTTTGGAGAAAACTAAAAGATTTGAAACGAATAGGTAACATCCCTCCTCATGCGCTTTTGGTTTATTTCCATTCACCACATCCTCAACTCTTATGATTACATGATTATATAATAAAATAATTATAATAAATATTATTTTATGTTGTTATTATATGGGTTTGACATACATTCACACACACCTATATGATATTTATTATTTATTTATATTTCTTTAATTATTATATAAAACACACCTTCATGCTTTTCATTTTTTTAAATATGACAACTTTGTTTGTGGATGTATGGATCACCACCTTCTTAAATCGATGTGATTTATTCACACATTATATGGAATGTATTTAGAATAGATTTAGTAAATATATATTATATATAAGACATAATAATTCTACTATAATTATAGAATAGATATATACATATGTCATTTACTTTATTTTTTCCAAACAATAATTAAATTGAAACAATGTTCATGCATATGTACGGCCTACCGTCTCCATGAACAAAGTATTCAATTTCATATATATATATATATATATCCTTTATAGATTTTTATAAATATATATATAATGGGTATATGTGATATATTAATCATGTATTATATTATGGAAATAGTTAAATCTTGTTCTTTTTGATATGATCAAGATTAACAAATCAAAACATGTGTGATAAATAAAAAGGTTATTACCCAAAACATAACATTAACATGGTGTTGTTAATAAAATTTTAATATAAAGTCATAACCAAATAATATATGTTTTTAGATATAATAATATGGTTATGTGATAGTTGAATAATAAACATATATTTATTATACATGAGGTTTGAACATATATGAAAAATGTCAAGTCTAATGGTATGGGTTTTCTAGTCTCACTTTTATTTCCATTAGACTTATTCTTTATTAACCATTCATTCCATTATGTGGTGTAGATACTATCCATGAGTTTTTTATATTATTGTTATACTTAAATTTCTTTTTATTTACATATCCATTTTTTAATTTCCCTTCCATTTGGTTTTACCTTTCAAATGATAAAAAATCAGTCAGATAATTCAATTTTAATTTTCCTTCATTGAGACGCATGTTTTGGTTACAAACATATATTATTGTATGAGGTGTATACACTATTATTTGAAATTTTTTATCTGAAATCAATTTATTTTAATGATATTTTAAACATCATGTAATATCATTTTTTTATATGGGTTTTATAATTCATTGAAATCGAGTGGTAAGAGTCTATTGAAACAATTATATAATTTACTGGGATTGTTTATGATTTCCCTTCAATTATTGAATAATTCTGATCCATCTCTCAATAATAATAAATAATTTTCTTATACTATGGTTATTAATGACATATTCATCTATTGATACCATTTTCCACTTATTGTTACTTAATATAATTAATAAAATCTTATTCGAAAAATAATACTTTTTCTCTCTATTCCGTTAGAAATATGTTTTGTCTCCAAACCATGTTTTTTAAAATATTTTATCAAAAGTGATATATGTTTATAATGTGTTCATATGTTTTTAATATTTATTTATAATATTTATTGTATTTTTATCAAAAATGTCTCCCAAATTATTTTCAATATTCTTTTATTCGATTTCAATGGAAATGTTTTTCAAAATGTTTTCAGACTGCATTTATAAGTTGTCAAGGAAAACATTTTTAAAGATGTTTTAGCTATTCCTCTATGACTAATAAAATATATTTTCATAGAAAATGTTTTTAAATTGATTTATATATTAAAGACAAATTTTTGAATCCAAAAAAATATTTTCCTCATTAAATGTTTTAATCAAATTTTCATTATTCCATTATTAGTATTCAAATTGGTTTCAAAGAAAAAGGATTTTAAAATGGTATATGTTTTAAAAAGTGATGTTTCATGTGATATGTCAAAATCTTTATCCGTCTAATATTACAAAATTGGTAATAGTTTATGATTTACTAGGGATATGATCTAAGGACACCATGCATATTATTTTTTGAATGGTTTATGTTTTGATTGATGTATTCTTATAAAACATGTTTCTCTTCAATGGGTTATACCTAGATAAATGATTATGAAACTTGATTCATTTAATCGGTTATTATGTTATTTAATGGTTATGAAACCTTCCCATTTTTCATATTTTATGATATGATTAAATTTTTATGATACCCATTTTATTTCATGGGTTATGATATGATGTTTATCAAACCCATCACTTTCTATGGATCATAATAAGATGGTTGTTTTGTGGAACACATATATAAGTGTTCATTTTGATATGAGTGATAACTATATACCCCTCCAATTCATTGGGTAACTATTTATAACCAATGACCATGATAGTGATAGACTGTGAAGTGAACATGGGTTCAGTACTGCAAGGCTGGAATGAGGGGCGAACTTAGTTTAACAATACATGGCTCAAATGGTAAGTGAACCAAATTCAACAATACATGGATGGAATGAGGAGGGAACAGATTTTAGTAATAAATGGATGAAATGGGGAGTGAAAATGGTTCATTAATATTGGGTTAGAACATGGAGTGAATAAGGTTCAGTAAAGGACCATATCTGCTAAGATTGTCTTGGGAGTGAACCATGACTATTAATAGGTTTTGAGGAGTAAACCCATTCCAGTATAATAGATTTTTCATTAATCGTTGACTATCAAGGAAATAATTGTTATTTGAATTTGTGTATGCAAAAAATTCATTGTCTTATTCCTATGTTCTGCTCTCCTGGCTAATTCTATTGACTCTCTTTTGGTTCAAGTCTTAAGAACTATCAATATTTATTACATGATCCATGTTCCTATTCTTTGAAATTAAGTGTATATTTTTTCAATTTTTTCTACATGTTCTCACTCCCTTATGATCATGTTATTATTATATATAGCCTTTTGTTTACCCTTACTGAGAATCTGATCTCACCCCTTTCTTATGTTTCTATTCTCCAGGTTATGAAGAATAGTTTTAAGTGGGAGTACTAAAGGGGAAGATCATTAAGATATATGTTCATGATTATCTACTAAGTTATAATATTATGTTTATATGTTTCTTAATACACTGACTATTATAGTCCTCATGATTTTATTTTTTTTAATATGCCAAATATTCATCTAAAATGATGTAATATCCATATATATTAAGCATGATTCCCTATATTTGGTATCAAAGGAATGGTTTAGTAATCCATTGTAAACTAGGATAAGAAACCATTACTGAGATATATAGGTATATTTCAAAGCATATGTCTAGGGACATATCTAAGAATAAGTATAAAGATGAGTATATATTTATAAACATGTCCATGAATTTTGGTAAAAGGATATAGTGACTGGTTTCCTAGAAATACATCCATTTTTGGATACTTCAAGTGGATGTGGATATGGAACATTTGTACAAAGCGGTAATCCAAAAAGCCCATATTGAGCTGGAACCAATCATAAAATAGTGTATGAAATCTTGCCTTACTACAAACCTAGTTTATACTCTCAGGTGATATGCTCTGGAAATTCACAGACTCTCTACAAACCATCAAGAAGGATTTAAATAGAACATGACTATGAATAACCTAGGATAAGCCTAAGGGTTCATCAACTAAAAAGTAAGTTTCATTATTAATACATCATATATATAAATTTCAATGATTATGTGGTTTTTATATGATAAGTGTTTCTCACCCTATGATTTATGGATTTATTCAATATCATGAAATTGAAGTAACTAGGTTAACATGTGATGTTTCAGATGTGAAAAGTACAGGAATGATGGAAATAAATTTCCTACGCAGAAATAACATGAAGATAATTCAAAATTTCCAACAGTATTGGATATAATTATGAATATAAAGAGGCCTCCAAAGACATGTTAAAGTTGTGAGATGCTTTTCCATTATCATTTATATTAAACGAGTGGATAATTATTAGATTTTAGTTGAGGAACCATATAAATGATTCATATTTAATGTAATTAGAAATAGGTAACAAGGAAAATATTTATGAATAACGAGGAATGGTTTAAGAATAATGTTGGATGATTAAAGTGTATATATTTTTGGAATTAAATTATTTTGTTATATGAATTATAAATTACATAAGAGTTTTATGTAAAATTTTTTCTTTAATTATATTCATTATTGTGGTAAATGATGTTGATGATTGGAAATATTTATTTATTGGAAAGGTTAAATTATGTAATGTAAAACATTAACATGTTTTTGAGAAAGAGGAAAGGATATTTTATATAGATAAAGTGATGATGATATGGAAAAAGTAAATTGGATAGTATTTGTAGACATATTGGTGAAAAATTGGGATATGTTATCATGGATGATGTTTATAACTTCTAGAATTTATGGAATATAACCCTAAATAATGGAATAAGGAAATATGAAGGTTTTCAATAAATATTTTTTATAATTCTTATTACCACCATGTTTCAAAAGAATACATGATTAAGGTATTCACATTTTTGGTAGGTGAAAACTAAGAGATACTATGTGATATATGGGGGATCAGTGTTAAGATTATTTATTTAACTTCATTTTTAGATTTTGTATTTTTATCTTTCATAAGTGTCACAAGTTAATGGTTTATGGAATTGTTTAATTAATATTTTTGATGAGGATTTAGGGAATAAAGTATTATATCATAAAATCAGGATTTTTGAATATTATATGAAATATTATAACATTTTTCAATGATTCTATATAAATATATATGGAAGGAATTATCATGATATTCATCGGTCTTTTGATCCACTAATTTTTCAGGCATAAAAATTTTACCTTCATTTCTTAGAAAAAGAGATGATGTGGATGCCAATAAAGTCACAATTAAAGAACAAATTTTTATTTTGAATTGTAATGAAATCAATTATGTATTTCCTCCCATGAAAAGTTTTCATCTCTAGGGAATGTATCTTGAAACAAAAAAGGTTATCCTAATACCTTCTTTTTTGATGAATCAAATTGCCATTTTGTTCATTAAAGATTTATGGATTTATGATTGTAAACATTCTCTTAACCATGTTTTCTATCTAAAACCATTAGAACATGATGGTTATATTTCTATTCTATGTCCATGTTTTCACATTCTTCCAATGTTCTCTTCTGTGAAAACCATGTTATATTTTACTATCGGTAACTGTTATGGTTCTAATTTCATTTTTAGGAAGTCGTAGGACTCATTTTAATGATATGGGTTTTTATGAATGGAAGTCTTAAGTATTAAACATTTTATAACCAATAAAAATTTCAAGGGTGATATTAATTTTAAGGGGAGTAGAATATAACACCCTGATATTTTGTAAAATATTTTTTTCGAATTAATTTAGTCTATTTGATATTTTTCTTTTTATACAACACTGTGTATATATTTTTTTATATGAAACCACTAATTTTGGATTGACTTATTGGAAACCCCAAGTTAATATTATGATACAAGAAACTCTTATATTAACTTTCAGTAAACGCAACACCATATCTGTCTTATGTTTTTTACACTACAGTGTTCCTTTACTAGCTTTTGTAACACAAAAGGCTACATTTTACTGAACAACAATATATTTTTATTATTTAAATATTATAAATATCACTTATCAAATAGAATAAATTATATTAAGAATATTTAATAAAATATTAAAATATTGTTTAAAAATGTATATAATAGTAATCCTTTAGTTATTAATTAGTTAAAAATGAAAGTAAGAACTATTTGAAAATAATTAAATTCTTTTTCTAAGAAAACTATGTAAAATCATAATTTTATCTCAATAAATTTAACAATCCAATGTTAAGGAATGTTTTTAATAAAAATTACCTACTATATATTAAATAAATTTTTTTACACTTATCTAATGGTTTTGATAGGCAAAAGATAATAATAATGCCAATTATATGAATAAAAAAGGTATTTTTATAAAATGTGATTTTACCACCTTTCAATGAAGAACCCATTTTAAATATAATTTTTTCAAAATTAATTAATTTTATTTTAAGAAATAAACTTCAATTTTGAAATATATATATCAAAATTTAGTTTGGGTGAATATTTGGTACTTCTCGGAGAAGATTCATATTTCAAAAAATAATGAAAAATTCTGAAATTTAATTCAAAACAAATATTTTCTCTAATTTATTTATATAGGTAAAATATATATTTGTTTTTTATAAATTTTTAATTAGTTTAAATATAAATTAATACATCCAATTTATGTTATTGGAAAAAAATTTACATTGAAATTGGAAATAAAATCATCCCAAATGTTTGAACATTCTTTCTTAAAAAACATGAAACTACGACAGGTCTGTGGGATTGATATTAAATTAATTTTTTCCAATAATATGATTATAATTTGAAAAATGGATGAAATGTTTGGAATAATAATAATTTATAAAATCTAATAAGTTCATCATAGTTTTTAAAAAATAACGATTAGTGAAAGCGATTAAAATTAATTACACCGATTAAGAAAATAAACTAGCTTCACAAAGGACTAAAAATTAATCATAAAGAATCAAAAGACCTAGAACGTTTTAAAAATCCATATTATGTTCATATATAGACCCTATACACACTTTTAAATAATTTTTATCATTATTGGATCCACTTTACATGGGAAAATCATTGGTGGAATTTTCTTTTTAAAAATTTACAAGAATGCCCCTCCCCCTCCACTATAAAATGGTATTCACCCCTCCAACTTATTCACACCACTCAAGAAACTTGAATCACCCAAAATATTCTTAAAAAATATACAAAAATCCATTCATTAATCTTTGAATCCTCCCTTTTGGTATAAATCAATCTATGGAAGATTTTTCATGCAAACTAAAAGGAGTTACCCAAAGAAAAAGTAACATCCTCCCTCAAACTCTTTTATTTTATTTTCATTCTCCACCCAAAAATAGTCCTATTACTAATGAAATAATAAAATAAATATCCCAAATATAATTATATTTTTTATTCTAATGTTTATAGATACAGTTACAAAAACTTCCAACAAATGGTCAACAAACGTAACATTCATGTGGGTGGAAAACTATTGCATCATGAAACGATGTTGTTCGTTTTTCCCTTTACCACATATCGTGGGTTGGAATTATTATAAACAAAATATTTTTATATGATATATAATATATTAAATATTTATTTATACTTATTTAATTATTATATAAAACATACATTCATTCATTCCATTTTTTGTAAATGCGATTACTTCATTTGTGGACATGTGTACAACTGCCGCCTCAAAGCGATTTGATTCATTATATATTTATGTCGAATGTATGAATTACGGGTTTATTAAAATTATATAATATATAAGAAATTATAATTATAATTTAGTTATGTTATATATATTCATATATTCCATTCAATTTCACTCTTTCAAAATGATAATTAATTGGAAACAACATTCATGCGTACGTACGACCTGTTATCTCGATGAATGGTGTATTTCATTATATTTATATATATTATTGATAATATTTTTATAATGTATATCTGTGATATATAAATAATTTTCTACATTTAATAAATATATAAATCATGATCTATGTAAGATAATCACAAATAACAAGTCATAACACGTACGATAAACCAAGCAGTTATTACCCGAAATGTTACATTACCATGGAATTGTTAACAAAAAGTTAATATAGATTAATAAAAAAATAATATTTTCTATTATATTTAATAATATGTTGTTTTTAAAGTATTATAATAAATTTATATTTATTATACAATATTATTGAACATGTGATGTGAAATTCCATTAAAAAGGTGAGGGTTTCCTCGTAAAACTTTTATTTTCCAGAGACTTATAATTTATTCACCATTAATTCCTTTTTGTGGGGTATATACTGACCATGAATTATTTATATGATTATTTACCTTAAATTTATAGGTATTTACATATAAATTTTATGATATCTCTTTAATGCGCTTTTACCATTCAAATATTATGAAGTTAGTAAGATAGTTTTGTCTCAATTTTACTTCATTAAGACACATATTTTTTTATACACCAATATTATTTTACATGGTGTATATAATATTATTTATCATGTTATAGCATTAATATAATTCTTTTAATGATGTTTTAATATTAATATAATTTCATTTTCTTACATGGGTAGTATGATTCAAAGATACCATGTGGTAGATATTTATTGAAACAATCTCAACATTAATCAAGATAGTTTGTGATTATTCTTCAATTATTGAAATATTATGATCCATCTCTCAGGAATGAATATTAATTTTCTTATACTATGGTTATTAATGTTATCTTATTTTATTGGTACCATTTTTCACTATTTTGTACTTAAGATAATTAAGAAACTGTTTTAGGAAAATTCAACTTTATCTCTCTCTTCGGCCAGAAATCTGTACTCATCCAAATCCATGTTTTCTAAAATGTTTTTTTTAAAAAATAATTATGTTTAAAAAGTTATTTAAATGTATTGAATCTTTATTTATAAGTTTTTAATGTTTTTTAATGTCTTTATAAAAATTTTTCAAGATGATTTTATAGGTTTTAAAATTGTTTTCAAGTTTCTTTTATTAGTTTTTAAAGAAAAAATATTTTATTATGTTTTAGAGTTCTTTAATATGTTTTATAATATATTTTCAAATAAAATGGTTTATGTTTTAAATAGTTTTTCCTAATAAGAAAATAAATTTTCTTCAATATATATTTTAATGGGTTTTTATGATTCTTTATTTATTTTCAACATTGTATCAAATAAAAGGGTTTTGAAACTGATATATGTTTTAAAAAATTATGCTCTATGTGATCTATAAATATCATTCACCATCTAAGATGATAACCTTGGTTATATTTTATAATTTTCTAGGGATATGATCTAAGGACATCATTCTTATTATTTCTCTAAATTATTTATTTTCTCTTGGCTTGATGTTTAAGAAACTAGTTTCTCATCACTAGGTTATACCACAAAAAATCTTATAAAATAGGCATCCTTCCATTGAATATTTTAAGATGAAATTATTATAAAACCTATCTATTTTTTATACATTATTATATAATTAAACATGTTTGATACTGTTTCGGTGCGGATGTGCGTCGGGTTACGCTGTTCCGCCAGGACGCGTTCGCGCGTGCACCCGTCAACCCGAGGGGATGGGCGCGCGGCTTGTGGTCCCGCAGTCCCGCTTTCCAAGGGCGGGCGGCATCCGTCCCTTATTCAGGGGCGTCTGCTCCTTGATCGAAACCGGGATGATGGGATGTCGGCTCCTTCTTCCTTGGACGTCTCCTCGGAACTCGTCGCCTAATCCGGGTCTCCCTCATAGACTTAAGAATGTTCGTGAATCTCGTTCCCGGCGCCATATCTTCATGGACACCGGTTAATTACGCTGCTTCCGCCCGGACGTTCCAAGGAGTCTGGGCGGGGCAGCAACCTGCGGTGAGAAGGCCGGGTGGCTCTGGGTGCTGGGGGCGTGTCGTAACACTGCGGCTCTGCACGTCTGTCTTCCGTCCCTAATAGGGCTTCTCGAAGGCATGATGGCCTGAGGCATCCCGTACTAGGTGCGGGGAACTGTGTCACCTGAGGTTTTCCTCAGCTTCCCGTGTTTAACACGGGGTATGCCGCGAGTTTAACGTCCAGCGGGGACGGCATCGGGCCGATCAACACGAAAAGTGGATCAGATGACGGAACCCCTTGCGGGGAACCTCCGACGCTGGGGCCAGCACATGGGCAGCTTCCCAAGTAACGTGGAGTGGAGTGAAGTGGCATGACCCCACCGGGATGTGGCGGCCCGGGTAAGGATCAGGATGGATGATGGAGTGGAGAGCTTGGACCCCAGAGGGGCTTCCTACGTACCGCGCGTTAACACGGATCAAAGTCAACGTAGTTCGGGCATACAGTTTAACGTCATGCTGGACGTCGGCAAGCCGACTCACGAAGAGGTCTAGGCCGCCGGGCGGAGGATTGAACCGAACCACCTCGCACAGAGGGGGATGGAACGGCCGGGTGGATCACAGTTTCACGTCATGCTGGACGATAAAAGGGGAAATGGAAAAGGGGGGCTGTGGGGAGGCACCGTGGAGATACACACAGGCAGTCTCCCACAGGGGCGGATTCATAGGTGAATCAACGCAAGCGTGAACCCTGGAGGGGTCCACTGATGGACGAACCGACGTAAATACGACCGGGACGACCAGGTGGTGGGCTTGAACCTCGGGGAGGCTTCCTACGTACCCTGTATAGAAGACAGGGATCAAAGTCCACGTAGTTCATTCTGTCAGGACTTATGCACTTGGGGCAGCCCGGATGCTGCAAAACTCAGTTGGAAGGGACTTGGACCGAAAGCAGAAGACACCTCGATCCCAGTCAGACCCTCTACTGGCTTCGGCAGAGGGGAGGCGCAACGGAGATACACATGTGCAGCCTCCCACGAGAAACTAGGGGTTTGTAATACCCTGCCCCCGTAGGGAAAAGCCACTCCCATTAAATCGTCCCTAAAGAGGGGCAATCCCGACATCCCTGCAGGGACGAGCGGGTGGGGGCCACATCCAAACCGGGGGGACCCTGCGTGCGGAGCACGAGATCAGGTTGCGGACGGTTTAGCGTCTTGCCGGACGAAGTACAGTTTAACGTCATGTGTTGAGGACGAAGCGGACGGTTTAACGTCTTGCCGGACGAAGTACAGTTTAACGTCATGTGTTGAGGACGAAGCGGACGGTTTAACGTCTTGCCGGACGAAGTACAGTTTAACGTCATGTGTTGAGGACGAAGCACTTGGCAGTTTAACGTCTTGCAGCGCGGACGATGGGGGCTAGGCAGTTTAAATCGTGCAGCTTGGACGGATGTGCAGTTTAACGTCATGCTGGACGAATATGCAGTTTAACGTCATGCTGGACGTATGCGCAGTTTAACGTCATGCGGGACGAATGCGCAGTTTAACGTCATGCGGGACGAATGTGCAGTTTAACGTCATGCTGGGCATAGGTTGCCGGACGATTGTGCAGTTTAACGTCATGCTGGGCATAGGTTGCCGGACGAATGTGCAGTTTAACGTCATGCTGGGCATAGGTTGCCGGACGAATGTGCAGTTTAACGTCATGCTGGGCATAGGTTGCCGGACGAACGTGCAGTTTAACGTCATGCTGGGCATAGGTTGCCGGACGAACGTGCAGTTTAACGTCATGCTGGGCATAGGTTGCCGGACGATGGGTGCATGTCACTTCGCACGAACCTGGAGGGCCGCACGGGAAGACAACGCACGGTGCGGGCACCCAGGATGAGGAGCATCGGGCGCCACGCAGGCAGGTGCCCTTAGGAGGTCAACGGGGACGACCCTGGCAGATTGCGCGCAAAAAGGAAGCTTCGCGCGCAATACTGCGGGCCGGCGCGCAATTGGGGCGGCTGGCGCGCAATTGGGCCAGCGCCTTGCGCGCGGATGCTTGAGATTGCTCACACCGGGCTTCGGATAGCGCGCGGGGGCAACGGCTCATTCTTTAACGAATGGCCACTTGAAAGAAGGGGGGGTGCGCGCAATCGGGCCGGATTGCGCGCACCCCCGGGGGCAATTGCGCGCAAGCGGGTTCTTTTGCGCGCAAAGGCCTTAGGGTGAGTTTTTACTCAAATGAAAGGAGCCAGCGGGGATTGCGCGCGAAGGCGGACCCCGAGGCTTTCTTGCGCGAAAGAAAGGAGGTTACCTGAAGTTCGTCATTGCGCGCGGAAGGGGTTGAATTGCGCGCACGAGAGACGTTTCGACTTCTAGCAACCTTTGAAACGTTGGGGGTCGCCTTATATTTATAGGCAACCCCGGGCGCGGAATCCAAGGCGCGAGCGCGAAATTCTTCTCGCGGGCGCGGAATCGGACACGGCGCGCAAAGGGAGTCGCGCGGGCCTGCGGCGCGCAAAATCTGCGCGCCGGACCGGCGCATTGCGCGCATCCCGGGGGGTTTGCGCGCGGAACATCACCTTTGCGCGCGGACCTCTGAAATTCCGCGCAAGGCCTCCGGGCCCTCCGAAACGTTCTTCCGACTCCAAATATCACTTCGCTTTCCGCATCCGGAGCTTCGTTTGGGAACAACGGACTTTTCCGGCGTCTACAAAAGCCCCCCCTCGGAATCTGATCGGCGAGAGGTCGCAACGATCGGGTTCCGAGGGAGACGCCGGAATGCCGAAGTCCTGGGCGACGCGGGACTGTGGCGCGCAAAAATGGGGGTCGGGCGCGAAATCGGCCGATGCGGTCGCGTAAAGCCTTTTCTGCGCAGCGCGGACCACGGCCTCGCCTATAAATAGGGGCACTGGGTCCCTCCGTGCCGTACACTGGCCTTCCGTGCGATAAGCCTCTTTGCTCTCGTGCGCGAAATTGCCTTTTCCGGCGTGGAATTCGCTCGCTCGTCGCGCAAAACCGTCCGGACTTCGCTCTGTTTTTGCGCGAATACCCGGGGTTTTTCGTGAAGGACTTCCCGATTGCGCGCCGTCCACTAGGATTGCGCGCCGCCTCTCAAACTTTCCCACCAGCCTCGTCCGATTCCGCACACTTCATCCCTTAACCCGCACGACTCCCGAAACTTCTGAGATGGCCGCGCACAGAGGAAATGAGGGGGATGCCGCCACTCGCAGGGCTGAGATGGCGACGAACGAGGAGGTTCACGGAGCCAAGGAGATTGTTTCCAACAATCAATCCTTGTTCGACTTACTGACGCCGGCCCAGAAGACATACCCATTGTCAGACAACCTGCCGCTCTGGAACTTTGGCATCCTGGATGAGGTTCCGGTGCCAGGGTTCGAGATTGATGCGCCGCGGACCTGGGTGACCCGGGAGGACGAGCTTCTCCGCTATAACATCACCAACAATGGGCATCCTGCCAGGGAGACCAGACACTTGGATGTCTATGTCCTGAACCCGAGGACGCGAACCATTGATGGGGGTGAGCCTACTGCGGAGAATTCTCCAGCCCTCTACTCGAGAATATATCGCCAGAGCGTCACGGACGACACCAAGGGCTGGCTGAAGGACTGGGACTTGCGGTCTGGGGGCAACTTTACCAGTGAATGGGCCTGGGCGTTCTGGGTACGCCACACTTGCGATCACTTCGCAGAGGAGCTGCGGTACATCGGCCTGTTCGAGGCGGTGTGGACGTCGCAGTTCCACTTCTACCAGCAGTCTGAGCTCGGGCCGGAGCTGTTCACTCGCTGGTCCCCGGATACCAACACCTTCCATCTTCACCATGGGGAGGTCGGCATCGGTCTCTGGGACATCCACTGCATCGGAGGTATCCCGCTGGAGGGCTACCAGTACGATGAGTTCCTGCCACCGAAGAACATCTGGGAGGACAGGTCACGGACTCCCATTCTGACCTGGCATCTGCTTGACCTGGCTACGCAGCGGCTCGGGATCTAAGACTTCCAGAAGGACATAGCCTACAAGGATTGGTTCGGCCAGTTCCTGGAGCATGACCCGGCGGTCAAGATGCCATGCAGGGGGAAGCGGTGCCCGACCGCAGCTCAGAGGAGCCGGAACGGGTCGTACTGGCGGGTCCTGGAGACGGGCGATTACCGCTCATGGGGGTACCGCGTCATCGAGGCCCGGGACCCGAATGTCCGGTACGCGGCGTTCCTGGCCGCCTTTCTGAGCGGGTGGCTCCTGCCAGTGCGGGATGCGAGGATGGGCGTCCGCCCGGCGACGCTGGCGATGGCGGGCGCCATGGCTGCCAATAAGAGGTACAACCTCGGGGTCCCAGTACTGGCGAGGCTGTACGCCATTCTGGGACGCATCTCACGAGGGGGGTCGCCACGAAGGATCTGTGGGCCCTTTCAGTTCTTCCACGGCTGGGTGGCTGCTCACCTTGGTGGGTATACGTTCCCAAATGCCATCAGTCCTCCGGGCAACGGCCTGCGACCCTCCCTGCTGAACATTGCGGGGGTCGCTCCGATGACCCTCAGTGAGGAGGGCGTGAGGGTTCGGATTGGCAATCATGCCAATTTCAATTTCAGCCCGTTCCCCACTCCCGTCGGCCAGATGATCGACAACGGACAGGGCCCGCTGGAGCAGCATGAATACTTCCTGAACATGCGGGGCGGGGTGCTCGTGACTCGGATTGACGGGAAGGTGATCTGCGAGCCTTACGTGCCGACCCGGTTCGCCAGGCAGTTCGGGTGCCTTCAGCGGATGCCGAAGAGGGTATTCACCGCTGTCCGGGAGGAGACGAACCCTTGCGTCCTTCGCCAGATGTGGCTGATGTTCGTCGCCTTCGGCTCTGGCGACGTCATCACTCTCCCTCCTACCGGGATCGACGCAGGCTTGGCAACCGAGTATGCCGAACACTGGGCCATCGCGTACCCCGAGGGGCTCTTGCGGAAGCTAGTTCGGCGGCTCGAGGCTACCCGTGCGGAGACCGGGCGTCAAGGGAGGAGGCGAGGTGCCGCCACACGGGGGAGAACGGAGGCGCGCCAAGCAGCGGAGCCGGCGCGAGCAGGGACTTCGGCGGCGGGCGCATCGCAGGCTGCCGCCACGACCTCGGCGCCTAGAGAGGGGGCGCATGCGTCGGTCGGGGAGCGGCCCGGGAAGCAGGTGAGGCGTCTGCTCGAACCCTCCCACGATGCAGTCTTCCCGGCGCTGTAGTCGGCCTGGATGACCCTGCGGCAGTCACTGGGGACCGACGTCATCTGGCGAAAGATACTCAGAGAAGGAATCTATCTGCCAGAGGTCGGGCGCCTCCAGATCACCGACAGGGTGGACTTCAACCGGCAATATGCATATCTGACGGCCATGGACGAGTACGCGCGCCAACGTGGTCAGCGTGCGGAGCCATCCCTTCTGGTGAAGGTGATGCTCGGTCTCGAGCCCGCTCCAGAACAGATGCCGCCGGGAGAAGATGACAGTAACGACTCCGAGGAGGAGGAGGAGACGGGGGAGGATGAAGGCTCCGAGGGAAGGTCCCATCGGGGGAGCCCACGGGAGAGCGGCGAGGTGGCCGGCTCTGACAACGTCGATGTCACTGAGCTCCTCGAGGTCCGCTTCTATCCCTACTCAACCTGCTTCATCCATTCTCTTATGCAGCTTCTAACCCGTTTCTCCATCCTTCTCAGGAGCACACGGATGTCGGTCAGGCGTCCTCAACAGGAGTAGGAGAGGCGCCAGCAGGACAAGGCGGGGGCCAGGCACCCATTATCGAACTGACAAGCGCTAAGGGGTCCCCTGCTGCAACTGTTCCTGCGGCGACCGGGTTAGCGGAAGATGACGCTCCGAACTCCCGTAAGTCTCCTTACTTTACTGCTGGTGCTTGCCATTGACGATCCGTGACTAACCATGGCATGCCCCGCGCAGCGATCTCAACATTGGAGGCTCGTCGGGTTGCCGAACCCGGGCCATCTACGAGTGGACCAGTGGTGGACATGCCGCCTGCTCCGGAACAGACCTTCCAAACCGAGCCGGCCCCACCAACTGCTGATCAAGGGGCTCCGGACATCGGCGGTGCTGACATCGGAGAGAGGTTGGGGGCTGACGAGGGTGTCAGCGCCGCTGGGGAGAGAAAAGAAGGTCGCCCGGATGTTGGGGAACCTATCCCTCGTGAGGACCTCCCAGGGGCGGACCCTGCAGCAGACCTACTGGCTGCCTTCCCTGCTTACCGGCCTGCCGACCCCGAGGAGATGGATGACTCGGACGCGGAGGCGGTCGAGGATAGCCGGGTAACGCGACGCAGAGGGTGGAAGTGCATCCAGCGCTTCCTCAAGCGAGACCCATCGGAATGGCTGGGGCGCATGGGATCACTTCAGACCTGGCTGCGCTTCCTGTGTGCCGGGGGAGCTGATGCTCAACGCCTCCATCTGACGGTCCGTGATTTCATGGCCGAGAAGATGCGCGAGAGCCGCCGGCGTGCCGACGTCGCGCAAAGTCGGGACATGTCGGAGAGCACGCAGGCGCTCATCGCGGCAGAGCAGGAAGTCTGGCGCCTCGAAGGGCAGGCGGCAGAGAAGGAGGCCTTCGTCGCATCATGTACCGAGCTTGTGGAGCAACTATCGGCACAACTGATCGACGCTCAGGTACAGCTGACGGAGGCGGGCCAACAGATGGTCACACTCCAAGTCGAGCGGGAGCGTGCACAGGCCAGGATTGACGAACTGTGTGCTGCGACCGCCGACGAGGAGAGGGCACGCAGAGAACGAGAAGCAGCCCTGGAGGCCGCCAGCCAAAGGGTAGCGGCATTAGAAAGACTTATCCAGCACGCTAATCCTTAGGGGCTTTGTTTTTTGCCATTCCTAGAACATTTGCTTCCGCTACTTAATATTTTGATCCACTTGTATGAATCGCCATATTTATCTGCGTCTTTTGGTTTAACATGCTCAACCACAATTCGTTGTCTTGCGGGAGTGTTAACCAAGCATCAGGCATCCATAATTGGGCCTGGGTTTCTGGAGAAAAGAGGGAGGTCATTCCTAGGAAAGGAGACCTCAGACCTAACCAATGTATCATCCCCCAACTTGTTCCAACACACGAGCGGGACAACGCTAGGGGCGTTGAGATTTTATCCGAACATAGGGAAATGAGAAAGGGTGAATCGCGTGTCCCGAATCCAGACATCCACAACGGTCGGCCTTCCAGGAAATGCCCAAGACGGTAGGCGGACAGTGGATCGACCATAACAACTGCAATAGACGGACCGAAAAAGGCCATCATTCATATTGCAGGAGGCGGACCACATGTCATCATGAATACCGCTTTGGGGTTCCTTCAGACACAAGGGTGGAAAGTCCAGATCGACAGGGCATGCGAAGCGTGGGGTGAAGTGACGATTTGTTCGGACAGAATCCAACGCTCTCAAAATTGTGCCACCGTGGGGGAAGCGTATTAGGCGGATGCACTAATCTGGCCGTGAGTCACCTCAATTCTCAGACAGCACCTCTCTGACGAGGAAACCGTCGCTTCCCATCCTTGCGATGGGGCATCCCGAGCTGAATCGGGGAGAATATTACGACTGCACCACTCTACCCGAAGTCAGGCCAGACGTCCGGCGACGAGGAGGGGCGGGACTTATCGATTCCTGAGGCTGGACCCGAGTTGAAATTCCCGGGCGTTCCTACGTACTCCATCAAGCTGGAGATCAAGCCACACGTAGTTCTGAGAGTGCAGTTTAACGTCATGCAGGACGTAGGACCCCATTTGGGGTAGATCTTAGTTTAAGGTCTTAGAGCTCGGACCATAAGGGCTGGATCTTAGTTTAAGGTCTTAGAGCTCGGACCATAAAGGGGGGATCTTAGTTTAAGGTCTTAGAGCTCGGACCATAGGGCTAGAGGATCTTAGTTTAAGGTCTTAGAGCTCGGACCATAGGGCTAGAGGATCTTAGTTTATGGTCTTAGAGCTCGGACCATAGGGCTAGAGGATCTTAGTTTAAGGTCTTAGAGCTCGGACCATAAGGGGAGATCTTAGTTTAAGGTCTTAGAGCTCGGACCATAAGGGCTAGATCTTAGTTTAAGGTCTTAGAGCTCGGACCATAAGGGGAGATCTTAGTTTAAGGTCTTAGAGCTCGGACCATAAGGGCTAGATCTTAGTTTAAGGTCTTAGAGCTCGGACCATAAGGACCTCAAAGTACGCCGCATCTGGTCATATCCCCTGGACATGCGAAGATGCACTGAGGGATAGTGTCAAGAGTGTCGAGGTTTCGCCTGGTCAGGATGGGAGGTGGGAAATGTGAATCATGCGGCCATTCACTCGAGGACCGGGAGCACCGGCGTGACGATATGAGAGTACTGCCGACCGTGGCGGAAAAGCAGCATCAATATCGCACTAACCGTTGGTGGAATGAGGCAGCAAACGAGCATCGACCGCTCAATCGCAGGATTCATATCGATTTGCTGCCCGAGGCCATTGGGGGTACCGGCCCGAGTCGGTGGGAGAGCACTGAGGCATTGTGTCTGAACCGTTCACGGGGGCTCCACCCAGGGCGTAGACGATGGGTCCGAATGAAAGGGAGCACGAAGCCTGAAAAGTGGAGGAAACCTGACCAAGCGGATCCTAACCCTCCTGGCAATAAACCAGAGTACTCTTGACACCGGTGGACCACTGCAAGGGGTCGGGTTACACGCCTTGAGGGTGACCTGAAGGCGGCAGATTCCCCAGAGAAGGGGGAATCTCTAAGAGATGGGGGGCTGGACCCGAAGTTTCAAACATCCGGGCGTTCCTACGTATCCCATAAGGATGGGAATCAAGCCGCACGTAGTTCTTGAAGCGCGGTGCAACACAATCGGGCACCAGCGCGGGGAAGAGTGCGGGTCTGACCCTCGCACACAAAAGGAGCGGCATTTGATATTTCTTGTTTGTCCTTAAAGATGAATGGTTTTTCTTTGTGCGGCGACATGCCTGTGATTGAGAAATCTCTGGCGTCGCCGCAATAATCAAGCCACGGAAGGCATTGATGAATGGCGTGGTTATTAACCAGCGCCCAACATGAGTGTCCCCTGAGGGGAACATCACGATGCAGTGCCGTTTTCTCGTCGGGCGGCCAAGACGATCACAGTTTACGGTCGTGTGGTAGGACCAGACAACACAGTTTAAGGTCGTGTGGTTCGGACCATGGAGGAATCCGCTTATTGCGGTACGGCGGACACGGCGGAGGTGGGAACATACCCAGCCCTGCGGTCACGCACGATTCCAGGAGAAGAGTCTTGGGATAGGGGTCTGCATATGTCCATCACCCGAGGGGCAGAGATGCTAGCCTCCAGATATACTGGGCCCAGAACGCAATTGTTCGGGCGACTCCCTCCTCCTTATGGGGACGAGGGTCCAGCTACGCATGGCCCTTAGGGAGGATATCTGCATATATCCTTGGTGCTCAGATCATGGGAGCCTCGAACGACATCATTACCCTGGTTGGTCTGCCTAACGTGTAAAGGCGTACCGGAGGTCAGTATGAAAAGAGTGCCCAGATTCCACTACAACGCACAAAGGCGGAGTGTGATGAGGACTGCGCAACCAATGTTCAGAGCCTGAGAGAGCTGACATGGCGATCAAGGACGTTGCTGACGCATTCGCAACACAACACCCGATCGCGTCAGCCTAAGACGGGGCAAGCAAACGAGCATCAACTGCTCAATCGCAGGATTCATATCGATTTGCGGCCCAAGACCCGCCGGTAAATCGACCCGGAGCGGTGGGAGAGCACTGAGGCATCGTACCCAAACCGCTAACGAGGATCCCTTTGAGTGAAGGCTCGAACAAGAGGAAGCGCGAGGCCTGACAAGCAACACAGGACTTGTCGGGGTTGAATCTGACACTACGAGTCATAGACCGAAGTACCCAAAACATGTTAACAGATCTTCGGAAAGGGTCGGAGGACTCACCCTGAGAGCAACCAAAAGAGGGCAGATCCCCGTGATCAACCAAGAGACGGGGCTGGACCTGAGACACAAGCGTCCAGGCGGTCCTACGTATCCCATAAGGATGGGAATCAAGCCATACGTAGTTCTGGAAAGGCAGTTTAACGTCATGCAGGACGATGAGGGGTGTGAGGTGGTCCCACACACGGGGGAGGCGTACGGCGCGGCCAGTAGACCGATGTGAATGAGGACATAATCCCCCGCTCACGCGATACGCCTCTCACAAAAAAGGAGGGGAACTGGGGCCGGAGGCCCAACGCGGGATAGAGATTCCCAGGAAATGGGGCTGGGCCTGAAACATGAATGTCCAGGCGGTCCTACGTATCCCATAAGGATGGGAATCAAGCCATACGTAGTTCTTGAAGTGCAGTTTAACGTCATGCAGGACGATGAGGAAAAAAGAAGGGGGAAGCAGAAGGCATCCCCAAACGTGGGGGGGCGTACAGCGTGACGAGCAAACCGACGTGAATGAGGGCATAACCCCGCACTCACACCATACGCCGCACACCCGGGGGCAACTGGGCCAAGGGCCCGAGATGGGATGGAAATTCCCGAAGGATGGGGCTGGTCCTGAAACATGAATGTTCAGGCGGTCCTACGTATCCCATAAGGATGGGAATCAAGCCATACGTAGTTCTTGAAAGGCAGTTTAACGTCATGCAGGACGAATGCTGAACAGTTTAACGTCTTGTAGCTCGGACGTAGTGCAGTTTAGCGTCATGCGGGACGAAGCACTTGGCAGTTTAACGTCTTGCAGCGCGGACGAAGTGCAGTTTAGCGTCATGCAGGACGAAGCGCTGTTTAGCGTCATGCAGGACGAAGTGCAGTTTAACGTCTTGCGGGACGAAGCGCAGTTTAGCGTCATGCAGGACGAAGTGCAGTTTAACGTCATGCGGGACGAAGTACACTCAGGCAAAGTACTGCTTGAGGAACCTAGCGTTGGTGGGAGGAGTGACACGCTCACCATCCATAGTCGCTAGGGAGTCCGCGCCATTGGGACAGACCTTGTGGACAACAAAAGGTCCCTCCCACTTGGGCTCCAACTTGGGCGGCTTCCTGCCGGGGATCATCGGTGCTCTTAGGGCTAGCACTAGATCACCCTGCAGGAAGGAGCGGAGGCGAACCTTCTTATTGAAAGCTCGAGCCATTCTGCTTTGATGCCTCTCCAAGTTGTGCAAAGCGCGAAGTCTATTCTCATCCAGTGCCTCCAACTCGACTAGACGGGCTTCAGCAACTCTGTCCGGCGCTTGCTGGTCGTAGACCGCAGTGCGCAAGGACGGTAACTGGATCTCGATGGGCAGGACGGCCTCAGCTCCGTACACCAGGGAATAAGGGGTCATCTGGGTGGAATTGCGAGTCGTCGTCCGATAAGCCCAGAGGGCGTTGGGGAGCTTGTCCGGCCAACTCTTCTTGTTCTGACCAACCATCTTTTGCAGAATGTTAGAGAGGGTTTTGTTAAACGCCTCGATCTGTCCATTCGCCTGCGCATGATAGCGAGATGTATGGTTCGAGCGGATGTTATACTTGGCGTACAACTTCTTCAACTCGGCTGCTCGGAAATTGGTTCCGTTATCCGTGAGGATAGCGTGAGGCACTCCAAATCGATAGATGATGTTGGAGGTCACGAAGTCAGCGATCGAACAGGATTTGACCTCTCTGAGCGGAATCGCTTCTGCCCATTTGGAGAAGAAGTCCGTAGCGGTCAGAATGAACCGGCACTGGCGAGCTGTCGCCGGCGGGTAAGGTCCCACGACGTCCAGTCCCCAGACTGCAAAGGGCCAGGAATACCTTGTGGTATGGAGAGGCTCTGGCGGCCGATGCACAAAGTTCGCATGAACCTGGCACGCATGGCACCTCCTGGCATACTCGATGCAGTCATGGATCATGGAGGGCCAGAAGTATCCCAATCTCCGAATCTGGTGGGACAGCTTCGGCCCAGTCTGGTGGGCGCCACATGAACCAGCATGAACCTCTTGCATGACTCGTGGGATCTCAACTCCCTGAAGGCAACGGAGGAGAACACCATCAAATCCGCGTTTGTAGAGGATCTGCTCCAGGCCGGGACTGCTCTGGAGGACGAACTGCGATGCGCGGCGTCGAACTCGCTCGCGCTCGGCCCGATCTGACGGAAGAATGCCATGTTGGAGGTACTCAATCAAAGGCGCCCTCCAATCACGGGTTGATTCGACTGCTATATCTGGGGTACTCGGGGCTCCGGGCATAGGGGAAACCGTGGTGAGGTTACTTACCAACGGGCCGCGATCTTCTTCCGGGATAACGGGAGAAATGAGCCTGCGGCGCGTCACGCGGACGATCAGGTTGTCCTGTTCAGGTTCCGCAAGTGACGCAGCCAGGCTGGCCAAAGCATCTGCTCGACCGTTCTGCGACCGGGGAACATGGACAATTTCCGGCCGAGAAGGGAACCGGGCCATCAGAAGAAGGGTGCACTCCAACAATGGCACAAGTTCCGGCTTCCTGACAACGTAGTCGCCATTGATCTGCTTAACGACCAGCTCGGAGTCCCCTTTCACGCACAGACGGGGCACGTCGATCTCGAGAGCCAACTCGAGGCCGGTGATGAGGGCATGGTATTCCGCCTCATTGTTGGTACAGCCCTCTGACAACAGGAAAGAGTATGGCAGCACGGCTCGCTCCGGGGTAATGAAGACGATGCCCAAGCCCACTCTATTGAGCTTAGGATTATCGAGTCTTCTACCGGTGGGGCTCCGGGAGGCACCGTCAAAGTGCATCTGCCAGCATGGATCGGCTCGATCAACCGAGAGAATGGTCTCATCAGGAAAGCCTAGATCCAGCGGCTGATCCGCGGAGGTCGGGTGAGCGGCCAGAAAGTCTGCCAATGCCTGCCCTTTGATGGCCTTCTGAGACACATACCTGATGTCGAACTGCTGGAGAATCACAGCCCACCGCGCTAGACGGCCAGTCAACATAGGTCGGCTCAGGATATATTTCAACGGGTCTACCCGAGAAACCAACTGTACCTCATGGTGCTGCAAGTAGTGCCGTAATTTCTGTACAGCAAATACGAGCGCCAGGCAGCTCTTCTCGATGGGGGAATACCTAACCTCCGCATCGAGGAGCATGCGACTGAGGTAATAGAGGCTATTCTCTGTTCCCTCGTTGTTCTTCTGGGCGAGAAGGGCACCCAGGGAACGTTCCAGGGCGGTCACATAAAGGACCAGCGGCTTTCCGGATACGGGCGGCATCAGGACCGGAGGTTGAAGCAGGTACTGCTTGATTTCCTCGAAAGCGGTCTGACACTCTTTATCCCATACATAGGTGGCACCTTTCTTCATAAGCCGAGAAAAGGGCTTACACTTGCCGGCCAGATTCGCGATGAATCGGCGTATATAGGCTAAGTGGCCTTGGAACCCTTGCAGTTCCCGGATGTTACCCGGGGGAGGCATTTGGCTAATCGCCCTGATCTTCTCTGGGTCGATCTCAATACCCCGGTATCTTACCACAAATCCAAGGAACTTTCCGGAGGTGACCCCGAAGGCACACTTCAACGGGTTCATCTTCAGGCAGCGAGACCGGAGGAAGCTGAACACTTTCTCAAGATCTTTGAGATGGTCCTGACGCTGGCGCGATTTGACAACCAAGTCGTCGACGTAGCATTCCACCAGTGTGCCGAGGATTGGCTTGAATATGCGGTGCATCGCCCGTTGGTAGGTGGCTCCTGCATTCTTCAGGCCAAAGGGCATGACCCGGTAGCAAAAGGTACCTTGGGGGGCCCTGAAGGCAGTGAACTCCTCATCCTCAGGGGCCATCCGAATTTGGTTGTATCCGGAGTATCCATCCATGAAGGAGAGGGCTTGGAACCCTGCCGTGGCATCAATCAACAGCTCTGTCACTGGAAGGGGAAAATCATCCTTCGGACAGTGGCGGTTGAGATCGCGGAAGTCGATGCAGACTCTAATCTGCCCGTTCTTCTTCCTGACCGGCACAATGTTGGCCAGCCATTTGGGGTACTGAACTTCCCTCACGAAGTTGGCTTTGATAAGCTTGTCAACTTCGGCCTCAACCATGGCACCGTGGGATGGGTGCATCTTCCTGGGAGGCTGCTTGAACCCGCGATGGTTCGCCGGGAGACCAAGGCGGTGGACGGCTACCTGAGGATCTAGCCCCGGCATCTCGTCATAGCCCCAAGCGAATACATCACGGTGCTGCCTGAGAAAGTCCACGTACTGTTGCCGCTCCTCAGAGGGCATGGCGGCACTGACCAATGTGGGTCTTGGATCGGCCTCGGTTCCAAGGTTCACCTGTACTAACTCATCGACCGTGGCGGGGACGCCCTCCTCAAAGGCTGGGGGTGCATCTTCCACGTCCTCTCCACTTGGGGAGGGATCATCCACGGGAGAGACTGCGTTGGAAACTGCATTGGGGCCACCAGATCTTGCTGGGCCGCTGGTGCTGGCACGGGCGGTCGCGGTCATCTCATCAGGAGACTCACAGGCCGTCGAAACCATGGCTACGTCCAACCGTTGAATCGGGAGGACGTAGGCGTCATCCAAGCTGGCCCATGGGTCGCTTACAACAGCGACAGGCTCAACCTCACCTGCCAGAATCTGCTTGTCCTTGCTCTTGTAATAGTCCGCGTCCAGATAACGGGCTTCACATGAGGCAAAAGGAGAGGCATCTCCTTGAAGCACGCCCACTCGACCATTAAGGGAGTATTTGAGGCATTGGTGGTATGATGAGGGAACCGCCGCATGAAGGTGGAGCCATGGCCTGCCCATCAATGCGTTATACGCAGTGTCCTGAGAGACTACCATGAATTCGGTGTTGGCAACCAAGTCACCGAACTGGGTCTTCAAACGTATCTTGCCGACCGGGGTTTGCTCGGTGCGGTCATACCCCTGGATCCTGAGGTCGGAGGGGATAAAGTCATCCTCAGACAACCCCAATCTCCGGAGCGTCCGAGTCGGAATCAGGTTGATCCCGGATCCCGTGTCGACAAGACAGCGCCGGACTTCAAGGCCATTGAACCGGCCAGTGACATACAGCGGACGAATGTGTCCCTGTATAGGAGGGTCTTCATCCTTACCAGAGAACGAGATAACTGCCTGACATTTGGCGTCCTCGATCGTTTCGGCGTGAAAGGCCTCTGCGGCCGCAACCTCTGTCTCAAACTGGAGGGGGCTCTTCAGGGCTTCAGCGAGCGCCTCACGCATCTCAGATGACATGCGCAGAGCCTCAAGGATGGAGAGCCTTGCTGGGATGTCGGCCAAGTGCTTCAGGACATCATACTTTTTGGCCAAGCGCGAGCTCCTGGTTGCAGGAGGTTGCTCTGCGGTTGGTGGCATGACGGGCCTTACCGGTTGGATCGGCGGCCGACTGGTACTTGGCGCATCTCGTTGTTCACTGGTCGCAGTCCGGGAAATGGTCACCGTACTGGAGTCAGGAGGCCGGGATGGACTTGTGGCAGGGCGGAGCTGGTCGCGACGCGGCTGAGGCGGTTCTGCCTGGTCCCACACCACAAACAGTGGCGGAGGCGAATCCGTCATCCCCGGATGGGGAGCCTGCGCACGTTGAGCTCGATCTTGAGCCTGCCGCCTAGTCTCAGTGGCGTGCACGGCCTGGCCGGAGGTACCGACGGCTGTGCCCCGGCGACTCCTGCTGCTGCGGTTCTTCCGACGGTGGCGACGACCGGGGACACTAGGGAGGTCCACCTGGTGTTCTTCAACGTCGGGAACCGAAAAGGGATTTACCAGCTCGACGGTGTTAACCGAAGCGTACCCAACACCGTCATCGGACGAATCATCCATCACCGGGCGGATCCGAGGAGGGACCCCCATCTCCGGGGGCATGAAATCGCCGAGAGTACGGGATAGTGGCGGTACTGGCGGGGCGCGCTCTTCCTTCTTGCGCTGCCGCCGTTTGCTCCTCTTGGAAGAGGCAGGCTGGGACGACGATGCCGAAGCAGCACCCGCGGATTCTGGGGGCTCAGGCTGATTCAAGCGCGCACGGATGATTCCATGGGCGCGAATGGTCGTCTTGTGGGCCATCCAGTTATTATACTTCTGGGATCCGTGGTTGGAGACCAGCTGCCATTCTTCCTCATCGCCACCATCGTCATCTGATCCCACGAACACGCCCGCTACCTGTGCTGGAGCTGGGCCCAACCTGATTACATTGTTGTTAATCTGGTCTTGGAGCCAGTCCTTAAACACATAGCACCGCTGGATGGTGTGCCCCAGGGCCCGATGGTAGGGGCAGTAGCGGGGGTTATCTGTGAGATGTGCCTCCTCTGGTTTCCAACACTCAGGCAGTCGCACAATCCTCTGCTCCAGGGCACTCCGGAAATAGCCGGGGACCTGATCCTCGTGAAATGAGTAAGTCAGGTATCGCGGGCCTCTGGGAGCGCGGTCTTGACGAGGGGCTGGAGGGGCCTGCCGAGGAGGTGGACCCTGATTATCTCGCCTAGGTTGTGGCGGTACATTACGTGGAGGGGCCGGCCGGTTCTGAGGCTGCCGTTGCTGGGCCGGGAACTGAGCCCGTGGAGGCGGATTCCTGTGAGGCTGTGGAGCTGGCCTCACCGGCAGCAGCTCCAACGGCCTGGGAGCCTCTATCTGGGCCACAGCAGCGGGCTCAGCCCTGCTGGCTCTCCTTGCAGGAATCATAGGAGGCAGCGGGTGTGCCTGGCTGGCCTGTTGCAGGGCTTCCTCAAGACGCTGAGCTTTGTCTGAGAAGTCCCTGAACCCTCCGGGGTAATTCTGAGTGATCAGGGAAGGGACCAGCTCGGTCTTGACGTTCCCGACGCACATTGTCAGCAACTGCTCCTGAGTCAATGGCATGTCAAGGGAATACGTGAGACCCTTCCATCGGGCGACGAAGTCCGCGACTCGCTCATCAGGCCTCTGCTTGCACTTGAAGAGGTCTGCGATACTCGTCTTCCGGGTCGTGGAACTGAACTGGTAGAGGAATTGTCTACGAAGGTCCTCCCAGCTAGTTATCGACCCGACGGGAAGCTGGCTGTACCAGACAAATGCTGGCCCTTCCAGTGTCTGGACAAAGCAGCGAAGCTTAGCGGCCTCTTGCTGCGCCGGAGTCCCCAACATAGGCCCGCACCTCGAGTTGAAGTGGGATAAATGCTGTGGCGGATCTCCAGTCCCGTTGAAGGGGGCGAAAGTGGGATTCCCGAATCCCGGAGGCGCCGGCATGTCATCCACCCATGCTGGGTAGGGCTTGCCGTCCGGTGGGATCGCCACCTGCCGAGTCTCCAAGGCCTCCAAACGGGCGATGAGCGCCGCCATCGGATCGTCTGGACATGGGTTCCAGTCCTGGCGAGGATCTCTAACCACGAGCGCATTGCACGGCCCTTCAATCGGGTCGTCGACCGGGTCGTCGAACTCGGCAGCTCGTGGGATGGCTGGCGGAGCGGCCCTTGGGGCAGCGGGAGGAATCCGAGCGGGGTCCCTCAAGTAGTCCCGCCGCTCGGGAGGGTGTGGCGAAACATACCGCGCCCTCTTGCCATAGGCAATGGCCTCTCTCCTGTCGGCGAACACGGCATGATCACGGTTGCCCGGGAGAGTCTCATCAAGGAGCGGTTGTTCCGGTCCCTGCTGTCCTGGCCTAGGATCACCATAGTCAGGCCGCCGTTCTGCAGCGCGCTCGGCGAGGAGCTGGTCAACCAGCTTCTTCTGTTCGGCGAGCTGCTGACGTAGCGTAGCCTTCTCGGGATCCTCCTCTGCCCTCTGCATGGAGGCAGATGGGTCGGCGGGCCTTATAGCCTCGCTGTGCTCTTTTCCTTTGCTGACGTTTCGGCTTAACGTCAGTGCTTCAGTGGGTGCGGGGAGCCCCAGGAGGTTTCTCTGATGACGAGTAACTCTCACTGATGGATCTGACGACGGCTTGTCTTCGGGGGGGAAGCCCCCGTCGAGAAGTTCCAAGTCGTTCCCCTCTCCCGACAGGTCAGCCATATTGACCGTTCCTGTCCCTGGGGATATACCCTCAGGGCCACCCAGCGAATCGGGCTGTCGGCGGATCACACTGAAGCGTAGGGCAGCGTACTGCCCCCATCCACGGATATACACGTGGGGAGTGGCTTCCTCGTTAACTTTGCGGAGTACGTGAAAACACTCAACGCATCGTTGTTGGAGGGCCTCGTGGTGCCCAAATGACCCGGGGTGCCGAGCCGCGGGGAGCATGGCCAGGTCAATTTGACGGCACTGCTCACCAATATCCTCCAGGTGCGCTTGACTCCCGGGGTATGGCATTTGTAGGCAGTGAAGATGGGAGTGAGTCTCCCGGAGAATTCGGCGGAAGCACTCGAACTCATCCGGGGTGAGCGATTCGGGTGCATCAAAGCCCGGTCCTGCGACTGGCCAAAACTTCTCAGGGAAGTGGCCCTCTGCAAGGACGGTCCAGAAGCTCCACGACTCAAACTCGGGACCCAGATCTCCTTGGTCCTCTTCCATGGCTGGGAACGGACGGGGAACTGGTAGTGGTGCCGAGGTGGGCCGTCGGGCCGACGGGCTGGCCGGCGGCGAATACGGCGGACAGGCCGATTGGCCTCCATATCCCGGGCCGCCCTCTGAGGGTGGCGGTGCCCTGGCTACCACATCACGATAGGACGGGCCGGCGAGCGAACATCCTGCCGTAGCATCGGTGCTCGCCGCGGGCGCACCAGATCGTGGTTCGACCGTCGGTCCCCAGAAAAAGTCTCCGGCTTCTCCGATCGAGACGGAAGGCACTTCCGGAGGGGCCGGTACCAACCGCAAGTTTGATCCTTGGGGGTCTACCAGGCCCTCGTTACTCCGGATATACCTTCGGAGAGACGCGAGGATCACATCGATCTCGCTCTCGGGGAGCACGAGGCTGACGTGCCGCATTCCTACCCCTGCACTTGACTGGCGGGATTGGGGAAGGGGCTCTGTCGCCGAATCGTACTCCGCCTCTGAGTCAGAGAAGCAAACCGGTCGGATCTCTGTCCGGAATTCCGCAACATTCTTCCCTCGGCGTCGACGCCTTGCCTTCCTGCCCCTGGGTGGTTCTTCGGGGCAGGGCTGATCTCTGTCCTGGCGTCCTCCGGCCGCACTGGTGCTGGGGCCGAGAGGACTGGGAACCGAGGTGCGAAGGGCACCGGGACAGATATCGAAGGGGACGCGGGGAGAGATGATTCTGGGCAGGACTCCGGGCCGGGATCGGAAGGTGGGATGACCCATGCCTCCTGGATCGGCCACACAGAGTAGATCCTGCCGGTGAATAGCGCTACCGCGAGGTGGTCCGCGGTGGCTACTGCCAGTGCCAGCAACCGGGAGAGTCGACCCAACCTGCCTTTGGGGCGGTCGGGGCCTCGATCCAGGTCGGGCATAGGAGTTCCCCCGCTCAGGATGCGCAGAGGCCTGGCGACTGGAGCCAGCGGTGGCTTGGGCCAATGCGGCCGCTGTTGCCAGAGCCCCAAGGTGGGCATCCTTTTCCGCTCGTGCCCGACGTTGGCGTCGAGACAGACGAGCCGGGATGAGCGGCGCGGGCAGGTGGAGAGCCCGCTCTTCGACTGGAGAGGCCTGGCGGCGGTGTCGCCGTGGCCTGGCGGGAGTCCTTACCGAAGATCCCTGGAGCGAATCCCGGATAGGGTGATCCCGGGCCTCTTCCACCTCATCCGCGTAGGGAAGGGAACTGTCAGAGCACTCCGGGGATAAGCTCCCGAAGCGGTTGGACGTTGAGGTAGGCAGCGGTGCCTCCCTGCGCGGCCCTCGGGGGCGGCGGTGGTGGCGAGGCGCAGCCTCCTCAAGGTCTAGGCGAGCCATTTCCCTAGTGGGGATGACTCCCTCTTCCTCGTATCTCCGCACCAGGGTGTTGATCACCCTTCTCTGGATGACCTCCGAGGGGGAGAGAGGGCGTGGTCGTCCCGCAATTGCGGCTGCTGGGACGGCTGCGGAACGGGCGGGACCGCGCGGAGTAGCCGCGTCGGTGTTTCCCCTGTCCCTGCGCCAGTGGGCGGGTGGCGATCGGGCACTGGATCGGGCGACCTGATTTCTGAAAGCAGGGAGAATGACCCATTAACACTGACAGGAAAAAGGAATCGACAACCAACCATTAGCGCCACGACGCCTTCCGTGGGGGGAACCCAGGCCCTCGACGTTGCGAGACGGAGTGCCCGATATCCCTTCCCCAGCCCCTGGCGGGTAAGACTGAATGCTTGGCCGGGCAACATGCCGGTCTTCCAACACCTCTGAAAGCCATCGGTCTTCGTATCGAGGAGAAGAGATTCACGTCGGGTTCACCATTTTTCTGTTTCGGTGCGGATGTGCGTCGGGTTACGCTGTTCCGCCAGGACGCGTTCGCGCGTGCACCCGTCAACCCGAGGGGATGGGCGCGCGGCTTGTGGTCCCGCAGTCCCGCTTTCCAAGGGCGGGCGGCATCCGTCCCTTATTCAGGGGCGTCTGCTCCTTGATCGAAACCGGGATGATGGGATGTCGGCTCCTTCTTCCTTGGACGTCTCCTCGGAACTCGTCGCCTAATCCGGGTCTCCCTCATAGACTTAAGAATGTTCGTGAATCTCGTTCCCGGCGCCATATCTTCATGGACACCGGTTAATTACGCTGCTTCCGCCCGGACGTTCCAAGGAGTCTGGGCGGGGCAGCAACCTGCGGTGAGAAGGCCGGGTGGCTCTGGGTGCTGGGGGCGTGTCGTAACACTGCGGCTCTGCACGTCTGTCTTCCGTCCCTAATAGGGCTTCTCGAAGGCATGATGGCCTGAGGAATCCCGTACTAGGTGCGGGGAACTGTGTCACCTGAGGTTTTCCTCAGCTTCCCGTGTTTAACACGGGGTATGCCGCGAGTTTAACGTCCAGCGGGGACGGCATCAGGCCGATCAACACGAAAAGTGGATCAGATGACGGAACCCCTTGCGGGGAACCTCCGACGCTGGGGCCAGCACATGGGCGGCTTCCCAAGTAACGTGGAGTGGAGTGAAGTGGCATGACCCCACCGGGATGTGGCGGCCCGGGTAAGGATCAGGATGGATGATGGAGTGGAGAGCTTGGACCCCAGAGGGGCTTCCTACGTACCGCGCGTTAACACGGATCAAAGTCAACGTAGTTCGGGCATACAGTTTAACGTCATGCTGGACGTCGGCAAGCCGACTCACGAAGAGGTCTAGGCCGCCGGGCGGAGGATTGAACCGAACCACCTCGCACAGAGGGGGATGGAACGGCCGGGTGGATCACAGTTTCACGTCATGCTGGACGATAAAAGGGGAAATGGAAAAGGGGGGCTGTGGGGAGGCACCGTGGAGATACACACAGGCAGTCTCCCACAGGGGCGGATTCATAGGTGAATCAACGCAAGCGTGAACCCTGGAGGGGTCCACTGATGGACGAACCGACGTAAATACGACCGGGACGACCAGGTGGTGGGCTTGAACCTCGGGGAGGCTTCCTACGTACCCTGTATAGAAGACAGGGATCAAAGTCCACGTAGTTCATTCTGTCAGGACTTACGCACTTGGGGCAGCCCGGATGCTGCAAAACTCTGTTGGAAGGGACTTGGACCGAAAGCAGAAGACACCTCGATCCCAGTCAGACCCTCTACTGGCTTCGGCAGAGGGGAGGCGCAATGGAGATACACATGTGCAGCCTCCCACGAGAAACTAGGGGTTTGTAATACCCTGCCCCCGTAGGGAAAAGCCACTCCCATTAAATCGTCCCTAAAGAGGGGCAATCCCGACATCCCTGCAGGGACGAGCGGGTGGGGGCCACATCCAAACCGGGGGGACCCTGCGTGCGGAGCACGGGATCAGGTTGCGGACGGTTTAGCGTCTTGCCGGACGAAGTACAGTTTAACGTCATGTGTTGAGGACGAAGCGGACGGTTTAACGTCTTGCCGGACGAAGTACAGTTTAACGTCATGTGTTGAGGACGAAGCGGACGGTTTAACGTCTTGCCGGACGAAGTACAGTTTAACGTCATGTGTTGAGGACGAAGCACTTGGCAGTTTAACGTCTTGCAGCGCGGACGATGGGGGCTAGGCAGTTTAACGTCGTGCAGCTTGGACGGATGTGCAGTTTAACGTCATGCTGGACGAATATGCAGTTTAACGTCATGCTGGACGTATGCGCAGTTTAACGTCATGCGGGACGAATGCGCAGTTTAACGTCATGCGGGACGAATGTGCAGTTTAACGTCATGCTGGGCATAGGTTGCCGGACGATTGTGCAGTTTAACGTCATGCTGGGCATAGGTTGCCGGACGAATGTGCAGTTTAACGTCATGCTGGGCATAGGTTGCCGGACGAATGTGCAGTTTAACGTCATGCTGGGCATAGGTTGCCGGACGAACGTGCAGTTTAACGTCATGCTGGGCATAGGTTGCCGGACGAACGTGCAGTTTAACGTCATGCTGGGCATAGGTTGCCGGACGATGGGTGCATGTCACTTCGCACGAACCTGGAGGGCCGCACGGGAAGACAACGCACGGTGCGGGCACCCAGGATGAGGAGCATCGGGCGCCACGCAGGCAGGTGCCCTTAGGAGGTCAACGGGGACGACCCTGGCAGATTGCGCGCAAAAAGGAAGCTTCGCGCGCAATACTGCGGGCCGGCGCGCAATTGGGGCGGCTGGCGCGCAATTGGGCCAGCGCCTTGCGCGCGGATGCTTGAGATTGCTCACACCGGGCTTCGGATAGCGCGCGGGGGCAACGGCTCATTCTTTAACGAATGGCCACTTGAAAGAAGGGGGGGTGCGCGCAATCGGGCCGGATTGCGCGCACCCCGGGGGCAATTGCGCGCAAGCGGGTTCTTTTGCGCGCAAAGGCCTTAGGGTGAGTTTTTACTCAAATGAAAGGAGCCAGCGGGGATTGCGCGCGAAGGCGGACCCCGAGGCTTTCTTGCGCGAAAGAAAGGAGGTTACCTGAAGTTCGGCATTGCGCGCGGAAGGGGTTGAATTGCGCGCACGAGAGACGTTTCGACTTCCAGCAACCTTTGAAACGTTGGGGGTCGCCTTATATTTATAGGCAACCCCGGGCGCGGAATCCAAGGCGCGAGCGCGAAATTCTTCTCGCGGGCGCGGAATCGGACACGGCGCGCAAAGGGAGCCGCGCGGGCCTGCGGCGCGCAAAATCTGCGCGCCGGACCGGCGCATTGCGCGCATCCCGGGGGGTTTGCGCGCGGAACATCACCTTTGCGCGCGGACCTCTGAAATTCCGCGCAAGGCCTCCGGGCCCTCCGAAACGTTCTTCCGACTCCAAATATCACTTCGCTTTCCGCATCCGGAGCTTCGTTTGGGAACAACGGACTTTTCCGGCGTCTACAGATACCCATTACATTTAATGGTTTATCTTATTATGTTTATGAAACCCATATCTTTTTATGGGTCATGATAAGATGATTTTTTATGGAACACGTTTGTAAGATTTTATTATGAGATGGGTGAGAACTATAACTCCCTTAAATGAATCAGTTAAATAGTTATATCTCATGAGTATGGAAGGGTTAGAACAGGAAGTAAAACCTATTTAGTAATATAAGGTTGGAATGAGGAGTGAACTTGGTTTAGTAATAAATGGATAGAAGAGGAAATAAAGGTGATTAATTAGTACATGAATAGAATAGAGAGTGAACTCAATTTAGTAATAAAAGTTTAGAATAGGAAGTGAACCTATAACAATAATACAGTTCTAGAATGGGGAGTTAACTCAGGTCAATAAATGACCTTGCTAACTAAGATTGTCAGACGTCCTTAAAATTAAGTCTTGACTACCGTAGGAATTATTTCTATATACTTATGTGTGTATAAAAAATTCTATGTTTTATTCCTATGATATGATCTCATTGATAATTCTATTTATTACCTTATGATTCATGTATTATGAAGTGTCATTCATTATTCCATGATTCATTATTATGTTCTTTTATATATAGGGTTTGATTTTTCAATGCTATCTACATGTTCTCATGCCTCTATGCTTATGTTATTTTTATGTATCTCATTTTGTTTTCCCTTATAGAGCATATGATCTCACCCAGTTCTTATATTTCCTTTCCATAGGTTATGAATAATGGATTTAATTAGGAGTACGAGATGGGAATATTTCTATGGGATATTTTGATCATCTTTCACTATGTTAGAATATTATGATTCTATATTTCCAAAGACACCAAACAATAATAGTCCTTAGGAATATATTTTGTGTAATGTGAAAAATATTCATCTAAAATAATATAATATCAATGTTTCCTAATCCTAGTTCATTATATGTATAGCCAAATGAAATAAGATGACACCCAAAGAAAATAATTCACTCCAAGGGGACCTTTATTTTTTTGGAGATATGGCCCGATAAGTACAATTCCCATGGAACATGTCTTTGTGTAAAATTTTGTAAGACTTATAGTGAGTGTGACACTTTAAGGGGGGAATTCTATCAGAAGGGTTTCATCCCGATGAAAGGATATAGTTTTCTTATATTTATTAACCATTGGGGGAACTGGAAAATCTATTTAGATATGGTAATGTCGGTTTTGAGCCTCAGAAGGCATCCAATATATCTATTTGGAGACTAGAATCAGATCATGGATAGTTTGAATTTCAACATATAAGGTTATAAGATAAGATCATACCATGCATTTTGACATCATGATACAAGTAAGTTAATATCCTGATTTAATATCATACATTGTATATCAGTGAAGTCTTAACAGACATAGCATTACATGACTTTTAACGAACACTTAAAACATTAAAAAATGGATTCCCAATGACCGTATTAATTTATTGACTTTGAAATCCTAGAATGAAATCTTATAACTCTGTGAAATATTTTCAATGTTTCCCATAAGGATATTCCCCCTTAGTATTTCTACTTAAATAACCTTCCTTCATAACAGACGTAAGGGAAACATAAGAAAGTGATGAGATCAAATTCTTAGTAGGGATAAATAATGGAAAAGAATAAGTATATCTTGAATATAATGGTATGAGAACATGACCATGATCATTATAATACCATTCCCCACATATCAAATATCATAAACATGAGTCATGTAATAATGATTTGTAGTTCATAAGACATGAATCATAAAAAAATCAAGAGCATAAGTCATGAAAGATTAACAAATGGATAAGACATGGAATTGTGGAATAAACATAAATTTATTTCATGATGAGCCAGTATATGTTTAAATAGGTTCACAAATTGAGTTAATGAAATGATGTTGGTCCCTCTCATAGAATTTTGGACATGTAACCAGATCCACTCAAAATGTTGTGAACATGCAATCGGGTTCATGTATAACATTGTGAACATGTAATCAGGTTTACGAATAATCTTATAGACATGAAATGAGGCCCACACATAACATTGTGAACATGTAATTAGGATCATTCATAGCATTATGAACACGTGATAAGGTTCACTCATAACTTTTTGATCGTGTAATCTGGTTCACATATAAACATTTGGACATGAAACCCGGTCAATGTATAACATTGTTAATATGTAATCAGGGTCATGAACAACATTTATACTCATGATTCATCCAACATTACCCAATGAATTAGAGGTATATATAGGTCCCACCCATCACATATTGAAATAATACATGCATTTTATACAAAAAAATCATCATATCATAACCCATGAAAAGATATGGGTTCTATAAACATCAAATCATAACCCATGAAATGAAATTGGTATCATTAACATTTCATCACATCATAAACTATGGAAAAGAGATAGGTTTCATAATAAGTTCACTAATACATAACCATGAATAGAATAGGTTTTCAAAAGCATACAACTCATGTAAAAGAAATTGGTTTCATAACCATCATTTCATTAAGAAATAAAATATTCAGTAAATAATACGAATGAAACCTATGGATAATTTCACATAAGGGATTGAGTAACATCTATAGATATCATATTAAATGGAAAATAATTTTGAAATATATTTGGAAAAAATTTCTTATGGAAAATATTATTTCTAATTAGAAAAGTACTTTTGAAACATAAAACCATTAGAAAACCATTTTCTTCGAAAATGAATTAAAAATATAGAAATACGGATTGAAATCATTTTAAAAAAAATTTCCCTTGAAAACATATCAAATAATATTACATTAATTTTGAAGAAAAAATCGTTTAAAAATATAAAATAACTTTGAAAAAAATGAAAACAATAATCTTAAAATATTTTGAAAAATTATAAATAATGTTTGAAAATGTTTTTAAAACCATTTTCATTGAAGAAATCTAACACAAGCTTGAAAAAATTTTGAAAACCATTTATCTGAAAATAAATTGAATAAAAATAAATAATTTCTTAAAACATTTTGAAATTATTTTATTTAAAATACAATAAACTTTTTTGACTATTACTTGAATACAATTTTTTAGAAAACATGGTTTTGAAAGAATACAAATTTCTATCCAAAAAGACAAAAAAAGTAAGATGTTCATAAAAATATTTCCTTAATAATCTCATGTACCCAAGAATATAGAATTGGTACAATTAAATGGATATAAAATTCATATCCATAGGTTAATAAAATTACAGAGACTTCTTTGAGAGATCGATCCTAACTCTTAATCAATGGAATCATAATCATAAAAAATCTCAATAAACAATGAAATTGTAGTAATAAACCATTACAACTTTGGCAATGTTGAATCATAATATAATGGAAATAATTACATTAAATGAAGTTTAAATATCATTAAAAATATGTATATTCATGATATAACATGACGAAGGCCTTATATACACCTCATATAGAAATATAGGTGCATAACATGACATGTGTCTCAAAGAAGGAAAAGTGAGACAAAAATTACTTTACATATAGGTATCCTTTGAAACATGAATCCCATGAATGAATGATCATAAAATGGATATATAAATAACGATAAATATATGTATATGATTAATAGAATAATTTAATGGTCATTATACACACCACACAAAATATTTTATTAGTGAATAAGGCTTATATCTCACGAAAATTAAAAGTGAGATGAAATCCATTACCCTCTGTCTGGAATCTCGTTGTACTGGTTCAATCCTCATGTAAAAAAAATTTTAGATTATTATAAATATTTCAATGATCTATATTAATATATATAGTATCATATACGGTTTTATTATGTATTTAAATTATCTTCTTGTGAATAATTCTATGTTAAGTTTTTTACTTTGGGTTATATCTACTTTATTCATCGCATGTGTCTTAATTATTTATATCATTAAAAATAATACTTATAACATGATTTAAAGAATTTAAAACATGAAATAAATATCATATATATCCAATATATGTGTATTATATTAACCTGAATAATATATAAGTATGAAATGGAATACACCATTAATGGAGATGGTAGGGCGTACGTATGAATGAACGTTATTTATTTTTATTATCGCATTAAAAGAATGAATGAAAGTTAAATATATGTATATAATATGATTAAAGTATAATTATTATTTCATATATATCATGTAATTTACAAAACATTTCCTTAATAGCATCCATGTAGAGTGTGAATGAATTTCCATTGCTTTGAGGGGACGATAGTCCACACTTCTTAAAATAAAATTTTCATTTTTACACAAGATGGAAAGACCAAAGGTGTGTTCAATATAATATAAACAATAATAAAGATATTTGAAATATCATATGTATCATATATAAATATATTTCATCTCATAATTTCCACCCTGAGAAGAGGTATAGAGAAAACGAACAATCATCGTTTCTTGAGGTGGTAGTTTTTCATACATGTAAAGAGTATGTTTGTTACCGATTAGATAGATTCTTTTGTAATTGCAGGTATAAAACATAAAATAAAAAAACTAGTATATTTTAGATATTTATATCATTATAAATTCATAGATTAAAAATAATTTAGGAAGTGGAACTGGAAATAAAATAAAGTAGTTTTAAGGAGGGTGTTACCTATTAATCTGTAAACTCATTTGGGTCTACACCAAAGGGATTCCTTGGAAGTATTTATTCCCAAAGGGAGGCTTCCAGGTGGAAGGTAGAGACATTGGGGAGTGTATTGGACAGATCATGGTAGAAACCAATTGGTTAGATAGGTGCGGGTAAGAGGGATATATGTTGGCCTTCTATAGGCAAGGGAAAGGACACACATGGTGTTTTTGATAAAAATTTAGGTATACCCATGTTTTTACATAAACAATGTCATAAAAACACACCAAAAACAATAAATAAAGTTTTATTTCCTATATATGTCCATACAATGGATGTTTTGTACGTTTCTATGTCATTTTATCCCAAAAATGTAATGTTTTTCCCTTGATAATATTAATTTTACCATAGTCATTGTAATTAATTTTAAAGGCATTCACCAAAATTTTTGGTCAAAAATAATGTTGATCTTAGTAGAAATTATAAATTATTCTGATTCTAATTATGGAATCTATTTTTCAAAATTATAATGATAGATGTGGAGGAATTAATTTAAAATTAATCCCATAGATGAGATGACAGTGTAGGTTTTTAATGTAAAAAAACTTCAAACGGATTGCTAAGTTGTTATACCCTGTTTTATATTGAAATTGATTATAATAACCAAAATTGGATTAATATATAAAAATATGATCTTAGTAAACTTTTAATATAATTTTCAATATAACTTATCCTTATAAATAAATTAAATGAAAATGTATTTTTTAAATAAAATTCAATATATTTAACCATTCATTAAAAAATTAATTATCAATGAAAAATTACCAAAACTTTACCCTATCCAAATTATTTTGTTTCTATTTAAAATATGTAGTTTATTTTAACATATTAAATTAATAAAAGTTACAAAAATTTAATTTTTAATGGGTTCTATATTAAATGACGTAAAACTATCTTTATAGAAATAAATATTTTTAAGAATAAATTTTTTTTGTTCATATCTTGTGTTTATAAAATCTATTTGATGAATATAAATTTTTTTAATGAATATATAAAATATATTTTATGTTAATATAACTCAATAATTTTAATTAATTTAATATATTAGGGCAAAACTTATTTTTGACCATAAAAATTATAATATTTTCTCTTATATACAAATGATTTTAATATTAATTTCTAATTAATTGGTGATATATGAATTAATATATTATTTTTGTAAACCATATATTTTCTTGACATAGTTAATACTATTTCTGACCTCTAATTTAACTTCTAGGTTATATAATATTATACTAAATAATTACATTTTAGTAATATATTATTTTTTGATAAAACATGGTCTTGTGTGTTACATAATCCATCGAGGAAAGCCATAGTTAAGTGTAAAAAAATCTATAATCAGTATTCCATGTAGTAAAATAAAACATTTATATTGTGTTTAGTGAATGATTAACTAGGTGTTACATATATCAAAATCCAAGAATATTGATTTAATATAAATTAAAATATTTTTAATGTTTTGTGAAATAAAAAATATCAAAATGATGAAATTAATTCAAAAAATAATAATTCAAAAAATACCAGGATGTTACATTGTGCGAAAATTGGTTAAAAAAACATTACATTATGTTATAAATACATTGGAAATACAATTTAATGTTGTTTTTTGGGAACATTGGACATATATTCTAATATTTTGAAATTGTGATTTCTATCACAAAAATATTGTTAGAAACAAAGGATAGAGTATGAATTATAGATATGTAACGTCTCAATAAAGGAGGGGATGGGACTTATCTATGATAAAATGCCCAGATTGGGGTCATTTTAATAGTGTGAAAAGAAATATGGAAATACATTTTTAAGACCATGTAAAACATGAATAGTGTGAAAATAAGTGATAATTGAATAACAATCACATTATATTAGAGAAAAAATTAGATTTTAATTGTTATTAACATTTAGGCTTCCCAGACGTATGATTGTTTTGTAGAGTACAACAATGATATAGGTCCATCAATTTTTTTAGGGATTACACATATATAAGAGGCCCATCATGTGTACATTTTAGTTATGCTATTGGAATAATCCACTTATATACCTAATCAATTATGAGCCACAATCGAGGTGTGAAAAAAGTGAGAAGGGAAGATCAATCAAATTGAATATTTTTATTTTGATCAAACTTAACCTTCTAAAGTAATTAAAAAGGGACCAATAATAATGGTCCTATATGAACGGTTTTCAAAAACCACTTGTATTATTCCTTTTTAACAAATGGTTATTGAGAACTGATGGTATATATTTTTAATTTTAAGGTTATACCAACATTTTTAGATAAATTTTTTTATAGATTAATGTTACACAAATGATTGCCTATAATAGTTAGTATAGAATGTAAAAATTAAAATGATACCAATATAATCTATGAACTATTAGTATAAAGATTCAATAAAAATGGTTTTTTTAAATATTATTTGTATAATATTCAACAAAATTTCTATCCAGGTGGTCAACCCCTCCTTATATATAACCCCTATTTCTATAGGTCATTTTTAGTAGTGGATGCATCCATGTTTCAGATATACATTTCCTATAAATGGTATTGGAAATTTGGACCATCTTCAGTCAAGTGAGAATAATATTGGGTATCACATTGAAAGGCAACCCCATCCTTGCAAATTTCTAATAACTTCTATCAAGGGTGGGGTATGAAGGTAAAATATATTTTATATCATATAAGAAACACTAGGAATTTAATCTATAATAGATTCAATTTCCATCATGACTTTTTGGATCGATAATATATCCATCATTGATCTAGGGAGATTGCTCTAGTGTCTTCTATATTGGGACCCTCATTATCAAAGGAATTGAAATTCATAATCCCGGTATGGGTTCCACCTATCCCTGATAATGACTTAGAGCCTCTTTCTATCTAAAAAATCCATAATCAAATGGGTTCTTTAATGGATCATGATAGTTGGGGGTTTATGAAGGAGGCTTCAAATTATATTTCTCATAGTTATTACATCACTGAAGGATATAGATAAATTAATTATTACCTGGGGGCTTGACAAAAGGTGATGGAGGAATAGTGCTTGAATAAGGTGAAAACTTTTCAATAATGGGGTATTTTTATATCAGGTCTCAAAAGATGGATCATACAGTCAGACATCCACTTGGTTGACTCAGTCTTGTAATGGTATGTATTCCTCTCATAAATATGGTTGGTCCACCAACATGTGGTAGTGTTGGCATCACATATATATGTATTTCTCTTTCTGGTTACCTAGTGACGTGAATTTCTATAAGGGGAAGTCCTTCTCCCCCAACTATGTGTCCTTCTTTTATCTATTCCTGTCTTCTTATCTATTTTTATAGAGATAGAGTGGGGTACATATATTGACCCCATAGTTCGTGACATATCCCACAAGATTTATAGGATTCCACATGGAAAAGAGAATTTCCAAGGACTTCATTGAATGTTAAAATGTATTTTTATCATCATGTGGTTAGAACACGTGGTGGTAGACTAATCAAGTATAGAATATTTGAATGAACCTTCATTATCATGTTTTAGAAATACACAAATCCTCTTTGAATGATGATCTCTAATTTTATAGTTAAACTACACAGTTCATTAAAATATCCACTTTCCATCATGTCTTCAGACCAAATGGAAATCAAAGAGACTTCATAGAGAATAATTTAATGACATGCTATCACTACATGGTCTTTCCACATAGTGATACATGGGACATTAAGTCATCTAGGATTTACCAAATGGGTATTTAAGACCTCACAGTGTCATATTATACCATTTTATTTCAAACATTCTTTATCAAAATCATTTATTTCTCTATTCATTACATTATTTCAAATTCATGGTTGTTTCTAAACTCTTCAATAACAATAAATGACTCAAATTGGAATTGGGTCTATTAAAAATGATAATAAATCAATTCCATTTAAGCTTCTTATTTTTCATTAGGTATATTACATAGTAGGAACCTATATATATTTGAGTTGGGGCCCTTCATTTAAAAGTTTTCTTCTTCATCCAATATCATGATCTCTCTTAAAGCTCTCAAAAAAATGATGTCATTGGAAATTAAATCCATCCTTTAAGAAACTCAATAAGTTGTATTTGTAGTATCCATTATTTGGTCAAATAATTTTCTTAGATATGTATTCATAGTCCATAGGGAAACATCAAGGATCAAATGGTCATTATAGTTTACAAGAGTATTTTTTCTCCTTTTGGTTGTCCATGTGGTTTTTGTGGTACCATTTTTAGTTCATGTGGTCATTTTTCCACATGCGAGCCTTTGTTCTCTATTTCCTTATATTTGATGGTAATGTGGAGTCCTTGATGGTTTTCATGATTAAACATGTGATTTTCAGATTAACCATATAAGATAATACATTCAATTTCATAATGATTTTCTCATCCATTAATAACAATATTTTTATCTATTGAAAAAATATCCTCTAGCCATACTCCTCTATCTAATTTAATGAATATGGATGAAAGATGGGGTTATCTTGATATAAATAGTAAAATATAGTACACAACAATATTTCATTCCTAATAATAAATAATTAGAGAATCTACTTTCACTAGATACTCAGGAATACCCATAATATGATAGACTTCCCATATATAAGTTTTTTCTTTGTTATAATGTTCGGTTCTCACATATTATCATAATAATAAATCCAATTAGATTGAATCCAACTTGTAAAATATCTAAGTCAATATTTCTAATGAAGGTTAAATTATTCTAGAGTCCCATCAATGTTGTACATTTATATTCAAAAACTCATTTCTTACTCAGGAAAATATATATGAAAGTCATCAAACCATTACTCAAAATAATTCATATATTTTCATAATTTCTCATGAAAAATTGATTTTAGGTTTGAGTTTAAATTGGGGTGTATTATATGGTGGTGATTTCTTTGAATAGTTGGATTTGTATTTATGGGAGAACCTAAGATTCATAGATTTTACCAAACATATTTGGATATCAAACCTACATGATTCTATATGAGCATCTCACTTGATAGTCTAAAATCAAAAGGAACCCATTCTTTTCTAATTAATCATGTGGTTTTCAGGAAACATAACCTTAAACCAATAGTTTGGTGAGGCTATAAATTTTCTATGGTAAATCCAATAAATTTTAAGAATACAGATCCTCAAGAATATTTATGATAATTTTTTTATTGATTCTAATGATTTGTAATATACCAGAACAACTCAAGATTAATTGAAGGATATATTAATCACAATGTAAAAAAAATATTAAGGATATTGTATTTAATTATTTATTTTCATTCAAGTAATGGGTAGACACACACATTACAACTAGCTGGTTACATATGAGAATGAAGATTTCAAGATGTATCCCTCATCAATAAACCATAGAAAATGAGGGTCCAAATTAGGATATATTGGGAACCTTTAATTAACATTCTTGGGATTATGAAATAATCCAAAATATAGATCTTTTATTTTAATAGGTAAGGATATTAGCCTTATTCTAGAGTTAGCAGCTCATTCATGTTGGCAATTCTTTCCCAGGTGTTAGGGTTAGACCCATTTTAATATATTTTTAGAAAATATCCTCCAGTGAACCTATACATCTTGGTACTCTTGTATATCTATCACATGTTGGGATATATAAATTAAGAAAGACCAAATACCATATTACTGATCCATTTTAATTCATATATGGATAAATGGAATAAAATTTCCATGATATTGTTTCCCAAAAACTTTAATAGACCCACATTATACATTCTTTACTTGGATGATAAATGTTTATTATATCTAATAAAGGTATTTGATCATCAATTAATTTATTTACATGATAATAAATTAAATGTATTTTATTTCCTTGTCATACCATTATACGCATTCTAGGATATCATTAAATAATGGCACTGATACATGGATAAAGGGTTCAACTATCATTTATCCATGAGATTAGGTTCTATAGGCTCAGTGGGATAAATTGATTATAGTGTTCCATATTCCCTTTATATATTGGAAGAAAAGTTCAGGGGTTTATAGAGGGTGTTTCTTCTTCCTTTTACCCTAGTTTAGAGGTTGTGGCATCCTGCAATCAATCACTAGATTTGGCTATTGATCATGTGAGAAAATAAAAATGTTTGGACCATTTTATTTCCCACTAAAACTCTTATTCAATTATTATGGGAGTAAAAAAATATTTGTACATGTATTTATCAAAATCAGGGGTCAAGGTGTGTGGTTTAATGAGTGAGTAAACTATTTACCTCTCAACATCTAATAACAATAGGTATCTTTGATAGATTTCTATGATAGGTAGTTCTACATCCAAGTACCCAAGGAATCATGGGGAGTCCTAGTCCTCAAATTCTCCTCATATCAAAATTGGAATAATCTCAAATATACATGTTTAGGGCACATATTATGATAATAAAATTAGTTCCACTAAGAAGTCACTAAGTGATTCATTAGTGGAATATGATCTGGATGAATTAGCCCAGGGTTTCAACAAAGGGGTGGTAGTTTAGAATTCACAAATACTAATCCTACCTACTGAACTATTTTATATATTTAATATTTTATTCCAATAATATTTTTTGGGTGTGATTGAATAAATTATTGATCCTAGAGTTGTTGCTAAAAATTAAATTGTAAGGGTGTGGGAATCATGCTATGTGTGTAACATTATCATGAAAACTTCACAAGAGAATACCATCATCAAGGTATAATTCCTTCAACATCTTTTTTATATCTTGGGTGTATTAGGATTTTATTATTGTTACATATAAGTTCTCAGGAGGTCATTGTTAGTCACATAAGATATTTTTTCAGTTTAGGAGAGGGAATATCTTTCTTTTGATAATTAAAACCATGAAATGAAATATTTGTATGGATCCATGAAGGAACTGAGCTATTATGTTTTGGAAGAATTATTGATTCAAGATTATATTTTCATGAAAACAAAAATATTTGGAAATATCAGGCTCATTTGGTCAAATAATAAATGAATCTACTTGTTACTATTCAAAAACATAAGGCTTTTAGAAAAATGGGCAACAAATTTTCCACTTTTATTGAGAAAATACACCCACTAGATCAGGATAAAGCTACTTGATATGGGGAAATTTGGTATTCCATCTATTTCCACTGATTGGAATTAACTGAATTCCTAAATTATACTAATCAATGACACCTATATTTTTCGTGATTTATTTCACCTTTCATGTAATGATATGGAGAAAATGTAAGTTTGGAGTGCTCATCCTTTTTTCTCCGATTAACGAATGAACATTGATATTGGGTCTTAATTGTTTATCAACTTTAATTAATTGTTGTTGTATACATTTTTTGGTCCATATTGTCTTGTGAATATTTCATAGGCTTTCAACATGTTATTTTGAATCCACTAAAACATTAAAATAGAAGAAACTCAGTCAATTTTTATTATTTAATCAATTTATTCTATGTGGTCTCCCCTTGACATGCCTCACAGATGGGTATAGTTATAAATATGAACATCTTACGCTAGATTTGTTCCATTTGGATGAATATCCTAGTTCTAAGTGATGGGGATCACGAAGGGGAACTTTATATGAGGATCAAATTGATTCATCGAGGCCCTATATTTAGATATGAATTATTTATATTTTGACTACACCTAGGGATCTAGTAATAATTTCTTTACATTATTCATGGTCTTGTTATAGACCCCCATGTTTTTGTCTTTTAATATTTTAACATCAATAAATTTTTACTTGTTCCCATAGGGTGAATCATGGCTACAAATAACATTGATTTTTCTCATGCAACACATTATGGTTTTTCAACATGACATGGTTCACGTCTCTTCCAGTTATTGAATAATGTCAGATTATTTGGACCAATTTTTTTTGTTTAAGGTCAATAAACATTGAAATAATGTTATTAAATTTTAATATGTTGTCAAAAGAGTTATAAGACTGAATTAAAACTAACATGAATGAGATCCCTATATCATAAATACTAAAAAACTCAGATAATGGTGTCTTTAGTTTTGGGTTATAACACTTATAATAGATTTTATGTAGTTTAGGATCACGTGATGATGGTTAAGATTATTATGAAGGAAACATAATATTTTTTCATGGGAATTAATATTTTTTCTAGAGGCATAACATCAAGGATATTGAAACTATTTTAAGAGTTGTATTATGGGTTGTGTAAATCATATTCTATTGTGTTTGAACAACAGATGAAGAAATTTGATATTTACAAAAAGGAATATTGCTGGACATGTTTGGATGAAAATTATTGTTATGATAAAATTATTGAATAAAGAGTATAGAGGTCCCACGTCTTAGGATTACATGTTTCTATTTAATAATCCAAAATGGTGGAATGTATGTAGAGTTATATCAGGACATGGATAAATATCCAACCTAAGTAACCCTTAAAGTTGATCATGGACGTTACTGATATCCCTGAAAGATTTATAATGGATTAAGAACATGGGAACCAAAGTAGGATATCATATATGTATATTCAAATAGGTTTCAGGTACACTATAATTTTTTTATAATGAATACACTATAAAGGTGAAATGATTTTATAGTTCATTTCCCTAAATTCTTATAATCCAATTGGATCTAGAATGATAAAATAGGATTTTTATTGAGTCATATTGTAAACTATCTAATCATTGTACCTTTTTTATTTACACTCTATCATTTTTTAATATCTTATAGTATGAGGGTTAGATAATATTGACTCTACTTTTGTTAAAGTTATAATTTTTTAGTTTTTATCATGATAAGTATTTATGAATCTTTCACTAGATGTTAAGGGTTAATATATTTTTACCAAGGAAGGCTTGTTTAAAAATTTGAATAGATATAACCCAATATATTGATTTTAAAGTCATAAATATTTTACTAAATGTAATGGAAAGAGTGAGGTCATGGAAATATCCTAAGGTGAATGAGATATGATTTCTATTATGGATTTCATTAAGGTACATGTATAGATATTTGGGTCATTATACATGGATCGTAGTGTGAAATAGGGGGAAAATAATAATCTAGATGTGGCTTAATAATCAATGACACCCTATCAACTATTTCATGGGGAATTATGATTTAAATATATGTTGAAAATCATTATTCTCAAATCAAGATTGGTGATATGGAATAGTCACGAAAAGGATGATCATTAACCATATTATGATTATGGGTTATATTATCATGTCTTTGAGACATTAATAGATTAAATGACCCTCACATAAGTATGATATATATCTCATTGATTGGCCAAAATGTTGTATATATACATGGATTTATTAGAGGATATATGCATATCAAAAAAAGTGTCCCTTATAGTGAATAAATCTTATTACATATAGATATGAAAATTTTATGGAAATATGAAAGAACTAAATGGATATTTAAAATAGACAGTGGAATTATTCTAGACTAGAGTTTTCTATATCTAAGTTATCACCATATTTTTAAAATCATTTATGATATTTGATGACATGTGTGTGGCTATAAATTTTATAATCTATATTTCATTACTTATCGTGAAATAATCATGAACCAAGAAACATGTATTTCTCATGTTCCAAGAAACATAATAGCTTGAGAAAAGGGAATAATAAATTTTTATGTTAAATTCATACATTGAGGACCTATATTGAGTAGTTTAAATTTATTTAAAATAAACTCTTATGAACTCCATTGAATTTATAAAGGCCAAGGAAATGATAGTACACCATAAGAGGCAGATTGAGTTAGTGAGAATTTTTTTTTGGATGTTAGATAATGGATATAACTATCACTATATATCCTAATGGTACAATAATCAATACACACATAGGTATTGTATGAAATGACCCACATTGATCTTAATAATATGTAGGGTCAATGGATTTGGGCAGCATTACTCTAACAACAAGGGATCACAATTGACATGATGTGAAAGAAAAGTTATATGACCACCAAATGTAAGATTGATGTGGTTGGAAAAAGGGTTCAATGTAGAAATATGATTTCACAATATTTCTGATCATATTCTGAATCAATCCACACATTATTTTTTTAATAAACCCCAAAAAATATATTAATCATATGTAGAGAAATGGTATTTTTTCTTAGAATACTTGTTAAGATGAAGGAATATCAAATACATCTATATATATCTTTATTATACATAGGTGGAGTAGTTTTTTTATATTTTCTATATTGTGAAGATCTTATTACCATGAGATATAAATGAAACTCCACTTATTTATAAATGCGATGATAGAAAAATGGAATAAAGAGTAATCTAGTTTGTCTCCCAATCAAGGTGGGGGAATTTTACATTTCTATATCTAGGCCTAGTTTATTTATTCAAGGAATCACTACTTATCCTGTTAGGATAGGAATCAAGCCACACATAGTTCTTAAAAAAATACCTATATACATATTGATCTTATGAGTGGAAATGATTTTTGATATTGATGAACTAAGATATACTTATTTTATATTAAAAATAAATCTACATAGAACGAGATTTCATCAATAAGAAAATGTCGATATTAGGAATTCACTAATATAATTATTTTATAGTCATGTAGTATGAAATTATGGGGTATTTTATTTAACATTTTAATTATTAATTCAAACTATTATACATTTTTTGGTCAAGTGATGAAGACTCAGGTGACATGCAGTTTCAGTCCATGGGATATGAACCCACACTATGCATCATAATTTTATACAATTATGATGATATGATATGTATTTTAACATCATATTCTGGGGAATATATTATTCATTTTTAAATCCTATAAATGGAATGATATAAATGATTTTAAATATTATAAATTCCTTAATTAGACACCAAAAATCATTATAATGCGTTATCCGCTCTCCATACATAGTGATTATAGAATGTGCCACAATGGGGTAAAAATATTATATGAAAAAAGGTTTTTCTCATTTTTGATATAATTGTAGAGTAATATTCCCTAGTATCATTAGAGTAGAAAGATTTAACACTACCTCTATGTCGAGAAATAAATGGTGGAAAACATTCTTATTTAAGGCATTTAAAAGAATATTTTACCAAATTTCAAGACTGTGTAGTGTGTGAAATATTTTTTCGTCAATGCTCTCCAATTCATCTAGTCATTTTAAAAAAATCATATTTATATACCTAGTTATAGATAGTGTCAAAGAATAATGGTAGTAAAATTTTTATAGGTATACCTACTCATGTTCTGTAAAGAAAATATAGTATGGGGTTGCATGAGTGGTATTGTGAGTTGGTGTGTGCTAATCCCATACGGCATGCAATGTCTTTTCTGTACATGATTTCTTAATTCTATCCACTATCTATTTTAGACTATTGCACATAGTCTTATTAAAATCTTGTTTATGAATTTTATCTATAGAATGATAGGGGATGAATGGTTGGGATAGATATTTTAGTGTTAATATAGTCTATTAAAATCAAATGAAAAGAAATTGTCGGAATTTTCTATTAGCTTCATGTGAGGAACACTAAATTAGGTGATGATATTCGACTTCAAAAAGATGAAAATAGAATTTTCTTTAACCTAATTGAGTTGTATAGCCTTGACCCATTTAGATAATATGTTAGTTTAAGTAAGGATACACATAAACTAAATATCTATTTCCAAGGGATATATCCCATAATATTCATACCCAGTTTATAAAATTTTCATGAATATCTTGAGGTATATAATAAATCATGAGGTTGATGGATGAAATTGAAATTTATTTTACAAGAATGAAATTTAATTATAAATTTGACATTATATTATATCATTATTATCCATAAATATAAAATCATATCAATCATATGGGAGTGGTTGGTTTTTGATTAATGTGCATCACATTCTCTATTACAAACTTCTATCTTGATGATAATTTTTTTGTTCCTTAAAAGCATCAAATGAGTAATCAATGAAAAACTTATTTATAATGGAATTTAAGTGCATTTCAACCATCAAAAAGAATGAAATTTTCCACTAATTGATTGATATTATCATTTTTTTTTAGATCAGATTGAAATATCCCACTCTAGATATAGTCAATTATCTAGGACATCTATTTAGTATCAGGATTGATTGATGAAGGCATCTGCTCATCATTCTCCAAAATAATGTTAACCGTATTTATATATTCTATTATATTCCCGATAACTAGAAATATAACATTGATATTTTTATTATGCATAATATTTTTCCTAGTATGTATCCTTTATGATTGTAGAAGTGAAATATATACATACTCATAATCACATTATGACCATGGTACATGGGTTGGAGTTGGATACCTATCGAGATTTCCATTATTTCTTAGAAATTATAAAAAAAGGGACCAATTACTCCTTTTTTATAATATATTTACCTATGAACGACTTTATTACCATCAATAAATAGCCTTTAATATACATACATTCCAATAAAAATTCAATAGTCAACTCTAACCCGGTGATGGATGATTAATAAACTACTTCACTTCTAGTGAAACACTACAATAGAAGAAAAGAATATGTTGGGACATCCCTAACTCAGGAGATAAACAAAGCCCCAATATTGGATCATTTTTCTTTTGGGCCATCCATTATATTACTGATGTTGTTCTTAGAGGATCCATCAAAGTTTACCTCTAATATTTAAGGATAATGTTAAACAAAAATTTCTTATTCTTTTGGAATCACATTATATATTGGTGCACTCTCTAGGAGAAATTAAATAACAAGAAATTATATTAATTATTGCCATTTCAATTATTTATATTGTGTGGAATTCATATCAAATAACTACAATATGATAGTCATGTATACCAGTCATCCTTTTAAAAATGTTTGGTTGAGGAAACACGTGAGTAAGTCGATGTGAGAAACTAGACTAACCTCTTTATTCTAAAAAAATGACTATGTTTTTTTACTATAAATACGAACCCAATGTAATTGTTCTAGATGTTAGAATATTGGGTATTAAAATCAAGTATTTTCTGGATAAGATAATGTATGATATTTTCCTTTAATTCACGATTTATCACTTTTGAGATGGAATATAAAGAATGTGTGGTTTTATTTCAATAGGTTTTGTCAATACAACTAGGTGAAGAAGATACTACTTAATTGTTTTGAAGGGTTTCTTTAAATCTTCATCCCAATTTTAGGGGATTTAAATATTCATGATTTTTTCAGGGGGAATGAATTTTATATCTATCTAAGTGATTAAGAAGCTAATATATTCAAGACAAAAATATAATCCGCTTAACTAAATGAGGTTTTGTGGTGGGGGAATATTTATGAATACCCTTATTTTCATAGGATTGAACTTTTTACTATGTTTTCAAACTATGAAACAAATGAACATCCCTGATGTTACCCTGAAGGAATAAATCAATTATTTTATTTTCAAATTGTTTTTTCACATCTTACCAAACCCCAATTCATGATTTTGGAGATGATCTGAGTGTTAGTGGGATTGAACTACTAGATCATCGAACTATCATTCTACAATATTTACTAAGGGGATCTTGAAAATATAGTGAATTGAATTATTTTTGTGGTTCTAGCATTGCTCATGTTATAAGGAATTCTGCAATAGTAGTAAACCCCTTGCAGAGCTCTCAAAGAGGTTGCCTCTTTATATTTAATGATCATCTGAATATAATTATAGCTGATGTATCCATCCATTAATGAATGTTCCCAGAATCATATTGTCTCTTTAATAAACAACACTATCAATGGGATAGATAAATAGTATTTTCAGAAATACTATCTTAGCTATATAAAATCAATGATGACCCATATTTTCACATTATTTCTTAGACTGGGAGAATATTATAAAAATATTTTGGATAATTTAATTCCCAAAAAATATTGACCTTTAAGATCTTATCAACCTCTACCTCTACTCCAACGTAAATGGTCATTTGTATTGTCATCACAACCAGCTTACAAACATAGTTATCTTTTGATTTACCCCAGATGATGGGTGGATACATGATGTTATAACCTAATAATCCTAGTATAATTTTAGTATAAAAAAACTATATAATTATTCAAAAAGTAGATTTATTTCACTTATATATCTGGAGTCATGTTTCCACTAAAAATGTAGGTCACGAGTCTTCATCTATCAAAGGTTATTTTTTTGTGCTCATCTATGGTGGTTGAGACACAATACTAAAATAATAGAGGGTCTTATTTTTTATCTACCCTTTCTCTTCCTCTATCCCCATTTTGATATACTGGAGAATCTAGAGGTTCCATAGTATCAAGAAAATTTCAAATAAAAATAAATAGTTACCATCCATGAAAAAGTGGGGGCACCTACGATCAGAACATTAAGTAATCTATTTTGTTTAAATACGTATAAAAATTAAAATGTTGATATGTTAGGGACATTATCATTACCAATCATGATATAATGAAAGCCTTAAGATGACTAGGAATCAAAATAGGGAAAATACCATGATAATAACTATAATCATAGGGATGACATTTGGGGTTAACCCATGTGCACCAGAGGATGGTTTGGGATTATCATTCTTGTTGTAATTCCCTTACTCATGGGGGACCCCATTCTTTTTTGGGAATAAAATAAATATGATGAAAACTAAAGAATTTATACTATGGTATTGTGGGACTTTAATGACTTGATATATTTCATGGTGTGGATTCACTGACTCAATTAACTTAATAGGAAATAATTATTCATCACCATGAATAATCCATAGATTGAAATGAGTGGATTTCATGCCATTAGGGGTATAAACCTAATTAATATCAATTATTTATTGTTTTTACCCGTTATTTTTATGGTTGTATACTTCCATATAATAATACATATATACATCGAATTGGGAGTCATCACCATATAAGACATATACCATCCCTATAATATTATATTTCAAGAATTGACTATATGATGACTAATTAATATTGCATGATCATTGTCCCTACTTAAATGAAGAGTATCCTACTGAAATTGGTCTATTGAAACTAGTTCTCTAAATCCTACAGGAAATTTCATTGGGTTGAGAGGTGTTTTCAGCTCATCATAGAAATTATGTACATGTAAATCTAAAACATACTGATATGGAAGTGTAATATATAGGTAATGTGTGAGTTTATTACATCTAACAATAAAATATATGGCTCATTTATTTCCATGATGTTGGAAATTTTAAAGGTTAGTATTTGTTGACTTCTTCATGGGGGAGTTAAATTGATCAATGAATTAGTCATGTGGATCTTCCTAATATCCATATTCCCTTATAGAGAGGTTGTTATTCTAGGAAAAATTAATTCCATTAAATTCTATTTGAAATGTCGTAGTTTAATCACCTCTTTCATCTTAAGTGTACCTATCATATGGAAAAAAATGGGACCAAAATTGTATGAGATGTTATTTGAAAAACCTATTTTATTTAAAGGCCTTGAAATTAGAACTTCCTAAATTTGGAAGAGGATGGATACCTTCCACCCACTCTGGGTAATGTAATCTTTTTCATTGTATATAATCACTCTTTCCCTCAAATTCTACTATCCATGTGATGGGGGATTTGACTGAGTAAGAAGACTTTAGATGTATTTATAACTAATGGTATGTCTGATTATGGATATTTGTTTGAGTCCTAATATAAACTATATGATGATTTTTACTCTTACAATATTGTTTGTGTGTATCTAGAATAACTAAAAGGAGGTGATGACACCTGAGGTCCCAATAGAGGGAAATTCGGAAATTCCATTGTAGTCGGGGTTACCTAAACTGGTGGTCTAGGCCCAGAGTTGACAAGATGACCAGACCCTTCCATAGTTAGTGAGGTTTCTATCCTTGGATGTGGAACACATATTTATGGGGATATAGTAATTCCTATAATAAAATTTTGTATATAGGGAATATTTCCTCTATGAAAGTCATCATTGTTCTATTTCAATTATTCTATCTCAGCTTCACATCACACTAATTTATACTCAATGAAAGGATAATAATTTACTATAGGGTGTTACTAAGACAACACTACCCCTTTCCCAATAACATTCAATGACTCACATCATAGTGTATTTGTTTGAGTTATTTAGGTTCTTGGGTTTTTATTTTCTATCGATATTAAATTAAAGACACCCTCCTCAAGTAACTCAGAATAAGAATCATGTTGGATTGGAACCACTTTGTTCTATTCTATTTGATCAATATTGTCAATAAAATATTAGAATTAGTGACATTATCGGAAACATACCAATAATCTAGAATCATTTATCACCAACTAATGAACTATATAGAGTGATATTATCATATAGATATTCATCGAGGGGAAATTTAGATTGCTCTCTAGAACATTCCTTTATAAAAGTTCATTTGGACTTATGAGCCCTTCTGGGTTTGAGGTTCCCTCTAAATTATTCCCTAGAGAGTATAATTTGAAGTGTAATCCGTAATTATTTTACACTGAACATTTTCCAGAATGCCTCTAATAGTGAGGATATTTCACACATTAGAATGAAATGTAAATAAACATCCTTTTCAGTGACTCCCAGTATGTTAAAAATTGAATCCTGAGGTGGGGGAGGCAATAATGATATAAATTCCCTCATCCATATGAGTTGGGGTTAACATGTCCCTATAACAAGTATTTTTATGATACATATGGTATTTTATGATCTCATATGTAGTTTTAGTAGTAGTTATATTGAAAAACCTCCATCCTGATAGGTTGTAAATGCATTAGAATTTTCATTAAAGACGACATTATGTAGACCATTTAAATATTTCCTTACATTATATAGGTATGGGTTGGGTAAATCACACATTGTGAGTGTGAGATTATTTATTCTAGAGCTTTCCCTATGGATGGGGACCGGTTGTTATTAACCAGGAGACCTTTTCAAAAAAAAATTGAAGCATAAAGAAATATTATACTAATGAATTGTTTTTGAAAAGTGTTTCATTTCATAGATTTAGAAATATAAAATCGATTTAGAAAAAATCATCCATAATTTTAAGATTTTTTCCCAAGGACTTGGCTTGAGCCTATGACATTACACGATGAATGTATTGAAGGGATTTTCTTAATTGAAATTAGAGTGTAATTCAGTGCCCCATACTCACCCCACCCTCTGATTCATACATAGGATGAAGTGTTCATGATTATCTATTGGAGTTTTTTAGGTTATCATGGTGATAATGTTACATATTCTTCTAAAAAAAATTTATGTTTGGTCTAGTGGCACCAAGAAAGTTGTTGTCCTTGCTTGGTGATAGTTCTATTTTATCATCTTTAGATTATTGATATATCACTCATAGTTCAAATGTTTAACGTTTTGGGAATAGTATAATTTAAAATGGTTGAAAAATATATTTTTTATACATTTTAATTTTATTTTCAAGGGATCCTCAATTTAGTAGGTGGTTTTAGTGAATAAGATGACCAATAAATTTCTGTCATCCAACTGTCTCTACATATTCATGGTATTTTCTTCATTATCAGATGTACATTCATCTATAATTTTATAAAAAATGTATCATATTAGAGGATGAGTGAACGTGATATTTAGGAGGCATTGATAATGTGTACTACCCTTAATAAGACTTTAATTATGATGCATGATTCTTATCTACTGATGGGGAACTATATGTTGTTGACACGGATTATTCAAGTACCTCCGAAGAATAATATACTCTTATAAGGTTAGGATATCACTGTTTAGAAGAGATATAAATATGTGGAGAATTTATATTGTAGAAATTAGAAGATTTGTCCCCATGATCTAACAATATACTACCACATGGAGGACTTCTATGGTAAAAGTCGCCTCCTCCGTTAGATGAGAATTTAACACAAAATGGGAAAATATTGTCATGGTTTGTATTGATTCCCTAGTATTATAATTTATTAAAGTTGGAATATCAACCTCCTCCAAGCATGTATGTAATTCCTCGTGATATTTTCCATTAAATTATACTCATCTTTCACTTGGGGTGTTCGGTAGATTGCGAGAACCTTCATGATTGGAACCCACATAGGTAGTCACTGAGTCTCTGTCATAATATGTTGATGGATATATCTACTATTTTGGAGGGTATATATTCATATTGGGGTATCTTTTGGAATATGTGATAATGTTTCTTAGTTGGTGGTAGGGATATGTGCATGTCTCAATGTTACTACATAATATTCTAATGAACCTTAGTTGGAAATGGGTTGTGTACATATTTATAATTTCTATTCATCATAACAATATTCTAACCATACTACAAAATGGGATAGGGAATATTCACCACCTATTGTATTGTTTCAGAGGTGTAATTATGTGCACTTTCATTGACAATACTATAAATACAAAATTCACTCATATTGGATGAGATATGATCATGCCCCAAAGTGACTACAAGAATATGTCAACGAACCTCAGTTGAAGTTGAAATATGAAAACAATACTAATTTTGATTCCATATCTGAATATGATGAATATCCTCTAGAATGGGATAGGTAATCTATTACACATCATATATCACCTCTTATTTATGTGGATTTTCTTCTTCATCAACTAGAGGAGAAATATATTTTGTAATCTTATTGGATATTGGAATATGCCTATGATTATTTCCCAATATTGTATCTAAATTATGTCGGAAATATTTTTTTATAAGGAACGAGATATACGACTATTTATAATTTAATTTAGAATATTTTACTATCACTATGATATAGAAATTATAGGTATATATTCTATTCCTGAGGTAGCTTTCGGATTATGTTAATGATACCCAAATATGAGGGGAATATGAGCCCGATCCTTTTCCTCTTCCTTCACTAGAATATTCTAGTGATCCTATGTTTTGAGAAAATGACATCTCCATTCTCTTGAGTAAATATATAAACATATGGATATCCTATTTCCTTGAAAAGAATATTATTATGTGCCAATCCTTTTAGGATTGTAGAAATATGCTGATGATCCACATTTGTGGCTTCCAAAACATGTCAATAAAACTAATGAGTTTGAGATGGAATATGGGACTACAATTTTTATGTTTCTAGGATATACTGGTAGCTTTATTTTATAGAAGTGGGGATATATTCCAAATTTAGTACTCCTTATGTTACCATGATATGATTAATGTCTAGATTTATAGGACTAATAATATATGATTTCCTTTAATTCCAACGAAATATAGAAAAATTACTTCTATGGGAACCAAAATTTGAGTTGGGTGTTAGGGTTTCACTATGATATATGGGTGAAATTTATAATTTGGAAGAATAATATGCATACATTCCATGTTATTAACTGAAATATATAGATGATATATCTTAGGGAGAATGAAGGTATGAAACCATCACATAGTTCTTATAGGTCACTACCCAAAAAGTTATTGATGGGTTCCCTATCATGAGTAGTCATGGTGGATTTCTTGTGAACTTAAACCTTAGTAAGACATAAAATAGTAGGATATTTTAGTGATGATAGTGTTAGTTGGTTGGGGGATACATCATTTTCACCTTCTAAGTAGTGGTGTTTCCAAAGAGTTCTTCCATTTCCCTTAGTCAGTGGAGGTATAAATTACTATGTCCTAGTTAAAGGTTCCCAAAATAGTTGTGTGTGGAAATGTGTGCCACTTGTCTATATGACAACCACCGTTTATGATAAGGTTTGTTGGACATTTTATGGAAGAAAAACTCCCAATGGAACTCTTAGGCCAGGATGGTACCACTATAATAGTGCTCCCAAACGAGGGTTTTAACTACTATCACTGTAGATACTCAGTGGGTGAAAATGCTCTATCATTAGATTATTCCATGTATTTTCTGATAGTCGAGTTATAAGAATGATTCTCTAAGGATGATATCATTTATTTGGAATAAATAGAGTGTGTAAATACATCGTGAATCTATACACAATCACTAATAATAATATCCATTAGTACAATATCATAGATTTGGAGTTAAATACAGATACTAAACATATGTAGTTTTATCAATTTTAATATGTCCATTTTCATTATAATAAGATTAATTTCATGTTTCACATTTTTGGTTTGATGCATATTATGTTGATAGGTGAATATAACACTTGATACCAACCCAATATTTATTAATATGGGAGTGAAATTGACCATCGACCATTCATTAGTAATGATTCATGTCGGGTTCACCAGTTTTTCAATGTTTATTTCATAAAAAGGTAACTTGATATCCAATACTACCGTAGTATTTTATATTACGGTAGAATATTATTATACAAAACATTCATGATATTAGATTCACATTGGTTTTACCAGTCTTTTTCAATTAGAAATTTCAATACACTCACCCATCTATGCTTGTTATTGGGACTGTCATTGTGAACCCACATTCCCAAGGAAGGGATTCATTAGGGTTTCTTTAAAATGACACTTTGGAATGCTCTTTGGTTTAGAGGATGGGACATTAGGCTCATCGCACAGTATAGGGGGATTATGGACTTCTACAGGACAATTATAGATTTTATACATCTTCATGAATCATACCTTGGTATGTGAACAACATAATTGGTTAACCTAATAAATGATAGTTGATTAATTAGGGAAATTAATGAATACGAATGAACATATATACATAACAGGTTCTACCTCTCCTAAAATGTTTAAGGGATGGTATTTTAATTAAAATCACCATTGTTGGGAACTCTGGAATTAAATTTCATCCAAGTATATAGTTGGAACTTAATTGTTGTGATCAAAACCATTAAATTTTCTTTTTATATACCATATTAATGTGAATGAATACCCATGTAGTTTTTAGAAATTTATCAGGAAACATAATACCATTTAAGGTTACATGAAAAGGACAGATACATGCAGTTTAATGTCCCATGGTATGAATGTTTTGGAAAAATGTATCTATAATAGTTTATTGTGGGGTTTACTCATGGGATACCCTTTATTACTACCCTAAAGTGGGATGTAGTCCCATTATAATGTGTGGGGTTGGAATGTATGAATATTTCAAACTGAGATGATGTATTATCCCACATGTGGTATAGAAAAAGGAAATACAAAATTATCCATGGGGTATATAACCATCCAGATGGTGGAATTGTTGTGTGTGGAATATGACCTAGAAAAGAAAATTGTTGTAGAATTTTTTTATAGGATAAATGATATGATATTGATGGAATTATTCCCTTCATTGGGTGGATGATGTCATTGATATACATCATAATATTGGGATATGGTTCTCCTAAGAGTATATCCTGGTGTAGGAACTCATGAAACAATTGAGATTTGGGAATGTTAGTTTCGGGACTCAAAATGGTTTCCAAATATATCCTATTGGATATTGTAATGTGATCCCAAATTATAAAAATTCAATAGTTTAGGGTAATTTTTTTGACCAAACTATAAAGTTTAACATCACGTTGTAAGGATTTCAGACACATGTACTAACATTGTATGATGGGGACATTGATCACACAATTTAACATCATGTTATTATGATTTTATGAAAGCAATTCAACGTCATGTTTCATGGATGTTTTCCACATTTTTTAAAGTCGTGATAAAGGGATGTACATCATAAAAAAAGGTTTGGGGACGATGGAATTATGGGGGATTATGAAAACAATGCTTTGTAAGAAGGTTGGGTAGGATATTACACCTGATAAGCTTCCCATATTAGGGATGCATTAATTGGGACAAAATTTTTTCAAATTTTATATCACGATGCCTATAAGAGACATGATTAATGTCACAAATAAGAGATAATAAAAGATCAGTCATATTATATGAGACCACACAATAACATATTAATGTGCATTATGCATTTAGGCCTTCCAAATGGAATATTTTTTGGGGGGATTACACCTAAGGTGAATTCCCATGGATAATATATTTAGAGAATACAACTAAGGAGGATTCCCATCATGGGTATTTTTTAATTAAGATAATGGAGTCATCAACTCAGATATCTAAGACCAGGTGTGTAATTCATATTATGAGAAACAAGAGATAAAGAAATATCAATCACATTGAATAATTATATTTTAATGGGACTTGGAATTATTTTGGAATAATAATATGATATATCTCTTGATTATCTATACTATTTAAAATTTGAATAATCTTAAGTCCAATGGGAACCATATTGGGGATCACATCAGAAAAAAATCCATCATCATTTCTTTCTAACTATTACGATGCGGAATGGGGGTTAGTGATAGAATATTTATGGTATACTATAAGTAATAATAGAGTCTTACCCAAGGATGGATTCCCTTTCTATCCCATCCTAATAGATAGATAAAAAATATATTATTGAATTAGTGAACACTATTCTAATTTCTTCTTTATGGGACCCGATTTATCATGTTAATCAATAATCGTAATCCCATAGATTGTTCGACCTATCATGGATGGAAACTTGGAGCCCCTGTTAGTCAAATAAATCCATGATTGATGGGGTGAATATAGATGTGTATTCTTGGATCATGTGAGTATGTTGGTCCTGGTGGAGGCTTCATGATGTATTTCATGCATTTTTTTACCTCTCTAAAGAATATCCCTAGTGGTCCCCCAAACTGGATTGACTTGAATGAAAGGGTTAGAGGGATATATTGTTTTTTAATAAGGGGGAACAATCCAAAGGTATGTGATTTTATTGAGTAATTATCATGAGATCGATCTTACGAACATGATGTGGATTGGTTGTATTGACATCCACTTGGTTGGATCAACTATTTGTGGTCATCTCTCGTTCACAAGGTCATTTAAACTCTTTGGTATTGGCTCTCCTCAGTATGGTTGGATCTACTCTATATGTGTAGGTATTTTTATTTTTTGTTACATGTAGAGAGGAATTTATTGTAGGGTAAGTCCATAATAATTGAGTTTGTCTACGTCTTTTCTCCATAACCCTTTATTTATTTGTATAAAGAGAAAGAGTGGGTGATTTATAGAAATCAAAAGATATGTTACTTTCTAAAATAGATTGATATGATGTCACATTGAAATGATGAATCCTCATATGGACTTCATTGAATTTAAAAAAGTCCACCCATATTTTAATGGTGAAAGAACATTGTGGTTTATAGTGGAAAAGGAGTATCTTGGAATGATACTTCATCATCAGTTGTTTATTCCAACAAACCATGAAACTATCCACCCATCATTATAAAGCCAGACAACAAATTAGGTCGAGTGACTTTGTGGAGTATATTTGAATGGATCTTTATCCCAGTGTGGTTAAACTATATAGTGGACAATTACATTGTAGTTTTCAAGCATTAACCTCACCAGTTGGAGGGACATTATGGTTCCCTAAAATCACTTTTATATTCACCAAAAATTATTTTTCAAAATACTATAAATTCTATATTCATTACTTTTGTGCCCATTATTTGGTCTTTTTAAACAATATATACATAAAAAACATCAAACTATTTCCACATAATACCACAACCAAAATCACATACTATGTCATCACATGATAACCACACATCACATCATCATCACAGAAGGTAAATGTGAAGTTTAAAGAAATATACCTCATTCCTTCCACCTTCCATCTGTATCCCCTAAAAATATCACATCCCAATGTCAATATCATCATCATGAAATCACATTGAAGTAAATATAACAATAATAAATTTTAGATCATGCATACAAAACATAATACATCAGAAAATTATTATTCTTATAAGATAGATCTAGGATGAAGTAGTAGTCATCCATTCAATATGTAAAGACCCAGAAATTTCAAGAAAACATTTTTCCTAATTTCTTTTCAATTTTACGAGTATGTGGTTTCTGACGGCGCCTGATTCCGTGGTCCAGTGTGCTCGGAATCAATTTTCGAAGTTTAGCTCGGGTATGTTCAGTGAACGAATGAGTGTGTTTTTTTTACTTTTGAACCAGTGCTCGAAATTAAAATCCAAGGGCACCAATGAACTCGCAGTGCTGGTAATTTCTTAAGAAGACCCTTTGTAGAGTTACATTTTCTCGGGAGGAGTTGTTAAATAAAGAGTGAGGAATAAAAATATAATTGTTTTACAATTTTATATTTATTTCTCTCTAGGGGATTTAAGTGTTGTGTCACAACACTTTTTCCTTCTATTATGTGGTTTAACTCCTAGGTGTGGGAGTTGGAGTGGGACCCGTTGGGCTGCTAACTTCCCTTGGGAGAATAAAGGAGAGGTGGGGCCCACACGAGCCCCACCACTTCACTTTCTCCATAACTCTTCACCTCCTTCTTTAATTTTGTAAACTCATCTTAAATTGAGCAACCTTCCACTTCCTCTCTCTCTCCCTCTTAACTCTCGCCAAAACACACCTTAATTAATTAATTGAACCTATTCAATTAATTCACTAAGTGTTTGAATTTTGAAAAATTGAAATTACTTGTGTTAATAAAATAATAGCATGAACCTATTATTTGACTTTGACTCATTTTGTGTTGGGAGAAAAAGGAAAGATCCCTTGTGTAAAAGAAAGATCAAGTTACTCTTGGGTGGAAGAAAATAATCCTCTCCATGAAGAGCGGTTCTTCTCCGACGAAGAACATCGACCCCTCAACATAGAATGACTCGGCGACAACAGTTCTCCATCCTCTTCTTCCTCCACGGCAAGGGAGGAGACACCGAAGTGGGGAACCTGCCAACAAGGACTCACATTATATTCTTCCTTCGCAACAAGAGAGGAGACAACACTTCCTCGGGTGCACACCGACGGCGACGGAAGAAATGAACACCAGCGACCATTGTCATCTTCATCTCTTCCCTTGGGACGACGACGACGAGTCGACGTCCACCCTCTTGCGATATCGTCCACAAATGAAGAACGACACGAGGTAGGGGGTTTTCGTATTTTGTGTTTATGTGAATTATACCCTCGTAAATGATTAAAAGAATTTGTTTAAATGTTTTCCTTTTGATAACACCTAACGTGGAGGGCGTGGGCCAAACAAACACGGCCCGACAACCCTCCGAAGATTGTTTTTGGTGCGCGAATCGACGGGCGATGACGGAACGGGCCGCAAAGACAATTTTAGGTCTTTGTAGAAAAGTATGGGACCCGATATGACCACTGGAGAAGACGGTGGGTGAAACGGACCATCATACCATATCCTGTGGTCCGCAGAAAGGGGTGGCCGGGTTGGTTCGTACACGAAACCAACCGGGCCCCTAGGATGAAAAGGCTAATAACTCACAGACCGGGCATTCGATTGACGCACTGTCTGTTGCGTTGAGACCCCTATGAAGAGGCGGTCAACTGAGATACTTCTTCATGGGAATTTTTGATACTTGGAGTATTGACCTATAGCTCGTGGAGCGGACCCTCCCGAAGACGAGCGTACGGAGTACAAAGATCATGTAGCTAGCTAAGACCTGGCGACTGCTTGACCGACTCGACATGGAGTGAGTCGACTAGCCCAGTGGATGGAGCACTGCTGTGTTTGGGTGAAAACCTATGGTGGATGGAGCACTGCTGTGTTTGGGTTCAGACCCGCGGTATTCAACAGAAGGAGTACCTCTGCAGGCTATTAGGGGGGGGGTGTACTACGGTGTTTAGGTAGCAGACCCCGGCGGGAAGCACTACTGTGTTGGGGTGGCTGACCCATGGTACATGACAGGAGGAGTACCTCAGTAGTCTTAGGTTAGTGAGCAGTACCTCGGAGACATGATAGGATCATTGTACTCTTCAGAGATGGAGCTCTTCAGCAGTTACGGTTTCGATAATGAAAATCCTGGTTTGAGCTGAGTCTATGACCTTTGTGTTTACCTCATGATTGATATGGGTCACTTTATAACATAGGAATATGTATGGGAATATACCTAGGTAGTGGTTATCCGTTGATTTCATAACCTTTGTGTTTCTTTATGATTAAGATGGGTTACTTGATAACTTAGGTATAATTATGGTCTTATACCTAATTAAAGGTTTTCTGTTGAAATCCTTCTTTGTGGTTATCCTTGATGGATTTAGTGAGACCTTGAGGGTCTCGGGGTCCCTACTGAGTGTCGTATACTCACCCCTACACGGGAAATGCCCACACCTCGTTGTGTTGGTTGCAGACGACCGGTAGCACTGACAGAGGCCGAGTGTTCGAGGACTAGACAGTACCCGGAGGTGGACCTCACAACAAGTCAGTATCCGGAGGTGGACATCACGATAAGACGATACTCGGAGGAGGTTGGCGGGTGAGAGCGTTGTGGAGGCTATCTGTAGCTACCCTTCAGGTAGAATCCATGGTGGACGATCCAGGAGTTGCCCAATCTGTACCTACCCTTCAGGTAGGATCTGAGGTGGACAAACTAGGAGTTAATTCTATTCTTCCAGCTGCTTGTCTTTTCTATTTTACTTGCGTTCAGTTGTAGCTGTAATTTCAGTTGGGTTTGTATTCTCGCCCATTTACTTTTCAGCACTTTATTTTGTACTTAGTGTATTACTTTGACTTGTTCTATATGGTGTTTTGTATACTTTTATAAAGGAAATGCCTTCCCAGTTATCAGGATTTATGTCTTTGGTTCTAGTCTCCAGCCCCTACCCTATGGAAGGCGGGCTTGGGGTAGTCACGGCATGGGCCCTGAGGACTGGTCGTGACAAATTGGTATCAGAGGTGTCGGTTCTACCGTAGAACTTAATACTCTGATATTCCTTTTCTATGAAGCAATAGTGTTAAGGGTACCAGGTGTGGATTTCAGTTCAGGGTGTCCAGTGTTGGTGCGGGCGGCCGACGTATCCATACACCAGGACCTTGACATCTGATTTCCGACTCAGTGCATGAAAACACTACTTGGGTCTATGTTTCCAAAGGATTCCCTTTAAAACAGCTCAAACCATGTAATCTCACCAGGTATAAATCGTTTGACCGTGTCACGTCTGTTTCTTTCAGGATAGTAGGTACACCAGCGGACTTCATGGTGATATTTTCTGCCAGCCTCCTTCAGGCAGCAGCAGGCAGATGGTGGAGCCAGATGCTCCAGTTTTGTGATGATATGACCTTCACATGGGGATACTTCTAGACCTTTTTCAGGGTGGATTTTATACCATTGACTCTATACTCGGAGCATTTTCAGGAGTTGATGCCTTTGCCGCTTGATTTTCCATCAGTAGCTGAGTCATCTGTAGGAAATAGACAGATGATGCAGAGGTCCAAGAGGACCAGACCAGTAGATTGGAGACCTCAGGATACAGGTTTGGTTGTGCGAGGCACACGAAACAGAGCTAGTCATACGAGGAGCAAGAAGTGTTATGTATGAAGTAGGAAGGGTCACATGGTACATGACTGTCCGACTTCCCGCACAGTTGATCCACAGGCATTGGAGGAGCCACTGAGACGAAAGCAGCGAAGGGTGTTTCAGCAACAGCCGAGTGGTGGACAAGGTAGTAGAGCTCCGGAAGCACGTGGACAGGAGAGGAACTAGTGGATTCCTTTTGTTCTTGGTACTTCTAGTTCCATGTTTCTGTTGTATTTGTGTCTTTGTACTATGATCTACAATAATAAAAGACACTTATCTTAGTGACACTTTCTTTCCTATACTTTTGTTTGGTGAATACTGAGAGGTCCCGGTTAAAACTGTTGACTTGACCCTCACTTTAGAGATTTCTACGGAAGGAGACCCAGTGACCTCACACTGATGCTGACAGTGTGACTCGACCCTTAGAGACGAGAGTGACTCTTGGATCTCTTAGTATTAACTTTGAGGCCTTACGACGTCATCCATGGCATGAATGCATCATTCATGTCTGGATTGACTGTATTAGGCATTGGGCATGGTTCATCCAGGGGATGAGACCATGTTTCTCTTTTCGACAAAGGAGTAATCTTAGAAGCTCTTACAGATCGTAGGAAAATAAGGATGGTCACTGACCGACTTTCCACGTCAGTAAACTTCCTACTGAACATAGATGGTACGAGTTAAGACAGGGAATGTGCACATCATTCAGGAGAGGATGAAGACTGCACAGTGCAGTAAGAAACAGGAAATTGGCGCCAGTCTCAGGGACTCAGCCATGTAAAATGTTTCAAGAAGAAGGAGTGATAAGGACAGATGAATCTATAGAGCATATGTGGAAAGAAGAGATAGGAGAGCAGCGTGAGGTGGTGTACAATTTGAAATGTTCCAACCACCCACCTTTGTTATCCCTACCAGGCTCAGGGAGCTGGAGGGCAGGAGAAGAGAGTAGTTGCATGCGGTCAAGGAGAGTAACCCAATGGCTCTAAGAATGATTCAAGGGACAGTCTGTGTCCACTCCTAGCTTCTGTAGCAGTAGACGTTGATACGACTCATTCCATCCTTCCATGAATCTTGTCCCAAACCTGGAGTTTCTGGTAAGCCGTAGACTTGACCCTCATGTCTGGAGATACCTTTGGAAGGAGACTTGATAATAACACTTATGCCGACAAAGTGATCTAACCCTTGAGGTGAGAGTTTCGGTTGGAGTCTCTTGGTGGCAGTGTCGAGGCCTTATGGCATTGGTCGGAGTATGTATTGGATCTACAGTTCATATACAGATTGATTGTATTAGGCAAAAAGGATGTGTTCTATCTACAATGTCGGCATAGGTTTTCCTTGGTCGGCAAAAAGGAAACCCCAAGCAGCATAGGATAAACTCATGCATAGGAGGGTTTGGCCGATAACTCTTGGGTCGACCAACCTTACCCTCGTGGTAGTAGGAGTTTTGAGTTTCAGTTCTAATCAGTAAATGGAGGCCTCTAGAGTTCAATGATGGCGATCACGTCATTTTACGGGTCTCACCTCGATGAGGTTTACGGACATGTGTTCGAGGTGACAAGTTATCTCTGAGGTTCAACGGACCATTCTAGGTCCTCAGTAGGGTAGGCGAGGTGGTTTACCACTTGAACTTTCCACCTCAGTTGAACCAGGTGCATGATTTCATCCACGTATCTCAGCTGAGGAGATATGTGCATGATCCTTCACACATCATCGACCTCAGGAAGTAGGACATCGATGGCAGGGAAACATTCACAGAGGTTCCAATGGGGATCGAGGATCAACATGAGTGTATCCTACGTAGACGGTCGATTCCTCGGGTGTGCATTCATTGGCAGTACGGGTACCTCCAGGTGAGCACATGGGAGCGGAATGCTCAAATGCGTGCTCAGTACCACTTTTGTTTCCCTAGTTTTTGTTATATCTTTATGGGGACGTAAATCCCTGAGGTGTGAGTAATGTAAAGACTCGGAAATTTCAAGGAAATTTTTTTCCTAATTTCTTTGGAATTTTATGAGTATGCGGTTCTTGACGGCACTTGATTCCGAGGTCCGGTGTGCCTGGAATCAATTTCTGAAGTTTAGCTCGGGTGTGTTCAATGAACGAACAAGTGGGTTTTTCTAACTTTTTAACCGGTGCTCGGAATTGAAATCTCAGGGCACCAATGAACTCGTAGTGCCAGTAATTTTTTAAGAAGACCCTCTCTGGAGTTTCATTTTCTCGGGAGGAGTTGTTAAAAAAAGAGTGAGGAATAAAAATATAATTGTTTTAAAATTTTATTTTTATTTCTTTCTAGGTGGTTTAAATGTTGTGCCACAACACTTTTTCCCTCTATTATGTGGTTTAACTCCTAGGTGTGGGAGTTGGAGTGGGACCCTTCAGGTTGCTAACTTCTCTTGGGAGAATAAATGAGAGGTGGGGCCCACACGATCCCCACCCCTTCACTTTTTCCATAACTCCTCACCTCCCTCTTTAATTTTTTAAACTCATCTTAAATTGAGTAACCTTCCACATCCACTCTCCCTCCCATATAACTCGAGCCAACACATACCTTAATTTATTAATTGAACCTATTCAATTAATTAACTATGTGTTTTAATTTTGAAAACGTGAAATTACTTGTGTTAATAAAATAATAGCATGAACCTATTATTTGACTTTGACACATTTTTTGTTGGGAGAAAAGGGAAAGAGCTCTTTTCTAAAAGAATGAGGAAGTTCTTCTTGGGTGGAAGAACATCATCCTCTCCATGAAGAATGGTTCTTCTCTGACGAAGAACATTGACCCCTCAACATACAACGACTCGGCGATCACGATTCTTCATCCTCATCTTCCTCCACAGCAAGGGATGAGATACCGACGTGGGGAACTCACCAAAAACGACTCACCTTATATTATTCCTTCATGACAAGAGAGGAGATGAAACTTCCTCAGGTGCACACCGACGGCGATGGAAGTGACGAATGCCAGCAACCATCGACATCTTCATCTCTTCCCTTGGGACGACGACGACGAGCTGACGTCCACCCTCCTGTGATATCATCAACAAACGACGAATGACACGAGGTAGGGGATTTTTGTATTTTGTGTTTATGTGAATTATACCCTCATAAATGATTAAAATCATGTGTTGAAATGTTTGCCTATTGATAACACCTAACGCGGAGGGCACGGACCGAACAAACACGGCCCGACAACCCTCCGAAGATTGTTGTTGGTGCGCGAATCAACGGGAAATGATGGAACGGGCCGCAAGGATAATGGTCCTTGGTTGAATCGGCATGAATAATTCCCCTATTCATACCACCAATTCCTCAAATAATGTATTAATGGTCAAATTGGTACATTTAATGATGATATATCCCCATTTGAATTATAATAATAACAATATATTGGTGTAAGATTCTACTATAGGGAAAGAAAACAACCTATGAATGATGTTGTCAAATGATACACTACCCAGAATGGTCTAGAAAGGACCCAAACCAATACCTTAAAATAGATAATCAATGAATATGTGATTTCCACTAATCATAAAGAATTCATGGTCAAACATTCTGGGGACATATTCAAAAACCTTCATGATATCAATCGCAGGGATTGAGTCAGGCAGCACTAAAAAGGACATAGACCCTCCTTAGAGTGATAGAATCTCATATGAAATTCCCTCACTCCATTACCTAAGCATTCAAGAATCCTTTCCTTATCAATTGAGTGAAAAGTGGTTGTCATGTTTCCAATATAGATTTTTGATACTATTTATTTGATCCACTTCTTCCTTCTGTGTCATTACAGAAACCATGAATCCTTAGGTGGTTCTGAAGGATCTAATTCACCTTATAAATGTCAAAATGTTTATCCATATCCAAATTTTCATTCATCACTAACTTCCCTGAAGAGTAATTCATAAGTGTAAGAAAAATATTGAGAGTAATAACAGCAGGAGGAAGACCTTAGGAATTCTCCTCAAGTATTTTTGTAAGGTTTCTCTACCACCATTGATGAACTCAGGTAAATATATTTGGTTATATATGAGGGCCCATGGCCCAAATTTATTAGTCTGGAAATGTATTTAGAAGAACAAGAGGTATATACCTCCTTTATGAATAATATTTGGGTTGTTTTTCATGTAATTACATAGATAGTTTGGTCCTTGATCTATAGGTGGATACTCCCTACCCGGCATTGCAGGGAAATGATCATGGATAAAAACAGAAGTCCATAACGACACACCCAACTCACACCACCAAAATTATGGTTGAATATGAAAAGATTATCAAGGCCAATTTCATGTGCGTTTTTTGGTGTCCAAAAAGGATACCCAAAATCATCTCAAAAAAGAACAAAAATATGAAAATCATTGTCTACATCAACTTCATTGATCTCAATTGGCACTCTATGATAGATTATTTCCCAATACCGATCATAGAACATATTATCAATAAAATGGATACATATCTAGCCCTCTCCTTCATGGATGGAAATTCAATGCACATATAATTATGGATGTCTGCTAAATATGGAGAGGCTACCACTTTTATATCACCCATGATGTATATTTCTATCAGGTAATGCACTTTGGTAGGATGAATACTGTCACTACATAACAACATTCCATGCAATGCACCATTAAAAATTTCTGGGGGAAGTCTATCGAGTGCTACATCAATAATTTAGTGGTTCAGTTTAGATGGAATTATTAGCACCTATATTATCTTGAGACCATATTCAACAAATTTTAATTGCATATCCTAATGAGAAACCCCCTATAATGTTCTTTCAATGTTACATTGGTAAGTATTCTTAGATTTTCGGTATGTCATCGTGGCATCAAAGTCAATCCCAAGTAGAAAAAGGATATCCTTAATATTTCACCTCATCAAAATCTCAAACTTTTAAGTTGATTACATGAAAAAAATTTATACATTTAGTGATTTATAGTAAACCTTACAGGTAAGTGTATTTATTTCACTAGGTTAAAGAAAAATGGGGTCACATATCAGTGGAATGAATATTTTCATGAAGCGTTTGACATCCTTAAAAAATATATCTTGATACCACTAGTTTTAATGGCACCTGTTAAGGGGAAACTGCTAATTTTTTCAATGAAAACCCTAAAATGATCACTGGTCTCGTTCCATGCATGAAATAATGATTCTGGAAATAAAAATAGCATTTATTATCTCAATTGAACTCTACAAGTTATTGATACTAGTTATTTAGAAATAAAGAAGAGTTGACTGATATTAATATTCATGGTTCAGAAGCTAAGACACTACCTAAAGCACCATAATGCCTGTTTAGTCTCTTATAATAACCCACTAAGATACATCCGCATTCTTCCTATGTTTGATGGATGTTTATCATGGGGGGAAGTTATCTTGTGATAGTTATAAATTCAATTTATGCCTATGAAAGCGATAAAAGTTCAGGATTTGGCATACTTCCTTGCATAACATCCATCTACCAAAATAATGTCATTGAATTTTAAATTTATGTATTAAGAGATCTTGTCTATTCAAGAGTGCCCTTGGATAAGGTAGACATATTTTGATGGTGCATCTAAAAACAGAATATTGAAGGGAATGGAAAACCCCAAGCTCAATGTTGGTTTGGGAGTTGTGATCATCGCTATAGCAAAGTGATACTTTTGTTACTCCTTTCTATTGTTAGAAGGATTGACAAACTAGGAGGTAAAATATCATGCCCTCATCGCAGGGTAAGAATTAGCACTTTAAATTTTAGTGGACCACTTTAAGGTCAATAGAGATTCATATTTATTAATAAATAAGATCAATGGAGATTATTTTATTATAAATGATGAGATAACCCCCTACTTGACTATGTGTGGGGGTTAAATGAATAATTCCTCATAGAATCAAAAATGACTCACATCCCATTATCATATAATTCCTAGAAAAAATCAATGTAAACTTTGATCATGGAATTTGTAGATCCCTAATAGGATGAAATAGTTATCAACATCATACATCATTGGACGGTGTTTCATTTTACTCATCTTTTGAATGAAAAGTAAATTTTATTTTCAAAAAACTCTTTTAAAGGAAAGTGAGAAACTGAACTGATCAATGTACAAAACTAACCACAAAAGTGATAAAAATGTCAAAAAATGACAAGTATAAGGATATTGGAGTCTACTACTCTATATAACCCCTAATTCCAAATGGTTACCTGGATGTATGTATCAACTTGTAATCAAGATTCAATCTGATCTACCATTTTTCCATCTTTTAGTATATTTCTCAAAAGAGATCTTCCATTCATTGAAACCTCCCTCCAAAATGTGATCTTTGTTTTCAATCTAATTAATTTACTCCTCATTTAACGGAACCTGTATAATTCTTTCATACATCTTGTTAACCACATCTTTTGGGTCATTGATAAAGAGTTACTCTTCCAATATTTCATCCATGGAATTTAGAACCAGTTCCAAGTGTTCCTCCCTCCCCACTCCCAATTGTCCTCCCTCCCTATCTGAGCCTTCATCCAAAAATGTATACTCCTACACATCATCTACACCCATAGATGTTTATTTATCCTTAGTAGGAGTCTTCTTGAATGGCGTGCTAGAAATTGATTCAATGCCTTTACTCAATAAATATTCCCTTGGTTTAACTCTTGTACCATTAAACCATTCATTGAACTATAAATTGATTTTCATATTCTTTGGGTTGTTAATATAATCATTATGGGATATTGACCCCCCCTGAAAACCAATAAATTAATATTAATGATGTTCCCTTGTTTCCCTTTACATGATCCAGTCTAAACAAATCCTCTTGATCATAATTCATATTCGGTTGGGAGTCCACATCTCTTTCACTTGGATCTTCCTCTACTGAATGTATAAATGTGAACTATTTTTGTATCCATATTGAAATGTCAATTTCTCATCCTCTAAGATCCTAATTTTGTATTCCATATTCGTTTAGTGTTGAGATGCGGTTATGAATCAATATTTCATTTGAATATTTACATTAATCAATAACATGTCGGTGTAAACACATTTCCACATTCACAATAGAGTTTTGTATCTTGTCAAGAACTATTTCATTAGCTTTAATACCATCACCACAATGTGAAAAGTGTTTCTAAATCACAGGACCTTGGACCATCCCTCTGGCCTTAACATTATCATCATAATAATGTGAATTCATGGATCAATTTCCACTAGTGGCCGACTCTATCTACTTGGGAGCACCCAAATCATCAAACAATCTAAAAAAGATCATCAACTCTTAGATCGGTGTTCATTGTACTCAGCCTAGAACTTTTATTATCAAATCGATTATCCAAAAAATTATTTTGTCTAGAAGTCGCAACCCATGGTTTAGATTGCAGAGAGGGAGAATTCATCCCTTGAGAACCCCTACACCCCCAGTGACAAGAAGAATCCACATGAGCCAAAATATTACACAACGAAAAAAATCATTCCACAAATCAAAGATTGCCTTATTATTTAACCTAAATTAATTTCTAACAGAAAGACTAACCCATATAGCCATCATCGAAGAATTTCACTTTATATGTAAGTCATGTGACCGACATAAAAGAAAGAAGTGAGCCCCTAAAAAAATCATGGATATTTAGACAACCCCAATATCAAATATACCTCTGATAAAAAAGGATCATTATTTGATGCTTCTCACGAAGGCCAACAACCACTGAATCGATAAAACCCCATTTCCTGGAGACAAATCTATCAAAAGATTCCACCGAACGGTGATGGTGAGTGAATCAAAAAACCAAAGTTAAAATAAAATACCTTGAGGCCTCTGTGAACTCTTCCGTAGAAATTAGAATCTGATGAAAGCCATTGGATTGGTCAGACACATTATAAAGACTCAAATCACTAGAAATTCTTCTATAAATGAGGCTTCAATTGAGACTTTATTATTTGAATTGATGAATAAGAGGTTTTTTTCCTAAAAGAGGTATATACAAGAGCCTACAGTACCCACCATATAGGGTTCTGGATTTCTAATAAAATATAGATTATAGGATACTATTGGCCTTTGATGATGCACAATTGTAAAAAAATAACAAAGATGTTTCATTAATTCCATGTGAATTACATTTTATCCACCAACCTCTAGAGTTTATACACACTAACAAATTCTTATATCCATTTTTCACGTGGGAATTGATGTTGTTGGGTTGTATCCTCTAGCTATGGCCTACCAATTAAAAGGCATCCTCACTACTACTGACTTCATCTCTAATTGCTGAAAATTAATACCCATTAATGAATTTAGGACCAAAATAATTACCAGCTTCATGAAATCCAACATCATTAATTTATTTTCTGTCCCTCATACAACACTACTAGTTAATAGTACCCATTTCTATTTTGTTAAATTGGAGAATCTATATCATAAGTATAATATCGAATCCAACCATTTTTAATGCAATAATGTAGTAGATAATGGGAAGATAGAGGCCTTAAAAAAGACCCTATCAAACATTATTTATAAGATGGTGGATAGGGATAATATTATTTTCCTAAAAACCTATGGCATAAATTTTGGGATTATCAAACTATAACCCACACCACCACATGGGAGAACCTTTATTCACATGTATATGGGTTAGAATAACTTATTTCCATTGAATTCAAATTTCCCTCATGACGCATTTCCATGTGCGATCTGTTATCCATAGATGATAAATCACTAAAATAATTGGATTACTTGTCATGACTCAATGATAAAGGACATCATAATTTTCAAAACTTGGAATTCCAAAAAACAAAATTTTTCATCCTTGTTACATGATGATAAAATATATGGAATATGGTACTTGATGCAAGACCATAAAAGCCACAACGAATGGTCCTCATCATACGACTAAAAACTAAAATCCACCATATACTAAGTTTTAGGACTCTAAAATATATATCCTAACATCATAGTCACAAGACATTAAACTATATGATAATTTAATTTCTGTCTAACATAAAACTATAGGGTTCATGTCCATTTTTGATGACCTAAAACTACATTACATTTTGGTATGTGCTTGAAAAGATCACATTCCTTGTTGTTGGACTCCTAACACAAATCTGTTTCAAAACTAGGTGTTTCTAGATTCGCATCTAAATGGGATATGTAGTGACGCATAGATCCTCCATTCTAGTCCCGTCCATAAGATAAAGAAAATTCTCTATCTCCAACATATAAATAGAGATCAATTTAGGAGGAATTAATTAAGATTCCTTTATTTTGGATCCTATCATAGAAACAATAAAAATCCCATTCCTTTATAAAAACAAAAATCCATGCATGTGACTCTACATCGTAGGGATAATTATGGTCCAAATGTTTTCATTATGCTCAGACACAGTCCCACCACACATCATAATCCTAATCCTATGAAATTTTGGATCTCTGAAAATTTTCAATGTCCATCAATGATAGAATTTACAATTCCTAAGGATGCCTTTGTTTTGACTATGCATTCGTACAACCCAGTTTGGCTTTCCATAGGTCACCCACCAAAAGGTCCGGTCAACCAGACACACATTTGACATTTGGAAAAACCACTTCTATCTCCTTAATCTTTGATGATATTTTCCTAGAAACCTCTTTTTGAACATGGTCCACGGATTGAGATGGGACCGTTAGGGGCGACGCAACGTGAGGTTTTCTCTCCTGTAGTCGCATCCTGGTTCCGCTCCGGACATGCTCTGCTATCCCAACCATTGTTTGCTATTCGCGGCGGTGGCTTCCTTGGCTCGGTCGTCGTGACGGTGCATTTGATTCAGCCATCCTTTGCTCTACCCCTCTCCCTAGTTTGGGTTTCACGGCGGCACATTCTTCCTACGACCGAGTCCTAGATTCCATGTAACACCCCAAGCTTCTACGGTACGTTTCCCTTCGAATAATGCGATAGCGTGTGTTGTACGCAACCTCGAGTTCTAACACACACCACAACTAATTAAACTAGCCGTTGTGAATAGTAATACCTACTTTTTGAAATCATATATATTATATATTTCAAAATGGACTTCATTTTGGGATTCTGAATATCAAAATTAGCCTAGGGTGAAATTTTGGTACATTTCGGATAACTTTCATATTTTGATGAATAGTGAAAATTACTAAATTTTAATTAAAAACAACTTTTTTAATCAAAATATTTAATACTGATAAATTGTGAATTTGAGTGGTTTTAAAGTATATTTAGAATATATTTTTACCATTTAATATAATTTTGGTCATTGGACATAATTTTACAATTAAACCGAACATAAACAAGTGTCAATCTTTTGATAGTTATTATCTATTAAAAACACGCTTTTTGTTTTAACAGCGGGAATTAATTTTAAATTAATTTCTGCCACTTCTGTGTTTTGAATTTAGGAAAATGGATTCCATATTTGGAATCAGGATGTTCAAATTGTGTAAATAGGTAACTTTTATTTTTAGACATTTTGAATAGTTACTGTGGTAAATATTTTATTTACCATGGTTAAAGGGTAAATCCGGTAAATAAGGGTTAAAAATAATATTATAATAATACAAAATTACCCTAAAACGTGTCCTAACCTTATTGGTGGACACATACCCGACCATGGGCATCCTTGGGTCAATTTGGGGACCCCTTGGAGCCACTTGTATGTGGTAGGGACACTTTATATTAATAAAGTTAAAATAAAAATAAAAATGGCATAAGCTTACATCTTTTAGAAGAACAATTTTTACATAGGGTTATACATGTTGGATTTTCGATTATAAATATTCATTAGAAATCTAAAAAGATTTCCTACATAATGATATTTTACTTATAATTTTTAGACATTAAATAATTTATTTTATTTATGACACAATGATGATGCAGTAATTACTATAATAGTGAAAAATTAAAATAAGTGATATTATAAATTCCCAAATAAATATAATATGAAACTTTTAATGAATTAAACTAATTTTCTAGGATAATATGATATATTAGGATTGATTTAATTGACTTTTTTCGAAGTAATAAATCTGTTATGAGTTTCACAAAAATCAACTAATGAATAGTGTCAAAATTGACATAAAAGAATTCTTAAAACAAATATTATATTATTAATTGATATTAAATTCCTAAAAATCTAAGGTTCGGCCAAGAGACTTATATCATGATAGGTTAATCATTAATGGACCACTTGGGGGTCTCTTGGATGTATATAGTAAGTTTATTAACCATAATATATAAAATACAAAGAGACATTGTAAAAGTGAAACTAATTAACTTAGAGTTAATACTTAAAGATAAGGTTAATATAAGTACCCAAACCTGTCTAAATTCTATTGGATGAGTTGATTTCGACCTATCCCCACCTCATAATTTGAATATTCAACTTTGGAGCCTTTAGAAACCGAATATGAATTTATTATAAATTAATATTTCTAGCTTTTCCAAAGGTGCCCCTCACCCCTCTTATAAAAGGGCACTCCTCCTTCTCATTTCTTCACACCTCTAAAGCCTTTTGGTTCGGCCAAACTCTGCCCAAATACTCTCCCAACATCCCTCAATACAACCTAGAGGCCTTAGTTTGATCAGAAAGCCAACCTAAGGAGCCCTTTTGATCAAATCAAAAGGAAGAACCTGAAGAAGAGGTAATGATCTCACCACCCTTTTCTAAGTTCATTTCTTCTTCCACTTCTTTTTCCTTTGTTCTTACCATTCTGTAATAATAACTCCAGTATCTCACATATACTGTGATGTTATTATAAATATGGTACAATCATATTCAGTATTCTATCCACCCTTTGAATAACATGTCACCATACGTGCGTACGTACGGCTTACCGTCTCCACGTCGTGGTGTAATTGTTATTCAATATAATATTATTTGGATGGGTATAATAATGATGTGTAACTCATGTAAATAATAAATATAACATGTTAATGATTCTGTATATATGATATACCATCCATTTATATATTATTTTAATATCAAAAGAATGATATTGTCGCTCGTGCGTACGTACGGACTACCGTCTCCACGAACGCGATGAGATTCATTCTCCATCGTAACCATTAAAGCGTAATTATCATTTTATGATTTAAAAATGATGTTTAAGGACTTGATATCATTCTGGATATAAATAATATACAACCTATCCTTTACAAACATGTCTTACGTAACAAAACATATGAAAGAAAACAAGTAAGTTAACACCCGAAACAACGATAATACTAAGATATTATTATCAAATCAATATTAAAAGATCATATATGATATCATATTAATGTATATGATTATTGTATAATTTAATAACAATTATTTCACCATTATACAGGAGGTTAACCTACCACAACCAAGGAAAAGTACAAGGTAAGGGTTATTTCACAATCTCTTCATTATCCGAGGTTGTATTATACGTAATAATCTACTGGGATCTCTTTATCATCCACATCCATGTTTCTTCGAAATGTATTTCAAAACATTTTTACTATTTACAAGAATATGGGTTAAAGTCATTTATACCCTTGTTTGAATTTTTATAAGAGGTTTATAAAGGAATCTTTCCGTCGTTTTCAAAACAAGGTCCTTTTTAACCTTTTCGACAGAATTGAGGTAAGAATGTTTTTTTTAACTTATACGGCGGGTGCGGTTATTTTCCGCCGTTATAAAATCGTCGAAGCTTCCCATACAAGCTTATAAAAATATTTTCAAAGAAAATGTTTTATTTTATATGGATCTTAAATGATTTCAAAATAAAAGGAGATATTTATTTTAAAAGAATTTTGATTTCATCTATGTCAACATCCTTTGATGGATTTTAAGATTATTTGAAGTTGATTTATTATGATACAAAACTTCTATATTGTATTGAAGGTTTTGTGATATGTTTGACTGTGGATGTGCTATTTTTATACCATTCATAGTTTATTGTGAAAGTATTGACATTTCGTATGCTAGTTTTAATACGAATGTTTATGTTATGTTTAAACCTTTTCATATGGGAATGCATTGGACTTAATAAGTGACGGGTGAAGCCCGCTATAGCTCCTCGATGCATCGGTAGGTCTCATGAGACAAACTAGTGTCTTGGCACAAGGCCTTGACAAAATCTTATTTGTAGCCTTGGCACGAGGCCTTGGCTATGTGGTTATGATAGTCTGGCATTATGCATTCCAAATTATGAAAGTGGTTATTGATTTTTGCATGTGATTATTCGATTAGTAGAATATCCATGTGAATAAGTAAATGGCATTATTTCATTTTAATTTTGCCATACCATGTTGAAGTTAAATTTTAAAAGGCTTTTGTTTTAGTAATGCATTGCCTTAAATGTTTATTCTTATTTATGAAAGTTTCCGCTATATTGTTATCCTTACTGGGCATTTGAGCTCACCCCTTTTCTATGTTTTATTTTTCCCCAGGATGTGAAGAAGTAAATTATGAATGACCTGCAGGGATATTATGAGGGGATAGTAGTGTGGATTATGGAGACATTATGTTGTTGTAGTAGTTTTTCATTTTATGATGTAATGTAAAACTTATGAATATATCTAGTGTTTCCAAGGCTACTAAACCAATCGGTCTTTCGAGATTTGATCTTTCTTGTGATCATGCCAATGTTATGTAATAATGCACCGACTCTGGGTAGCTGGGGTCGGGGCGTTACAGTTGGTATCAGAGGAAGTTTAGTACAAACCTTGGAAGCTAGATTTAGATAAACTCTGATTAGAGCACATAGACCTAAGATGAACTTTGAGGATTAGTATAGAAGAACTTCCTAGAATTTTGGTATTGTAGAGACTTTGTGAGTTTTCCGAGCAATACATCCCTGTCTGGATACGAGAAGGTAGAGGCGGCTCTGGCACAGATGTACCTAGGGGTAAAACCCGAAAACACCGCTTTGAGCTAGACTCGAACGGGAACTGGTGCACGACAACGGGCCTTGCTGCACTCTTGGTTACGACACTCCCGGGGGATATGCTTAGGATAACTCTCACTTTCTTTACAAATCATTATGAAGGGTTTATGAGTATATACTTCCTCAAAGAAAACATATTTATGATTATGGATTATATCCATAGATAGTTCAATTTATGTTTAGTGTTTTATAAGTATGGGATTATGTATTTTGATGCATAAACTGATCTAGTTTATGCCATTTTTTAGAAATGGCGCCTAGTGGAAGAAATGGAAACCGTATCAATGCACGCACTCCATGTAGGGATTGCCCTCCTGCTCAAGATAATTATAGTGGGGCTGGTGATGCAACTGGTGCCGATCAGCTAATCACCGTACTGGGACAACTTACTCAGGTTATGAATAATAACCTTACCCGTATGGAGCACCCTGATCCGCAGCGTGGAGGATCAATGTTAGATCGATTCATGAGACAACAACCACCAACGTTCAATGGGAGTACAAATCCCTTAGTAGCTGAGCAATGGATATTTTCCCTAGAGAAAATATTTCAGGCTTTGGGGAGCAGTGAAAGGGAAAAAGTTATCATGGCAGTTTACCGCCTCACTGGAGATGCTGATCAATGGTGGTCATTGATTCAAAACATGGAGGAAGATGATGAAGTATCAAACATGGAATGGAGGGAGTTCAAAGATCTGTTTTTAGAAAAATACTTTCCTCGCGACCATCGAGCCGATATGGAAAGGCAATTTCTGAGTCTGAGACAAAAGGAGGATGATAATGTCACAAAGTATGAGGCTAACTTTACAAGGTTAGCGAGGTACGCTGGTGATTATATTCGCAACCCAAGAAGTAAGATTGATCGTTTCTTTGATGGGTTAAAACCATTTCTCCGTCGAGCATTAGTCTCACAATCCTTTTCATCGTACGAAGACATTGTCTCATGTGCTATAAAGACCGAAAAGGAATTCTCTAAGTCTTATGACTTTAAAGCAAAGCAAGAGAAGAAGAGACCTGCTGATCAATCTGGGAATGGAAATAAGGGGAAGAAGGGAAAGGTTGAATATCCATCTTGTGGTAAGTGCGGGAAGAAACACCCCGGTGCTTGCCTGAAGGGAATGGGAGTCTGTTACAAGTGTGGTGAAAAAGGCCACCAAGCACATGATTGCAAGGGGAAGAAGGAAGCTACCAACGTTCAGTGCTACAATTGCAGGGAGATGGGGCATTATGCAAATGCATGTCCTAAGCGTCAGGAGAACTTACCTCAGAAAAGGCCAAGGGATCAAGGCCAGGATTATGCTATCACTACTGCTGAGGTAGAAGCCCCGAAAGACGTGGTGGCAGGTAATTTAATGGTTTCCTCAAGTTTAGCAAATGAATTATTTGATTCTGGATCATCGCATTGTTTCATATCTTCCCAGTTTGCTAAGAAAATTAGATATTTCCAATTTGATTTAATAAGGGAGTTGTCAGTTAAAACTCCTAAGGGAAGTATCGTTGCAACAAAGTTTTGTGAATCAGTCCCCATTAGAGCACATAAATTTTCTTTATCTTCTGATTTCATCGTCATACCTATGATTGAGTTTGATATAATCCTCGGTATGGACTGGCTTTCGGACTATGATGCGAAGATTTATTGTAAGAAGAAAGAGTTTACGATTCTTGATGATAATGATAAGGAGCACCTTATTTTTAGAGCAGAATCATCACCACCTAATTCTTATTTAGATCCACCCCCTGTAGCTCAACTTAATTCAATTATCGGGGAGGAAGAGAATGAAATAACTGTCGGTGAGGAAAGGAATGTTCAAATAGAGGATGTACCTATTGTGAAAGAGTTTGTAGATGTATTTCCGGAAGATTTACCTGGACATCCTCCAGAACGAGAAGTAGAGTTTTCCATTGATTTAATTCCTGGATCAAGGCCTATATCGAAGACCCCTTATAGAATGGCCACTGTAGAGCTAGTCGAACTAAAGAAACAACTAGATGAATTGAGTAATAAGGGATTTATTCGCCCTAGTGTTTCTCCATGGGGAGCCCCTGTTCTTTTTGTTAAAAAGAAAGATGGATCTATGAGGTTATGTATCGACTACAGGGAGATCAATGCTATAACAATAAAGAACAAGTATCCCCTACCTCGTATTGATGATTTATTTGACCAACTGCATGGAGCTCAATACTTTTCAAAGATTGACCTTCGATCTGGATACCATCAGTTGTGTGTGAAGAAGGAAGACATTCCGAAAACAGCATTTCGAACCAGGTATGGGCATTACGAGTTTACTGTAATGCCGTTTGGATTGACTAATGCACCATCTGTATTCATGGATCTGATGAATAGAGTTTTCAAGGAGTATCTCGATGAATTTGTGGTAGTATTTATTGATGATATATTGGTATACTCCAAAACCTATGAAGATCATGAAAATCACTTGCGCATTATCTTGAAGACTCTGAGGAGGCATGAATTATATGGAAAGTTTAGCAAGTGTGAATTCTGGCTTCAGGAGATTTCTTTTCTTGGCCATATTGTCTCTAAAGATGGAATCTCTGTTGATCCTTCTAAGACCAAGGCAATCCAAGAATGGCCAGCACCTACGAGTATAACTGAGGTACGTAGTTTTATTGGTTTGGCAGGTTATTATCGACGTTTCGTCCAGAATTTTGCCCGATTGGCTAACCCATTAACGAAGCTCACACGTAAAGGGGTTAAATTTGTTTGGACAAAAGAGTGTGAAGAATGTTTCGAAGAACTGAAGAGAAGATTAGTCAATGCTCCTATATTGACTCTACCATCGGGGAATGATGGGTTCGTTATTTATAGTGATGCATCGAAGAAATGACTTGGCTGTGTCCTTATGCAGAATGATAGAGTTATTGCTTATGCATCACGATAGTTGAAAATTCATGAACAAAACTATCCTACTCATGATCTTGAGTTAGCAGCCGTGATCTTTGCTTTGAAGATATGGAGGCAATACCTCTATGATGAAAAATGTGAGATTTATACTGATCACAAGAGTTTGAAGTATATTTTCTCACAAAAAGAACTCAACATGAGGCAAAGGAGATGGCTTGAATTACTCAAGGATTATGATTGCACGATACACTACCACCCGGGGAAAGCAAACAAAGTAGCAGATGCTTTGAGCAGAAAAGACCATGGAGTTCTGAACATGATGAGAATTGAAAGGGATCCAATTTTCATGGATCTAGAGAAGATGGACATGGGAATAACCAGGGAAGGTGAAACATCAATGCTTTTTCAAATGGTTGCCAAACCATCTTTACTAGAAAGGATTAAGAGTTCCCAGACCGATGATGAAGAATTTCAGAAGAAGATTAAAGCTGTGAATGATGGGAGATTGAGAGACTTTGTGTATGAAGATGGAATTTTGAAATTCGGGAAGAGACTTTGTGTTCCCAATATACCTGATCTAAAAAGGGAATTGCTGGATGATGCTCATAGTTCCAATTTCTCTATACACCCTGGGAGCACCAAAATGTATAGAGATTTGAAGGAACATTTTTGGTGGGACAACATGAAGAGGGAGATTGCTGATTTTGTGTCAAGATGTATGGTTTGTCAACAAGTGAAAGCTGGAAGGCAACAGCCTGGAGGAGTCATGCAACCGCTTCCCATACCAGAGTGGAAATGGGACAATATTACAATGGACTTTGTCATGGGGCTACCAAAGACTCCTAGAAGGAGCGATGCAATATGGGTTATTGTTGATCGTCTTACCAAGTCAGCACATTTTCTTGCTATAAGAGAAGATCTACCCCTGGAACGTCTAGCAAGACTATACATTAATGAAGTTGTGAGACTTCATGGAGTACCCTTATCAATTGTTTCGGATCGTGATCCCCGTTTTACTTCAAGGTTTTGGAAAAGTCTTCAGAAATCCCTGGATACTGAACTTCATCTAAGCACTGCTTACCACCCTCAGACAGACGGACAATCAGAACGGACTATTCAAACCTTAGAAGACATGTTGAGATCTTTCTCACTTGATTTTCAGGGTATGTGGGATCAATATTTACCTCTGGTAGAATTTTCCTATAACAATAGCTTCCATTCGAGTATTCAGATGGCACCATATGAAGCGTTATACGGAAAGAGATGTCGTACACCAACCTGTTGGGATGACGTCGGTGAAAGAAAACTTGTAGGTCTAGAACTGGTGGAGGAAACGATGGAAAAGGTAAAGGTAATCCAAAATCACATTAAAGCAGCTCAAAGTAGGCAGAAGAGCTATGCCGATAATCGAAGGAAGGATTTGGAATTTCAAGTCGGTGATCATGTTTTCCTAAAGGTATCTCCGTGGAAGGGAGTCATACGTTTTGGTAAGAAAGGTAAATTGAGTCCCAGGTACATCGGACCTTTCGAAATTCTAGAACGAATTGGGGCTGTAGCTTACCGATTGGCAATGCCGCCAAGTCTCTCCAAAGTTCACGATGTGTTCCACGTATCTCTGTTGAGAAAATACATGCCTGACCCAACGCATGTACTCACCTATGAGGAATTAGAACTGGAACCCGATCTTTCCTATTGTGAAGAGCCCGTCAAGATTCTTGATACGAGAGAACAAGTGCTGAGAAACCGGACGACGCGTCTGGTAAAAGTTTTGTGGAGGAATCATAAGATGGAAGAGGCAACGTGGGAACCCGAGGAACTTATGATGAAGAACCACCCGAGTCTTTTTATGCAGTAATACCCTAGAAATTGCGAGGACGCAATTATTTGAAGGAGGGGAGAATGTAACATCCCAAGCTTCTACGGTACGTTTCCCTTCGAATAATGCGATAGCGTGTGTTGTACGCAACCTCGAGTTCTAACACACACCACAACTAATTAAACTAGCCGTTGTGAATAGTAATACCTACTTTTTGAAATCATATATATTCTATATTTCAAAATGGACTTCATTTTTGGATTCGGAATATCAAAATTAGCCTAGGGTGAAATTTTGGTACATTTCGGATAACTTTCATATTTTGATGAATAGTGAAAATTACTAAATTTTAATTAAAAACAACTTTTTTAATCAAAATATTTAATAGTGATAAATTGTGAATTTGAGTGGTTTTAAAGTATATTTAGAATATATTTTTACCATTTAATATAATTTTGGTCATTGGACATAATTTTACAATTAAACCGAACATAAACAAGTGTCAATCTTTTGATAGTTATTATCTCTTAAAAACACGCTTTTTGTTTTAACAGCGGGAATTAATTTTAAATTAATTTCTGCCACTTCTGTGTTTTGAATTTAGGAAAATGGATTCCATATTTGGAATCAGGATGTTCAAATTGTGTAAATAGGTAACTTTTATTTTTAGACATTTTGAATAGTTACTGTGGTAAATATTTTATTTACCATGGTTAAAGGGTAAATCCGGTAAATAAGGGTTAAAAATAATATTATAATAATACAAAATTACCCTAAAACGTGTCCTAACCTTATTGGTGGACACATACCCGACCATGGGCATCCTTGGGTCAATTTGGGGACCCCTTGGAGCCACTTGTATGTGGTAGGGACACTTTATATTAATAAAGTTAAAAAAAAATAAAAATGGCATAAGCTTACATCTTTTAGAAGAACAATTTTTACATAGGGTTATACATGTTGGATTTTCGATTCTAAATATTCATTAGAAAGCTAAAAAGATTTCCTACATAATGATATTTTACTTATAATTTTTAGACATTAAATAATTTATTTTATTTATGACACAATGATGATGCAGTAATTACTATAATAGTGAAAAATTAAAATAAGTGATATTATAAATACCCAAATAAATATAATATGAAACTTTTAATGAATTAAACTAATTTTCTAGGATAATATGATATATTAGGATTGATTTAATTGACTTTTTTCGAAGTAATAAATCTGTTATGAGTTTCACAAAAATCAACTAATGAATAGTGTCAAAATTGACATAAAAGAGTTCTTAAAAAAAATATTATATTACTAATTGATATTAACTTACTAAAAATATAAGGTTCGGCCAATAGACTTATATCATGATATGTTCATCATTAATGGACCACTTGGGGGTCTCTTGGATGTATATAGTATGTTTATTAACCATATTATATAAACATACAAAGAGACATTGTAAAAGTGAAACTAATTAACTTAGAGTTAATACTTAAATATAAGGTTAATATAAGTACCCAAACCTGTATAAATTCTATTGGTTGAGTGGTTTTCGACCTATACCCACCTTAACCTTTGAATAATCATCTTTGGAGCCATTATAAACAGAATTTGAATTTATTATAAATTAATATTTCTAGCTTTTCCAAAGGTGCCCCTCACCCCTCTTATAAAAGGGCACTCCTCCTTCTCATTTCCTCACACCTTCAAAGCCTTTTGGTTCGGCCAAACTCTTCCCAAATACTCTCACAACATCCCTCACTACAACCTAGAGGCCTTATATTGATCAGAAAGCCAACATAAGGTGACCTTTTGATCAAATCAAAAGGAAGAACCCGAAGAAGAGGTAATGTTTTCACCACCCCTTTTCAAGTTCCTTTCTTCTTCCACTTCTTCTTCCTTTGTTCTTACCATTCTAAAATAATAATTCCAGTATCTCACATATACTGTGATGTTATTATAAATATGGTACAACCATATTCAGTATTCTATCCACCCTTTGAATAACATGTCACCATACGTGCGTACGTACGGCTTACCGTCTCCACGTCGTGGTGTAATTGTTATTCAATATATTATTATTTGGATGGGTATAATAATGATGTGTAACTCATGTAAATAATAAATATAACATGTTAATGATTCTGTATATATGATATACCATCCATTTATATATTATTTTAATATCAAAAGAATGATATTGTCGCTCGTGCGTACGTACGGACTACCGTCTCCACGAACGCGATGAGATTCATTCTCCATCGTAACCATTAAAGCGTAATTATCATTTTATGATTTAAAAATGATGTTTAAGGACTTGATATAATTCTGTATATGAATAATATACAACCTATCCTTTACAAACATGTCTTACGTAACAAAACATATGAAAGAAAACAAGTAAGTTAACACCCGAAACAACGATAATACTAAGATATTATTATCAAATCAATATTAAAAGATCATATATGATATCATATTAATGTATATGATTCTTGTATAATTTAATAACAATTATTTCACCATTATACAGGAGGTTAACCTACCACAACCAAGGAAAAGTACAAGGTAAGGGTTATTTCACAATCTCTTCATTATCCGAGGTTGTATTATACGTAATAATCTACTGGGATCTCTTTATCATCCACATCCATGTTTCTTCGAAATGTATTTCAAAACATTTTTACTATTTACAAGAATATGGGTTAAAGTCATTTATACCCTTGTTTGACTTTTTATAAGAGGTTTATAAAGGAATCTTTCCGTCGTTTTCAAAACAAGGTCCTTTTTAACCTTTTCGACAGAATTGAGGTAAGAATGTTTTTTTTAACTTATACGGCGGGTGCGGTTATTTTCCGCCGTTATAAAATCGTCGAAGCTTCCCATACAAGCTTATAAAAATATTTTCAAAGAAAATGTTTTATTTTATATGGATCTTAAATGATTTCAAAATAAAAGGAGATATTTCTTTTAAAAGAATTTTGATTTCATCTATGTCAACATCCTTTGATGGATTTTAAGATTATTTGAAGTTGATTTATTATGATACAAAACTTCTATATTGTATTGAAGGTTTTGTGATATGTTTGACTGTGGATGTGCTATTTTTATACCATTCATAGTTTATTGTGAAAGTATTGACATTTCGTATGCTAGTTTTAATACGAATGTTTATGTTATGTTTAAACCTTTTCATATGGGAATGCATTGGACTTAATAAGTGACGGGTGGAGCCCGCTATAGCTCCTCGATGCATCGGTAGGTCTCATGAGACAAACTAGTGTCTTGGCACAAGGCCTTGACAAAATCTTATTTGTAGCCTTGGCACGAGGCCTTGGCTATGTGGTTATGATAGTCTGGCATTATGCATTCCAACATTATGAAAGTGGTTATTGATTTTTGCATGTGATTATTCGATTAGTAGAATATCCATGTGAATAAGTAAATGGCATTATTTCATTTTACTTTTGCCATACCATGTTGAAGTTCAATTTTAAAAGGCTTTTGTTTTAGTAATGCATTGCCTTAAATGTTTATTCTTATTTATGAAAGTTTCCGCTATATTGTTATCCTTACTGGGCATTTGAGCTCACCCCTTTTCTATGTTTTATTTTTCCCCAGGATGTGAAGAAGTAAATTATGAATGACCTGCAGGGATATTATGAGGGGATAGTAGTGTGGATTATGGAGACATCATGTTGTTGTAGTAGTTTTTCATTTTATGATGTAATGTAAAACTTATGAATATATCTAGTGTTTCCAAGGCTACTAAACCAATCGGTCTTTCGAGATTTGATCTTTCTTGTGATCATGCCAATGTTATGTAATAATGCACCGACTCTGGGTAGCTGGGGTCGGGGCGTTACATTCCACGGGTTGAGGGAGTCGTTCTGTTCTAGGATGTAGGCACTTGGTGGTTGGGCATGGCCTCCGGGGGTCATCTGGTTGGTGGTGATGGGATTTGGAACACGATCTGGTTTTAAACGGGTTCTGTTCCAGTTTTATGTTTACAGTTTTCTTCTTTCTTCCTTTCTTCTTCTAGTTTTTGTTTTGGCCTTTGAGTTACCATTATGTGGATGGATCTGGCGGTTTCGAACCGGCATTGATGTTCCAGTGGAGAAAGGACGAGATCTCTTGTCTTCCATTCCATGATGCGGTTTTGTGTAGGTTTTTCTTGTTGTTTTTGTAGATCTGTTGTTTGGATGTAGGGTTGGTCTCTATGTTTTGTGGATGCCTATTTGAAGTTCTTGGATTTGGTCTTTGTGTTTGTTTGGCCCTGCTCGGATGCTGGTGGAGATGACGACGGTATGAACTGTGATTGTGACTGCATTGTCTAACGAGGATGCTGATGTGGTGTGGGTGTGGTATTCAGTGACATTATGGCTGGCGTGATGTCTTCAGAGGCGCTGGAATGATGGTGGTGGGGTTCTCTCTGGCATGGTGTGATCTCCGGTGTGGTTCTACAGGGATGTTGATGGTGCTTTAATGATGATGGCGACACGAGTTTACTGGTGGCAGCGTGATTTGTGGGATTTGGTTACGCGATGGATCTCGCGATGACCCTTTGTCTTTTGGTTTTTGAATTTGGGTTTGGTTTGAATTTTGAATGTGAAAGGCATAATATGTGCGGTTTCCACTTTTCCCTCAAAGTGGGTTTTTATGATATTATAAAAAAAACTATTTGGCCAACATGGTCCTTGTTTACTCTTTGGGTTCTTATCCCATATCACACCTACTGATCTGAAAACACCCAATACCGGGTTTTAAAATTTCCTTCTGCATGTCTAAAGAATGTTATAACACCATTGACCAAGTATTTCATATATCATCCATCATTTACATTACATATTGTCCTAGCCTTATCACCTAAAACTATATGAAACCATGTCATCCTAGTCACGTGATGTTACACTATATGAAAACATCATCAAAACATGAAATTAAAATGTAGTCTTAACCTCTTTAACAAGAATATCATTCCTTGGGAAACAAGATTAGGATCCCCTGCCTCACAGACATGGGACACATCTTACAAAATGATTCATAAACTTCTTGATAGAATTTATGGGGCTTAGATCCTTTTTTCACATCTAATAACCTCCATCCTAGCCCCATGACATTAAACTGCATGGATTCACAGAACTAAATATTGATTTATTCACATCCAAGGTGATAAATAGCGATGCCCAGATCAAACATCATATTCCAGCCCCCACAAAATCAAAATTCTATTTTATTTTGATTTAATAACCTTTGTGGGTGAAATAAACCTTTTTCACTCTTTATTTCTCAAAATCAGGATATATAATGTTGGATTTGGAGTCTTGGAAAATTGTTCCCCACAAGATCAAGGAATATAGGTTCATGTTAGGGTTAATATAATCCTGGATTAGAGACCTAAAATTCACACCAATAATCCTTACCACATGATTCTAAATTTCATGGTTAGATTACCTTTCATGATGTAAATCCAAGAACTACATGTGGCATAATTTTCAATTTGATCAGATACTTAATGACACCTAGATCCTACATCTTGGTCTAACCTTAATATAAAAATTCCCCAACTATCCTATGTAATATCTAGATATATATATATATATATATATGATGGCCCAATATGGAGTTTTACCCAACTTTTTATCTTGTATTCTAGAAAAAGGTGGGACCTTCTCCACACAAGAATTCAATTAGTGTGGTGAATCTATTCTCGAACAACATGTGGATTGATTATCTCTTTGACAAGATATGTAGTGACACCAAAATCCTAAATCTTATTTCCATACTCAATAATAAGAATAAAACCATTTTCCAATGTATGTGTCATACCTGAAAAGGAAACATTTTCTGCCATTCTAAGGTAATTTCTACTTGAAATGTGGCTTCCATACTCAAGAACTGTCAATACATAAAACAATCTCTGTGCCTGGGAAAATCTGAACCACCATAATTTTTCTCATTCTATCAGTAATAGGATGTTTTATAAAATAATAATCCTTTGTTTGAATATGAATTTATACACCCCAATTTGCCTTTTCATTACTCTCCCAAAAAAGTTCACATCCACCAAATGATTCCTTTGTTTGACTATGAATTGATATGCCCTAGTTTTTATTTGAAGAAGTCACCACCAAAAGACTTATCAAGTAGAGGAACCTTCTTTTCCAATTGAAACCCCATATATATTCATAAACCATAACAACATTATATTGTAAATGAATTTGAAAATGTGGTCCACAATTATTCCTTTTATACTTGTACACTTTCCCTTCTCGAATCTAGATTCCCCAAGATTATATCTTACATCCTTCCTCTTTCACACTTGAAAATGATGGAACATTCCTTGTTTGGTCACCATGAAATGAAAAATCACTACCCCCTCCTAGGACCTTGTATTTTCATTATTATATTTTAAATATAATTCCCCTTCCTTTACATATAAATTGAAATTTCATAGGAGTGGTTCCTTATTCATGGATTATGCTAACGCAAATGTTATCTTATTTCTTATACAAGTTCGCTTCATAAGTAACCATTCAAGGTCATGAGAAATTTTGATCCTCATAAACTCCCCATAAAAATTCTTGATAAAATGTCTTATCCTAGAGGAAATCATTTTTTTGTCTATGCATTGATGTTATGTTGTTTATATTTTCATAAGTTTCCTAAAAAATTCATGTCAATTATAGGCACATTCTTCCTTAGGATAAACTTCTTATATCTCTATAAAACCAAAAACTATAATGATGGAAACCAATTTTTAACATATTCTAGGGTCATTCCTTACATAGTCATCTCATATCATGTTTTAAATTAGGAAAATCAAAAAATAATCACTCAAAATTCCCCATTTGTTTTTCTAGATGATGTTGAAACATTCTGGGTTGAGAATCCCTACTTGGGTCATTTTCACATAACTCAAGGTCAAATTTGTTTGACCTAAAACACAAGTTTCATAATTCCATATTTCAAGACTCTTAAATTCCCATGAAAATAGACATAATACTCACCATGTTGAAAAGCCACAAAAGGGTATCATTGCCAAGAGTCAATTTTCATCTCTCGAGGAATTTACAACGCATAATTTATGAAAAAAAATTGTGCCATGAAAATAAAAAGAAGTAAAACATGTTTGGTTAAAAATACTCAAAGGGATACATATGAATAATCTCAACCATGATCACTATTTCTTATTCATATTTTACTTAATCAAAAATTAAGGGTGACAACACAAAATACAAAATAATTTTTGGGTCTTTCATATAACCCTATCTATAGTCAAACAACACTCACTATATCTAAATATGTAAGAAAAAATAAGATCACTCTCATTCTTATCATCATAATTATAATACATTGACACAATCCAATTAATAAAATGGGCCATTTTTTGTGTAATGATATGGTCACAATAATCATAGGAACACAAAAATAAATGATCAAAGAACAAAAAAATCATTTTCATTAATGTTTTAAAATGAGAAGGAACTTTCTCATGATGGAGTCCCTTCACATAGTGTTATGGGTGTTCCTCAACATTGGATTTGATCTATTGGAATGTGTCTTGAGTATTATATATAATTTTATGAAACCCTACAAATTTTGTGGAAACTCCCTCCTTAACGTCATGAAGTTTCTATTTATTTGTAGAAATAGAATCACTTCCTTGTCCTATGGGCTTCTTCAGGTATTGGTAGAGTTTGACAATCACTACATTCATGGGATCTAATTATTCATGAATTTGAACTATTTGAAGATATTCATAATCCCTGAAAAATTACTTTGATACTATTTACTGGGGATTCATTGGAAGAATTCTGCATGAGTTCGGATTCCATAGTAGATTCATTCATTGGTTCGTGCTCTGATCAGTTCTGCCCATATTTCTAATTTGATTAATGGGGCTCCGGAAGGTTACTTTAAATTTTCTAGAAGAGTGAGGTAGGGGGACCCTTTGTCCTCTATTATTTTTTCTATTGCTGTGGATTATCTTAGTCATCTTATCCTTGAATGAGTTAACAAAGGAGAGATCAAAACAATCTGTATTCCACGATGTATTTCTTCCCCCTCACATCTCTTTTTTCTTTACGATATCATTATGTTTACCCAAGGGGACAGAAGAAACCTTAAAAATATCAAGAGAACACTTCTTCATTATGAAAAATCTTATAGTCAAGAAGTCAGTTGGGGCAAGTTGTTCATTTTTTTGGGAATAACATCCCGGACTCAAGGAAGAAAATCATGGTTCATGAGTTGGGAATAAGGGAGGGGTCCCTTCCTTTCACTTACCTTGGAGTTACAATTTTTCTCGAAATACCCAAGACCTCTTATTTTTTTGACTTTGTGGGAATAGTTAGAAGAACTATCTCTGCCTGGAAGGGTAAGACACTCTCAATGGCAGGGAGAATCTGCCTGGTTAAGCATGTGATTGTCTCTAAGCTTGTTTACTCCTTCATGGTGTACTTTTGGCTGACCTCCATCCTTAAAACTATCAACACGCTCAAGAGGCACGTTGTGTGGATTGGAAGTATTTCAGAAAGAAAAATTCTAACAGCCCAGGGAAGAAATGATGCTCTCCACATAGCATGGGAGGACTCGGAAATAAAAACATCAAGCTCTTAAACAATCTCTTCAAGCTCATTTCCTTTTCCATCTTATCAATGATAAATCTGTGTCCCTAAATTTACTCAGATATAAACTACTAAGAAGGATAATTTAAGGAAACATGAATTACATAAAATCATCAGTTTGGCCAAGTCTCAAAAAACATTCCAGAAGATTAAAATGCAGTCTCACTGGTTGGTCAGTATGAACTCCTCCCTCTAATTCTGGAGAGACAACTGGATAGGTACCCCACTGATTGATAGTTTTGAGATTCAGGTACTGCCTACAAATTACAATGTCACTATTCAAAACCATCTTGAGAAATATTATCAACTTCCATCTCAGATTGCAAACATTTTCTCCTCCTATGACTTTCTGGATGCAGATGACATTATTATATGGGAACCGAGATCTAATGGAATTCTGAACTCCAACTGCTTCTATAATAATCTCCTTCAAGGTAGCGGTAATGGAGCTATGACTTTCAATATAAAATGGTTGCTACCATCTCGAGCCACTCTACTCTGGCTCCTCCATCTCAATAAACTGCCAGTGGACACTAATCTGTAGCGGGTTGGGATCTCCCTCTTCTCCAGATGAAATCTCTTCCATTAGCACCGTGATGATGTTAATCACCTATTCTTGTCATGTAAATAAATAGCTTCTCTCTGGAACACGGTTTTCACCTGGATTGAGATTAATCCTCCACATGTGAACAACATCGAGGATATGTTGCTGCTACTCCCAGAGATTCAATTATCCAAACAGGTGTGTATTCTTTTCCTTTCTGCATGCGTTGAATTCATTCATGTCATATGGATGTGCATAAATAGGGCGGAAACACAAATTCTAGGATTAATAATAGGTTTCTCCTATCTCAAATTATTATAGAGGCTCAACAAGAAAATATTTCACCTGCTCAAAATTGTCACAACTCAGTTAGGGATTTCACTATTCTGAAAAAACTGAATGTGCAAGGTAATTATCCTCGACCTCTCGGAACCATGGAAGTCTTCGGGTTACCTCTTTTTGTAGGCTGGATTAAATGCAATTCAGATGGATCCTCGAAGGGTAATCCAGGTCCTGCTGGTTATGGTTTTGTCTTCAGGAATCATGATGGTGACTTTCTGAATGGGGGTCATGGTATGTGTGGTTTGGCCACGACTCTTAAAGCAGAGATTATGGCTCTCATCAAGGCAGTTGATTTTTCCCAAAGAAAAAATTGGACGAATATCTGGTTTGAAAGTGATTCTGTCACAGTTGTTCAAGCGGTTCGAATGGGTCAAATTTACTTGGCTTGGAAACTTACATCGAAATGGATTAAGTGCCTCGACATACTTACTTCAATGCATTATATTATCACACATGTCTATCGGGAATCTAATCAACTTGTTGATTGCCTTGTAAACATGGGAGCCTTAGGTGACACTTGCACCTATCATTCCAATACTTCTCGTGAGCTGCTCCCTACCCTTTACAGAGATAAATGTAAAATTTCCAGCTTCAGACTTTTGTAACCCTTGTTTCTTTTCATTAATTATATGAAGCCTAGTTTCTTGATATTTTAAAAAAATCCCTGAAAAATGATTATCCACCACCACCATGGAATGGATAAGCTCTACCTGGGATGTAGTAGCTCTGAGATCTTCAAATTGGCCTACTAGCTGCCCCTCAGCATTCTGTGATCTTTTGTCACATTCCATTTTCCGAATGACTGAATTAACAACATGGTGGATCATATGGTAATTAAAATTTCCATACCTAAAAATGGAAAATATGGTTGGACGTTGGTGAAACCGTGATTTCAGGTCTTTGAGAGAAGTCTCTGATATTGTCTTTCAGTTGTATCACCATAAAAAATCATGAAGCATGAAAGGCATCATGTGCCTCCCAGTTTGGCTCAAAACTATTTTTAGAGGGGGAGGTGTATTTTGGGATTAATTCACTCAATTATTTTTCTTTTCTCCACTCCCTCAAAAACCATATCTTTTTCACCTTATATTGTTGGATAAATTAGCATGGATTCTCCTCCCTATATATTATCCACCAAAATTGATGTTACTAGACAAAAGATCAGACCCATTGCTCACATCTATAGGTAACAGATAAAAATGGGAAGGATATCATCATAGTAATTAATATTATTAACCAGTTTATAGATCAGATACTTGAATTGATTCCTCCCTAACATCCCTGGTTTCAACATTTCATGTTAGGATCCCCTGATGATGAATATTTTCTTGACATTTCTCAGATTCAGTGATGGGAGTCTATCCAAAATCTCCGACTTCACGGCCATTAGCTATTCTTCCATTAGAAATTGGAGAAGGATATAATTTGATGCATTGTTCACTGATCACCATATAAATTATCTCCATTGACAGAGTTTCCTGAATCAAGTGGTCATGATTATAACATCAGATGTAATGTTTGATTATGTGAAAATAATGACTCACATCCATCCAATTATTTATTAAATTCCTCAAACGCTTCTATAGAGTTAATAATTTTAATTTGTACAAGCATGATTTCAATCTTCATGTCTCAATTTTAACATTTCATGAATTAATTTCCCATGAACCATGGTATCCTAACCTGTAGGGACACTTGGGACATCGAGATCATGATCTATCAAGAAACCCCCTACAATGACCTGGTTCCCTGATCAAATTCTTGTAAGATAATATTAGGTTCAATTGTGGTCATCATATGGTCTTATTGTGTATGAGGAAGACATAAAACATCATATAGAACTATAGTTAGTGATAGGTAAATGAATCCTTTTGATTGGCATCTAACATTACCAGGACCCACCTCCCTCTCTACCGTAACGACATTGGATGGAGATTTATTTTTTGACACTTCTTCTATCAATGGTATGGACTCATTAGAATAAGTATGTTTCTTATCTATAATGTCCCCCTCGATCCTTGAAGGAGCAATTCTATACCCCTTAATGATGGAGAGTGAATAAGGTCCTACAAAACTAAATCAAATTCAAATGGATATGTTATTAAAGTCATATTATTAAATTATATTGAAAAGAATTAATGAATCACATATTTTTGACCGGCTTATTTCCAATCTTTTGTTTTTTCCCTAACATAGTGAGGGGCCTAGGTCAATCCTCTTAGTTAGGTGTACTAGAGGTGGTATTTAGGAGGACCCTCTCTCCATCTCCTCCTACATTATCCTATGACCCGAGGATAGCTTTGAGGACTCGAGAGACTCACCCAACACTTCGATGGGGGTGCCCATCAACATCATTAAAGTAATCCCATCCGATAGTTTATTCATCAGTCATCCATTAAGTGGAACCTAGGTTTATCATATCTTACAATCACATTTTTTCTATAATATAGCTATTATTGAAATATATCAACATCTCTATCTCACTAATATATTTCCCCACCTCATAAAAATTAGAATGAGGGTGAATATGAAGAGCTTCTCAAGTATCCCCACCCTACAGATCTGTTAACTGGCTTAGAAAACTACACACAAAACTCTAATATTGTGGGTTATGACTTTCTAGGATTGGACTTCCAGAGGCTGCACATAATATGAATTTTCATCATTGGGATTTGAGGAAGACTTAACATCCTATGATATTATGTCACTTTCAGTCCTCTATACTCTACAGGATATTGGGAAACTTGATCTCGAGTCTCCTCTTATTAGTGACTAGACTACCTCGGCCTAAAAGATGTGGTCTTTTTTACTCTGGATTTCTCTATATCCCTTGACCATGATTATATTGAATAATTTAGATCTATATCATCATCACCCCAAGACTGAACACACATTTGTTCTTACAAATCCTATAAGTCATCACGACCTCGATTCGAGGGATTTTTTTGTCAACACCCCTTGATGGTAGGAAGAATCCAAGCACTAGAATACCTGTAGATTATCCCAATGGGAGAACTTAATATAATTAACTTGATTTTAACTTGGGATACCTCAATGTCCATGATGATCTAAGATTTCTATTTACCATCTAGAGTTTCTCAAACAAAACGTGTGTCGGCGAGAGACATTTGGTTGTTGTAGATGCTTGAATTGGTGGGAAAATTGATATGGCAGAATGTCCTCACATATGATCTCGATATCAATATGGTCTGACCATATTCTATTTCTGAATTAAATCATGTATAACCACTTGTCTTCATTACCAATTTCATTTTCAATTAATGTTCTAGTATATGGATCACCATATGGGAAGAATATAAACTCTCATGGTATGTCCAAATTCTTCTACAGTTCTCCATATTTTAGTGATAAAGGTTGGATACCATGACAATCACGAATGAATGTGTGAAACCTGACTTTAGTAACATGATATCTACTCATCAGGGAACATGATATAAATTGTACATAAATACACCCCCCTAGCTCTTGAAATGGACTTGAAATTTGGTATGGTGTTTTCCTGATGTACATGTGCAGTAGAAAATGGTATATTATTTCAATAATAGGGTCATATGGAACTATGTGGTTCCCTACATCTAATTTGGTCACTGGTAATAATGTCCCCAGCCTCATTATTTCATAAAATTCATGGATCATAAGTAGGTAGGTACTCAACCACATTTCAAAAAACCCTGCAATATGAGTACATGGAGGGATGTCAAACTTGACTTTATAACCCCATCAGTTAAACTATACATACTACAATTTAGGAAATAATTTTATAGGAATAAATAAATTATCTAATGAGGGCCATCCCATTGGGAGCTGAAAATTATAAACTTCTCCTTTTTGCTCAATGAAGTTCTTCATCTATGCTTTAGGATGCATATCAGCCTTTGGGTGACGGTATTACTTCTTAATATTAATGGCCATATTCAATATCTCACAAGTAAATATAACCATATGGTCAACACCATCCTAGGTGGATATAGGTGGGATGAACTCATCATACATCTCTCCAAAAATGGGCTCCCCCACAACCTTATCATTATTACAATGGATAATGTCGACTTTTCCATGTTTCACTTGGAAATTATTTTTATGTGGATCCATTAGCTCAAATATTTGTGGTTTATGTCTAGGTTCTTATAAACATACATCTATGCCACCCAAATCGACTGATAAATGATAATATTTTGAAGCTCATTCTTAAATTTTGTGCAGTTTTTTTACACCCAATATGACTACATCCATTTGGTCTTGACGCCCTTTCCAAAACTGAATTCCCAATCCACTTTCAATCATTGTAATTTTACTATCATGGAAGAATATAAGGTCAATTGGTAGTAGTGATGTTTTTATTCATGGGTGTGAGGCTTAAAATACATGGAAAATTTCTCTGGTGCATAATTCATGTAGTATGAACTATTCTTTCAATGATAAATATGAGATTACATGAGATTCTATATGTGGAACAATTATTTTATTCCATGAACGAGGACTTCAAAAAATAACTCTGAAGCATTGGTATGAGTGCATCTCTCATAATTTCATGATAATATAGAGGCATATAATCACTTCAATGGTACTCACATTGGTACTTCTTCATATGTTTTTTTATGTTTAGGTGGTGGGAGTAACACATGTCTTTATAATCTAGCATGAAAGTTTTAAGAATCTATGAATAATGAGTAGTTGCTTATTTATCTAAATCCCTTCGAGTTTACATTATAAATATACATAGAAAACATTATGAAGTTATATAAGATTCAAGGACATAGTTTTTTGTTTAATTAAAAGGGGGTAATTTTGACAAACAAGTGGCCTTGCATAGGCCACACAAGTGACATCACACAAGAAACTCACTCAAGTGGCATCACATGGGCTACTCACTCATGTGGCCTTTCCTAGGCCACTCACTCAAGTGGCCTTACATTGTCCACTATCTCTCGTTGCTTTGCATAGGCCACTCGCCCACGTCTTCTGAACACATATGATTGATACATGGAAATATATTCATGAACATGTGAATCCAAGAACTACAACATGAACGTTATTCTTGATAAAAGATAAATATAAGAATATTGGGAGAATTATATAGATAGGCGAACCTATTTAGAAATGATCAGTAACCCACACAACTAACCTACATTGTTGACTTGAGTGGATGACATGTGTAGCTAACCTATGTGAACTACTTGCATGTGTGAACTGAGTGGTGTATATATTTATTCCTCTACATCAAGTTCAAACTCTATTCTTCTAATCAGGTCCAATCATTAGGGGTGGGTTTTGTTTACACATGTTCTTTTCACATGAGGGTGAGAAGAATAAAAGGAAAATACCACTTGTAATAAAGTGGTGAAAGTAACCAAGGATAATCATCAAACTCACCCAAGTCAATTTTCAATCTAATAGGCTCACGTAGACCCAACCTTTGTTGCCTAGAAAACGAATTCACACCTCTCTGATTAACCTACAAGATTAGGGGTTTCCATACTGGACCCAACCCAAAGGATTCGACCCGAACCAATTGGGTTGGGACAGGTTGTGGGAAAAATTGTTCAGGTCGGGTTTGTAACAGGATGACCCATGGATTGGTTGGGTCTATTCTTAGGTTGGATACATATCAACCCAACAAACCCATTGACCTGAGGCTATATAAAAAAAACCCTACCTCGCGTCATGACCCATCCTAGCCACCCTAATTCCCTCCCCCCTCGCACTTTCCCGCCTCTTCCCCCTTCCTCTCCTCCTCCTCCTCCATGACATTCCATCGCACACAACAAGGTGGCCTCCCTTATCCTCTTCTCCTCGCTCGCCTCCTCCCCACCCCAGACATATTCACCCCTCCTCTCCTCATCTTCCCCCAGCACCATGTCATTCCCTCACACGTGGGCAAACCATAATCCCTTTCATTCTTCCTTCCCTCACCACCAGCGACTGGCCTCATTCCTCCTAATATAATCCATTCCTCCTCCTCTCCTCACTCGCCTCCTCCCTAGAAAGATAGATTCCCTCATAAGAAATCAAACGAAATCAATCCTACCATCACACTCATCCCTAGCCTATCGTGCATTTTGTCTGGTGGGACTAGTGGTAATGTAAGATTTTTTTTAGCATGTTCATCAAATTATCTTACTTAGGTAATTTATTTATGCACCTACGTGAGTCGGATTAGATTGCATGTGTGCACATTTCTAGCATGCTGTGAATGTTTCTCATTTCAGTTGTATAAATAGTAGGTATACATGTGTCGTTAATTTTGATTTCCACCCCCCCAGAAATTATTTGTAACTATAGTTATGGAGAAATCCTTATAGTTTGTAGTTAACAACTCTTGGAAGGATATGTTCCTTTCTTCCTACCTATCCACCAATCTTCTATGTTCTTATAGCCATTTCTGTATACTGATTTTGGTAAACATTCAACCAATAATACTAGTAATCCAATCTTATCCCTATGGTTTGACATGGTTACTCACCAAATTATTTGTCGTGGTGACTCTATCCACTTGTAGGGGAATGTTTTTTCGTCACTACAACACATTTACAAAATGAAATTTTGTTCCATATCCAAGGATTTTGTTAGGAATGTGGGCTAGATGGGGTCGTGTAAGGGGGTATTTACTGTTAGCGGGAAGTCTAATAATTATGTAGTTGGTCTATTTATATCTAGTTGTAGTAGATAGTGGCTAGGAAGGTCATATAGGGTAATAAATGTGGAATGTATGGTGTAGTGGTGCTAGCTGGTGCAGTAGGGGGGAGGGGGAGGGGCTCGATAAGTGTAGGGATGTTGGTAGGGGGTGCCAGTGCAAGGGTAGGGGAGGCGAAGGGGCTTGTTCAAGGATTGTTGGTGGGGAGGGATAGGTTTTTGTAGGGAAGGGGGTATGGGTAGGGGATGTTTTACTATTGGGGGAAGGTAGAGGGTTTCGTGCAAGGGAAGGTGGTGGGGGAGGGGCTAGGGTAGTAGGGGGAGGGGAGGGGATGGTGCAGCCATGCAAGTGGGAGGTGGAGTGATTTGGGGTGGGGATAGGGAAGCATGGCGTAGGGGGATGGTGGGGCTGCAGTGTGGGGGAGGGGGAGGGGGATCTTCAATGGAACAAGGGAGGGGGAGGGGTTGGCTGTTGTAGTGTAGGACAGGGGGTAGGTGGAGGGGCCGATGTAGTGCAGGGGGGAGGGGGAAGGGCTAGTGCAATATGTGGGTATGGGATGGTAGTGGTGGGGATAGTGCAGTAGGTGGCTAGGGGGATAGGGGGAGGGGAGGGGATGGTGTAGGGCTGGGGGGAGGGGATGGTGCAGTAATGGGGAGTGGGGTGGGGGCTGGTTTATGGCATGGGAAGTCTATGGTGTAATAGGGGGTTTAGGGAGGGGCTAGTTGAAGGGAAGGTAGAGGGGAGGGCTGGTGCAGTATGGGGGAGGGGGGGTTGTGCAGGGCAGGGGGACTAGTGCAGTAGGGAAGGGGTGCAGGGTGGAGGGGGCTGGTGGTGGTGGAATGTAGGGGGGAGTGGGAGGGTCTAGTGTTGGGGCTGCTGAAACAGGGGGATATGGGGCTGGTGGGGGTGTAGTGTAAGGGTGAGGGGGAAGGTGGTGGGTTGGTGTAACAAGGTGGCTTAGGGGGGCTGGTGGGGGTACAATGCATGGAGGGAGGGGGAGGGGCTGGTGGTAGGGATAGTGTAGTGGGGGGGATTGGGGGATAGTGGGGGTGTAGTGCTAGTGGGAAGGTGGAGGGGGTGGTGTAGGGGGTGGGGGTGCTGGTGCAAAGGGTAGTAGGGGGGTCTAGACCCAACCCAACCCAGTGGGTTTGACCCGACCCAGCCGGGTTGGATCAGGTTGGCTCAGGTTGTGGAAAACATGTTCTGGTTAGGTTTGTATTGGGTTGACCCATGTATGGGTTCAATCAGGTATCAGGTTCGCTACATATCAACCCAACCTGACACGTTGACCTGAGGGTGTATGAAAAAAAACCCTACCTGGTGTCGCGACTCATCCTGGCCACCCTAATTCCCTCCCTCCCTCTTTCTCACCTGCCTATTTTTTCATCCTCTACTATTTCCCCTCCCCAACCTTCCCTTGTGCATGACTGGATAGCCTCCCTTCTCGTCCTCTCTTCACTCGCCTACTCCCCTCCCCAGACATATTCTCCTCATCCTCTCCCCCTCCTCCCCCTAGACCCCAACCTTCCATTGTGTGTGGCCAAACCCAAATCCCATTCCTTCTCGCTTCCCTCACAACCAGTGATTGGCCTCCTTCCTCATACTCTAATCCCTTCCTACTCCTCTCCTCACTCACCTCCTCCCTGGATGGATAGATTCTCTCACTAGCAATCCATAGAAATCCATAAGATCGCCTCACTCCTCCCTAGCCTATCGTGCATTCGTTCTGGTGGCACTGGTGGTAAGGTAAGTAGTTTTTTTTAATCACCTTCATAAAATTATCTTTCATACATAATTTATTTATGCACCTATGTGACCCGAATCCGAGTGAAAGTGTGTACATTTAAAGAAGGTAGTGTAATTTTTTCATTTATGCTGTTTGAGTAGTAGGTATACTTGGGTGATTTTTTTTATTTCCATTTCCACTAAAAATTATTTTTCACATTAGCTAAGGTGTTATCCTTCTTGTTAGTAGTTATCAACTATATGAAAGATATGTTCTTTTATTACTTCTTGTACACCTATCTTCTATTTTCACATATCCATTTCTGTATACTGATTTTGTTAAACATTCATCCTAGAACTATCGTAATCCAAAAATATCTGTGTGGTTTGACTTGGTTACTCACCAAATTATTTATTTTGGTGACTCTACACACTTGGAGGGGAATGCTTTTTTTACTACAACACGTTTTCACAATGAAATTTAGTGCCATTTCCAAGGACATTGTTAGGAACATGGGCAAGTTGTGGCTGTGTAAGGGTGTGTTTACTATTAGGGGAAATATAGTAATTCATTAGTTTTTCAATTCTATCCAGCTATTATAGATAGTGTCTAGGAAGGTTAGGAAGGGTAATAAATGGGGGTTGGATGGGGATTGGTGCAGGATGGTGCATCAAGAGGGAGGTGTTGTTGTAAGGGAAGGTGAGGGGGAGGGGGCTAGGGCAAGGGCATGCAATGGGGGAGGTGTTGGTTGGTGTATGGAAGGGGGTAGGGGGAGGGGATGGTGCTGTAGGGGGAGGTGTGAGTGCAGCAGGTCATGTTGGAGGGGGGGGGATAGTGGTGAGGCTAGGGCAGCATGAGGTAGGGGGCTTGGGGGTGAATTGTGGGTAGGAGGGGGAGGGGCTAGTGCAAGGGAATCTGGGAGGGGGAGGAGATGGCGGGTGTAGTGTAGGGAAGGGGGTAGCGGTAGGGGCCAGTGTAGTGAAAGGGTGGAGAGGGAGGGTCTGGTGTAACATTGGGGATGGTGAGGGGCTGGAATAGTAGGTGGGTAGGAGTTGGTGGAGGTGGGGATAGAGTAGTAGGTGGTAGGGGCTGGTGGGGTAGGGGGATGGGCTTATGCATGGAAGGCAGAGGGGGAGGGGCGGGTGGAGCAGGTGGAGTTGGAGGGGATGGTGTAGTATGTTGGGTAGGGGCTAGTGGGGGAGAAATGGAGGGGTTGGTGCATTAAGGGGGATGGGAAGGCATGGTGTAGGGCATGTGGAGGTGCTGGTGCAGTAGGGGGTTGGGGAGGGGCTGGTGTAAGGGCATTGGGGAGGGGGCAGGGCTAGTGTAGCAGGGGGGAGGGGGAGGGGTTTTGCAGGGCAGGGGGTTCATGCAGCGGGGGAAGGGGTGTAGGAGGGAGGGGGATGGTGTGAGTGTTGTGCAAGGGGGAGGGTTGGTGGTGGAGCTGGTGCAGTATGTGTGATAAGGGGCCTATGGGGGTGTATTGTAGGGAGAGGGGTTTGGTGATGGGGCTGGTGCAGTAGGGGGATAGGGGGATGGTGGGGGTGCAACACAGTGGGGAGGGGGAAGGGCTTATGGTAGGTCTATTGTATCAGGGGGAATATGGTGCTGGTGGGAGTACAGTGCAAAGGGGGGGGGGGGTTGGTATAGAGGAGGATGGTGTAGAGGGTAGGGGGTTCTTTTTGGTGGTGCCTAGTCCAGGGGGTAGGGGGCTAGTGTAGGGGGGATGTGGTGGTTTGGGTTTGTGGGGGGTTAGGTCTGGGGGGCTGGGTTTGGGGACATCCAGTTAGGTCGGGTTGGGTTGGGGTCGGGGTCGAGTCAGGACAGGTTGGGTCAAGATTACACATAGAACCCAACCTGAACGGACCCGATCCAAATTTGGTTGGGTTGGGTTGTGTCCTTCGGCCATGCGTCAGGTAACCCAACCCCGACAAGTTGGGTTGGGTCTTGTCAGTTGATCATGAATCATATGACCCAAACCAACCAGACCAGAGCATATTTGGGTGTGTCGGGTCCTGAAACATCCTTGACCTGACCCAAACTGACCCATGGACACCCCTATGAGTTACTCCACCAAGTGTTTTTTGGATGTTCCTACTCAATATAGTCAAAATTAGGGTATGAAATGAGTGTATTTATAGACATCCTCCTAAAAAATATTCCCATAAGTGAACATCTTTTGGACGAACACTATTTCTGAGATAATGAAATAAGACCCCATAACTGAGTGAAACCATAGGGAATCAGAAGACATGAAACATGGATGTTATTCTTCCAGGAAGAGTAGTTTTTATCCAATGGTAGGAAGTGACATCTCAAGGGTACATGTGGGGAAATTAATTTTCAAGTGGAACACACCAATATCTTTTTGGTGTGTCACTAGTGTGGTAGGCCATGCCATAAAATTCTCCAGTGTTTGCGGAACCTGATCAAGTGTCGGGCTTTCGGTCATATGGGTCACCCCTAGCATTTATGAAAATATTTTCATCCAATTACATTTTATCATGGTATTTTCTAGAACCACCTTTAGGTGTAGGATAAACAACTCCTCATCATGAAAAAAGATGGTCTTCTACCATCTGATCAGGACAAGGGGGTGGTCATTGACAAGGAAATCAAGGCTCAGGGATTCAACAATAGCAGAGTGGACCTAATCAGGATACTTAGGCAACATCGTATGGTCATGTTTCAATCCGCATATATGTATTCTTCCTATGATTGAGGAGTATAGTACATGGCCATATACACTGAAAGGTATAATTCTGGTAGCCTCTACTCTAGTATCTATATTATTTGATATAGGTGCATCACACTCTTTTCTATCAGCCACAACTATTGGAATTTCTAGGATTATTGATAGAGTATCCCAGTTTAGTTATGAATCATGACACCCTATTATGAGTTTAGGATGCAGGTATACATCTTTACAAGGAGTTTCCCCTTTAGATGGGTGGGTACCATTTTTTATGGAGTTTCATCATCCTCGAGAAGACTGTTCTTGACATCATTATCATTATGGGCTGGCTTTGAATTTATCAATCCCAGGTGGATTTCTATCACTATCGTGTGTCTTTAACATCACCTGAGTGATAGAATAGATGGATAGTCTCTTCATGAGTGATTAGGGAATCCCAATTTTGGAAACCCTCCTGTGGTGGATTGTTCCAAGGATGTATTCACTTATTATTTCTCCTACTTACCTTCAAAGTGAGAGCTCAAGTTGAAGATCAAGATTGTTTTAGGTGTGGTACTGGTGTCCATATCTCCCTATAGAATGAAACATATAAGGGTATTGGAGCTCAAAATGCCATTGTAATATTTATATTCCATGGGTTTTATTCAACCCAACACATCACCAAGGGGTTCTCCAGTCCTTTTTTCCTAGACAACGGATAATAACCTTTACTATGTGTGGATTAACACAGATTGTACCCGGTTATGGTGGAGAAAAAGTATCCACTACCTTGTCTAGATGAACTATTCGATCATCTATGAGGATTAATAGTTTTATCCAAGACTTATTTGAGGTTGGTCTACCAATAGGTTCAGGTGAGGCCATCTTATATACAACATACAATGTTCTAGAGAAGGATAGGCTAATACTGTTATCTGGTCATTCAATTCAGTCTAAAAACACACCAACAGTCATCATGGAATTGGTGAATCATGTTTTCTACATGTAACAAGATTCTATTATGGTTTCATTCCTTGATGATGTCATATTGTATTATCGCAATAGCCATGACCATGAAAAACATCTAGAGATCATGGCGAATACACAGAGAGGGAACCAACTACTTGAGAAGCTATGTAAATTTCACTTTTCATTTTAAACATTCACTTCATGGCTTATATTATATTTGAGGTAGGTATATCTATTGACCTAGAAAAGGTGAGGATTTTAGTTTCTAGGAAGGATCCCAAGAATGTATTCTATATAAAAATATTTTAAGGTATGGTTGGCTATTACAGGAAATTCTTATAAAACTTCTCTTGAATGAATGCAACACTTACGATCTTGACCATGAATTTTGTGAAATTGGACAGTTTTGAATATTGTGAGATGAATTTTAAATAGTCAAAGGAAAATTGAATTCAGAATTGATCCTGATTATTCCTCTACCAAGAAGAAGTTTTAACATTTGTTGTGATGCTTTAAGGATTTTCCTTGGTATAGTTTTGATGTGGGTTGATCGGGGTATAGCATATGGGAACCGTGAGCTGATGCCTCATGAGAATAATTACACTACACATGACCTTGATCTAGAAATCATGGTTCTTACTCTGTGTTTTTGGAGGAACTATCTATTGGGTGAACAATTTGTTATTTATATAGACCATAAATTTCCTAACCTGTCCCAGTGGGGCCTGTTCTGTTACTACCCCAAGCCCACCACCAATAGGCAAGGGGTTGGCGACTAGCATCGACTATGAATATCTCAAAAATGGGAGGCCTTTTCCTAAGTACTTGTACACACACACACAGAACTTTTATCCAACAAAGATGAAAGGGGAAAACACCAGCCACCAGACATACATACACTAAAGAAACAAACGTATAGTACAAAGAGTGTAAAGTAAAAATGGTAAACATGGCTAGTATACCAGACCATTGAAAATAAAAAGTAAACATAAGAAAGTACACAAGATGATAAAACTCATTGGAAGAATACCCTACATGAAGTGTAGGTGTAGGTTAGCTGTCAGATGTTGTAGATGCTTGACTCATTTTCCTAGTCACTATATGCTCTACCTGGTCCTGGCCTACTTAGGTTTTCGTTAAAATGTTGGTCTTCTATACCATACTCGACACGTGCAGTAAAATCCATTATAGGGGTGAGTGAAATAGCACTTAGTAGGACACCCTGAAACCAAAATGGAATGACCATAATGAAAAGATCACATGGATTATTTGTCAGATCACATAGGTATAAGTCTATAACATGAAAAAAGATTATCATCCACAGTCCACAGAACACCCAGTATGGATTAGACATGTTGTCCCGATGATATTATCATTCCCGATAAGACACTCAGTCATAATGAGACACTCAATCATGATAAGACATGTAGTCTCGATAAGTCATGTAGCCTCAAAGTCATATAGTCTCTATATCACATAGACTATGAGTCACAACGAACCAAATTATTCCTCTAAGAGAATGTTTATTCTTAGAGATCATAATCTTCAATCCCAAATTCCTAGGTCACATTCCATAAAACACAATTAGAGTATCTCAAAAAGAATATTTCATCTGAAGGGTCCCAATACAATAGATGACTCATCAAAGATACATACGGTTTGAAAGTTATTTCCATTTTAGTGAAATAGGTATGGCCTAGGATAGGTCTGGCCTGTCCCGGTTCGTCTGACCAGACCTGAACCAAATGGTCTGTGTCACCCCTAACCAGCTTGGCCCATTGGGCCACGTGATCCATCCCATAGGGATATTGGTCCACAATTTGCTGGACTATTGGAGCGAGTCGGTCTATCCTTCCCGACCCACCCTTAGGCGGGCCGATACCTACATTGCATTAGACATGGCCCACTGGCTGTGTCTCCCCAGGTCAATGCAATCGAACTACATTTCATGTGGGAAATCAGTTTGACCACCTCATACTCATAGCTCTATTGCAGTTCCTCCCTCTGACGCAGCTCAGTGAGCCGTGTCCCTCCACTGGTGCGGCCCCCTACCATGATTTTTCACCACTGCCCACACCTGGTCTTGAGCTAGATGCCTCCTCTACCTCCACCTATGGTCCTCAACCATGGGTTGTCCCACAGCTGTAGTCCCGTTGTACTGTGGTTCACCACTATCGCCAGATTCCATGTCGACAACCAACCACCTAACCCAGCCACGTCGAAGGGCGGGTGATACTTCTACTATCGGTTGCCCCTCCGATGGACTAGTTTCATCATGCTTCACCTCAAAATGTCAGAGATACTGCCTCCAGTCACAGCCTCATGCTACAACCACCTCGCACAACTGTGGCCCCAGATCCCATTCTGGATCGATGCACCCTATAAAGAATGAGAATAAAATTGTGGAATGGTGGTGTGGAACAAGAACACCCAAAGTTGATGGATCTGGGTCTTGTTCATGTCGACCTTGATCCATCCAGGTTAAAATAGATGAACAACAGGTAAAAAAATCAATTTTAAGCACTTATAAAAAACCAGAATCAACCCCCACATAGAAATTCCCATCCCACAAGAATGATCGGCCCTTGGATTAACATCTTATTGGGTTGATCAAGGATTTTCATTTGGAGAGTATGAAAGGGAAATAAATTCACATAGAATTTTACCCCTACCCAGATTTTGGATCGATTAGTGAAGATCAGTCATCATCACCGGTGATCCATTTTCAAGTGATCCCAATCCTTCATCTTGTTGTTCATCGTTCTCTAACTATATTTTTCACCAATTAATTTTATTTTAAAGAGTATTCAGAGAATTTCTATTGGATTGTTAATCTAATCTCATTCCTTATAGATATGTTAAAACAAGGAAACATCTTTTAGTATTTCTGTTTCATTTATGAAAGGACACAACTACTTAGTTGTGGCGTCACAGTGTAACTACGTCACTGTGTAACAATTAAAAAATTAAAATAATCTATTTTCTATGTTTTTTTATTTTCTTTTAAAATTTCTAAAAAATAAATTTTACCCTCGACTTGAGCTGGTTGAGGTTAAGCCATGCCTAAGGTAAAGTCGTTGTTTTGAATGCAACAATGATCTCATATGTTTGTTTTAGGAACTCATTTAAATGATATTAATGATCAGTGTTAGCTAAACTAGAATTTTTAATTAACAAATAAAAATTATTACAGGATTTATTCTAGTCAAATTGGGCCTCATAATCCCATTCCGACCCAACTATTGGTCTCATATTGTTTCTCAACTAATTTATAAGAATAATCTTGAGAAAAATCTGAGTTATTACATTCTTCCCACCGTTGGGATTTACACACAAAAAATCCAAAAAAGGGGATACTCAACAAAAAGGGGAGGGTACTAAGCATGAATCAGAGCCTCCTACTCCCAAGTTCTCCTCTTAAGATTCTCGTTATTCCATCGAATACACACTAGATGAATTGAATGTCCCTGAATGATCTTCTATTTCCAATCCTCTATCTCTATCGAGTACTCTTAAAAAGTACCCCCATTGTCAATTTCTAGAATTCCCTAGTTTATGAAGTGTTATGGATCATGAAAGAACCTCCTCAGATACGAAACATTAAAGAAATCATACACTTGATGGATTTGTGGGGGTAGTTCTATGTGGTGAACCACCTTTCCAACTCTACTTAGAATCTGGAAAGGGCTGATGAATATCCAAGATAACTTGTCACCCCGATCAATTCTATGCAATCCTCAATGATGAAACATCTGAAGTAACACATGGTATCCTTCCTTGAACTCCATTGGACATTGTCTCTTATCTGCATATGATTTATGTCTGCATTGTGAAGTCCTCATCTTCTCCTGGATAATCACCACCTTATCGATGGTAGCCCTCGCCATCTCTGGACCCATGATTGCTTACTCTCATGGATCTATCCAACATAGTGGTGACCAGCATGGTCTCCCATACAGGGACTAAAATGGTTCCCTACCAATGGAGGAGTGGAAGCTATTGTTTTATGCAAACTTCACCAGAGTTAGGTGATCCTCCCAACTATGACCAAAATACAGGATGAAATCATGTTGCATGTCTTCTAATGAATCGAGATTCCTCTCCGTGTGGCCATCTATCTGGGGATGAAACACTATGTTCAAGTGAAACTGAGTATTGAATTCCTCCTATAATCCCCTCCATATTAGGGATGGGAAGAAAGCATCACAATCTAAAACAATCATCAAAAGAACCCTATGAAGCCGAACTATCTCATTAACGTACATGCGTCCCATGCTTCCTACTGAACCATGCTCCAAGATGGGTAGGAAATGGACTGACTTGGTGAGTCAATCAATAATCACCCAGATGGTATAGTGTCCCTACAACTTCTGTGGTAAACTGGTCATGATTTCCATTGATATTCCGTCCCAATTCCACTCTATAACCACATGCGACTAAGCCAAGCCTGATATAACATGATGTTCTACATTCAATTGCGGAAAAATGATACATCAAGAAATGAAATCTACTATAGTATTCTTCATCCATGAACAATATAAATGTTATATGAGATCTCATTACATCCTTTACACACTCGAGCGTACCACCAGAAAGGATGTTTGAAACTCTCTGAGAACCTCCTCTTGTAGCACCACTAGTAGAACAATCATATATTTGAAAATTGAATTGTTCTACCCACCTAACGAATATCTATTTTGGGATTGACATATAGATAAATGAGCATGTTGGGTCTCACAATTGATATTCCAATGTTTTTCCTTCCTAAATATCTATAAGAGTGCAGGATTGAAAAGCATCCAATGATGGTAAGCTGATCTATCACTATCCATGAAGGATATCTGCATAGCGTCTAACCGCTTTGACAACTCACTCACCAACAGAAAGATTGATCTCCTGTTGAGTGAGTCTACAATAATGTTCCTCTTTATAGGATTATAGAAAATCTCAAAATTCATAATCCAGAAGGAACCCTATCTGCCACCCCCGTTTCATGTTTTTCTCCTTATGGAAGAAGATATACATGATATTTTTGTGTTCATGGTAGTTATTAATCCATTCACCCATCAAGTAGTGCCTCAACATCTTTAATATGAAAACTACTACTGATATCTCAATATCATGGGTCATGTAGTTATTCTCATGTTATCTCAATGATCATAAATCATAAGCAATCACTGATAAAAACAACATCAAGTCACAACCCAGTCTGGTCCCTGATGCAGTGTAGAACAATACATACTTGATGCCATCCTCTGGTAGTCTCAAGTTATGGGAGATCATTGTTCTCTGTCTTAGCTCTTAAAATCAAATATGGAACTTCTCAATCCTCACAAAGGGTTCTCCTTCCATGCAAAGCCATCAATGGTGATGCTATCCAAGAAAATTTGGGAAGAAACTGGTGATAGTACCCATCCAAACCCAAGAAAATCCCCACTTTGGTAACATTCCTTTGTGGATCTCGAGAAATCTCCACATTAATCTTTGAAAGATCCACTGAAATTCTATCATTGGAAATGATGTTTCCCAGAACGTGATACTCCCAAATCCATAACATACACATCGAGATATTTTCATAAAGATGGTACTCTCAGAGAAAGTCCAGGACCATCCTTAGTTTCATCACATGCTCATCTTTAGATGCTATGTAACACCAGAATGTCATCAATGAAGACCACGAATAACCCATCAAGGTAAGGCTAAACGATACCATTCCTGTTTCCCATGAAATCTATAGGCACACTGGTCATGCTGAATAGCATCACCAAGTACTCATAGTGGCTATTCAGACTTCTGAAGGCTCTCTTCGGTACATCCTCATATCTTACACAAAGATGATGATAGATAGACCTGAGTTCTATCTTTGAAAACCACCTTGCTCTCTTAATATGATCGAATAGGTAATCAATTCTTGGTAGGGGATATTTGTTCTTCACGATCAATTGATTTAGGGGCCGATAGTCCACACATAGCCTTAGTTTACCATATTCCATTTTGGAAAACAATACTAGGGTTGCACTGTGTGAAACACTGGGTCTCACAATTCCCTTTTTCTCCAGGTCCCCAAGTTGTACCCTCAACTCACGAATCTCCATAAGAGCTATCTGATATGAATGTGTAGATATCAGTGTCATCCCCGGGTATAAATCAATGTTGAATTAAACATCCCTATGAGGATTTAATCCCTTAACTACATCGGGAAGGATTTCCCCATACTGATCCAACCATATTAGAAAATGAGGAATCCTTTTATCTATTGTACCAAGGGTAATACAAGAAAACTGGTGAGTAATTGGTTTCACCCTCCTCTAGGAAAGTCCATCCTATGACGCATGTTATTCCTTTTAACTATTAAAGGAAAACATAGTCCTATCTCCGCAAACTCATGATTCTATATGAATATAACAATAAATTTGATCATGTACTACAGATAACTATTCCATTCTCAGAACGACGTCATATGGCCTCGACACATCCACTAGGAGATCCAAGATAAAGATCTCACCTCCAAGAGTAATCTCACTCTATTGGAACCAGTTTGTGATCATTGAGTCCACTTCCATAGGAGTCTCTAAAAGCAAGTATTGAGCCTATAGATCCACTGGATTCTTCAAAATCCAAACAAGGTTTGTGGAATGAAAAGAGTGACTGAAACCAGTGTCTATATGAACTGCAACTATGGTGGAGAATTCACGGATCATACATCTAATCATCTCTCTATCATTTGGATTGTATTCCCTTATCACTTGATGTTGGGCCTGCCCTTGTCCACCATCTCTTGGAGCCCTTGGGGAACCTCTTGGGGGTGGTGGTGGTAGTACCTCAAAACTCCACCCACCACCTACTAATCTACCTACACCCCTTCAATTTCTGGAACATTACAAACCATCCTTCTTGAAAATATGTCTATGCATCAGAAATCCCTTAATAGTCTGTTAATCGTCCATGAGGAATTTCGGGCAATAGGGAGCCCAATGTCCCCAACCATGAAACATGTAGTGCAAGATGTGGTTCAATTTACTCTCTCTGCCCTAGGATCCTCTACCACTGACCATGTGTCCCAATTTTTTTAATGGACTACTTGAACCTCTTGGGCCCATGCATCTGCTAGCAGCTACCCATTTTGGAAGACAACACTACCTAGTGTCTGTTGGTAGATCCCACTACTTGGGACTTCTTTTCCATAAATCTCTATACTGGTAGAATATTCTATATAAATATTAAATAATTCGATATTCTAAGGTATACCATCGATTACATGATCTCCTGAAGAAACCCCTTCTTGATGGTCCAGTCCCTGAATGACGAGTCTCACATATTGTATGCAGAGTAGTGAGATCAGACTGTTAATCTTGCCGAGTACTCTGCAACCATCTGATTTCCTTACAGAATATGTATTACATCTTTTATACTCATTAATTGTAATTTATATTCGAATAACTATTCTCATAATAGTATTTCAAATTCCACCCAAGAGAGGGTGACCTTTTTATGTGTCTGGATCACTAAGTTTCACCACCATCCTCGAGTTCCATGAAGGAGGCTTGTGTTTAGGACTTCTATCTGGTCATGTGGTGAAATCACATGGGGGAAGGCATGTGTGGTTTCCTCTAGACAATCCTTAGATTCCATGGGATCTTTCTAACCCTTAAACTTGGGATCTCTTGCCTCTGGAACACATATAATGAATTGAGCCTGTGTGAATCCTCTACCGGTAGTATGGGTAGAAAATGCATATCGGGGGTGGTGGTATCAATAGTGCACCACCCAGTGGGGCTATCTATGGTACTGGTCCATGTACTGACACCTCCTCACTAGTAATAACATCCTCATGGTCACACAATGGAATCCTGGATAGCGTTATATGTAGATTCATCCTGAAACAGATCATGATAAACCAAAGTTAAAAGATTATACCTATAAGAGATGACTCAATAACAAAATAAGGACACACTCAAAAATATTATATGATGCATGTACCATTTATTTCCATAAAACTTGTGTTCTCATGTACTGAGTTAGAAAACACATTTCCAAATTCCTGGTGTATGGATACGCCGTCCTCCGCACAGGCACTAGATTCCATGGCCTGAAAGCCAAACTCGATACACTTAACACTGTTTCTCCAAACCAATCTGGTAGACTTCAAGTCCTAATGTGGATCCAACCTCTTTATGATTCCACTATGTCAAAACCCATTCTAGTGGGGAGTATCCCATAACTACTACAATCCCACCTCCAATAGGCCATGGGATGGTGACTTTCACCGAGTAGTCATTTCTCACAAATGGGAGGCCTTTTCCGAAGTACCTATACATTCGCATATGACTCCCATCCCACAAATCTAAATGGTAAAAACACCAACCACTATGAATGCATACCCTAATAAAACAACCATAGAGTATGAGTACAAAAGATATATTGGGCCGGTATACAAGACAACTGAAAGAAAAACTAAACATGATCAATCACACAAGTCAATGAAAATCATCGAAAAAACCCTACCTGAAGGGTACGTGAAAGTCAGCTGCCAAAATCTATAGAAGCTCACCTCATCTGTCTGACCACTCTATGCACCACCTAGACCTGGCCCACAAAGGTCTTTTCCAAAACATCGATCATCTACACAATACATGGCATGTGTGGGAAGGGCCTGTGTAGGGATGAGAAAAACAATACTCAGTAGGTCACCTCGAGACCATAAAGGAAGGACCTCAAAATAAAGTACACATTAAGTGTTTCTACCTCACACAGGTATAATTCTATAACTCAAAAAGCAAGATTATCATATGTAGTCCACAGAACAACCAATATGGATGAGACATCTAGTCCCGATAAGACACATTGACCCGATAAGACACATTGACCCGATGAGACACTCAGTCCCAATGAGACACAATGTCCTAATAATACACCTACTATCAGTAAGTCAGGTTTCCTCAAAGTCACATAGTCTATTAGTCACTTTGTCTTCAAGTCACATCCTACCATACGATTCCACTTATATAACACTTGTTCCAAGATATCAAACTACTCAAGACCAAGGTCATATGTCAACATTCACTAAAACTCTATTAGAGTATTTCAAAACGGCTATTTCATCATAAGGGTCCCAACATCAAAGTCGCCTCATCAAACAGACATAAAACTTGAATGTAATGGTCATTTTAGTGAAAATGGGGATGAAATGGACCGGTCAAGCTGACCCAACCATACCTGACCCATCCTGGTCAGTCTGGGTTGGGTTGAACAAGACCATCCTGAAGGGATGGCCGGTTGGGTCACGCGGTCCATCCCATGGGTTTGCTAGGCCGTGGGCTGCTATATCCATCCCTCTAGGCAGCAGGAGTAGCCAGGTCTGCCCAGCTTACCCTTCCCTAGAAAGTCTATCCCCATATTCATGTTGGACGTGCCCTATAGGATGCATCTCACAAGGTCAATGCGGTTGGACCGTATATCACGTGGCCAGTCTGTGTGACCATCTCACACGTGTGACTCTATTGTGGGTCCTCTATTTGACACAGCTCAGGGAGCCACCTCCCTCCACCACTAGAGTCTCTTTCCACGACTTTTCACAAAAACATGTGTCTGATGCCATTGTGATCTCCCTCCATAGGCTATTGAGCCGTTGACCTCCTCCGCCTCGACCCACAACCCCCTACCATGGGTTTTCCAACCATTGCGGTCATATTGGAACACAGTTCGCCACATCCATCGGTCGCCATGCTAGCGACCATTGGCCTTACCAGCGACCAACAACCTCAGTGGGCCACGGCCACCTCCACCACTGACCACCCCTCCTGCAGCATTGTTTCTCCATGATGCGTCTGGAAAGGACGAAGCTACGACCACTGGTCGCCACCTCAGGCTACCTCCACCTCACACTGCTATGAACCCAGATCATGTTCGGGACTGATGTGCCCAATGAAGAATAAAAACAATCGTGGAATGGAGGAGTGCAATAAGAACATGAAAAGTGCATGAATCAAGACCATGTTTATGGAATCCATGATCTATCCACCTTAGGATTGATGAACGGTGTGTAAAACTAAATTGATTCTATGAACATATAAAAACATTGAATCAACCCCCACATAGAAATGACCGTCCCAATAGAACGATCGGCTCAAATATCCACTTGATAATGGGTTGATTCACATTATTCATTTGGAATGGTCAAATGGGAAATGAAATCAAACAGAATTAAACCCCATACCTAGAGATTGGATTGATTGTTGAAGAATGTTGTGCATTGCTGAAGATCCATCCTCAAGAAATCTCAATCCATTATATTTTCCTTCATTGTTATCCAATGAGAGGTTTCACCATTTCCTTCATTCCCGAGCATTTTGGGAATTTTTCAAGGATTCTGAATCTCACACCATTCCCTATCAAGCTGTTAAAATATGTAAATGTGTTTCACCATCGCTGTTTCTCTTTATTACAACATCACAAAATTGGTTTATTTATGAAAGGAAGTAGGTTCTATGACATGGCATTGTAGTGTCACTATGAAACAATAATACAAAAAAAATAACATTTTCTAACATTATTTTATTTTTTTAAAATTGTCCAAAAAATTAAATTTTACTCTCGAATTGTGATGGTCGATGTTAGGCCCCCCTAAGGTAAAGTTGTTGTCCCATATGAAATGGTGACATTATATTTTCGATCCAGGAACTTGTTTAAAAGATATTAAAGTTAAAAGTTAGCAACCTGAGAATTAGTAATTAACAAATGAACATTATTCAAGTATATATTTCAGGCACACCGTACCTATGAGTCTCATGTTGACTCAATGCATGGTCTCATATTTTTTTGAATTATTTTATAAAATTAATTAGGGAAAAATGATTCATTATAATAAATTTTTACAATTAATATCCACAGATTGATAATTAAACATGAGACAACTTAGGTGGGTGTAATAACATAATCATTCGAAATTGAGATTACATACACACTTGGAAAAGGAAATTCCATAGTTGACGCCCTATGGAAGAAGAATTATATGAAGGATTTCACATAGGCTGACAGTGACTGGTAGTTGATGACTCTTTTCTCTAAGATGAATCTTTTGGTTTAGGACGAACATGGGAAACCCATTTTATTAGATCTTGTAGTGATTTCCTACCTTATGGAGAAGCTCTAGATGTGGTAGTTATCTAATTTCAAGGTTCAGGTTTTTGGGGAGAGAGTCATCTGAGTGAACCCACCTCTTTATTTTTTTAATATTAATGATTTCCTACTCTACCATGGCCATGTTTAGAGGCTTTTTGATATATGGGAAGTGTTAATAAGGAAATATTATGCCTCTATTTTGGTATTTTAACATTGTCTCACAATGATTTACTAAGAAATGCATCATCAGTATCGGTGTCCATGTATGAATAGAAAGATAGAAGGTTTAATTACTCATTTCTCCACCAGTCATTATGTGAAGGTAGAGAACCAGTGACCTTCTGGACTTCTATAACCTCTATCCATTCCTGAGTGGAAATGAAATCATTTCACCATGGATTACATGATGCCCTTATTGATATCCCATTGAGGTAGCTATGTGGTATCAGTGATCATTGAAAGGTTTACCAATGTTTCAAACATCCTAAAAATTTATTCAACCTTCGTAGTTGGTGGTCTTGGGAGGATTTAAACCTAAGAGATTGTGCAACTTCATAGTGTACCCCATTCTATCTTTTAGGACTGAGATGCCCTGTTTACTTTATAGTTCTAGAATGTATTGAATAGATAATTTGGTTCACATATGATCTTGAGTACTGCAAATCACTCTCATACTGATGGGTAGTTCGAGAAGATGGTAAAAGTGTTGTAGGATATGCTTCAGGATCCTGTCCTTGATTTTGGAGTTTCATGTTAAAATAATTTTACTACAGTTGAGTTTTTCAACAAAAAAAAATCTCCGGAATCAATTCAAATGGATATGTATTAGTCACATTAATGTAGAAAATTCTATTCACCTATGTGCTGGGTAAAGGTAGGTTAGGTAGCTCTACTAGGCCATCCTATAATTCAAGATACATTAGACCATGTCCATTTGATTCCGAAGCATATCGATATAGCTTAGTCCTGGAATAATTTCTATACCTATAATATACATAGAACTCTAGATTTTGAGATGAGACATTGAGTCTTTCTGTATGTATTTTCTATATTGGGTCACATATGAATTTGGAGACAAGGGAAGTTAGCACCTCGATATATCGGGCCTTTTGAGATAGTAGAGAGAGTTGAGCCAATAGCCTATCAGTTATTATTACATGAGAGGTACTGTTCCATGAATGATGTTTTATATGTATCATAGATCAATCATTATCATGCTAACCCATCTCATTTGTTTGACCATGAGGATATAAATGTGGTAGAAACCATTCAGCCCAGCACTAAATTTTTTCACAACTATGTAGCTACAAAAAATAGGATGACGGGGGCTACATAGTTTTTCTACAACCATGAAACCCCTATTACACCCCCATGTGGTCCACCTATAATTTTTCATAGTGATATTTTTCACATGTTGTGTATGATTAGACAAACCATGAACCCAGTCGTGAGGGGTCCACCATGATGTTGTGGTTTGGCACACAATTGGTTCACGGTTTTTTCAACCGTGTTGGAAAACCATGCACCCATTTCTATTTGGGAGAAATTACAAGTTTTTCCATAGTGAATTTCTTATCTCCCTTTTTTTGTTCTTCTTTCTTCTTATCTTATGGGTTTCTTCATGTCCCTCATGTATGAGCATCATCCTTCTCTCTCCAAAGGGTTTTTGATAACTCCATCATTTATCAACCAAACATCTCTATATTAGAATTATTATAAAGATCTCATTAATATCTACAATACACTCTCTTCTATTTGAAATTTATATTCCTCTTGGTTTCTCTATCTCAGAAAAAATCATTTTCCATATTTTTATGGTATTTGAGTATTTCATTGTTATCCTCTTGTCTTGACTGAATCAATGACTGATGTTGGATGAGGGAACCACTATGAGGCTATGGTAGGTGGTATAGGTTCTTTACCCTCTTTCATTTAATTTTATAATATGCTCTATTATTCCTCAAGTCTAACCATTCTGGTGAGGCCACAAAATTGATAATTAAACATAATGGAAATCCGTTGCAAAATGTTACTCAATCAAATGGATAATCAACCCCTTATGTTAATCAATTGACTTAAGCCACCCCAATGGATGTGCTACACATAAGAGGCATATGTTTAACCTTCTATAAAAAAATCAAGCAGACTCAAGGGGTATTTACCATTATAAATACCTTATATTGTTTAATTTATTAGTTCAAGAGGATGTTCCATGATTTAGGCCCCAAAATCAAATTCCCTAAATGAAATGGTTTTTTCATCTGAAATGGACTAGTGGATATGCCTTTTTTCTTTAAGACATAAATGGATTGCTTAATTGAATTCTTTGAAAAACATTCCTTTTGTGATTTAAATTCTTGATTAAATTCTTGTCTATAAAATGTGATGGAGTCTCTATCCAAGTCCTTTCCTAATCTAGTGTCATGGGTTTTGTAATTGGTTCTGAATTAAAAACCCATTGAATGTTCTCAAAGTGACTGATCGTTATATTTTTTTAAATATTTTTAAAAATCACTATTGGTGGCACTAGATATTCCAAGGATGGGATCAATATGAATTTTCTATTTTACATCTATATGAGTGACACTAATTACCTAAGATATACCATTTGGATAGGCTTAATAGTACGATGGTTATTCCATTTCAATGGAGAGACTCAGCCCAATTTGTGTGATACCATGTATGGACTCTGATATTTGTTCTTGAAATTATCACCACATTCCTGGAATGACACTTGGGACTTCATACATGGTTCTCTTTGTATATAGCCCCTAGGAATTGGGTATATACTGAGGCTGTAATGCGATACTTTTAAATTCTCTCTAAATTTCCATAGACATGCTCATAGTGACTCTGTATATTGTTATAAATATTTTGTTGATTGAATTAAAAAGAAAATTAATGATTGTAATTGAGAAGTAATCCTTCAGGTTTGGAAAAATAGGGGTGTTTCTTCCATTATTAGACATAATCTTGGGAATATTTCACCTTATCTCATATTATCCCACTCACTTTACATTTACAGGATCCCTTGGTCAGATTCACCATCTTTAGCCAAAAAATCCAAATTGTATAGGGGTCGAAGTAGAACCCATTATAATGTAATTAATTATTTATTTCAATTTTTTATTTATTAACTATGAAAAAGTGCTCATTTTAATATGCACATACTGGATTGATCTAGACACCATTGGTGGTCTGCAACTGATATTGTATCTAACACCCTCTTGGGCCTCCTTTGGAACGCAATCAGATATTATGGTTTTATGTATCAATAAAGAGAGGTGGATTATTTAAATTGGTTGATTTATTTTACTAGGATGAAGTATGGTAGAAAGAATTATTCATATTCTCAAGATTCTAGTCAATGAATGTTTTTCTATTTTTGTATATTATTTTTTGCATGTGGTATATTCATGTATCTCTTTCTCCTTGTAAACACTTTTGTATAGATACAGGAAATAGAATAATCAATACATCATATATGTTTTTTATAAAACATAAAATTATTGTTTATTCTCCCTTCATGTTTTATTACTATTGTTCCACCGGTATCTTCCTATTACTTCTGCTTCTTCTGTGGTGGGTTACTTGTTTGATCTTATAGTGTTTGATTCTACTAAATCATATTATATATATATTATTGTGATCCACTATGATCGATGAGGGGATAGCATCACCCCAGAAAATCCCTAGGCCCTCATTGTTAGTGGGAATCCTCTGGAATTTGAGGATGCACGCTTGTGGTATTGTGTCCTACCGTCTGAGGGTACTGTTAAGTATAATCTACGGTGAGATGCTACAATGGGTTCCTCTCTGGATGCATCCTTGTTTAGTTTGTGAAGGCTATGAATAATGTTCTAGAAGGTTTGGATCCACCCCTTACGGTTCATGAATAGAAGTGGGTTGGTATATCCATGGGAATCATTATAGTATTCACATAATCAACTAGATTTTATGATGTTATCTAGGTGATCATAGACTAAATCACCAAGGTATCATATTTCATAAAAATCTAAAAAATATTTTGGTAATGATATTGAGATGTATTTACATGAAGGAGATATTGTTTCTAATGCTTTTTCTGGGGCGTTGGCTTGTGATCATATGTGTGTCGCTCTATTTCCATACATTATCACTATCCAAAGGTGGACGACATTCATCACATTCATCAGAAAAGTATTCTCCATAATCAAAATTAGAAGAGGGGATATCATTTCACCCTTCATTGGATACCTCCTTTGAGATTGTTTCCAAGTCTTGATTTCCCTTATAGATTAATTCAAGTTTGTGGAAGTCATTCCGAGTGCAATCTCTATGTGGATATAGGTTAATTACATTACTTATGTATCGATAAGGTAGGAACCATGGATTAGGGTGAGTATTCTCATTTGAAATATTAGGGAATGTCTTGAAATTGGGTATATTAAGAACATCTAGATCTTCATATTTGGGAGGTAATCTTATATGAGTCATCTTAGGCATTTAACCCAAAGATTTAAATGTAGATCACAATGTAATTGACACAAATGTTTAATGTCTTCTAAGAGTTTTTATCTTGATAATACCATATTTATTTCATGGGGTAGGTATTATGAACATGGAACATGTATAATGTCTTATGGAGTCAGGCATAGTTTAAATTATTTCAGGGAAATTTTTTCACATGTTTAACATCTTACACGAACATGGTCAAAACATATTATTGAGAGGATTATGTTGTAAAGTTTGTCGCTATGAAGGAAGATATCATACTTGGGTGAAGAGATGGGTCATGCTGGTTTAACATCTCATAAAGATAGATTAGAATGTCTTATTGGGATAGATCGAGAGCATAAGGGTGTCCCTAGGAGGGAAGATATAACACTTAAATGATGGGGTGTGTCCAACATGATTAATGAATCACATAGATAAACCAGAACACTCTATTAGGATGCTTCAAGTGGTTAAGTGTTTCACTAGGAGAGAATATGTCACACTTAGGTGTAGGGATGTGTCACACAGGTTTAACATCTCACAAATATGGATCATAGCATCATTTTGGGATGAAATGGGGGGTTAAGTTTGACCCTTGGAGGGAATATGTCACATATGGGTGTTGGGTGTGTCCTGTAGTTTTAATTTCTCTTGGATATGGATTATATTTCATTATTTTTATCGATTGAGTTCTTATGTGTGACCATAAGAGGGAATAAGTCACACATAGGTGAAGAGGTGTTCCCTACACGTTTTATGTCTCACAAAAACAAATTGAAATGTCTTATTGGGATTGATCATGTGGTGAAGTGTGTCCCTATGAGGAAAGATTACATAGATAGTTTAAGGGATGTGTCCCACATGTTTAATACCTCATGGAGATGGATCTAAATGTCATATTTTTATGAATCAGGTGTTTATGTGGGTCTTAATGGGGGATGAATGCACACATAGGTGAAGAGGTGTTTCTAATAGGTTTAATGTCTCATTAATATGGACTAGATTATCTTAATAGGAATGATTATGTGGTTATGTGTGTCCCCGGGAGGGAAGATGCCAAACATAGGTTAAAGGGTGTGCTTTGTATGCTTAACGTCTCATCGAGATTGATCATAAAATAATAGTAGGATGGATCATGTGTTTATGTGTGTCCCAAAGAAGATATATTCCATAGTTATGTGAAGGTATGTGTCTTGCATGTTTAACGTCTTATATAGACGGATCAAAACATCCTACGTCGATAGATCAAGGAGGTGTATCCCTAGGAGAGGAATATTTCATACCTGGATTAGATGATTATGGGGTAAGAACCACATAGATAATTCGTAGGAACCCTTTTAAGAAATAGAAAAAACCCACATAGTTCTGTGCTGTAGATTAATGTTTTTTGGTAGGACTGATCCATACAGTTTAACATCATGCAGTTTGGATTTCAGTGTCACTGAAGGAGAATCAACGAGGGATTTTATGGGAATTACGTGTGAATGGTTCCTTCTGTGGGTGTCTCATATCGCATGTAGAAATAGATCATGGCATCCCATGATGATTGTAAATATGTAATATTATGTTCATCACATTGGGTATGTTTACAGTTTTATATAATGTGTTGAGGATGTGGTCATACATTTTAATGTCATATGACTGGGACATATATCTAGGAATATTTATTTCATTCATCATGAATGTGTAAGGGATCACTACTCAAGGGGAATCAAGTCAAAGAGATAGGAAGATATGAAATAAGGACCTTCAACCAATATAGTTGTCTTGTTTCTCCCATATATTCCACTTATAGTGCATATGTGAACACTTCTCACATACCTATGGGAGGGACATGGCTTTGGAACTATCGAGGAGGAGTGGAAATAAGGGTTCCCTAAGATTGGGTACCTATGGATTGGATAAATTTGTATTAGGGTACATATTCTTAGGATTAATAATTATGTTATTGTTACTCTATTAGCACTAGGTACATTGGTATATTTACCAAGAATTAGTTTTTCACAACTTTGTTGAGTTGAAAAAAAAACTGTGCATGAGTAGTGGGGCTCCAGGAAAAAGAAAAATCTTGGATTCAAGAGTTTAGTGGTTTATTCCCTCTCGGCCCATTAATGTCCCAATTTTGGTTGTTGGAGGTGTTTGTTATAGGTTTTGGGAGTTTTTAGTAGAAGCTAGATTTACAATAAAGCTGCTACAGGAAATAAATGTTGTGTATGTGTATCACGTGATGTGAAAGTTGGTTTTACGGGTTGTTTAGAGATAGTTCAGGAAGTGTAGATTTTTGGGGATAAACAATTAAAATGTTGCATGTTATTTAGTGAAACCAACCCTTATTGATTACACAACATGAATGTTATTACATGTTGAGAAAATCCATGATGCAATAAAACATAAAAAATTCTTTTCGACCAAATTTTCATTCATTCATCCATGGATTATTCTTCTTATCTATTGAGGAAAACCCTAAATTCCATGTGGATTTCATCGAGACCTATTCCTTCCTCTTTTATCGATTGGTCTTAGTCATTGTTTTTTAACCATCCATGGTGAGACCTTCTAAATTATTGCTTCTGTTTCATCCGTTCGTCTACTATGAATTCATTATGGTAATGTTTTTTCAGTATTTGGTGTGTGTTGGGTTGAATTTTTATGGTATTTGGTTTCGGTGTAGGTTTATCCATATTTTCTCATGGTGAGTTTGAGGTCTATTGGCATTCTTCTTCACCCTGTGATGGACATTGAGTCGACAAAGCTTCATTGAGGTTGGGAATCCCTCGTTTATCTTTTTTTGTATCATGTAGGAGTGGTTTAATTTTTTTACCCTTGGGATATGGTTTTTCTGAATTAAGTGAAGAAAAATCATTAGTTAATTTTTATTTTAAGGGTAAAGGGGTTATATTATATTTATTTATAGCTTTTATATTATCGTGATACTGTGGATTTTATGGGATTGATGCACCACTAGAAATTCTGGTCATTAGGGTATTTGTTTACTCATGATATATGTGTTCAAATTGCTTCATTAGTTCTGACTTCTGTGATATCACCATAAATGGAAATTTGTTAATTTCTTATAATTGTTTAATTAAATTTTTTCCCCAGGATTTTGGTTTGTGTGATAACAACCTGAAAATAAAGGGGATTATGATAAAATAACCTTTAGAAATCTATAAAATTATCTTTATGTGTTGTGATGTGGTCTATTCATGTGGGATGAAGATGTGTGGTTGTAATTGGGTGTGGGGTGATATGTGGTTGTTTAATTGCGCTTTTCGGGAAAGGATGAGGTCGTTTGATTGGACATTATTTTTCTATGGTGGGGATGTGTTTTGATTAACAATGAATTTAGGTGTGGTGATGAGGTTGTTTGTTTGGATGTGATTTTGGGGTGGCGAGGAGGTGGTATTTTGGTCGTGATTTAGTGGTGACGATGAGTGGGTTTGTTTGGATGCTCTTTTGGGGAAAAAATAAGGTGGTTTGTTTGGTCATGTATTTAGTGTTTTGAGGTTGTGGTTGTTTTGTGCTTGATGCATGAGTAGTTATTGAATAAATAAATAAATTATTAAAAAAAATTGTAATTACATTGGTTTGTTTGGTTAATAGAATGAAAATGGTTAATGAATAATTAAATGGTAGGTTCTGTGGTTAAACATGATTGATGCTAAATGATGAAAATAATGGAATGATTAAATAGGAATTGGTTAGGAATGTTAAATGTTGTTTGTGGACTGTTGGGTGGATTTATACATTTAGAGGTGGCAGAAAAACTGATTATGTTGTCAGTTGGTTGGTTTTTTTTTGAACATGTAGATTGGTCTTGAGTTTTTGATACTATATATATATGTATTTTTATATTCTTGTGATTTATATACCACCCCACCCATGCCAAGAACTATGTGAGAACACCTACATAGTCACACATGGGGTATTTTTCCTAACATATGGTGGGGAGTTCTGATGAATGGATGCCCACGTTTTCATGCTATCTCTTCCAGTTGAGGTAGTTATTGTGATTTCCAAATTTTTTATGGGAAATATGTGACAAACCATGTGTTTTCATGAGAGACGTGACCATTCATTGGAGCGGAAACCTTGGTTCCTTCGGGTGAGGTGTGACATGGTCGTGCTTGTGGGTAGTTGATCCCATGTGTTTTTGGGCATGGTGTGTTTTCACCGTGCTTGTGGATTGTTCTGTTATTTTCTAGGGATGGGAGAACCGTGACATACAAAATTGGGTAACCTTATCAATGAGATCATGTTATATTATATTACATTACTTGTGTTACTAACTGGGTGATTCTTTGTAAGGGGTACCTTTCTCACATGTGAATTAGTATGATTCTTTCAGTTGTTCACGAGAGACTTTGGTCTCATGCTGAGGATGCATGAATTCCCACCTGAAAAATATAAAACAATTTCTAGGTTTCGAAGCGGATTACATGGACAATGTTGGATATCACTTGCCTAGATATTGTATAGCTTCCAAATTACTGCATTCCAGCCTCTAGAATGTAATGCCTCCTATTCATGCGATTTTTATACCATCGATGCTAGTCACCAACATGAGGCCTACTAGAGGCTGGAATACAGTAATATGGAAGCTATACGATATCTAGGAAAGTGATATCCAGCATGGTCTATGTAATCCTCTTAGAAACCTGAAAATTGTTTTATATTTCTCAGGTGGGAATACAAGTATCCTCATCATGAGACCAAATTCTCTCATGAACAAGTGAAAGAATCATACTAATTCACATGTGAGAAAGGTACCCCGCACAAAGCATCACCCAGTTAGTAACACAAGTAATGTAATATAATATAACATGATCTCTTTGATAAGGGTACCCCAAACCATTTTCCCACTGGTATCCTATAATAATGTTTAATAAGATAATACAACACAATTTGAGAATGATCCAACAAATGTATTGCTTTGGGGTAAGACTGAGAATGATCCATATATTCTTAGTTATCTGTCATTGTATTGAGATATATCGTGGGAAAATGATTTAAATCATCAATATACCCTCATTGTCAAATGATTATGATTTATCATGTTTATATATATTTATTATATATATAAAATTCATCATTGATTTTTTTGGCTGAAAAATGTTTTTTCTTCCAAAGAATAACAAAAATGGAATCCCCTATAAGTAGGATGAAGGTTTCCAACAAGCCTTCTATAGATTTAAGATGTATCTTCTTCACTAAACAATATTGATGCCACCTATTTAAGAAAACCCAATCATCATTTATGTGGTATAAAAACAAAAATCACAATTCTTACTCTATTCCCATAATAATAATATTTGAACAGAACCTAGATTTTATTATCCTTGAAGGGAAATTCATAGTGTTGAATCCTTATATTATGATATCAAGAAGAATTACCTTAGGATGAACATTATGGAACTGAAAAATAAGCATTATCAGTAGTACCATAAATCATTTTTACTGTCTTGCCTCAAATATCCCATGTATATCATATATTAAAAAATTCTAGTTGGATGACATGAACACTGTGTAGTCACACTAAAATAGTTCTATATGTCGTATATAACTTAGAGAGAATCCATGAGGTGAGAATTGGAATATTTTCCTATCCAGCATAACTTCACGGAGAACACACTAATATTAATAGATAACACTAATGAAGAAGGGATTACTATTAAAAATTCCTACAAAATAATTGATATTCACTATTATGAAGTTTCTAGGATCACCACAAAAATTATAATTGATGACCCAAAAGAAAATCTTGTCATTAATGTCATTATGATTATCTACCTAGTCAAGGTAGTCCATCTATAATAATTTATTTATTTAATGGATATGAACAGTAATGAAATTGAGTGTTGATCTTTTTTATTGATTTGAAGTTGTATCTTCAGTTATAATTGAAATTTATGCATATTAATGGAAAAACAGAGTAGGAAATTTAGCAATTCACCATAAAATATTACATAAAAACTAATTAAATGAAAACATTAGTCAATTATTTCCATGGGCTAAAGGAATAATTCACTTTGGATCTATCACTAACCTATGTTCCATGATCAAAAAATGATTAGACTAATGTCAACCCATGCCCAACTACTATACTAGTAGATCTAGAAAAGTAAATAAATATGTATTCACATCAACTTATGAAATTTTGTCTCTTCAATAATCATATATAAAATAAAAGATATGAATGAGATTAAAACTCTCCTAGAGTATAATGATATGATATCCTCAAAAATTGATCATGCTACTAGATGAATCTCCCTAGTAATATAATTTCTCCAAACTGAATAAATTTCATTAGAAAAACCCATAAAATAATGGATCATGGATTGGGAAAAAACTTTCATTCTCTATGATGGTCCAAATATACATGATTTACAATATAAATGAGACATTGATATATTCATCTATAGATACATTAAAGGATATGAAATATTACTGTTCATTAAAAAGGTTCGTGCAAGAGTATTCAAGTGCATCAGTCAAGAGCCATGATCTCCCATCAGATCAGGAGGATTGGTTATTTTTAGCCAACAGTGATAGTAGATATTTAAAAAAAATTCAGAAAATTTCATGCTTTTCTAATACATGACAGTTTCATCCATCGTTACCTATAGATGTTTTATACCTCCATATAATCATATCCATTTTATATCAATGGAATGATTGTCGTTAGAACATATACTATGGTTTCTCTATGATTTTCAGGTACATATTTAGTACTACCTACTTCTTCCCCAAATGTGATGAGGTTATACCCCTCAAGGTGGTCGGAGTAAAATACATTATTATATTTTCAGAGTATAATATCATCAATATATTCCCACACATAATATTTATTGGTAATGAAACTAATTATTTTTCTTCTATGTTAAAGAGACTATGTCAATTAGATAACATCCTTTCCAACCATTCCACCCATTATGTTGAAAAGGTAAATGGGTAGATAAAATATTTTAATAAAAACCTATATAATATCAATCAAAAGAAGGTGTATAAAAAATAGATGTTTTAGCTATAAAATATCTTATATTCATAATAGTATTATCACACCATATACTTAACTTCTATATAAGTGTCCCCATTATCATTTATGTATAGAATAGAGTTATTTTTACCAATATAAATTCAACTACCCTTACTCAGTGTTTCAATTATCTCCTATATATCTAAATATGACCATGCCTAGAAATGGTAAGATGAATTTGAGAAGTTTAATGAAAAGAGAATACACATAATAAACAATATACAATTCTCAAAAATTGGGTTTCATGATACTATAATAATAAATTTATCCATTATTCATTACTTAAGGGATATCTAATGTTATCTCTATGAATAATAATGATATCAGGGAATAAGACTCAAAATTGGAGTAAAAGAGGGAGATACCATACCTTATATATGAGGTTTACTACACTGGGTCCTATTCTTTTATCATTATGGATTTTGATCGCATCATACCTCATAATCATGTTAGGTTTACCAATAATTAATTTTTATAATTTAATTTCAATGATATCATCCTCATTGCATGATGTTAAAATAAAAGACATCATCATGTCTATAACATGTTAAATTGAAATATATGGACCTAGTTGTGTTCAATTAAACTATATAACATGTAATCCTCACCGTATGACATAAAATTAATTTTTATATTCCTTGTCAATTGATATTAAACTACATAATGTAAATCCTTCTAGAATGACACTTTTTTAATAAGATCATAAAATTCCATGTGGATAATTTATCTCCTACATGAGACCTAAATCTATATAGAATAGATGGCACACAATCATCTAATTTCCCAAAGGATCAATAGCCCATATTCCTTATATATGTGTCATATTTATACAAGGAACTTTTTAAACATGTAGTAAACGTGGCTTGATTTATCTCCTCATAGGATATGTAGTGACCCTAATATCCCTTATCCTAGGACCGGCTAAAAATTTGATTAATAGAAAATTACCCCCCCCCATATGAATTATATTGATATTTATTGATTGTTTTCCTCAAAAAACCTTTATATGTGTTGGGTATTACCCAAAAAAGAATCACAGTGACAAAAAATTCCATGAACTAGGTCCATCCATAGAAATATAAAATTACCCAGCAATGTATTGGTTCTTGACCAGATCACCCTTCATTCATGTCATGTCGAGTCCTTTTAAAACATTAATACAATGTTCTATTACTTTTATTACGATTCATTTATAATGAAAACTAGAAATATAAAAATGTTACATCCTATGTATATGTTAGATATATACAGGATTCTTCAACAAAGATTCCATCATCTTTCAACCTATCCTAATAAAATAACTCTTTCCCCTATATATGATCCTGATCAATATGTGGGTTTATTACAAGAATTATGTCTTTATTGATTCTCAATGTCACAAAATATGTAGATAAAATAAAATTTCTCTTATGTACACAAATATGAACCCAATTAAACTTTTTTTGGTGATCATATAACTCCTCATTCATTTCAGGTCCTTTATAATTACATGATTCCATAATAAGTCTACCAAATAAATTTCTTATGTTTCTAAGCTACATCTATATAAGTAATTTATTAAAAGAACTATATGTTATTTTATTCATTTTATAATTTTTTTTATAGAAATACAAAAATCCTTTATCCAATGCCTATCAACAAATTTCATTAATGTAGACTCCCCCTAAAAGCGTGTTGTTTTATCATTTGAATCAGGACATACAATAGAATTCATGGAAGTCTATTTGGATTTTGTTAAATCCACCCAATACAATACCTCAATGTATGAAATTTAACTATAGAAATATTGAGTATGTATCTCATAAAATGTAACAGAACAACATATGATAAATTTATATGGATTTATTCTAGATTTGTTTGAGATATATATTGGCATATTGACTATACATTCTAGACCAAACCACCAACCATCACTAATTTTCACTCATTTACAAATTATAATGATGATATATATTTATTAATATCAAGTACAAAATTATTCCATCACCACCTTAGAATATCATTTTATACATAACATATTGTACTTTTTCACTTCCTCGGATTTCCGCAAAAATCTCATGGAAATAGGTATTAATCATACTCACATTCAATGGACACTTTTGTATTAATATTAGTGAATTCCCCAATACAGATCTCCATATGATCCCTATTTTTTCATATTAACCAAAATATTATCTTATAGAGGGGGAATATAATATCCATATGCACAAATAGAATCACAGTGGAATCTTCCATCTGAATGTGGATAACATTCATCACTTGTGTAAATATCCCATAACATCACTCTTGATCCCACAATCTTTATTTATGGCCTACATCATCATAAACATTCCAAATTAAAAAGTTTTTATGGCATCCTTATACATTATTAACCAAATATATTGCTAAATTTTATCCCCCTCACATCAAGGTCCATAACCAATGACCCCAAATAGTTCACAAATCTATTGAAGTAATCCATACTGAAAATTATCCATTCATTAATATCTGGATTCATATTTCCCTTAATTCATGTATTATGAAACATTAGTCAATTAGTAATGATACAAAACTCATCATTATAGGGTAATGTTTATCATCCTTAAACACTGACCTTCATTGGTCTAAATAACAAGACCATAAACTATAGATGAAAAGGACATAAATACATTTTTGGGGAAAAAACTTGTATAGGGTGACTATAAACAAATTCAAATATCCACTTAGTATGATTATCATGTTAAAATATTATGAAAAAGTTATAGTGTAAATTCAAAAAGGAATAATGTTTATGGGGACCACCATTAAAAACAAGAAAAGTCATAATATCCTCACTAGATCCACTAATATATAGAAAAGATAAAGTAATGATGTATCATATAACTTCACCAAGATAACGTGTTAAATAAATTATGATATATTTGTTAGGGAACCATAACCCTCCTGTCTTATCCGTTTTATATAACCTACATTGTTTTTTAATTGACATAGTCTTCATAAAACTTCCATGGATATTATTAATGAGTTTAATCAACTCAATGGGACCCTTTTGTTTGACCATACATACACTCTTCAACACAACTCTACCTATATACCCCCATTTTTTCCTATTAAAAAAGAATAATATTATCTTGGGTGGGGTGGCCTATATTAATTATTTTACCTTATAGCATTATAGTGACACCTTCCATATAATTATATCCATTATTATTCCTTTATTTACCTATCCAATCTCACCATCCATGGTTCAAGATCTTTGAGATATAATTTATATAATCCATAATCCAAATGTTTTAGTGGGTTTGATATCCTCAAAGCTACACCACTATGTACTATACTCATCAATAAGGAAATAATATTATATTTATTTATTCAAACATTTTAACATGGTAATGTCTTCTTAAATTTTATATGTAAGGAGAAATTCAAAACTTTTATTCCCAATGATTGGGATTCCTACATGTTTTTTGATGTCCCGTAAACTAATTCCTAGCTCGTCGTACTGAAGATTGAATGTGTTCGAGCTCAAAACCCAATGGCTAAATTGTTATATGGTGCATTTATTTGTTCTATACATTTTGAAAAAAAATTCCCATAAAATATCTCATAAGTCAAAAATTCATAGATATTCTATAAAATCTATGTAAAATGGGTGCATCTAAGAAGATCAAGCCAATTTGTAAGAGACATTACCACTATGAAATCACCCTCACTTAAAACTCCACCCAATAATATGTTATTCCTAATAAATGGATTTTACTAATGAATAATTTTTATCATTGGGTTCTTGGAGTTAATAATAATTGTCATAATTATGTGGAATTTTTTTTCAAAATATATTCAATTTTTTTATTGGTGTCTATGAATGCATCACATTCAAAAGAATGTTTTTGAAGAATGTATTCTGAGGATGATGCAGACTATATGGGCAGAATGTTGTAATCTTGAATGGAAATCATGACATCAAACTACGACTAATGATATTAAGGGGTAGTCAATTAGATAGTGGAAAAAATTGATTCTCTATCATAATAATATTTCCTAATGTATCATATTTAGTGTATAACAATATCTAGGTTCCACTATAATATTCTAAGTGATGATGGTTCTCTATTCTACTACAACCATTAGATCAAATGGTTGAGATAATACGGAAGAAATATTTATGTGGATAAAAATGATGATAGTTATTAAGAAGGTAAGATAAAATATCAAATTAATTAAAATTATAATACTATGATATCAGTTAGAAAATCAATTTGTTGACCACATAAACTATAAAGAAGTCCATGTTAACTACATAAAAAACCACATTGAGGATAATACTCACACAAGTTTCAATTACCAACATAGCATTGGGGTTTACCTAAATATTATTATAACATATCTAAAAATAAGGTGATGACCACATGATATAGGCTATGTATTACGTATATTGAGTTTATGGAAGGAAGGATTTCATTTTTAATGACTAATTATTCATATGGATTCATAGAGGATCTCATGGCTTTGGAAAGAAAAATAAAACATAAAAATATATGGCTTAAATAAAATATTTGTAGAAACCAACAAGTAGTATAAAACATAAAAACAAATTAGAAATTATAGATACCTCATAATTGAACCTATATAATTATGAACACATTAAATTTGGAGGGGGAATTTTTTGACACCCACAAAATTGAATGAAAAAATAAAATGGAACCAAATACTAAATGTATATAATTTAAATTTATTTGAAAGAACTTTTTAATAAAATAAAATGGAACAAATGTCATTGTGATTTCCCCAGGACCTATGAGGTTATTCCTTTAATACAACAAGATAATTGGTCCATTATGTGGTCAAAAAATTTACAGCTGGTGTTCTATTCAACGATTATTCCATTAGCCTCTTGATGGTACCTATGGTGTATCCACATGGTGACGTATAACCATTCAAAGACGTTATGTGAGGGCCCTCATACTACAAAATTGTATGTACATTAATTAATGAGGGTATATTATAACATTCTATATGGTTTAACCATAGGATAATGGTGTATTATTACAAAATGATATATGTATTCCAAAATCCACCATGTTTCTTAGACACCAGATAATGGGTGGACATTCTTACATTATGTGATATCCTTCTAGGGAATCTTCTTGGACATTTGGCATAATATTCATCTATTTTGGGAAATAAATTACTCAATTGTTTCAATAAATAAACCAATACTTCTCTAAAATAATGATAATGAACATCATGGGGAAAAGAAAGGGACATATTTTAGTATAGATAACTTACTCCTATGGAAATTACACACCATAAGTAACCAATAATTTTAATATATATAAATGTAGTGGTGATTAAAACCTAAAAATGTAACATTTTCTCACATTTGTGAGCTAAAATAGTGGCGTCCATTCAATCCCATAGATTTCATCCATCCATGCAGATGATTTTTGGACGCACAGAGGATTAACCAACTACAAAACTACCATTATGAAAGGTCCATCTCACAATAACCACTCCAAAAAATTCCCCTCTTTAAGAAGACAACACTTATTTGGGAACCATAAATTCCTATGACCTTTTCTATAAAGATGGTGAAATTATTATGGCCAATATTTCTATCTTTCTCTGAGTTCAAAAATCATTGAATTACAACATGAATCCTATTCTGTGGCCAACCAAATCACATGATCAGCTCAGGAATATCAATGTACACTGATATGATCATGTATTGTCCAAATTAAATGATACTATGGGTAACCAACCTTGATGGGATGGAACCTTCAGTGGGATCCGGAATATGGATCCACTTAACAATGAAGTACCTATTCTAGAAGGCATTATAGTATTATACCCTGACTCGATGATGGAATTATCCTTGGACCATCTACATCAATCACAAAGTTAATCACTCATTGAGTAATCCCCTGGTATTTCATAAATTATTCCATATTATTGCCTCTTTTTAATTATTTTTCCTACTCATAGGCATAAATATGATTGGTTTTGATTCCCATTTGGGCCCATGACACATAATAGTATGTGTTAATGATATCATCAATGAGCCTGAAATACTCACAAATGGGCCTCCTACGTAAGTGTAAGCACAAAAAACGTTCATTATAGAGCTCCCCCTTAGGTGTAATCCTATAATTCATACATCATCGTGGAGTCCTTAGTAAGTAACCCTCAGGAAGATCTTCTTTATTTCCCTTATATAATGTTATTTATCTACTATTGTCACTTATTTATCTTCCCAATCATGTATTATGCGGGATTATAGATATGAGTTTATCATTCATTTATCATGATTAAAATTCCCCAAATATGTTCTTCATATTAGGTGTAATCATCAACCAAGCCTTTTCAAGGTACCACTATATGTATAATACCTACTCAATCCTTTTTTGTCACACATTTCATGAGATAGATTTCCCTGATACACTATATTAATATGAGTGGACAAATTTCTTTAACACATGATGTTAAAATACATTGTATAGTCTCAATATATGACATTAAACTACCAAATTATAGCTATATGGGATGTTATTACTATCCATAATAGGATATGCAATACATAATTTAAATTCTAAAAACCAATATTCCTATATATCTATTGATTGAAATTTCCCCCCAATATGATACAATTCTAGGAAAACTATATTCCCTAATTAGGTTGTACAATTTATAAAATCATCCCACGCTAAAAGGGAAACATTCCCTTTAAGTAATATGATCATCTCACAAGGGCCATATTCTCTAATAATTCTCATTAATGGGAAATTTCCTTAAAATAACAGTCCACCACCTATAGGGACATATTACCTCCTAGTATCATCATATCTCATTCAAATTTCTCATTAATAATATAATTCTCCATATTGTTAAGATATATTATAACTATACGGACCCACCAATCCACATCAGGTTATATCCCCTATGAGGTTAGGTATAAATGGTCACTAATGTGTAATCCAAAAACTAAACATTTCTTGGATAATTTATATCAATAATCCTTACATCATTGAATTATAATCTTTGCATCATCATAAATGGTAATCCATCTCCCATTAAGTCACAAAAAACTATATTGGTTTGGATTTCCTTCATAAGGGTACATATTAATCCTAATTAATTGGCCAGATCATAAAAAATAAATTACCAATTACATCCTTAGATGAAATTAAATTCAAGATTACCTTGTAACAGAATTTATAACTAAAATATCATCCATTAACATAGTAAATATTTAAAATTTTGATACATATATATGTGATCTTAGTCAATTACATTTCCAATAAATTCACTATCATTCAATTTGTTAACTAGTAGCTTTATTAAAATTATTGAGTAAGATTCATGAACATGTATTAAATATATAAGAGTCTTATTGTGGGAAATAATTTATCTCCCAAAAGCATTTAATGGCCATCACAGCCCATCCTCGTCGCCAATGCACATTTTAGTGAAGTGCTTGCAAGAAACCCCAATTATTGCATTCCATTGGAATTCTGTTCAATAATGATGTTCATGACCAGCCATCTTGATTGAGGGAGCATGTTATATTTTTTTCCAAAATAACAGTATATGAAGCTATGGAATTTAATGGAAAATGGAGATTGTAAATTTATAGGGAGGCCAAGAATGGTATTTTATAATATTCTATCAAAAAAATTATTACCGAATGGATGGGCTTGTTGATATCTGATGATATGTGGTAAAAACATTAAATTTTTTTTAAGTAAACATAGTGATTAAACATTACAATTTATAGAATAAAAGGGTTATGTTTAAATATTTCAAAATGGTTGAGGATGAAATAATTGATGACTAGTTCACTTGAGTAAATAATTTTATTTGTATCCAACATTTCACAAACAATATAGTACAATATAATATGATCACAAATTTGAAGAGAAATTTTTAATAAAAATTCAACTGAATGCTTTCATCCACTGAATACAGGGATTAAACATCCCTTGATGAGTTTAACTACACTCTTTCTAGTTATTACATGATAAGGTCAACCATTATTGAGAAGATTGTTTTAATGGAGATAACATTAAGATCCTTGAATAAAATTAAAATTATATAAGAAAATATTTAGTCATTTAGTTGATCTGAGGATGATGATTAATGTGGTGAAAAAATGAATTTTGTGCATTTTATATCAAATAATAAAAATATATGAAGAGAAAAGTTAATTGTAAATCTACACTAAAATTATTTATGTATGTAAAATATTTTACATTTTCATAGAGTATCTTAAAAAACAAGTTTGTGGATTAAAATATGTAAGAGGATGAAGAAATTATTTATAGGATTTCAAAAGGAATATTATTTAATGGAATCAATAAGGTATACCTAGGTAGAAGGAGAATATAGAGATTAATGAAAATTAGTGTGTTGATAAAGGTGGTAGAGTGTTAATATTCATCGAACAATGATTCATAAAACTATTTTGTGAGAAGGGGTACCAACAATATGGAATGTTCTATGAAAAATAAGGTTTATAAAAAGTAATACATATCAAGTTGTAAAGGAAATGAATAAAGTGATGTGACTTTTATATTACACATGTTGAGAACTAAACATCATGTTTTCCTTGATAGGAATACTAAAATGATGAAAAATGTCAAATATATAAAGAATTATATGAGAAAGGTGAATAAATATGAATATTATATTAATATTTGTGAAAAAGATCACATTCAATAGGTCAATATTCTCAATATGATAGTTGATATGCTATAGAAAATCACGGAATAATGTGAATTGACAGTAATATATGAAGAATAAGTAATTAAATAGAAAATTTAAACTGTCTTAAAGTTAATAATTCCCTTGAAAAAAAATAATAGTGATTTTTTACAATAATATATAATTTATGGAAAAATCATCATAGTGAATTCAGAATCCATGTTAATTTGCTCAAGTAATCTCTTTAGATTATGTACTAAAAATTACGATATGTGTTTCAATAAATATTAAAGTATTCAAATGTAAATATAAGAAATCCTAGTTCGAAATAAACCATTATAATAAGTTTTCTACTTAATATATTTTTTAGAGAAATAATAGAATGTTTGATTCTTCTGAACCAAATAATACAAACACTATTATTTCATCAAAATAAAAAGAATAATTTTTTGAGAAAAAATCAATTGTTTTTTGAGGATATAGTTATCATGTGTAAAACTAGTGTTGTTGAGATAATATAGACAAAACTTATGATTCACATACAATATAAATCTCCCTTGGATCAAAAGAAGACTGAAAGTTAGTTGGATCTACTAATATGATAAGGGAGATAGATTTGTGAGGATTCAAATAAAAAATGAGAACTCATATGTGGTTCCTATAAAAATATTCTATAAATAATTAAAGTGAAATATGGAATATGTGATCTATAATGCCATCATACAAAAAATGTATGATCGTTTTTACAGATTTAAATAATATATAAAAGTATAATTTGAAATGATTAAAATACCATGGGTGAGAATACACTTGTTTTAGAGGTAACCATCTAGGTAATAAAAAACTAATATACATTGATCATAGATAGTGGATTCTCATCACACGGGAATTGGGATACACTGATTTCAAAATACACAGGAGAACATAATAGTGTTTTAGTTAATTTTAGAAACGAACCCTCTTTTAAATGACATGGTTATTAGAAAATCTGGAATATAATCCCAAAAATAAATCAAAATATGTCAATATAGTAATGGGATAAACGAAATTCAATATAATGTGAATTAGAAGTGTAATTTTGGGAATGAGGTAGCTTCTAGGAAGAACAAATAGCTCATAATGATAATAAAAAATTAGATTATTATTAATTTTGCCGATAGTACTAGTAGAAATCACATTCAGATTAAAGGGTAAAAAAGATCTACTGATAGAATTTAAATGATGAAAATAAATTGTGTTATATATGTTTTTGTCATATTTTTCATAAAATAATGAGAATGATCTAGAAGGATGATGTGTTGTTCTACGTACCTCACCTATAAATGGAATGTGAAGATGATTCTGAATCACACAATAAACCAGATATATGCTATGGGACATAGAAAGGAGGTGAATTTTAGACCACTCAAGGTGACATTTATGTCACAATAGTTACTAATAAGTATTCTATAATGACTAATGTGAGGATTTCAAGAATTAATTTTGTGACAATGTAAATGTTTAAAAAAATTATAAGAATAGTTGAGAATGTATTGGTGGTCTGTATTAATAAATAAATATATGAAAATCGGAATGTGTTTTCATGTAGAGAATTTGAATATCAACATGAAAAACAATTATGTACTTGTAAAATACTCCATATACACCACCAAAAAGTTGAGTTTCCTAGAGAATTAATAGAAGAGGAGTGGAGATGGGAAAAACCCTTTTTGTATAATATGGTCTCTCATTATTCATTTGGGTGGGATCATTTTTCATTACTATTCATAATTAATAAAGATATTTTTTACGATTAAATTATAACATGACTTCCTAAGAGATTTGGTATAAAAAATTCCATTGTCGTCTACATCAAAGTGTATGGTTTTCTCTACCATTTATTAGGTAAAAACTCAAAATTGGGAATGTTTGATAAATAGGTTGTGGGTGGTGGTATCATTTTGGGAAATTTATCAACTCTAAAAGTCTATAGATGTTGGGAAAAGGTATTTAAAATGTTTTTGAATCCTAAGATGTAAAAATTATTGAATACAATCTTATATCTAATTCTATAATGGAAAAATAAATTGCGTTCAAGATGAAAATTACAAGAATAATTCTGATGAAGATGTTGTTATACATGAAAAAACTGGGCCACATTTGTAGATGTTGTTTCAAATCATACTACTGGTGAGGATGTCATTTCAGAGAGTGAAAAAAATACATCAAAGTCTTTGGAAACATGTGGGGATATAGAATAACACTATGCATTTATTATCTCTTGTAAAAAAAATATGAAAACATTATATTGAATGCTAAATATCTTTAATCACCTTGTTTGAGCAATATTTGTTGGCTATAGCCTATCATTATAAATACAAAATTAACTCTATGGTTGATGAGGTAAATTAGGTTAAAAATAATGATATATGGGATAATGTTCAATGGAATAATAATAAAAATGTATCTGGAAAAGATAAATATTTATGAAAAAGATAAATGATCATGGGAATGCTGTTTGAAACGAGGTGATACATCTATATGAAGTTTAATATGAAGTTGAAAGAGTCTATATTGAAAAAATGGTTGCACAATTTTTATAACTGGAGGCCATAAGAATGTTCCTTATCGTAGCATTATATAGAAAATGAAAAATATATAAGATGGATATAAACTCAGCCTTTTTGAATGATGAGATTGATTATGAATTGTGTAATGATAATCTTGAGTGTTTTTTTTAAATCATAATAATAGATAAAATGTAATTAAATTAAATACAATTATATATAAGTTAAATCAAACCATAGGGGCCTGATACTCAAATCATGATGGTATATTGAAAGAGATAAGATTCACCTAGGGGTAAGTTGATAGTTATATATACATATAAGAAATTAAATTAGTTAAAAACATTATTGTATATATTTTTATGAAATTATATTTTTAAGTTACCAAGGAAATACATGGATATGATTTTGTGAATAAATAAATAAATAAATTGGGATGTTCATTCCTAATAAGATAAGACACTTCTTGGGGTTACAAGTCCTAAAAAATGAAATTTTATTTTATTATCTAAATAAGAATATTCTATAGAACAATAGAAGAAGATTCAAATGGAGGATTTTATGCCATTTTATAATCCAATTATAGTGGGGTTAAAATTATCAAAAAAAAATTGATGGTGTGAGGGCGAATCAACGACAACTGAAAAGGATGATTATTAAGATGATTTTTCGTAGATCTTCTGGAAAAAATATTTTTTATAATGTAACTTTCTGTAAAAAATATCAATGTAACCTAATGGATTCTCATCTTATAGATGCTGATGGATTCTTTCGGTATATCAATAAATCCATCACCTTTAGTATTTCATACAAGAATAAACAATAGTTGGTTTTTTTTCTCAATTTAATGATTTTGATTAGGGAGGTGAATGTGGGGTTAATTTTTCCCATCAAGTATAATCTTTATAATTGGAGATATCTCTTTGAGTTTTAACTATAATAAATAATCCTCAGTAAGAGTCAATAATATATAGGCTGAATATGTTGGTACAACTAGTTCTTGAACTAAAATAATCATGATAAAGGAGAAGGTTGATGATTTGATTATCGAATCTGAAGGAAATATACCACTTTAAAAAAACTATACAATACTGAGGAAAAAAACAGAAATAAAAATTCATTTCATTAAAGAGATAGTTTATAATGTGTGAGGACCAAGATGCAGATGAAGGTGTTTCATGTTGTATTTTGTTTCCAATGAATGTTTTGAAGGAAGGAAATCACTTAACTTTGTTTCAAGAAACAACCATGGGATTGATAAAAATTTATAATCACGGTGGGATTGATTAAAATCATGAATCACTATAGGATTTAAAAAAATTGGAATCATGTTCTATAATGAATTAGACTTAGTGTGATAATCCATCATAATGAGAAGAAGATGTTTGGAAAGAAGTGTTCATTTTGTTGGAGAATCAAGGTCTGAGTGAATACAATTTTTTAAATGTGATTATTATTTTCATATTTGTAATTCACATAAATCTTCATTTGAATGGATAATTTGTGATGTAATCTTAATGGGAGAATGGAAGAGTGAAAGAGACTCTTTCAATTCGAAAATATTTATATCCAGATTTTTCATATCCAGGTGGCAGAGAGAAATAATTGATATCGATTGTTTTTCAAAAAAATCTAATATGGGTGAAAGAAAATGAAGGTGGTGGTGATTTAAATTGCAATGCTGATTTACTATAGAATTTTTTTATCTATCAAAACCCTTACTTAAAGATCAACATTATGGTAATCATCCCCATATCAATCGAAAAGGTGGTATCGATAAAAATATGGTATTGATTGGAAAGGGTGGTATGGTTTGAAAATGATGGTACTAATTTACTATAGCTTCCTGTTTTCCATCGGATGATATAAAAACAATTTTTAAGTAGGCCAATTATACTTAGAAAGATCGTACACTGTATATCATAATCATGATGAGTAGAATGGTTGTTTGAATTGCTGAAGGGAGAGATAGGTGAACTTGGATTTACTATGAAATTTCTTTTTCATGTGTGATAAGAGAATAAGAGAATAATATGGTTTGCATTTGAATTGGGTTGGGATAATAAGTGATGTAGGTGATCAACCATGTATTGAAAAATTTCAAAAGGGTTGAATTACTCTATTTGGATGTGTTTTTTAAAGAAAATATACTACTGAATGATTTTTTAAGGGGGATATTAACTTTTAAATAAAATATTTTTATTCAAATTAGTTCTCACTATTGAAAAAACGGCCTATACCCACGGTTCAAAACCATGGGTATAACCACAAAACTGTCGGTATAGCCTATACCCACGGTTTTGGGGACCGTGGGCTGGAACGGTATCGGTATAGGTGTCCTGCCACCGTGTCACTGAAACATAGCAAATTGACACTATGTCAATGGCTTTTACCCACAGTTTCCAAACCGTGGGTATAGGTCCTAAAATATTGCAGGCGCCGAGTTTCGATCCCGCAACCTCTTCGTTGTAAACACCACATCTAACCACTAACCTAACATCACCTATATGTATATATATATATATAGTTAAATATAGTTATAAAAACCATGGTTATAGAAGGAAGAACTGTGGGAATAGGGTTCCCGTCAAAAAAATTTCCTTCCCGTGGAAAAAAAAAATTTCCCGCGCACACAAAAGTTACCTATACCCACGGTTTTTCATAACTGAGCGTATAAGTATTTTATCCCAGAGCTATCCCCATGGTTTTCCCCAAAACCGTGGGGATAGGTACCCCTATAACCAAGGTTTTGGGAAACCGTGGGTATATGTCACTTTTCAGGACCTATCCCCACGGTTTTGGAAAACCCTGGGGATAGACCCCCCCCTATACCCACGGTTTTGGAAAATCATGGGTATAGGTCCTAAAAAGTCACTTATACCCATGATTTACCAAAACCGTGGGTATAAAGGGGGGGGGGGGGGTCTATCCCCATGGTTTTGGGGAAAATAGTGGGGATAGGCCCCTTTTCCAGCAGTGGCTATGAATTTTATTCATCAATTGAATTGAGAAAATCAGTCTCAGATGATCAATCCCATGTATTACTCATCAATTAAAATTTGAATGAAAATTGAAATGGTATTTTAGAAAAAAAATAGGTGATGATTGTAGAAGATTAAAAAATAATCGATAAGAATTTATGAATCCATAATTGAGGTTGTATTTCAGTAGAAATTCAAATTTGTATTAGTTTTTTTGCGTGGGAATGTTTTAGGGATTCCCGCTCAAACCATTTTTGGGTCACCTATAAATGGAAAAAATTATAGTTTACTTGATTGATGAAGGGTTACTATTAATCATAATAGAGAGTGAAGCTCCGAGTTTTCAGTGGGATAAATTGATACCATTTTGGTTTGTGTTGAATATATTTCAAAAGGGATTAAGACAAGGTTGCAGCGATTGTTTTTGACTAATCATCATACTCAAGATTCACTGTTCTTAGTGATCATCTTATTCATACTGTCAATTGTATTTGACTGATTTTGGTATCAAGATAAGTTCATCAGAACAGGGTTTTCTTACTATGTTTTACCACACATGGAATTTCTAGACAGTGGAAGAATTGTATTCTAGATTAAAATGCCGTCTATTCATTTCAATTGTATTCTATCGGAAAGTCAGAGTGAAGGAATTGTTTCAATGAAAATCTGAATCAGAAAAATAGGTCTGAGAAAATAAAACTCATAAAATATAATAATTAGTGTTTCATAATAATTTATAGGTGGTTATTACCTTTATTATGGGTAATTAATTGATGAATTGTGTTTCAATTGAATACACTTGATGAATTTGAAAGAAGTGCAAGTAACATGGTTTATTACAAAAAAAATTGTTTTACCCTATATGTTAAGAGGGTGCACATGCAGTAGTGGGGTTGTTTTATAGTGTTTCATGATTGAATGTATACATCCTAGTTATTGTAATCCATGGATTGTTTTCTAGTGGGTGCTATGGTATTGGATCATTTCCAAACCATACCAAGGATGTACCTATTTTTATTGAATAGTTAACCTTGTAAAGATTTCTATTCAAATGGATGTATGGATTGAATTTTATACAGTAGAAAATTGTATATTTAACTAGAGGTGAAGGTTTTATCAATTGAAAAAGAAAACATAAAAGAAAAAGAGTATCACTGATTCTCCCCCTCCCTCTCTCAGTGATAAAATCATCCTCACTGGGTACTTACAAGTGGTGTCAGAGGGAGGATTCCTTTTATATTCTTCGCTGATAGAGAATATGAATTGATTGAAAATTAAAGGTATTACAGTCTTTTATTAAAATAATTATCATATGTTGAAATATATAATGATTAATTGTCTTATTTCATTCAGTTATGATGTTCTTGAAGCTGCAATAGTTGGGTTTCGACCCATTGATGAAAAGGCCCCACTTACACTTGTTGATAAGAAGAATCTTGAGAATGATGGGAGGGTGAAGAATGTAATACTATCAAAACATTCTGAAAGTTAATTCTTAAGTGTAAAAGTTATTTCCACAACCAATGGTATATGGGATAGATTAAAAACATATATAATTAAAATTAAAAAGTAGTGAAAGAAAGACATCAAATCTGGTGATTGAAGTATGAAGAGTTGAAGATGGGTTAACAAGAATCAGTTGGGGATTTATTTACTTTAGTGAATGATATAGTGAGTACTATTATATTTCTTGGTAAAAATATGGATGACTCTATAGTTTTTTAAAAGATATTGAGATTCTTACTATACAAATTTAATGAAAAAGTTTCCTCATTGGATGAAAATGATCCTGAAACATTATCTATTGATGATTTTCATATCACTCTTATTACTTATGAAATGAGAAGCGAGGAAACTATGATGAGAAGAACAAAAGTTTATAGATAAATTTCCTTCAAAGATCTGAAGAAAGAAAAGTCAAAGAATATTCCTTCTAAAGAAGATGATGGTGATTCGGAATCTAAAATGAGGTATGTAAAAATCTCAAGGATATTATATCCTTATTTTCTAAAAATATTAAATGTTGTATAGGGGTATAATTGGAAACATCCCATGACGTGTTTAGAATGTGGAGGCATTGGTCACCTTGCAGATAATTGTCCTCTATGTATAAATGGAGAGGATAGTGATGATGAAGAATCAAAGCTAAGAATATTGTTCAAGAAACATGGTGATAAATGGAAGTTAGGGAAAGATAAGAAATTCCAAATATCCTATAGAAGACGTTTCATATATAAAGATGAAGATGAAGAAGGATGTGATGTTGAATCCAAAAAATCTGTTGAGTATGGTATTGATAAACATTTTATTGTAATTGTGAATGATGAAGAATACAGAAGATGTTGTTATGAGGAAGAAGAAACAAAACTCCTCCTGAATTCCATTTTAAATAAGAATTGAAATAATTTTTCAGAAAGATCAGGAGACTCAAAATGAAAAAAATTGTTGGAATATAAATTCTCAAGAAACCATGAATGTTTTTATGCTGAGAAAGTAAAGCTGGTAAAAAATATTGATGATCTAAATAGTACTTTTGATGATGAAAATAATCATAATGATCATTTGGAAGTGACGCTTAAGGAAAAATAAGAAGAGTTGGATGTTTTCCAACAAATAATATTAGAAGCTGAATTGAGAATCTAAAGATTCCAAAACTATATCACTAAGGTTGGTGAATGTTCTCAAAAGGAATATCTGACAAAGTTTCAACAAAAGATACATTCAAAGGGTGATATAAATAATGGAATTTTTTCTAAAAAGATGAATATTGGGAAGGTTATTTATGTGGACAAACCAAAGAATTTATATATTACAAAACTTCCTGGATATGGAATAATTTCAAATACATCTAATTCTATTATAGATGAAATGAATAAGGAGAATCTTATTTATGGTGAAACTGTTGATGGGTCAAAAAATAACAAAAAGAATGTGGATGAAAAATGTATTCAAACATTTGATCATTATGGAGGTTTCATAGAAAAATAATCATTCTATGAGTATTTTTGGTATTGTGGTAGATTCAGTCACATTGAAATTAGGTGAAAGTTGAATCAACATAATCACTATTATATCCTTATCTATGAAAGGTATATCTGGAGGGATAGTCATTATCCTCAATGAAATAATAATTATAAGGTCATAGAAAAGAAATATTAAAAGAGTGGAATGAATATTGATAATAGGTTCCAACCCCTAGAAACTATTTGTGAAAGATGGGAATAACCTGGACACCTTTCAAAAGGACGCCGTGTTTTGTTAATGGCTCAACAAAAGATTCTCAATTCACCAAATACTAAGGTAAAGAGGGAAAATAAAGGAGAAAAATATATTTTTTGCTGAAACTACATTGAATACCACAAAAGAATAAAGAATCTTGATTCTTGAGAGTGGGTGTTCCTCGCACAAGACTGGAGACGTGAAAATATTAAAGGATATGAATGATTTTAAAGAAGGAATAACGGATTTTTTAAATGATTAATAATTGAAAATGAAAATTTTTCGGTCAACCATCATTAGAAAAAAAAAGATGAAATCTATGAATACATTTTATGTTGATGGGATGAAATAGAATTTGATAAATGTTTCACAACTGTGTGTTCAAGGAAAAAATGATATACTAAAGAAAAATATATTTTTTGTGAAAAGTTAAGAAGATGGGAGGAGTGTTACAATAGGTCAAAATATGATAGATATTTTGTTTAAGGTTTTTGATTTACAGAACTATTGTTACATGATCATGGTGGAAAAGAATTCGTTGTGGAATAAAAGTAATGGGCACATGTGTCAGAGAGTCCTGAACATGCTATCTAAGAGAAACAGTGTTCGACATATTCTTGATTTTCCAAAAAGAATAGATTGGTGTGGCAATATCTTCTCGAAAGATAAAAATTATAAATTCTATGCATAATAATGTTGATATTTGTTCAAAACAACCTTGGAGCTGATACATTCTGATATATGTCGGCCAATGAGAAAACAATAAAAAAATAGAGAAAATAAATTCATTACTTCTATCATGTATATGAAACACAAATCAGATTCTTCGAAAATGTTTAAATGTTTCAAAAGAAGAGAAGAAATGGAATTTGAGCATTCTATGATGAAGTTACAAATAGAAAATGGTAGCGAATACAGAAATAAATGGTTTGAAGACTATCTTGAGAAGCACAAAAATCTGCATCAATATAGTTCCCCATACACTCCCCAACAAAGTGTGGTTGTTGAAATAATGGACAGATGATTGGTGGAAATTAGATGAATAATGTTACTTGAAATTGGCCTTTCATGTTACAATTAGAGACAAGCCCTGCAAATTGGTGTTTACTTTCAGAACCGGTGTTTCTCTAGTCCTCAATCAGGTATGTCTCCCTAAAATTTTGTTATGGATAAAACCCATTCTTAAATAATTTTAATTTTTTTTGGGTTTCCATGTGTTATAAATAAGAAAGGTGGAAATTATATAAATTTTGAGCAGAGAGGTGAAGATGGGATCATTTTTATCAATGCCCTAGAATGAAGAGGTCATATATGCTCCAGCAAAACAATAAAGATAATTGTTGATTCATTTGATGTGAAAGTGATTGAAAATGAATAGGAAGGTAAACATTAACAAGGAGTCATGGAAGTTGAGAAAGGTGAAGAAAAAATTCTGATAAGGATACAAACAATGGTATTCCTTCATTAAAAGAAGAATTAGACTCACCTATTTCAAGTGAGGAAGATGACTCTTTAATAATTAATCTTTTAATGAGGAAATTAGTGGAAGATCATAATATAATTGGTGATAACCATCCAAAGGTTCAAAACAAAATAACAAAAATGTTATCACACATACTTCATTGTATTTAAAAGTGACATAAAATGATGTAAAAGATTCTTTTGAGCATCTAGAATGGGTTCAAGACATGAATGAAGAATTAGATCAGATTGAAAAGAGTAATACATGGAAACTCATACCTAATAATAAAAACAAAAAAATCATTGGAAAAAAAGGGTATTCTAGAAAGAGCTTAATGAATAAGGAAAGGTTATTAAAAAAATGAAATATTTCTTTGCAATGGGAATTCTCAGATTGAAGGAATTGATTTTAATGAAACCATTTCTGTAGTGTCAATAATAGAGACAATTATAATCTTTCATAATATTATTGCAGAATGGTGCCATAATATCATTCAAATGGATGCTAAATCCACATTAATAAATAGTTGTTTTGAAGAGGAGGTTTACATTGAACAACATTGTGTATTTGTTTTTGGGAAAGATGAATTTTATGTGTGAAGTTTGAAAACATTCTTATACGGGCTAAAACAATCTCTAAGGGGAAGGTATTCCAAATTGGATAATTTCTTAAGGAATATGAGTTTTAGGAAAGCAATAGTGGATAAAAATATGTATATTAGAGAAATTAAAGATCATTCCGTCGTTATTATTGTTCATGTCGATGATATTATCTTTTTTGGGATTGAAGAAAGAAGTTGTGGATGATTATTTGAAGAGATAAGGAAGGGATTTGAAATGTCCATGATAGGGTAAATGAAATACTTCCTTGGGTTTTAAATTGTTTAAAATAAGGAATAAATTTTCTATACCAAAAATAGTATATTAAGGAACATTTCAAGAGGTTCGGCCTGGGAAATTAAAAACAAGTTTCCAAACCAATTTCAATGGGAACAAAACTGAGTATAGATAGAGATAGAGAAGAAGTGGATTAGAAAGAGTATCAGAAGGTAATTGGTATCCTATTTTATTTGACTGCCTCAAGAAATGACAATGTGTATATTGTTACCATCAGTGAAATATTTCATAGTGCTTCAAAAGAATCACATATTATTTCCATAAAAAATAATTCTCAGATACATCAAAGGAACAATAAAATTAAGAAATAGGTATTACAACTCAAATAGAATTAATTTGTTTGGTTATTCATATGAATATTGTGAAGGAAATGTTGATGATAGAAGATCCATATATGGTGATGTAATCTTTATTAGAAGTAATTGTATTAACTAGAATTCAAAGAAATATATTTTAGTAACCATCCATACAGCTGAAGCTGAGTATGTTTCTTCCACTCAAGATGCTACTCTACTCTTTTGGATGATACAATAATTGGAAGACTTACTTATTGAAGTGAAGTTACCCATTATCTTGGGTTTTGATAATCAAGGTATAATCAATCTCACCAAGAATACAGTTCACCGTTATCATTAAAAGGATATTGATATCAAATAGCATTTTATCAAAAATTGTGTGGAGAATAATTAAGTTTATCTTTAATATGATTCAACATTGGAATAAGTTGACCAAATTATTACAAAACCATTACCGAAATAATCATTCTCAAAATTGAGGTTGAACATGGATGTCCAATCTATTTCTCTTTAATGATGAGTTTTTTGTTTCTATCCCCTCTCTCATATTACATTTGGATCGTTTTGTTAAGAGGTGGAATTTTATTGTCCCATAAATCAATCCAAGTGATGCATGTAAAAAAGTGGAGGTTTGTGTAATCTCTGAATTCGGCATTGTTTAGTGTGTGAACTATTATAATTGTTTGTTGGATTGGTTGTAGGAATGAATTTTTTTATTCATTAGAGGTGGAAGAAGTGATGAGAAAGAAAGATGATGATGTTTTCATAATCACTAAATTGTGATAACATGGTATTACTGTTAATGAATCTTGTTTCAAACAATGATTTAGCTTACATTACCTTCAAATTATTGATATGTAATCCATTTCGTGAGGATACAAAGATCAGTGAATTATGAATCTTGGATGACAAAAAATTCCAAAAGGGAAGATTGTTAGGTACAAGATGACGATGAAGGTGTTTTGTGCGGTCTTTTGTTGTCAATGTATGTTTTGAATGAAGTAAATCACTTCACATTGTTAATGGAGACAACTATGGCATTGATAAAAAATCTGATTCATTGTTGGACCAGAAAAAAAAAAGAATCACCATGGGATTAAAAAAAAACCAGACCCATGTTCAATAAAGAATCAAACCCACTGTGATAGTCCATCATAAAGAGAATAATAACTTTTGAAATAAGTGTTTTATTAATAGAATCACGGTCATCATGACTACAATGTTTTAAATCTGACAATGATATGTTACTTTTCATTTCACATAAATCATGAGTTGAATATAGAACTGGTGATGCAAGCTTGATGGAAGAATTGGCGAGTGAAAGTGATGTTTCCAATCCGTAAAAGTTCATATCCTGGTGGTATAGAGAATGAAGTGATACCATTTTTTTTTGAAAACAATTATATCCTGGTCAGAGAAAATGAACGTCATACCAAGGAAGGTGGTGCTGATGAATGTGGTACTGAAGGAATGTGTTATTGATTGAAATTGGTTCCAATTGAAATAGTGATTCTGATTTACTGTAGAATTTTTTCCATCAACCCCTTACTTAATGATCAACATCTAGATTATTGTACCCGTATTGATAGAAAATTTGGTATTGATAAAAAATGTGGTATTGATTGAAAAGGTAGTATATATTGAAAAGGTTTAAAAAAATTTACTATAGAATTACGTAATTCATCAGATGATACAAAAACATTTTTTACAAAATACAATAATTATTAGAAAGATTGTAATCTTTATATCATAATCATGTTGCGTTTAATGGTTGTTTGAATTTATGAAGGAAGAGAAAAGTGAACATAGATTTAATCACAAATTTCTTTTTCAAGTGGACCAATAGAAGAGCAAAAAAATATTCTTTTTATTTTCATTGGGTCAGGATAAGAAGTGATGAAGGTGATCAAAAATATAGTCAACCATTTCAAAATAGTTGAATTACATATTTTGGATGAGTTTTAGGAAGAAAATAGATTGCTGAATGATTTTTAAAGGGGAGAATATCATTAAAATACAATATTTTTATTAAAATTGATTATATGAATTGTATACATCAATTGAATGGAGACAATAAGATTCAGATGACAAGACCCATGTATTACTCATCAATTGAAATCACACGTATAATTGAAATGAAATTTTAAATTAGAAGAGGTGAAGATTATAGAAGATTTGAGAAGAAATGAAAAAACATGAAGAAGTCATTATTAATTAGATATTTCTTGTGAAATTCTAATTTGAGAGAATTTAAGTCATCCGGATTGATTTTGGGATTCTTGCCAAAACATATTGTCTATCACCAATAAAAGGGAAAAAGTATATTGTACTTAACTGATGATGGTGTACTATTTATCATAGTAGAGAGTGAAAATATGAGTTTTCAGTGAAATAAAGTGATACGTTTTTATTTTGTATTGAATGAATTTTAATAGGGAAGAAGAAAGGGTTGAAACAATTATATTTAGTTGATCATAATATGCAGTATTCATTTCACTCAGCAGATCATCATATTCATCTTATCAATTGTATTCAGCTGATTTTGATATTGGGATTAATTAATCAGAATAGGCTTTTTGTTTTTGGTTTTTTTGTACTGGGAATTTCCGGGCTAAGGAATAATTTTATTGTGGATTGAAGTGGCGCTGATTGTAAAGACCCGAAAGTCCTGTGGTAATTTTTATCTTAAATACATGGGAATTTTATGAGTCCGTATTTTCTGACAGCTCCTGATTCCAAGGACCATTGTGCCTAGAATCAATTTCTGAAGTTTTGTTTGGGTACTTTCAGTAAACATACATGTGGGATTTTATATCTTTTGAATAGGTGCTCGGAATTGAAATACGAGGAAACCGATAAACTCACAGCGCCGGTATTCGCTTAAGGAGACCTTTAAAACAGTTGCGTTTTGTCGAAAGTGGAAGATAATTTTGGGGGTTTTCTAAAGAAATTAAATAAAAATATGACTAACATATTGATATATAGGGGGTGGTTAAATCCTCCAAAGTGAAGTTAGAGGTGGAGCCCACCCACACATAACCTTCCATGGGAGGATATTATGTGGTGGGGCCCACATGAGATCAACCCCCTTAAACTCCCCTTTTGAACCCCTTGAACTCCCCACTAAAAGGGGAAACTCTTGGACTTCCCATTAATGTGCCAACACTCCCTTGTAAATAATTTTCCCTTGAAATTCTTTCCAACTCCATGCATTTAATTAAGTGAACAAACATAATTAAATTGAATTATTTTGAACTCATGCCAACCACTAAAATAAGGGATAAGCTTATTTTATTTTCGTTGGCATAAGATTTATTGGGAGAACTAAGGAGAGGAAGAGATCTTGGTAGAGCTTGGAGAATCCTTGGAGGAAGTTCTCGACGGAGAATCATTCATCCAACGAGGAACTTGAAGAACACGAAGAACCTCTCCAACGACCTCCATCCACGTTAAAGGAGTAGACGTCGCCCAAGAAGAATGTCACCAATGATGTCGCTTCTTCCTAGGATGCACCCTGAAGTCAATGAAATGACGCCGTCCTCAATGAACAAACATAGAATCAAGATAAGGGGAATTTGGATTATTTCTACGTATGAATTATATCCTCCATCTTCGAAGTTTAATTTGGTTTTCCGGTTTCCAATTGATATCACCTAATGCGGAGGGTACAGGATGATCAAACATGGCCTGATGCCCCTCCATTTAATATTATTTTGATGACGATGGAGGAGAAGTTGAATGGACATGGTATTGTCACACCACGGCTGACAAAAGGGGTTCGCGGCCATTCGGGCTGTGGGGGCCGGAAGAGGTGGAAGCGCCGGCGACCGGAGGCGGCAACAGCGGCCACTCGGGCCGCCCAATCCGCGGGATAACTGACCGGCCGCTCCGGCTGGTCCACATGTAGGAGATGTGGTGCACGAAGTCACCGCGTTGGGGGAGACCACGACCCACGTCCACGGGCCGCTTGGCTAGAAGAACGGGCCGACCGTTTTCTGGCCGGGCTGGGGAACCACAGTGCATGCAGGCACCGCATGGAAGAGGGCGTCGCACGCGTCCACGGGCCACTCAGGTGGGAAAACTGACTGGCCACATGCCAGCTGGGCTGGACAACCGCGGCACCCGCTAACGCCGCGTGGGAAGAATTGCGGCCCGCAGCGCGAGGCTCGTGCACCGAGACGAACCGCCCGGCTATGGCCGACCGGGCAGAGGAGGAGGCGGCGCCATTTGGTACTGCCGGGCGAACCAGACCGGCCTGCAGTGCAGGCTGGGTCCGCAGGTGGGCTGCGCCCCAATGGGCCAGGTCGACCCCCAGCCGGGTTGGACCCGCCATGATGGGTCGGGCCGACCCACTAGCCAACTGGGCTTGACGGGTCGGGTCCGTCTTCTCTTAAATGAGAATAACTCCTAGACTGCGCATCCGATTGACGTGCCTTCTACGGCTCTGGGACCCTCACAACGCAGCGGTCCTTTTGGGATAGTCTAAGTGAGTTTTGGAAAATTTTTGAAAATGGTCGGGTTTGGATCGAGCGTAAATCCAACCAGGAACCTAGAACGGAAGTGCCAACAACTCTCAGACCGGGCGTCCGATTGATGCGTTGTCTATCGCGTTGAGTTCCTTCTGATGAGACGGATATATGGGATACATCAACTCATGACTTTGTGATAGATAACGTATAAACACTTTGCTTGAGGAGCGGAACCTCCTGGAATCAAGTGTGCTGTGTGGGGGAACCCTTGAGCTGGCTGTGTCGACTTCGGTACCGAAATCCTACATGGGTTCCACAACGACGACCACTGTACCGGAATCCTCTGTGGGTTTGACATTGATTTCTACTGAACCGGGATCCTCCATGGGTCCGACAGTTCTGACATCTGTTCCTGTATCATGTGTGGGTCTGACAGAATAGTTGGTCATGTATCCTGTGTGGGTTCGAAAGCATAGATGGTCCAGTATCCTGTGTGGGTCCGACAGCTTAGATGAATTAGTGACTACATCTGATCATCTCTATCACTCTATGAAATATTATACCTATGTGAGATTATTCTTGACGTTACTTCCTCTTTGTACTGGGTTTTTCCTAGACTCGAGAGTTGGAGTTGAACTATGATTGGTGACATAGGTATATGTATGGGCGTATACCTAAGTAAGGTTGGTTGATACTTCATGATTGTATCTTTCTTTGTGGGTTATCCTTGATAGATATTATGAGAACATGAGGGTCTTAGGGTCCATAATAGGTATCGTTATTCTCACCCTTACATGGGCTGTGCCCGCACTTCGGTGTGTTGGTTTTTGATGAATGACTACACTTATCGAGGTAGAGAGTTGTAGAGTTGTACGGTACCCAAATGTGGACCACATGGCGAGACATATACGAAGAGGACGGACAGACCTGGGGTGCTGAGGAGGAAATATGTACCCACCCATCAGTTGGTATTCCTGGATGACAACTCAGTAGTTGTTGTTTTACCTTTCTATAGTTGTACTAGTTTTACAGTTTTTGTACTTTACTGTTGGGCTTGTATTTCCGACCCCTTTCCTTTCAGCACTTCCTTTTGTATATAGTTTTACTTAGTGTTTACTTCCAGTTGCACGATCTGTTGTTTTTTTACTTATTAAAGGTAATGCCTTCCCTTTTTATTAGGATTATGCCTTTGGTGCCAGTCGCCAGCCCCTGACCTATGGAAAGAAGGCTTGGGGTAGTCACAACATTGGCCCGGAGGATGGGTCATGACAAATTGGTATCAGAGGAGTCAGTTCTACCATAGATCTTGGACTCTACTTCCTTTAACAGTAATATTGTTAAGTGTTTTAGGTGTGTTATCAGTTTAGGGAAACCGGTGTATGTGCGGCGGCCGATGTATCCATACACTAGGACTCTGACTTCTGATATGCGACTCAGTGCACAAAAACACTAATTTCATGTGTGTTTCCTTTGAAAAAGTTTTCATCATGATTACTTTGTGTCAGCTCACCAGGTATACTGTTTTAACCATGGAACACCTATTTCTTTTCAGGATGGCCCCATGAAGGTATCTATCTTGGGTTCTGAGTCACGAAAGAGACGGTTTCACACCGAGCGACGAGGCCTCGATGCAGGGCCCCATCACAGCGAAGGTACCAGCGGTACCACTACCCGCTGGGCCACCGATTCCACTAGCTTCTGTAGTAGAGAGTGCAAGCCAGATAAGAGCGTTGCACGAGTTCTAGCACTAGAGGCCACCTAAGTTTCGGGGAGAGACGGACCCACATACAGCTGAGGATTGGCTGGAGGCTATCGTGAGAGTTTTCAGATAGGTAAGGACACCAGCCAACCTCGTGGTGATCCTTGTCGCGAGTATTCTGCATGCAACAACAGGTAGATGATAGCGCCTGATCCTCTAGGTTAATGACAAGACATCATTACTCTAGACAGACATCGAGAGTCTCTTCCGCTTATAGTTTTTCCAGCCACCCTTCATGCGGTGCAGATTCATGAGTTACTTCATCTACAGGAGGGAAGTATGATAGTAGCTCAGTACTCAGCGAGGTTCACTAACCTCTCCCGCTACTCCACATATATGTTACGAGACCCTTTCTTCAGGGCCTGAACCTTTGAGCAGGGACTCAGGAACAAGATCAGGGCTTCGACGATTCCCCTCAGCATTTCGACGCTGGCGAGGGTGCTAGAGCGAGCCCTTCTAGTGGAGAGTTTCCTTGCTGAGCAGACACCAGTAGAAAGACCCAACACTGGGCGACAAGTAGAGGAGTCTTATCCAGCCAGTAGTAGACAAATATTTTAAAGGTCCAAGTAGACTAGGCCATCAGGTTTGTGACCCCAGGATATAGGTTCGGTTTTGCGGGGCACACGAGACAGAGCCAACTATACGAGGAGCAGGCAGTGCTGTGCATGCGGCGGGCAGGGCCACATGGCTCATGACTGTCTGACCTGCCATGGAGATGAGCAACAGAGAAAAGAGGCACCTACCAGGTAGAGGCAGAGGTTCAATCGTGGTTGTACGCCTAGAGCAGGAGGACATGGCAGAGGATCTTTCCGAGCAGCTGGTGGTGGAGTAAGTTTCAAGGCTCTACAACTGACACCACCAGAAGGTCCACCCCGACCACAGGGAGCTGGCGGAAAGAGATGGGCTTAGATCCAGGCAGTGGAGGCCTACGACCACGACACACCTGATATGATTCGAGGTACTATTTTTGTCTACTCCACCCTTTCTGCAGTACTTATAGACACATGTGCGAGTCATTATTTTATTTTTACTACCCTCGTTCGGAGCTCGGAGATTCCGACAGATCTATTGGCTCGATCCATACAGCTAGAGACTCCTACGGGAGCAGACTCGATGATTACGCACTGGTGCCAATAGTGTGAGCTTACCCTAGGAGGTGAGATCTTTGACTGGGATCTTATTGTTGCAGCGTCGAGGCATTAGGACGTCATCTTTGGTATGGATAGGTTATCCACAGTTCATGCTCAGATTGATTGTATTAGGTGAAAAGTATTGTTTATCCGCACGGATGAGACCAGGTTCACCTTCACCAGTGATAAGGGAGCCTTTGCAGCACAGAATGGACTTACACAGGGGAGGGGGCAGCCGATCACACATCAGTTGGCTAGTCACATCATTATAGTAGTTGATGTGCGGAGTCTGAGTTTTCCTGTTGTGTTAGATCAGTATGTGGATGTTTTCCATGACGATGTTCCAAGACTACCTCATCACATAGAGGTAGACTTCTACATTGACCTGTATCCCGGGATGACACCGATATCTACTCCAGCATATCAGATAGATCCCACCAAGCTTTGTGAGCTGTGGGTACAGCTGGAGGACTTGCAGGGGAAGGGATTTATCTGACCCAGTGTTTCACCTTGGGAATCTCCGATTTTGTTCTCCATGAAGGAGGATGGGAGCTTGCGACTGTGTGTGGACTACCGTCACCTGATCCAGGTGACCGTGAAGAACAAGTACCCACTTCCAAGTATTGACGACCTCTTTGAATAGCTCAAGGGAGCACGATGGTTTTCGAAGATCGACCTTAGGTCAGGATATCATTAGCTCAGAGTTCAAGATGAGGATGTGCAGAAGATGACCTTCAGGTTTCAGTATGTCCACTACGAGTTCTTGGTTATGACCTTCGACGTAACCAACGCTCCAGCAGTTTTCATGAGTCTCATGAACATGATCTTCTGAACATACCTCAATTGCTTTGTCATAGCCTTGATCGACGACATACTGATCTACTTGACTACTGAGGAGGAGCACGCCTACCATTTACGGGTAGTACTGGAAACACTCTGAACGAAACATATTTTTGGTAATCTCTTGAAGTGATAGTTCTGGATTCGAGAGGTTCACTTCGTGGGACACGTCATCTCAGAGGTTGGAGTTGCAGTGCATCCAGGGAAGATCGAGGGAGTACTTTCTTGGGAGACACCGAGGAGTGTGATAGAGGTATGGAGTTTTCTAGGACTGGCTGGGTACTATCGAAGAATTGTGCCAGACTTCTCAAGAGTTGTAGAACCGCTTTCGACATTGAATAAGAAGGGTAAACCCTTCATGTGGTCAGAGAGATGCCAGAAGAGCATGCAGGAGCTAAGGCCGAGGTTGACTAGTGCGCACATCCTGAGGCTACCGGTGGAGGGCGTAGGGAACGTAGTTTACTACGATGCATCAGGGACTAGACTAAGGTGTGTGTTGATGCAGGAGTGAGCAGTGATCGTGTATGGTTCACGATAGTTGAGATAGCACGACAAAAACTACACTACCCATGACCTGGATTTAGCAGTAGTGGTCTTATCCTTGAAGATGTGGTGGAACTATTTGATGGGCGAGCATTTTTCAGTCTACTTTGACAACCATAGCCTCAGGTACATCTTCTCGCAGAAGGACCTTAACCTAAGATAGTGATGATGGATCATGTTTCTCCAGGACTATGACTTTGAGATAGTCTATACTATTGTGATGGGGAATGATTTAGCAGATTATCTTAGTAGGAGAGAAGGCATCCAGCTACTAGAAGAGGCAACAGAGCAGCTAGCCACCATGTAGATATCATTTATGGATAGAGATGGTGCAGCCTTTCTACAATCACTCATAGTCACTCCTCCACTTCTTCAGTGAGTTAGAGAGGCACAACGTCGGGATGTTGACTGTGAGACTCGACGTGCTCAGATATCCAAAGGTCAGGCACCTGATAGATTTTCTGAAGGTGGGGAGCATGTCATCCTCTTTAGAGGATGTTCCTTGGTACCAGTTTCACTATAGGAGGGGGTGTCGAGGTAGATCCACACTTCCCCTCTAGTGGTTCATCCAAGACTGGCGAAGTTGTATCAAGACATCAAACGAAAACACTGGTGGCCAGGTATGAAGAAGGCAGTTTCAGAGTTTGTTTCACGATGGCTCACTTGTTAGCAAGTGAAAACTGAGCACCAAGTTCCAGTAGGCTTGGTTCATCCCTTAGAGGTCCCAGAGTGGAAGTGGGATGGTATATCCATGGATTTCATGATGGGGATTCCACATACATCCAGGGGTCACGACTCTTTCTGGTGATCGTAGACCGACTCACCAAGTCGGACCTATTCCTACCGATCATAGAAAAGGGATCAGTATGGAGCATTAGACACTTCTACATACATGATATCGGGTGGATTCCTTTTGTGCCATCGATGATCGTCTCCGATCGAGATTCCTAGTTTCACATCCCGGCTATGGAAGGGGTTGTAGGAGGTTTTTGGGACGCAACATTACTTGAGAACCGCCTTCTACCCGTAGATGGATGGTCAAACAAAGAGGACCATTAAGACACTTCAAGATATGATCCGTGCATGCGTCCTCGAATTAGGTCATAATTGGGAGGATCACTTACCCTTGGAAGAGTTCGCATATAACAAAAAACTACCACTCCACCATTGGGATGGATCCTTACGAGGCACTGTACGGCCGACCTTCCAGATCACCTCCATGTTGGACTGACCCATGGGAGTCAGCACTTGTAAGACCAGAGATGGTGTAGGCTATGACGAAAAAGGTGCAGATCATCCTAGAGCAGATGAAGACTGCACAGAGCAGAAAGAAGTCCTATGCTAATAGGAGACGGAGAGCACCGGAGTTCGAGGATGGTGACCATGTCTTTCTACAGGTCTCGCCTCGATGTGGTATATAGAGATTTGGATGAGGCGGCATGTTTTCTCCGAAATTCATTGGAAAATTTCAGGTCCTCATCAGGGTAGACGAGGTGTCTTACTGCTTGGCTCTCCCACCTTAGTTACACCGGGTGCACGATGTCTTCCACATATCTCTGCTGAGGAGATACGTGCACGATCAGTCCCACATCATCGACCACGGGGAGTTGGACATCGATGACGGGGAGAAATTCTTGGAGGTTCCCCGGAAGATTGAGGATCGACAAGAGTGTGTCCTTCATGGACGGTCGATTCTTATGGTGCATGTTCGCTGGCAACACGAGAACCTTTAGGAGAGCACATGGGAGCGGGAGGCTCAGATGCATGCTCAGTACCCTCATTTGTCCCCTTAATGTGTGTTGTAGCTTACAGGGACGTAAATCCCTGAGGTGGGGAGAAATTAGAGAACTGGAAATCATGTGGAAAATTTTTTCTTTAATAAATTGGAATTTTACGAGTCCCCAGTTTTTGACGGCGCCTGATTCCGAGGCCTAATGTGCCGGGAATCAATTTTTGAAGTTTTTTCTGGGTATGTTCAATAACTGTATGTCAATGATTTTATATCTTTTGAACTGGTTCTGGGAATTGAAATCTGAGGACACCGATGAACTCACAGCGCCGGTATTCTCTTAAGGAGAACATTTACCACAGTTGTGTTTTGTCGAGAGCAGAAGTTAATTTTGGGGGTTTTCTAAAGAAATTAAATAAAAATATAACAAACATACTTTTATGTAGGTGGTGGTTAAATCCTCTAAACGGAAGTTAGAGGAGGGGCACACCCCCACATAACCTCCCATGGGAGGATATTATGTAGTGGGGCCCACATGAGCTCAACCCCCTTAAACCCCCCTTTTGAACCCCTTGAGCTCCACATTAATAGGGGAAACTCTTTGACTTCCCATTAATGTGCCAACACTCCATTGTAAATAATTAATTGAGTCCCTTGAAATTCTTGCCAACTCCATGAATTTAATGAAGTAAACCAACTTAATTAATTTGAATTATTTTGAACTCATAAAAACCATTAAAATAAGGGATATGCTTATTTTATTTAGGTTGGCATAAGCTTTGTTGGGAGAACTAAGGAGAGGAGGAGATCTCGGTAGAGCTAGGAGAACCCTTGGAGGAAGCTCTCGACAGAGAATCATTCATCCAACGAGGATTAGGAAGAACATGAAGATCTTCTCCAATGACCTCCATCCGCATTAAAGGAGTAGACGCCGCCCACGAAGAATGTCGCCAACGATGATGCTTCTTCCTCGGACGCACCTTTACATCAATGAAATGATGTCGTCGTCAACGAACAAACATCGAATCAAGGTAGGGGAATTTGGATTATTTATATGTATGAATTATATCCTCGTTTTTCAGAGTTTACTTTGGTTCGTCGGTGGCCAATTGATATCAAATAACGCGGAGGGCACGGGCCGAACAAACACGGCCCGACGCCCCTCCGTTGAATCTTATTTGTTGATGACGGAGGCGGAGTCGAAAGGGCACGATTCCATCGCACCACACCAAAAAAATAACCTCAGAGGACGAAAGGGGGTTTCAGCCATTCGGGTAATGGAAGACGGATTAAGTGGCAGCACTGGCGACCGGAGGCGGCGGCGGCAGTGGTGGCCACACGCCGGTGGCCGCTCGGTCCGCCTGGTCCACGGGACAACCTGTCGGCCGACCCAGCCTGTCCACGTGTAGGATCCATGACACACAAAGGCACTGCATGGAGGGAGACAGGGGCCAGCATTTGCGGGCCACTTAGCTGGAAGAACTGGCTGACCGTTTCCCGATTAGGCTGGAGATCCGCAACGCCCGAAGGCGCCGTGAGGAGGAGGACGCGAAAAGCATCCACGGGCCGCTCGGCTGGGAGAACCGTCCGGCTTCGTGATGACTGGGCTAGAGAACATCATCACCCACTAGAGCCACATGGAATGAACTGCGGTCCGTAGGGCAGTCCGCGTGCACCGGGCCGAAACGGTCGGCTACTAACGGCTGGGCAGAGGAGGAGGCAGCATCGCTTGGCATCGCCGGTCGAACCGGACCGGCCTGCAGCACAGGCTGGGTCTACTGGTGGGCTACGCCCCACCAGGCCAGGTCGACCCCCAACCGGGATGGACCCGCCGAGCCGGGTCGTGCCAACCCGCTAGTCTACTGGGCTTGACAGTCTGGGCTCATCTTCACTTAAATTCGAATAACTCCTAGAACGTGCGTCTGATCGAAGCACTGTCTGTGGCTCTAGGAACCTCACAATGAGGAGTTCATTTTCAGATAATCTAAGTGGGTTTGGGAACATTTGGAGAATGTCCAGGTTTGGATTGATCGTAAATCCAAATAGGCCCCTGGAATAGAAATTCTAATAACTCTCAGACCTCGCATTCGATTGACGCACCGTCAGTCGTGTTGATTTCCTTATGATGAGACGGAACTACGGGATACATAAACTCATGACATAGTGATAGTTGATGTATCGAAACTTTTCATGTGGAGTGGACCCTCCTGGAATCGAGCGTAGTGTGTACGGGAACCCTAGGTCTGGTTGCGACGACTTATGTACCAGAATCCTCCGTGGGTTCGACAGCATTGACCACTATACCAGAATCCTCCGTGGGTTCGACGGTGATGACTACTGAACCGGGATCCTCGTTGAGTCTGAATTTTATGACTTCTGTTCCTGTATCCTATGTAGGTCCGACAGAATAGCTGGTCCTGTATCCTGTGTGGGTCCGACAGCTTAGTTGGTCCCTTAGCCTGTGTGGGTATGATAGCTTAGATGAATCAGTGACTACATCTGATCATCACTATCACTCTACCAAAGATGTATACCTGTGTGAGATTAGACTTGACTTTATTGCCTTTGTGGACTGGGTTGTGCCTGGGATCGAGAGTTAGAGCCGAACTATGATTGGTGACTTTGGTATGTGTATGAGTATATACCTAGGTAAGGTTGGTTGATACTTCGTGATTGTATCTTTCTTTGTGGGTTATCCATGTTGGATATTCTGAGACCTTGAGGGTCTCAGGGTCCCTAATGAGTATCGTTATACTCACCTCTGCATGGGCTATGCCCTCACTTCGTTGTGTTGGTTGCAGGCGACAGACAACACTAATCAAGGTAGAGAGTTGTAGAGCTGGACAGTACCTAGAGGTGGACCACTTAGCGGGACGTATACTGAGCGGATGAATGGACATGGGTTGTTGAGGAGGCCATCTGTAACCACCCTTCATATGGGATTCCCAGAGGATGACTCAGTAGCTATTTTTTTACCTTTATTCAGTTGTACTATTTTTAAAATTGTTGTACTTTACTGTTGGTCTTGTATTTCTAGCCCCTTTCCTTTCAGCATATCCTTTTGTATACAGTTTTACTTAGTGTTTACTTCCAGTTTCAAGCTCTGTTGTTTTTTTTTTACTTATTAAAGGCAATGCCTTCCCTTTTTATTGAGATTACGCCTTTGGTGCTAGTATCCAGCCCCTGGACTATGGAAGGCGGGCTTGGGGTAGTCACGGCACGGGCCCCAAGGACAGGTCGTGACACCGATTCATTTCAATTTTATTCTATTAGAGAATCAGACTGAGAGAATTGTTTTAAGGAGAATCAAATATAGAAGAACCATATTGGTAAAATCAAACTAAGAAAATACCAGTCTTAGTGTTTCATAACAACATCCAGGTGGTTATTAGCTTTCATATGGGTAACTAATTGATGAATTGTATTTCAATTGAATCCACTTGTTAAATTGAAATGAAGTGAAGGTAAGATAATTTGTTATAAAACAATTGTATTTCACTATTATTCTAAAATAATGAACACACACTAGAGGGATTGTTTCATAGTGCTACATGAGTGAATGGTTGCATCCTACCGATTATAATATGTTGATTGTTTTCTAGTGGATTTTATGGTATTAGATCATTTGAAAATCATATCAGAGATGTAGTTATTCTTATTAAAAATTGAACCTTGTAAATATTTTTGTTCTAGTGGTTGTGTGGATTGAATTCTATTCAGCAGGGAATTGAATCTTTACCTAGATGTGAAAGTTGATTCAATAGAAAATAAACTTAAAATAAAAAGAGTATCACTGATTCACCCCTCCCCCTCTTATCGATACAATCATCCTCCCTGGGTACTTACACAAAAAATACATCATGATGGAATTTGTTCATAATCAAGAGAGGATGGCTGATATTTTCACCAAGACTCTCCCTAAGGATAGAATTTTGTTTTTTAGGCATTATATAGGTATTCAGCCCCTCCAACATCCTTATGAAGCTTTGGGGGGAGGGGGATCCAACCACTAAGGGAAGGATTATGGGGTAAAATAGGTAGAAGTGAGTGGACAACTATTTACTATAAGTATGGTTTGTAAAATTAGGAGGGGGTAATTTCTATCATATTTTTGTAGTGGATATTTTTATTATGAAAATTAATATATTTATTGAAGTGGTTAGTTATTTTATTGATAGCGATATCACATTATCTGTTGGACTAAATATTCATTCAATCGAGAGTTAAAGTTCTCTTAAAAACACTACTTTACCCATTAAGGTTGTTTCAAAAGGTTTATCTATTGAAAAAGTTTTTTATTTAGTGTTTATCAAATTTGAAATTGATTTTTATGTTGATTTTTTGTAGGAGTTTTCTGGGTTGAATGTAAATAAAAATGGGATACAAAAGGGTTATTGGATTTATTGTAGATGTTTTCATTTTTAACACTATATGAGAAATATGATCTGATCACCAATAATTGAATTTGAGACACATAGAAGTGGAAGGAATATTTTCTATATGTTTTGAGGTTCATTTTAGTGTAAACTTGATTTATAGTTCTGTATTTAAAAATGAAAAATAAAAATGACGTATAAAGCATTCGTATGACATTTTGTGCCACCCGTAGGTTATATTTGTGATGTAAGAAAATTATTATAAAATATATAGAAATACCCTATGTGTAAAAATTTCAATCATAAGATATTTGTATTCCCATATGATATTTTTAGAAAACATATTAATTTTATATGGATTATCATATTTAGGTTCACATCGATCTATTGATTCTAATACATGATGTTGAGAATCCTATAAGATATTGGAAGACCTCATATGATATTTTAATTTTATTTTTTTTGAGAATTTTAATTATTATATTTGTTGAAATAGAATTAATTAAAATGATAAATAGAAAATATTCTACCTTGATCAATCATTTCAATGAATTAAAATAAATTTTGAAATTGCAATATTAAATTGAAGGTTATTATGTGTGAAAAAATAAGTTTTCCATTCCATAAAAGACGGAATTTTAGCAGCTTTGAGTTTCATATAAATTTTGAATGGTATATTCATTATGTTTATCATGGGTATTTAAAAATTATTTTTTAATAATAATTAGTATATATTACCAATATTTTTTTTCTAGTGGTATCAAATTCCAATATGTGGAATTATTGTTCATAAAAGATAAATATATTATTCATGAAGCCTTTGACATACATTTTTCATTTATTAGATAATGAATGGGTTTTTTAATTTTTCATTGGAAATTTTTTTAATTTTAATATGTGAATATAAATAGAAAGAGTGAAGAAGAAATTTTTTTTTTATGAATTCTAGAGAGGATGATGATATATTACAACTTTAAAAATCATCAGTACTGAATGAAGAGGGAAATAATGAGCTATTAGATTAGCAATGCATTTGTAATTTTTTATGTGGTCAAGAAAATTTAATTATACATTGATGGATTTTTTTTATTTATAGTCCGGGGGGTGGGAGGATATGATCTTGGGTGTCTTCTCTAATGCATGAAATGATCATCCTGGAGAACATGAGAAGTGAAATCAGTGCAATGGGCGCTATTACATATCTTCGGGTAGGAAAGTGTAATTAAAAAGTAGATATTGTATTTGATAAAAATACATGAAAAATCACAATAATTAGTATATTCATCACATAGTAATGAGTAAATAATTTTAACATGGTCATATAAGGGAAAATATTGTTATTATATTTTCATTCTGTACATAATTCAAAAACAATTTTTGTGTAATACTAATAGTAAAATATCTATTTATAATAATTTTATAAGATATAAATGTGTCAATATATAAATACTATGTCAATTTTAATGGATAGAAGTACAATAACATTAAAGAAATTTTGAATTCTATAAAAACTTATGTGGTAACCAAGCTTAAAAATGAATTAAATTGATTAAAATTATAGTAATTTTCAAAAAGACTATTTAAGCAGTCCAAAATCATTAAAAAATTTATATTATAATTAATTATATATTAAATAATGAAATCCATCTTTATGAGTATCCATGGAAATGTTATGTGAAGAAAAAAATCATCACCATTCACACAAGTAGCAGAAACCACTACTAGTGACACATTTTTTATAAAAGTGTTTAAAATAGTTGAATTGAGAATAATTATTTGAGTTTGATAAAAATATATTACAATAATTATAATAAAATTTAAATATTTTTTGTAATGGTTATAGAAATTATTGGATGGGTAAGAGGACAATAGAAAAAAATACATGGATATAGAAACTATTATTAAGATCTAAAAACAACTAATGAAAACGGATTGATTATAGGAAAAGCGTGATATCACAAAAAAAAATGAATCAAAATGGTATTTTGAACATTGAAATATTATCAATATTGAAAAATAGGAGAAGGTATAAAATAGTTTTAAGGTGAAATATTTTAAATAATAAAGGAAATATTAATCTGGGAATCCTTATATTTCTCTTTATATCACATAATCCATAAATTTTGTTTCTCACTATGTTGCGGAAGAAATTTGTCTTCAGTAACATATATTTTCATAGTTATCGTACCATAAATACTAATTGGAAAAAATTGGATAATATTTATATGATAGTTTAATTATAAAATCTAGTAAGAAAAAATTCATATATTTATTTAGTTTTCTCTTTCAGTTAAACGAGAATAAAATAAAACGAATATAGATTCCAATTGAATTCGACTAGTCTTTTAAGAGGAATATGAATTCAAATATATCACTTAGCTTATAAAAAAATTGAATTTCTAAAATAACATCAATAATTAGTCAATAAAAATGTTTAAAACCATAAATAAAACATAAAAACTTCATTAAATGCTTTAAGTATATAATGTTATTGATTTAGTGAATGTACACCACATTTACTTTTTAGTATCAATCATTATTATTTGTATCATTTATTTTGATAAAATAACTTCCACTTAGTATTGGAATGAATATCCAAATAAATATAATACAAATTATTAAAATAAATATTTAGATAATTTGTCACAAATTTGAAAATAAAAACACATAATATTTATAAATATTTTATTTTTGGAACAGTAGATATTTTTTTAAATGAAAAAACCATTTTCTAGTTTTTTCGATTGATAAAATTATTTATAAAATTATCATAATAAAAAATAACCATATTAATTGATATAATTAGCATAAATATAAATTTATAAAATATATAATAATAAAATATTTTTAAAATAATAAAAAATAAGAAATAATTTTAAGAAAATTTATTTAATCATTAAATAAAATACCTTTTGTAGCATCAAGTAATGAATGAGAATCAAAATATATAGTGAGTGCGTAATTTAATAAATTATATATTTTCTAACTAGAAATAAAAATTTAAAAAAATTTTAAACATTTTATAAAATATATATTCATTCATAACAAGAATATTAATAAACCATTATATTTATATATTAAAAAAATACATAGTTTTTTAGAAAGTCAATTCCAAAAAACTAAAAAAAGATATATTAGAAAGGGGTTTTCATACATTTATTCAAAGTAAGATCAGCCCTTAATCCTATTAAAAAACGAGGAAGTCTAATAATAATAATACCTCTATGAATAAAAAACATAAAAAACTCTCACCTATACCCAACAAACTATCTCCCTTATCTAAAAAATCTCACATACCCAATAACACATCCAAGTGTGGATACATTTAATAAAAATTATATATTAAGAAGGTACCCAAAAACCACTCCCCTCACATATCTTGTCACACTCATGCCCTAAATACAAACATCATAGGGGTTATATCTCCTTCATATCCATATAACCACATTATATCCATATCCACATATTTGAATTTTTTGCCACTTTTTTGATATGAAACTCTCACACACACACTCATAATTAATTGTTTGTTGTAAATGTCGTCGTAAAAATTATTTACAAATGAAAAAATATATTAGGGTTTATTACCTATGAATCTTTATAATGAACATTGTATGAGAGTATATGAGGTCAGGATCATCACACCATTTGGGGAAATAATTTCCTAATTTACGACTCTTCTATAGATTTAAGACATGTTTGTGTATCATACCTGGTACTGTTAATTGTAACACTAGTTACTCTCATTAATGATGGTTGATTTATTAGGGATATTAATGGATGATAACACACACACACACACACACATATATATATATATACACTATAAGATATCTTTCTCATTACTGGGTTAAGGGATGATATTGTTAATAATATCCCCCTACCAGGAACTCTAAACTTTAATATTATCTATGAAGACAATTTTTAATTTATTATTGGGATTAGGCCCATTAAATATGTTTTTTTTTACAAATTTCATGGGAATCGGAACAAGATTAGTTTTTTTCCACTTAGTGGAAAACATTGTAACTTTTAAGGGAATGTGAAAAGGGCCAATCCATGTAGTTTAATGTTTATTAGTAACGATGTTTTGGAAAAAGGTTCTTAGAAATGGTTAGTTTGGGGGACACACATGAGCATCATTTTTTGACTAAACTCGGAAGTGTATATAAAAATGAGGATGGGTGGCTTTATATTGTAAGAATATAAATTACCGAATAATGTCATGATTTCATTAGGGTATTGTAATACACTGGTATTTTGTGAAATATTTATTTTTTGAATTAATTTATTCTTTTTTATAATTTGCAATTCATTAAATACTGAATATTAATTTTTTTTATATAAAATCACCATCTTTGGTTTGAATTGTAAACAACACCAAGTTAAACATCCACTACACAAAACACTGAGATTAAATTTTTGTACATAGAACCCTGGGTTTTTTCACATGTTATACACAATTTAGAGTTCCTTCAATAGCTCGTGCAACATGCAAGGCCATATTTTACCAAACATCAATATACCATTATTATTAAATTATTATAGTTATCACTAAGACATTAGAATGGTATATATGAATTAGACTAAATAAATTATAAAACTATAGTTTACAAATTTTTATGACATCAATATTTTGGTTATCAATTATTAAAATAATTAAAGTAACATTTTTTTAAAAATAATAAAATTCCTTTTCTGTGAAAACTATATAAAAACACCATTTTTCCCAATAAATTAAAGAAAATACTATTGATGAACTTTTTTGAAAAAAATATATATGTTACATATTAAATCAAAATTTTACACGTATCCAATTCATTTTATGGGCATAAGATAAGTATAAATCTAATTATATGAATAAAAATAGGCATTTTTCTAAAAAGTAATGTCGTCGCCTTTTAATAGAGAACCCTTTTTAATTATTATTTTTTAAAATTTTAAAATTTTAAGTTTACAAAATTAAATTAATTTTTGATATGGAAATATAAAAACGTACTTTGGGTTAATTTTTGGTATTTTTTAGAGAAGATTCAAATTTCAATGAATAATGAAAAATAATGAATTTTAATTCAAAACTGTTTTTAGTCTAATATATATATATATATATATATATAATTTTAATATGGTTTTCAAGATCAATAAGATAATAAAAAAATATATTTAATAAATTTTGGTCATTAGAACCAATTTCATATTGAAATTGGATATTAAGACATTCTAAACATTTAAACATTTTTGCTTTAAAACCATTTTGGCGCCATGCGTGTAGGATTAATTTTTAAAAAATTTATGCCACCTAGGTTATTATAATTTTTAAAAATTTATTCCATTTTTTTAAAATAGAATACATTATACTGTCTAAAAAGGGAAACTTAATTTTTGAGATAAATTATTGGTTAATGTTTTTAAAATTAATTATTGCGATTGAGAAAAACATTAGCTTTACAAAGTACTAAACCATAACCATAAAGCCCAAAATAAACTATAAAATTTAAAAAAAATCCATTTTATGTATCTATTTCTACCTATCCTCAATTTTTTATAATTTTTATCATTACGAGTGACACTTGACATGTGAAAAACGTGGTTGGAATTCCCTTTTCAAAAGTTTAAAATAATAACCACCTCCACCACTATAAAATGGCACTCACCCCTCCCACTTATTCTATATTTTCAAAACACTTGGATCACTCAAAATATGATAAAATAAGATCAAAAAATACCTAAACTAATCATATATTCCTAAATTGTTGTAGAAATATCACCACATAATTCCTTTGGAGAAAACCAAAAGATTCGAAATGAATATGTAACATCCCTCCTTGTGCTCTTTTGGTTTATTTCCATTCACCACATCTGCAACTCTTATGATTACATGATTATATAATAAAATAATTATAATAAATATTATTTTATGTTGTTATTATATGGGATTGACATACATTCACACACACCTATATGATATTTATTATTTATTTATATTTCTTTAATTATTATATAAAACACACATTCATGTTTTTCATTTTTTTTAAATATGACAACTTTGTTTGTGGATGTATGGTTCACCACCTTCTTAAATCAATGTGATTTATTCACACATTATATGGAATGTATTAAGAATGGATTTAGTAAATATATATTATATATAAGACAAAATAATTCTACTATAATTATTGAATAGATATATACATATGTCATTTACTTTATTTTTTCCAAATAATAATTAAATTGAAACAATGTTCATGCATATGTACGGCCTACCGTCTCCATGAACGGAGTATTCAATTTCATATATATATATATATATATCCTTTATAGATTTTTATAAATATATATATAATGGGTATATGTGATATATTAATCATGTATTATATTATGGAAATAGTTAAATCTTGTTCTTTTTGATATGATCAAGATTAACAAATCAAAACATGTGTGATAAATAAAAAGGTTATTACCCAAAACATAACATTAACATGGTGTTGTTAATAAAATGTTAATATAAAGTCATAACCAAATCATATATGTTTTTAGATATAATAATATGGTTATGTGATAGTTTAATAATAAACATATATTTATTATACATGAGGTTTGAACATATATGAAAAATGTCAAGTCTAATGGTATGGGTTTTCTAGTCTCACTTTTATTTCCATTAGACTTATGCTTTATTAACCATTCATTCCATTATGTGGTGTAGATACTATCCATGAGTTTTTTATATTATTATTATAATTAAATTTATTTCTATTTACATATCCATTTTATAATTTCCCTTCCATTTGGTTTTACCTTTCAAATGATAAAAAATCAGTAAGATAATTCAATTTAATTTTCCTTCATTGAGATGCATGTTTTGGTTACACACATATATTATTGTATGAGGTGTAAACACTATTATTTGAAATTTTTTATCTGAAGTCAATTTATTTTAATGATATTTTAAACTTCTTGTAATATCATTTTTATATGGGTATTATAATTCATTGAAATTGAGTGGTAAGAGTCTATTGAAACAATTATATAATTTACTGGGATTGTTTATGATTTCCCTTCAATTATTGAATAATTCCAATCCATCTCTCAATAATAATAAATATGTTTCTTATAATATGGTTATTAATGACATATTCATCTATTGATACCATTTTCCACTTATTGTTACTTAATATAATTAATAAAATCTTATTCGAAAAATCATACTTTTTCTCTCTATTCAGTTAGAAATATGTGTTGTCTCCAAACCATGTTTTTTAAAATATTTTATCAAAAGTGATATATGATTAGAATGTGTTTATATGTTTTTAATATTTATTTATAATATTTTTTGTATTTTTATCAAAAATTTCTCCCAAATTATTTTCAATGTTCTTTTATTCGATTTCAATGGAAATTTTTTTCAAAATGTTTTCAGAATGCATTTATAAGTTGTCAAGGAAAACATTTTTAAAGATGTTTTAGCTATTCCTATATGATTAATAAAATATATTTTCATAGAAGATGTTTTTAAATTGATTTATATATTAAAGACAAATTTTTGAAGCCAAAAAAATATTTTCCTCATGAAATGTTTTAAACAAATTTTCATTATTCCATTATTAGTATTCAAATTGGTTTCAAAGAAAAAGGATTTTAATATGGTATATGTTTTAAAAAGTGATGTTTCATGTGATATTTCAGAATCTTTATCCGTCTAAGATTACACAATTGGTAATAGTTTATGATTTACTAGGGATATGATCTAAGGACACCAAGCATATTATTTTTTGAATGGTTTATATTTTGATTGATGTATTCTTATAAAACATGTTTCTCTTCAATGGGTTATACCTAGATAAATGATTATGAAACTTGATTCATTTAATCGGTTATTATGTTATTTAATGGTTATGAAACCTACCCATTTTTCATATGTTATGATATGATTATAGTTTTATAATACCCATTTTATTTCATGGGTTATGATATAATGTTTATCAAACCCATCACTTTCTATGGATCATAATAAGACGATTGTTTTGTGGAACACATATATAAGTGTTCATTTTGATATGAGTGATAACTATATATCCCTCCAATTCATTGGGTAACTATTTATAACCAATGAACACGATAGTGATAGAATGTGAAGTGAACATGGGTTCAGTACTGCAAGGCTGGAATGAGGAGCGAACTTAGTTTAACAATACATGGCTCAAATGGTAAGTGAACCAAATTCAACAATACATGGATGGAATGAGGAGGGAACAGATTTTAGTAATAAATGGATGAAATGGGGAGGGAAAATGGTTCATTAATATTGGGTTAGAACATGGAGTGAATAAGGTTCAGTAAAGGACCATATCTGCTAAGATGGTCTTGGGAGTGAACCATGACTATTAACAGGTTTTGAGGAGTAAATCCATTCCAGTATAATAGAATTTTCATTAATCCTTGACTATAAAGGAAATAATTGTTATTTGATTCTGTGTATGCAAAAAATTCATTGTCTTATTCCTATGTTCTGCTCTCCTGGATAGTTCTATTGACTCCCTTTTGGTTCAAGTATTAAGAACTATCAATATTTATTCCATGATCCATGTTCCTATTCATTTATAATAAGTGTATATTTTTTCAATTTTTTCTACATGTTATCACTCCCTTATGATCATGTTATTATTATCTATATCCTTTTGTTTACCCTTACTGAGAATCTGATCTCACCCCTTTCTTATGTTTCTATTCTCCAGGTTATGAAGAATAGTTTTAAGTGGGAGTACTAAAGGGGAAGATCATTAAGATATATTTTCATGATTATCCACTAAGTTATAATATTATGTTTATATGTTTCTTAATACACTGAATATTATAGTCCTCATGATTTTATTTTTTTTAATATGCCAATTATTCATCTAAAATGATGTAATATCCATATATATTAAGCATGATTCCCTATATTTGGTATCAAAGGAATGGTTTAGTAATCCATTGTAAACTAGGATGAGAAACCATTACTGAGATATATAGGTATATTTCAAAGCATATGTCTAGGGACATATCTAAGGATATGTATAAAGATGAGTAAATATTTATAAACATGTCCATGAATTTTGGTAAAAGGATATAGTGAGTGGTTTCCTAGAAATACATCCATTTTTGGATACTTCAAGTGTATGTGGATTTGGAACATTTGTACATAGAGGTAATCCAAAAAGCCCATATTGAGCTGGAACCAATCATAAAATAGTGTATGAAAACTTGCCTTACTACAAACCTGGTTTATACTCTCAGGTGATATGCTCTGGAAATTCATAGACTCTCTACAAACCATCAAGAAGGATTTAAATAGAACATGACTATGAATAACCTACGATAAGCCTAGGGGTTCATCAACTAAAAAGTAAGTTTCATTATTAATACATCATATATATAAATTTCAATGATTATGTGGTTTTTATATGATAAGTGTTTCTCACCCTATGATTTATGGATTTATTCAATATCATGAAATTGAAGTAACTAGGTTAACATGTGATGTTTTAGATGTGGAAAGTACATGAATGATGGAAATAAATTTCCTACGTAGAAATAACATGAAGATAATTCAAAAGTTCCAACAGTATTGGATATAATATTGAATATAAAGAGGCCTCAAATGACATGTTAAAGTTTTGAGATGCTTTTCCATTATCATTTATATTAAACGAGTGGATAATTATTAGATTTCAGTGGAGGAACCATATAAATGATTCATATTTAATGTTATTAGAAAGAGGTAACAAGGAAAATATTTATGAATCACGAGGAATGGTTTAAGAATAATGTTGGATGATTAAAGTGTATATATTTTTGGAATTAAATTATTTTGTTATATGAACTATAAATTACATAAGAGTTTTATGTAAAATTTTTTCTTTAATTATATTCATTATTGTGGTAAATGATGTTGATGATTGGAAAAATTTATTTATTGGAAAGGTTAAATTATGTAATGTAAAACATTAACATGTTTTTGAGAAAGAGGAAAGGATATTTTATATAGATAAAGTGATGATGATATGGAAAAATTAAATTGGATAGTATTTGTACACATATTGGTGAAAAAGTGGGATATGTTATCATGGATGATGTTTATAACTTCTAGAATTTATGGAATATATCCCTAAATAATGGAATAATGAAATATGAAGGTTTTCAATAAATATTTTTTATAATTCTTATTACCACCATGTTTCAAAAGAATACATGATGAAGGTATTCACATTTTTGGTAGGTGACAACTAAGAGATACTATGTGATATACGGGGGATCAGTGTTAAGATTATTTATTTAACTTCATTTTTAGATTTTGTATTTTTATCTTTCATAAGTGCTACAAGTTAATGGTTTATGGAATTTTTTAATTAATATTTTTGATGAGGATTTAGGGATTAAAGTATTATATCATAAAATCAGGATTTTTGAATATTATATGAAATATTATAACATTTTTCAATGATTCTATCTAAATATATATGGAAGGAATTATCATGATATTCATCGTTCTTTTGATCCACTAATTTTTTAGGCATAAATATTTTACCTTCATTTCTTAGAAAAAGAGTTGATGTGGATGCCAATAAAGTCACAATTAAAGAACAAATTTTTATTATGAATTGTAATGAAATCAATTATGTATTTCCTCCCATGAAAATTTTTCATCTCTAGGGAAAGTATCTTGAAACAGAAAAGGTTATCCTAATACCTTCTTTTTTGATGAATCAAATTGCCATTTTGTTCATTAAAGATTTATGGATTTATGATTCTAAACATTCTGTTAACCATTTTTTCTATCTAAAACCATTAGAACATGATGGTTATATTTCTATTCTATGTCCATGTTTTCACATTCCTCCATTGTTCTCTTCTGTGAAAACCATGTTATATTTTACTATCGGTAACTGTTATGGTTCCAATTTCATTTTTTGGAAGTCGTAGGACTCATTTTAATGATTTGGGTTTTTATGAATGCAACTTTTAAGTATTAAACATTTTATAACCAATAAAAATTTCAAGGGTGATATTAATTTTAAGGGGAGTAGAATATAACACCCTGATATTTTGTAAAATATTTTTTTCGAATTAATTTATTCTATTTGATATTTTTCTTTTTATACAACACTGGGTATATATTTTTTTATATGAAACCACTAATTTTGGATTGACTTATTGGAAACCCCAAGTTAATATTATGCTACAAGAAACTCTTATATTAACTTTCAGTAAACGCAACACCATATCTGTCTTATGTTTTTTATACTACAGTGTTCCTTTACTAGATTTTGTAACACAAAAGGCTACATTTTACTGAACAACAATATATTTTTATTATTTAAATATTATAAATATCACTTATCAAATAGAATAAATTATATTAATAATATTTAATAAAATATTAAAATATTGTTTAAAAATGTATATAATAGTAATCTTTTAGTTATTAATTTGTTAAAAATGAAAGTAAGAACTATTTGAAAATAATTAAATTATTTTTCTAAGAAAACTATGTAAAATCATAATTTCATCTCAATAAATTTAACAATCCAATGTTAAGGAATGTTTTTAATAAAATTTACCTACTATATATTAAATAATTTTTTTACACTTATCCAATGGTTTTGATAGGCAAAAGATAATAATAATTCAAATTATATGAATAAAAAATGTATTTTTGTAAAATGTAATTTTACCACCTTTCAATGAAGAACCCATTTTAAATATAATTTGTGCAAAATTAATTACTTTTATTTTAAGAAATAAACTTCAATTTTGAAATATATATATATCAAAATTTAGTTTGGGTGATTATTTGGTACTTCTCAGAGAAGATTCATATTTCAAAAAATAATGAAAAAATCTGAAATTTAATTCAAAACAAATTTTTTCTCTAATTTATTTATATAGGTAAAATATATATTTGTTTTTTATAAATTTTTAATTAGGTTAAATATAAATTAATATATCCAATTTATGTTATTGGAAAAAAATTTACATTGAAATTGGAAATAAAATCATCCCAAAGGTTTGAACTTTCTTGCTTAAAAAACTTGTAACTACGCCAGGTCTGTGGGATTGATATTAAATTAATTTTTTCCAATAATATGATTATAATTTGAAAAATGGATGAAATGTTTGGAATAATAATAATTTATAAAATCTAATAAGTTCATAATAGTTTTTAAAAAATAAAAATTAGTGAAAGCGATTAAAATTAATTACACCGATTAAGAAAATAAACTAGCTTCACAAAGGACTAAAAATTAATCATAAAGAATGAAAAGACCTAGAACGCTTTAAAAATCCATATTATGTTCATATATAGACCCTATACACACTTTTAAATAATTTGTATCATTATTGGATCCACTTTCCATGGTAAAATCATTGGTGGAATTTTCTTTTTAAAAATTTACAAGAATGCCCCTCCCCCTCCACTATAAAATGGTATTCAGCCCTCCAACTTATTCACACCACTCAAGAAAACTGAATCACCCAAAATATTCTTAAAAAATATAAAAAAATCCATTCATTAATCTTTTAATCCTCCCTTTTGGTATAAATCAATCTATGGAAGATTTTTCATGCAAACTAAAAGGAGTTATCCAAAGAAAAATTAACACCCTCCCTCAAACTCTTTTTTTTATTTTCATTATCCACCCAAAAAATAGTCCTATTAAATAATTAAATAATAAAATAAATATCCCAAATATAATTATATTATTTATTCTAATGGTTATAGATACATTTACAAACACTTCCATCAAATGGTCAACAAACGTAACATTCATGTGGGTGGAAAACTATTGCATCATGAAACGATGTTGTTCGTTTTTTCCTTTACCACGTATCGTGGGTTGGAATTATTATAAACAAAATATTTATATATGATATATAAGATATTAAATATTTATTTATACTTATTTAATTATTATATAAAACATACATTCATTCATTCCATTTTGTGTAAATGCGATTACTTCATTTGTGGACATGTGTACAACTGCCACCTCAAAGCAATTTGATTCATTCTATATTTATGTTGAATGTATGAATTACGGGTTTATTAAAATTATATAATATATAAGAAATTATAATTATAATTTAGTTATGTTATATATATTCATATATTCCATTCAATTTCACTCTTTCAAAATGATAATTAATTGGAAACAACGTTCATGCGTACGTACGACCTGCTATCTCGATAAATGGAGTATTTCATTATATATATATATATTATTGATAATATTTTTATAATGTATATCTATGATATATAAATCATTTTCTACATTTAATAAATATATAAATCATGATCTATGTAAGATAATCACAAATAACAAGTCATAACACGTACGATAAACCAAGCAGTTATTACCTGAAATGTTACATTACCATGGAATTGTTAACAAACAGTTAATATAGATTAATAAAAAAATAATATTTTCTATTATATTTAATAATATGTTGTTTTTAAAGTATTATAATAAATTTATATTTATTATACAATATTATTGAACATGTGATGTGAAATTCCATTCAAAAGGTGAGGGTTTCCTCGTAAAACTTTTATTTTCCAGAGACTTATGATTTATTCACCATTCATTCCTTTGTGTGGGGTATATACTGACCATGAATTAATTATATGATTATTTACCTTAAATTTATGGGTATTTACATATAAATTTTATGATATCTCTTTAATGCGGTTTTACCATTAAAATGTTATGAAGTTAGTAAGATAGTTTTGTCTCAATTTTACTTCATTAAGACACATATTTTTTTATACACCAATATTATTTTACATAGTGTATATAATATTATTTATCATGTTATAGAATTAATATAATTCTTTTAATGATGTTTTAATATTCATATAATTTTATTTTCTTACATGGGGAGTATGATTCAAAGATACCATGTTGTAGATATTTATTGAAACAATCTCAACATTAATCAAGATAGTTTGTGATTATTCTTCAATTATTGAAATATTATGATCCATCTCTAAGGAATGAATATTAATTTTCTTATACTATGGTTATTAATGTTATCTTATTTTATTGGTACCATTTTTCACTATTTTGTACTTAAGATAATTAAGAAACTGTTTTAGGAAAATTCAACTTTATCTCTCTCTTCGGCCAGAAATCTGTACTCATCCAAATCCATGTTTTCTAAAATGTTTTTTTAAAAAATAATTATGTTTAAAAAGTTATTTAAATGTATTAAATCTTTATTTATAAGTTTTAAATGTTTTTTAATGTCTTTCTAAAAAAATTTCAAGATGATTTTATAGGTTTTAAAATTGTTTTCAAGTTTCTTTTATTAGTTTTTAAAGAAAAAATATTTTATTATGTTTTAGAGTTCTTTAATATGTTTTATAATATATTTTCAAATAAAATGGTTTATGTTTTAAATATTTTTTCCTAATAAGAAAATAAATTTTCTTCAATATATATTTTAATGGGTTTTTATGATTCTTTATTTATTTTCAACATTGTATCAAATAAAAGGGGTTTGAAAATGATATATGTTTTAAAAAATGATGCTCTATGTGATCTATAAATATAATTCACCATCTAAGATTATAACCTTGGTTATAGTTTATAATTTTCTAGGGATATTATCTAAGGACATCATTCTTATTATTTCTCTCAATTATTTATTTTCTCTTGTCTTGATGTTTAAGAAACTAGTTTCTCATCACTAGGTTATACCACAAAAAATCTTATAAAATAGGCATCCTTCCATTAAATATTTTAAGATGAAATTATTATAAAAACTATCTATATTTTATACATTATTATATGATTAAACATGTTTGATACCCATTACATTTAATGGTTTATCTTATGATGTTTATGAAACCCATATCTGTTTATGGGTCATGATAAGATGATTTTTTATGGAACACGTTTGTAAGATTTTATTATGAGATGGGTGAGAACTATATCTCCCTTAAATGAATCAGTTAAATAGTTATATCTCATGGGTATGGAAGTGTTATAATAGGAAGTAAAACCTATTTAGTAATATATGGTTGGAATGAGGAGTGAACTTGGATCAGTAATAAATGGATAGAAGAGGAAATAAAGGTGATTAATTAGTACATGAATAGAATAGAGAGTGACCTCAATTTAGTAATAAAAGGTTGGAATAGGAAGTGAACCTATAACAATAATACAGTTCTAGAATGGGGAGTTAACTCGGGTCAATAAATGACCTTGTTAACTAAGATTGTCAGACGTCCTTAAAATTAAGTCTTGACTACCGTGGGAATTATTTCTATATACTTATGCGTCTATAAAAAATTATATGCTTTATTCCTATGATATGATCTCATTGATAATTCTATTTATTACCTTATGATTCATGTACTATGAAGTGTCATTCATTATTCCATGATTCATTATTATGTTCTTTTATATATAGGGTTTGATTTTTCAATGCTATATACATGTTCTCATGCCTCTATTATTATGTTATTTTTATGTATCTCATTTTGTTTTCCCTTATAGAGCATATGATCTCAACCCGTTCTTATATTTCCTTTCCATAGGTTATGAATAATGGTTTTAATTAGGAGTACAAGATGGAATATTTCTATGGGATATTTTGATCATCTTTCACTTTGTTAGAATATTATGATTCTATATTTCCAAAGACACCAAACAATAATAGTCCTTAGGAATATATTTTGTGTAATGTGAAAAATATTTATCTAAAATAATATAATATCAATGTTTCCTAATCCTAGGTCATTATATGTATATCCAAATAAAATAATATGACACCCAAAGAAAATAATTCACTCCAAGGGGACCTTTATTTTTTTGGAGATATGGCCCGATAAGTACAATTCCCATGGAACATGTCTTTGTGTAAAATTTTGTAAGACTTATAGTGAGTGTGACACTTTAAGGGGGGAATTCTATCATAAGGGTTGCATCCTGATGAAAGGATATAGTTTTCTTATATTTATTAACCATTGGGGGAACTGGAAAATCTATTTAGATATGGTAATGTCGGTTTTGAGCCTCAGAAGGCATCCAATATATCTATTTGGAGACTAGAATCAGATCATGGATAGTTTGAATTTCAACATATAAGGTTATAAGATAAGATCATACCATGAATTTTAACATCATGATACAAGTAAGTTAATATCCTGATTTAATATCATACATTGTATATCTGCCAAGTCTTAACAAACATAGCATTACATTACTTTTAACGAACACTTAAAACATTAAAAAATGGATTCCCAATGACCGTATTAATTTATTTACTTTGAAATCCTAGAATGAAATCTTATAACTCTGTGACATTTTTTTCAATGTTTCCCATAAAGATATTCCCCCTTAGTATTTCTACTTAAATAACCATCCTTCATAACAGACGTAAGGGAAACATAAGAAAGTGATGAGATCAAATTCTTAGTAGGGCTAAATAATGGATAAGAATAAACATATCTTGAATATAATGGTATGAGAAAATGACCATGATCATTATAATAACATTCCCCACATATCAAATATCATAAAAATGAGTCATCTAATAATGATTTGTAGTTCATAAGACATGAATCATAAAAAAATCAAGAGCATAAGTTGTGAAAGATTAAAAAACGGATAAGACATGGAATTGTTGAATAAACATCAATTTAGTTCATGATGAGCCAGTATATGTTTAAATTGGTTCACAAATTGAGTTAATGAAATGATGTTAGGCCCACTCATAGAATTTTGGACATGTAACCAGATCCACTCAAAATGTTGTGAACATGCAATCAGGTTCATGTATAACATTGTGAACATGTAATCAGGTTTACGAATAATCTTATGGACATGAAAAGAGTCCCACACATAACATTGTGAACATGTAATTAGGATAATTCATAACATTATGAAAACATGATAAGGTTCACTCATAACTTTTTGATCGTGTAATCTGGTTCACATATAAACATTTGGACATGAAACTCGGTCCATGTATAACATTGTTAATATGTAATCAGGGTCATGCACAACATTTATACTCATGATTCATCCAACATTACCCAATGAATTAGAGGTATATATAGGTCACACCCATCACATATTGAAATAATACATGCATTTTCTACAAAAAAAATCATCATATCATAACCCATGAAAAGAGATGGGTTCTATAAACTTCAAATCATAACCCATTAAATGAAATTGGTATCATTAACATTTCATCACATCATAAACTATGGAAAAGAGATAGGTTTCATAATAAGTTCACTAATACATAACCATGAATAGAATAGGTTTTCGAAGGCATACATCTCATGTAAAAGAAATTTGTTTCATAACCATCATTTCATTAAGAAATAAAATATTCAGTAAATAATACGAATGAAACCTATGGATAATTTCACATAAGGGATTGAGTAACATCTATAGATATCGTAATAAATGGAAAATAATTTGGAAATATATTTGGAAAAAATTTCTTATGGAAAATATTATTTCTAATTAGAAAAGTATTTTTGAAACATAAAACCATTAGAAAACCATTTTCTTCGAAAATGAATTAAAAATATATAAATACGGATTGAAATCATTTTTAAAAAATTTTCCATTGAAAACTTATCAAATAATATTACATTAATTTTGAAAAAAAAATCATTTAAAAATATAAAATAACTTTTAAAAAAATGAAAACAATTCTCTTAAAATATTTTGAAAAATTATAAATAATGTTTGAAAATGTTTTAAAAACCATTTTCCTTGAAGAAATCTAACACAAGCTTGAAAAAAAATTTGAAAACCATTTATCTGAAAATAAATTGAATAAAAATAAATAATTTCTTAAAACCTTTTGAAATTATTTTATGTAAAATACAATAAAAACTTTTGACTATTACTTGAATAGAATTTTTTAGAAAACATGGTTTTGAAAGAATACAAATTTCTATCCAAAAAGACAAAAAAAGTCAGACGTTCATAAAAATATTTCCTTAATTATGTCATGTACCCAAGAATATAAAATTGGTACAATTAAATGGATATAAAAATCATATCCATAGGTTAATAAAATTACTGAGACTTCTTTGAGAGATCGATCCTAACTCTTAATCAATGGAATCATAATCATAAAAAATCTCAATAAACAAGGAGATTGTTGTAATAAACCATTACAACTTTGGCAATGTTGAATCATAATATAATGGAAATAATTACATTAAATGAAGTTTAAATATCATTAAAAATATGTATATTCATGATATAACATGAAAAAGGCCTTATATATACCTCATATAGAAATATAGGTGCATAACATGACATGAGTCTCAAAGAAGGAAAAGTGAGACAAAAATTACTTTACATATAGGTATCCTTTGAAACATGAATCCCATGATATAATGATCATAAAATGGATATATAAATAACGATAAATATATGTATATGATTAATAGAATAATTTAATGGTCATTATACACACCACACAAAATATTTTATTAGTGAATAAGGCTTGTATCTCACGAAAATTAAAAGTGAGATGAAATCCACTACCCTCAGTCTGGAATCTCGTTGTACTAGTTCAAACCTCATGTAAAAAAAATTAGATTATTATAAATATTTCAATGATATATATTACTATATATAGTATCATATACGTTTTTATTATGTATTTAAATTATCTTCTTGTGAATAATTCTATGTTAAGTTTTTTACTTTGGGTTATATCTTCTTTATTCATCGCATGTGTCTTAATTATTTATATCATTAAAAATTATACTTATAACATGATTTAAAGAATTTAAAACATGAAATAAATATCATATATATCCATTATATGTGTATTATATTAACCAGAATAATATATAAGTATGAAATGGAATACACCATTAATGGAGATGGTAGGGCGTACGTATGAATGAACGTTATTTCTTTTTATTATCGCATTAAAAGAATGAATGAAAGTTAAATATATGTATATAATATGATTAAAGTAGAATTATTTTTTCATATATATCATATAATTTACAAAACATTTCCTTAATAGCATCCATGTAGAGTGTGAATGAATTTCCATTGCTTTGAGGGGACGATAGTCCACACTTCCTAAAATAAAATTTTCATATTTACACAAGATGGAAAGACCAAAGGTGTGTTAAATATAATATAAACAATAATAAAGATATTTTAAATATCATATGTATCAGATATAAATATATTTCATCTCATAATTTCCACCCTGAGAAGAGGTATTAAAAAAACGAACTATCATCGTTTCTTGAGGTGGTAGTTTCTCATACACGTAAAGAGTATGTCTGTTACAAATTAGATAGATTCTTTTGTAATTGCAGGTATAAAACATAAAATAAAAAAACTAGTATATTTTAGATATTTATATCTTTATAAATTCATAGATTAACAATAATTTAGGAAGTGGAAATGGAAATAAAATAAACTATTTTTAAGGAGGGTGTTACCTATTAATCTGTAAACTCATTTGGGTATACACCAAAGAGATTCCATGGAAGTATTTATTCCCAAAGGGAGGCTTCCGGGTGGAAGGTAGAGACATTGGGGAGTGTATTGGACAGATCATGGTAGAAACCAATTGGTTAGATAGGTGCGAGTACGAGGGATATATTTTGGCCTTCTATAGGGAAGGGAAAGGACACACATGGTGTTTTTGATAAAAATTTAGGTATACCCATGTTTTTACAAAACAAATGTCATAAAAACACACCAAAAACAATAAATAAAGTTTTATTTCCTATATATGTCCATAAAATGGATGTTTTGTACGTTTCTATGTCATTTTATCCCATAAATGTAATGTTTTCCCTTGATAATATTAATTTTACCATAGTCATTGTAATTAATTTTAAAGGCATTCACTAAAATTTTTGGTCAAAAATAATGTTGATCTTAGTAGACATTATAAATTATTCTGATTCTAATTATGGAATCTATTTTTCAAAATTATAATGATAGTTGTGGAGGAATTAATTTAAAATTAATCCCATAGATGAGATGACAGTGTAGGTTTTTAATGTAAAAAAATTTCCAAAGGATTGCTAAGTTGTTATACCCTGTTTTATCTTGAAATTGATTATAATAACCAAAATTGGATTAATATATAAAAATATGATCTTAGTAAACTTTTAATATAATTTGAAATATAACTTATCCTTATAAATAAATTAAATGAAAATGTATTTTTTAATTAAAATTAAATATATTTAACAATTCATTAAAAAATTAATTATCAATGAAAAATTACCAAAACTTTACCCTATCCAAATTATTTTGTTTCTCTTTAAAATATGTAGTTTATTTTAACATATTAAATTAATAAAAGTTACAAAAATTTAATTTTGAATGGGTTCTATATTAAATGACGTAAAACTATCTTTATAGAAATAAATATTTTTAAGAATAAATTTTTTTTTGTTCATATCATGTGTTTATAAAATCTATTTGATGAATATAAATTTTTTTAATGAATATATAAAATATATTTTATGTTAATATAACTCAATAATTTTAATTAATTTAATATATTATGGAAAAAATTATTTTTGACCATAAAAATTATAATATTTTCTCTTATATACAAATGATTTTAATATTAATTTCTAATTAATTGGTGATATATGAATTAATATATTATTTTTGTAAACCATATATTTTTTTGACATAGTTAATACTATTTCTGACCTCTAATTTAACTTCTAGGTTATATAATATTATACTAAATAATTACATTTTAGTAATATATTATTTTTTGATAAAACATGGTCTTGTGTGTTACATAAGCCATCGAGGAAAGCCACAGTTAAATGTAAAAAAATCTATAATCAGTATTCCATGTAGTAAAATAAAACATTTATATTGTGTTTAGTGAATGATTAACTAGGTGTTACATATAACAAAATCCAAGAATATTGATTTAATATAAATTAAAATATTTTTAATGTTGCGTGAAATAAAAAATATCAAAATGATGAAATTAATTCAAAAAATAATAATTCAAAAAATACCAGGATGTTACATTGTGTGAAAATTGGTTAAAAAAACATTCCATTATGTTATAAATACATTGGAAACACAATTTAATGTTGTTTTTTGGGAACATTGGACATATATTCTAATATTTTGAAATTGTGATTTCTATCACAAAAATATTGTTAGAAACAAAAGATAGAGTATGAATTATGCATATGTAACGTCTCAATAAAGGAGGGGATGGGACTTATCTATGATAAAATGCCCAGATTGGGGTCATTTTAATAGTGTGAAAAGAAATATGGAAATACATTTTTAATACCATGTAAAACATGAATAGTGTGAAAATAAGTGATAATTGAATAACAATCACATTATATTAGAGAAAAAAATTTGATTTTAATTGTTATTAACATTTAGGCTTCCCAGACGTATGATTGTTTTGTGGAGTACAACAATGATATAGGTCCATCAATTTTTTTAGGGATTACACATATATAAGAGGCCCATCATGTGTACATTTTAGTTATGCTATTGGAATAATCCACATATATATCTAATCAATTATGAGCCACAATCGAGGTGTGAAACAAGTGAGAAGGGAAGATCAATCAAATTGAATATTTTTATTTTGATCAAACTTAACCTTGTAAAGTAATTAAAAAGGGACCAATAATAATGGGCCTATATGAACGGTTTTCAAAAACCACTTGTATTATTCCTTTTTAACCAATGTTTATTGAGAACTGATAGTATATATTTTTAATTTTAAGGTTATACCAACATTTTTAGATAAATTTTTTTATAGATTAATGTTACAAAAATGATTACTTATAATAGTTAGTATAGAATGTAAAAATGAAAATGATACCAATATAATCTATGAACTATTAGTATAAATATTCAATAAAAATGGTTTTTTAAATATTATTTGTATAATATTCAACAAAAATTATATCCAGGTGGTCAACCCCTCCTTATATCTTACCCCTATTTCTATAGGTCATTTTTAGTAGTGGATGCATCCATGTTTCAGATATACATTTCCTATAAATGTTATTGGAAATTTGGACCATCTTCAGTCAACTGAGAATAATATTGGGTATCACATTGAAAGGAAACCCCATCCTCGAAAATTTCTAATAAATTCTATCAAGGCTGGGGTATGAAGGTAAAATATATTTTATATCATATAAGAAACGCTAGGCATTTATTCTATAATTGATTCAATTTCCATCATGACTCTATGGATCGATAATATATCCATCACTGATCTAGAGAGACTGCTCTAGTGTCTTCTATATTGGGACCCTCATTATCAAAGGAATTGAAATTCATAATCCCGGTATGGGTTCCACCTATCCCTGATAATGACTTAGAGCCTCTTTCTATCTAAAAAATCCATAATGAAATGGGTTCTTTAATGGATCATGATAGTTGGGGGTTCATGAAGGAGGCTTCACATTATATTTCTCATAGTTATTACATCACTGAAGGATATAGATAAATTAATTATTACATGGGGGCTTGACAAAAGATGATGGAGGAATAGTGCTTGAATAAGGTGAAAACTTTTCAATAATGGGGTATTTTTATATCAGGTCTCAAAAGATGGATCATACAGTCAGACATCCACTTGGTTGACTCAGCCTTGTAATGGTATGTATTCCTCTCATAAATATGGTTGGTCCACCAACATGTGGTAGTGTTGGCATCACATATATATGTATTTCTCTTTCTGGTTACCTAGTGATGCGAATTTCTATAAGGGGAAGTCCTTCTCCCTCAACTATGTGTCCTAATTTTATCTATTCCTGTCTTCGTATCTATTTTTATAGAGATAGAGTGGGGTACATATAGTGACCCCATAGTTTGTGACATATCCCACAAGATTTATAGGATTCCACATGGAAAAGAGAATTTCCAAGGACTTCATTGAATGTTAAAATGTATTTTTATCATTATGTGGTTAGAACACGTGGTGGTAGACTAACCAAGTATAGAATATTTGAATGAACCTTCATTAACATGTTGTAGAAATACAGAAATCCTCTTTGAATGATGATCTCTCATTTTATAGTTAAACTACACAGTTCATTAAAATATCCACTTTCCATCATGTCTTCAGACCAAATGGAAATCAAAGAGACTTAAGAGAGAATCATTTAATGACATGCTATCACTACATGGTCTTTCCACATAGTGATACATGGGAAATTTAGTCATCTAGGATTTACCACATGGATTTTTAAGACCTCACAGTGTCATATTATAACTTTTTTTCAAACATTCTTTATCAAAATCAATTATTTCTATATTCATTACATTATTTCGAATTCATGGTTGTTTCTAAACTCTTCAATAACAATAAATGACTCAAATTGGAATTGGGTCTATTAAAAATGATAATAAATCAATTCCATTTAAGCTTCTTATTTTTCATTAGGTATATTACATAGTAGGAACCTATATATATTTGAGTTGGGGCCCTTCATTTAAAAGTTTTCTTCTTCATCCAATATCATGATCTCTCTCTAAAGCTCTCAAAAAAATGATGTTATTGGAAATCAAATCCATCCTTTAAGAAACTCAATAAGTTGTATTTGTAGTATCCATTATTTGGTCAAATACTTTTCTTAGAGATGTATTCATAGTCCATAGGGAAACATCAAGGATCAAATGGTCATTATAGTTTACAAGAATATTTTTTCTCTTTTTGGTTGTCCATGTGGTTTTTGTGGTACCATTTTTAGTTCATGTGGTCATTTTTCCACATGCGAGCCTTTGTTCTCTATGTCCTTATATTTGATGGTAATGTGGAGTCCATTATGGTTTTCATGATTAAACATGTGATTTTCAGATTAACCATATAAGATAATACATTCAATTTCATAAGGATTTTCTCGTCCATTAATAACAATATTTTTATCTATTGAAAAAATATCCTCTAGCCATACTCCTCTATCTAATTTAATGAATATGGATGAAATATGGGGTTATATTGATATAAATAGGAAAATATAGTACACAACAATATTTCATTCCTAATAATAAATAATTAGAGAATCTACTTTCACTAGATACTCAGGAATACCCATAATATGATAGACTTCCCATATATAAGTTTTTTCTTTTTTATAATGTTTGGTTCTCACATATTATCATAATAATAAATCCAATTAGATTGAATCCAACTTGTAAAATATCTAAGTCAATATTCCTAATGAAGGTTAAATTATTCTAGAGTCCCATCAATGTTGTACATTTATATTCAAAAACTCATTTCTTACTCAGGAAAATATATATGAAAGTCATCAAACCATTACTCAAAATAATTCATATATTTGCATAATTTCTCATGAAAAATTGATATTAGGTTTGAGTTTAAATTGGGACGTATTATATGGTGATGATTTCTTTGAATAGTTGGATTTGTATTTATGGGAGAACCTAAGATTCATAGATTTTACCAAACATATTTGGATATCAAACCTACATGATTCTATATGAGAATCTCACTTGATAGTCTAAAATCAAAAGGAACCCATTCTTTTCTAATTAATCATGTGGTTTTTAGGAAACATAACCTTAAACCAATAGTTTGGTGAGGCTAGAAATTTTCTATGGTAAATCCAATAAATTTGATAAATACAGATCCTCAAGAATATTTATGATAAATTTTTTACTGAATCTAATGATTTGTAATATACCAGAACAACTCAAGATTAATTGAAGGATATATTAATCACAATGGAAAAAAATATTAAGGATATTGTATTTAATTCTTTCTTTTCATTCACGTAATGGGTAGACACACACATTACAACCAGCTGGTTACATACGAGAATGAAGATTTCAAGATGTCTCCCTCATCAATAAACCATAGAAAATGAGGGTCCAAATTAGGATATCTTGGGAACTTTTAATTAACATTCTTGGGATTATGAAATAATCCAAAATATAGAGCTTTTATTTTAATAGGTAAGGATATTAGCGTTATTCTAGAGTTAGAAGCTCATTCATGTTGGCAATTCTTTCCCAGGTGTTAGGGTTAGACCCATTTTAATATATTTTTAGAAAATAGCCTCCAGTAAACCTATACATCTTGGTACTCTTGTATATCTATCACATGTTGGGATATATAAATTAAGAAAGACCAAATACCATATTATTGATCCATTTTAATTCATATATGGATAAATGGAATAAAATTTCCATGATATTATTTCACAAAAACTTTAATAGACCCACATTATATATTCTTTACTTGGATGATAAATGTTTATTATCTCTAACAAAGGTATTTGATCATCATTTAATTTATTTACATGATAATAAATTAAATGTATTTTATTTCCTTGTTATACCATTATACGCATTCTAGGATATCTTTAAATAATGGCAGTGATACATGGATAAAGGGTTCAACTATCATTTCTCCATGAGATTAGGTTCTATAGGCTCAGTGGGATAAATTGATTATAGTGTTCCATATTCCCTTTATATATTGGAAGAAATGTTCAGGGGTTTATAGAGGGTGTTTCCGCTTCCTTTTACCCTAGTTAAGAGGTTGTGGCATCCTGCAATCAATCACTAGATTTGGCTAATGATCATGTGAGAAAATAAAAATGTTTGGACCATTTTATTTCCCACTATAACTCTTATTCAATTATTATAGGAGTAAAAAAATATTTGTACATATATTTATCAAAATCGGGGGTCAAGGTGTGTGGTTTAATGAGTTAGTAAACTATTTACCTCTCAACATCTAATAACAAAAGGTATCTTTGATAGATTTCTATGATAGGGAGTTCTACATCCAAGTACCCAAGGAATCATGGGGAGTCCCAGTCCTCAAATTCTCCTCATATCAAAATTGGAATAATCTCAAATATACAAGTTTAGGGAACATATTATGCTAATAAAATTAGTTCTACTAAGAATTCACTAACTGGTTCATTAGTGGAATATGATCTGGATGAATTAGCCCAGGGGTTCAACAAAGGGGTGGTGGTTTAGAATTCACAAATACTAATCCTACCTACTGAACTATTTTATATATTTAATATTTTAATCCAATAATATTTTTTGGGTGTGATTGAATAAATTATTGATCATAGAGTTGTTGCTAAAAATTAAATTGTAAGGGTGTGGGAATCATGCTATGTGTGTAACATTATCATGCAAACCTCACAAGATAATACCATCATCAAGGTATAATTCCTTCAACATCTTTTTTATATCTTGGGTGTATTAGGATTTTATTATTGTTACATATAAGTTCTCAGGAGGTCATTGTTAGTCACCTAAGATATTTTTTCAGTCTAGGAGAGGGAATCTCTTTCTTTTGATAATTCCAACCATGAAATGAAATATTTGTATGGATCCATGAAGGAACTGAGCTATTATGTTTTGGAAGAATTATTGATTCAAGATTATATTTTCATGAAAACAAAAATATTTGGAAATATCAGGCTCATTTGGTCAAATAATAAATGCATTTACTTGTTACTATTCAAAAACATAAGGCTTTTAGAAAAATGGGCTACAAATTTTCCACTTTTATTGAGAAAATACACCCACTAGATCAGGCTAAAGCTACTCGATATGGGGAAATTTGGTATTCCATCTATTTCCACTGATTGGAATTTACTGAATTCCTAAATTATACTAATCAATGACACCTATATTTTTCGTGATTTATTTCACCTTTCATGTAATGATATGGAGATAATGTAAGTTTGGAGTGCTCATCATTTTTTCTCCGATTAATGAATGAACATTGATATTGGGTCTTAATTGTTTATCAACTTTAATTAATTGTTGTTGTATACATTTTTTTGTCCATATTGTCTTGTGAATATTTCATAGGCTTTCAACATGTTATTTTGAATCCACTAAAACATTAAAATAGAAGAAACTCAGTCAATTTTGATTATTTAATCAATTTATTCTGTGGGGTCTCCCCTTGACATGCCTCAAAGATGGGTATAGTTAGAAATATGAACATCTTACGCTAGCTTTGTTCCATTTGGATGAACATCCTAGTTCTAAGTGATTGGGATCACGAAGGGGAACTTGATATGAAGATCAAATTGATTCATCGATGCCCTATATTTAGATAGGAATTATTCATATTTTGACTACACCTAGGGATCTAGTAATAATTTCTTTACATTATTCATGGTCTTGTTATAGACCCCCATGTTTTTGTCTTTTAATTTTGTAACATCCATAAATTTTTACTTGTTCCCATAGGGTGAATCATGGCTACAAATAACATTGATTTTTCTCATGCAACACATTATGGTTTTTCAACATGACATGGTTCACGTCTCTTCAAATTATTGAATAATGTCAGATTATTTGGACCAATTTTTTTTTGTTTAAGGTCAATAAACATTGAAATAATGTTATTAAATTTTAATATGTTGTCAAAAGAGTTATAAGACTGAATTAAAACTAACATGAATGAGATACCTATATCATAAATACTAAAAAACTCAGATAATGGTGTCTTTTGTTTTGGGTTATAACACTTATAATAGATTTTATGTAGTTTAGGATCACGTGATGATGGTTAAGATATTTATGAAGGAAACATAATATTTTTTCATAGGAATTAATATTTTTTCTAGAGGCATAACATCAAGGATATTGAAACTATTTTAAGAGTTGTATTATGAGTTGTGTAAATCATATTCTATTGTGTTTGAACAACAGATGAAGAAATTTGATATTTACAAAAAGGAATATTGCTGGACATGTTTGGATGAAAATTATTGTTATGATAAAATTTTTGAATAAAGAGTATAGAGGTCCCACGTCTCAGGATTACATGTTTCTATTTAATAATCCAAAATGGTGGAATGTATATAGAGTTATATTAGGACATGGATAAATATCCAACCAAAGTAACCCTTAAAGTTGATCATGGACATTACTAATATCCCTGAAAGATTTAGAATTGATTAAGAACATGGGAACCAAAGTAGGATATCAAATATGTATATTCAAATAGGTTTCAAGTACACTATAATATTTTTATAATGAATACACTATAAAGGTGAAATGATTTTATAGTTCATTTCCCTAAATTATTATAATCCAATTGGATCTAGAATGATAAAATAGGATTTTTATTGATTCATATTATAAACTATCTAATCATTGTACCTTTTTTATTTACACTCTATCATTTTTTAATATCTTATAGTATGAGGATTAGAGAATATTGACTCTACTTTTGTTAAAGTTATAATTTTTTAGTTTTTAGCATGATAAGTATTTATGAATCATTCACTAGATGTTAAGGGTTAATATATTTTTACCAAGGAAGGCTGGTTTAAAATTTTTAATAGATATAACCCAATATATTGATTTTAAAGTCATAAATATTTTACTAAATGTAATGGCAAGAGTGAGGTCATGGAAATATCCTAAGGTGAATGAGATATGATTTCTAGTATGGATTTCATTAATGTACATGTACAGATATTTGGGTCATTATACATGGATCGTAGTGTGAAATAGGGGGAAAATAATAATCTAGATTTGGATTAATAATCAATGACACCCTAAAATCTATTTCATGGGGAATTATGATTAAAATATATGTTGAAAATCATTATTCTCAAATCAAGATTGGTGATATGGAATAGTCACGAAAAGGATGATCATTAACCATATTATGATTATGGGTTATATTATCATGTCTTTGAGACATTAATAGTTTAAATGACCCTCACATAAGTATGATATACATCTCATTGATTGGCCAAAATGTTGTATATATACATGGATTTATTGGAGGATATATGCATATCAAAAAAAGTGTCCCTTATAGTGAATAAATCTTATTACATATAGATATGAAAATTTTATGGAAATATGAAAGAACTAAATGGATATTTAAAATACACAGTGGAATTATTCTAGACTAGAGTTTTCTATATCTAAGTTATCACCATATTTTTAAAATCATTTAAGATATTTGATGACATGTTTGTGGCTATAAATTTTATAATCTATATTTCATTACTTATCGTGAAATAATCATGAACCAAGAAACATGTATTTCTCATGTTCCAAGAAACATAATAGCTTGAGAAAAGGGAATAATCAATTTTTATGTTAAATTCATACATTGAGGACCTATATTGAGTAGTTTAAATTTATTTAGAATAAACTCTTATGAACTCCATTGAATTTATAAAGTCCAATGAAATGATAGTACACCATAAGAGGCAGATTGAGTTAGTGAGAAATTTTTGTTGGATGTTAGATAATGTATATAACTATCACTATATATCCTAATGGTACAATAATCAATACACACATAGTTATTGTATGAAATGACCCACATTGATCTTAATAATATGTAGGGTCAATGGATTTGGGCAGCATTACTCTAACAACAAGGGATCACAATTGACATGATGTGAAAGAAAAGTTATATGACCACCAAATGTAAGATTGATGTGGTTGGAAAAAGGGTTCAATGTAGAAATATGATTTCAAAATATTTCTGATCATATTCTGAATCAATCCACACATTATTTTTTTAATAAACCCCAAAATATATATTAATCATATGTAGAGAAATGGGATTTTTTCTTAGAATACTTGTTAAGATGAAGGAATATCAAATACATATATATGTCTTTATTATACATAGGTGGAGTGGTTTTTTATATTTTCTATATTGTGAAGATCTTATTACCATGAGATATAAATGAAACTCCACTTATTTATAAATGGGATGATAGAAAAATGGAATAAAGAATAATCTAGTTTGTCTCCCAATCAAGGTGGGGGAATTTTACATTTCTATATCTAGGCCTAGTTTATTTATTCAAGGAATCACTACTTATCCTGTTAGGATTGGAATCAATCCACACATAGTTCTTAAAAAAATTACCTATATACATATTGATCTTATGAGTGGAAATGATTTTTGATATTGATGAACTAAGATATACTTATTTTATATTAAAAATAAATCTACATAGAATGAGATTTCATCAAGAAGAAAATGTCGATATTAGGAATTCACTAATATAATTATTTTATAGTCATGTAGTATGAAATTATGGGGTATTTGATTTAACATTTTAATTATTAATTCAAACTATTATACAGTTTTTGGTCAAGTGATGAAGACTCAGGTGACATGCAGTTTCATTCCATGGGATATGAACCCACACTATACGTCATAATTTTATACAATTATGATGATATGATATGTATTTTAACATCATATTGTGGGGAATATATTATTAATTTTTAAATCCTATAAATGGAATGATATAAATGATTTTAAATCTTAAAAATTACTTAATTAGACACCAAAAATTATTATAATGCGTGATCCGGTCTCCATACATAGTGATTATAGAATGTGCCACAATGGGGTAAAAATATTATATGAAAAAAGGTTTCTCTCATTTTCGATATAATTGTAGAGTAATATTCCCTAGTATCATTAGAGTAGAAAGATTTAACACTACCTTTATGTAGAGAAATAAATGGTGGAAAACATTCTTATTTAAGGCATTTAAATGAATATTTTACCAAATTTCAAGACTGTGTAGTGTGTGAAATCTTTTTTCGTCAATGCTCTCCAATTCTTCTAGTCATTTTAAAAAAATCATATTTATATACCTAGTTATAGATAGTGTCAAAGAATAATGGTAGTAAAATTTTTATAGGTATAACTACTCATGTTCTGTAAAGAAAATATAGAATGGGGTTGCATGGGTGGTATTGTGAGTTGGTGTGTGCTAATCCCATAAGGCATGCAATGTATTTTCGGTACATGATTTCTTAATTCTATCCACTATCTATTTTAGACTATTTCACATAGTCTTATTAAAATATTCTTTATGCATTTTATCTATAGAATGATAGGGGTTGAATGGTTGGGATAGATATTTTAGTGTTAATATAGTCCATTAAAATCAAATGAAAAGAAATTGTCGGAATTTTCTATTAGCTTCATGTGAGGAACACTAAATTAGGTGATGATATTCGACTTCAAAAAGATGAAAATAGCATTTTCTTTAACCTAATTGAGTTGTATAGCCTTGACCCATTTAGATAAGATGTTAGTTTAAGTAAGGATATACATAAACTAAATATCTATTTCCAAGGGATATATCCCATAATATTCATACCCAGTGTATAAAATTTTCATGAATATCTTGAGGTATATAATAAATCATGAGGTTGATGGATGAAATTGAAATTTATTTTACAAGAATGAAATTTAATTATAAATTTTACATTATATTATATCATTATTATCCATAAATATAAAATCCTTTCAATCATATGGGAGTGGTTGGTTTTTGATTAATGTGCATCACATGCTCTATTAGAAACTTCTATCTTGATGATAATTTTTTTGTTCCTTAAAAGCATCAAATGAGTAATCAATGAAAAACTTATTTATAATGGAATTTCAGTGCATTTCAACCATCAAAAAGAATGAAATTTTCCACTAATTGATTGATATTATCATTATTTTTTAGATTAGATTGAAATATCCCACTCTAGATATAGAATATTATCTAGGACATCTATTTAGTATCAGGATTGATTGATGAAGGCATCTGCTCATCATTCTCCAAAATAATGTTAACCGTATTTATATATTCTATTATATTCCCGATAACTAGAAATATAACATTGATATTTTTATTATGCATAATATTTTTCCTAGTCTGTATCCTATATGATTGTAGAAGTGAAATCTATACATAATCATAATCACATTATGACCACGGTACATGGGTTGGAGTTGGATACCTATCGAGATTTCCATTATTTCGTAGAAATTATAAAAAAAGGGACCAATTACTCCTTTTTTATAATATATTTACCTATGAACGACTTAATTACCATCAATAAATATCCTTTAATATACATACATTCCACTAAAAATTCAATAGTCAACTCTAACCCGGTTATGGAGGATTAATAAACTACTTCACTGCTAGTGAAACACTACAATGGAAGAAAAGAATATGTTGGTACATCCCTAACTCAGGAGATAAACAAAGCACCAATATTGGATCATTTTTCTTTTGGGCCATCCATTATATTACTGATGTTGGTCTTAGAGGATCCATCAATGTATACCTCTAATATTTAAGGATAATGTTAAACAAAAATTTCTTATTCTATTGGGATCACATTATATATTGGTGCACTCTCTAGGAGAAATTAAATAACAAGAAATTCTATTAATTATTTCCATTTGAATTATTTATATTGTGTGGAATTCATATCAAATAACTATAATATGATAGTCTTTTATACCAGTCATCCTTTTAAAAATGGTTGGTTGAGGAAACACGTGAGTAAGTCGATGTGAGAAACTAGACTAACCTCTTTATTCTAAAAAAATGACTATGTTTTTTTTTCTATAAATACGATCCCAATGTAATTGTTCTAGATGTTAGAATATTGGTTGTTAAACTCAAGTATTTTATGGATAAGATAATGTATGATATTTTCCTTTAATTCACGAGTTATCACTTTTGAGATGGAATATAAGGAATGTGTGGTTTTTTTTCAATAGGTTTTGTCAATACAACTAGGTGAACAAGATACTACTTAATTGTTTTGAAGGATTTCTTTAAATCTTCATCCCAATTTTAGGGGATTTAAATATTCATGATTTTTTCAGGGGGAATGAATTTTATATCTATCTAAGTGATTAAGAAGCTAATATATTCAAGAAAAAAATATAATCCGCTTAACTAAATGAGGTTTTGTGGTGGGGGAATATTTATGAATACCCTTATTTTCATAGGATTGAACTTGTTACTATGTTTTCAAACTATGAAACAAATGAACATCCCTGATGTTACCCTGATGGAATAAATCAATTATTTTATTTTCAAATTGTTTTTTCACATCTTACCAAACCCCAATTCATGATTTTGGAGATGATCTGAGTGTTGGTGGGATTGAACTACTAGATCATCAAACTACCATTCTACAATCTTTACTAAGAGGATCTTGAAAATATAGTGAATGGAATTATTTTTGTGGTTCTAGCATTGTTCATGTTATAAGGAATTATGCAATAGTAGTAAACCCCTTGCAGATCTCTCAAAGAGGTTGCCTCTTTATATTTAAAGATCATCTGAATATAATTATAGCTGATGTATCCATCCATTAATGAGTGTTCCCAGAATCATATTGTCTCTTTAATAAACAACACTATCAATGGGATAGACAAATAGTATTTTAGGAAATACTATCTTAGCTATATAAAATGAACGATGACCCATATTTTCACATTATTTCTTAGACTAGGAGAATATTATAAATATATTTTCGATAATTTAATTCCCCAAAAATATTGACCTTGAAGATCTTATCGACCTCTACCTCTACTCCAATGTAAATGGTCATTTGTATTGTCATCACAACCAGCTTATAAACATAGTTATCTTATGATTTACCCCAGATGATGGGTGGATACATGATGTTATAACCTAATAATCCTAGTATAATTTTAGTATAAAAAAACTATATTATTATTCAAAAAGTAGATTTATTTCACTTATATATCTGGATTCATGTTTCCACAAAAAATGTAGGTCATGAGTATTCATCTAGCAAAGTTTATTTTTTGGTGCTCATCTATGGATGTTGAGACACAATCCTAAAATAATAGAGGGTCTTATTTTTTATCTACCCTTTGTCTTCCTCTATCCCTATTTTGATATACTGGAGAATCTAGAGGTTCCATAGTATCAAGAACATTTCCAATAAAAATAAATAGTTACCATCCATGAAAAAGTGGGGGCACCTACGATCAGAACATTAAGTAATCTATTTTGTTTAAATACATATAATAATTAAAATGTTGATATGTTAGGGACATTATCATTACCAATAATGATGTAATGAAAGCCTTAAGATGACTAGGAATTAAAATAGGGAAAATACCATGATAATAACTATAATCTTAGGGATGACATTTGGGGTTAACCCATGTGCACCAGAGGATGGTTTGGGATAATCATTCTTGTTGTAATTCCCTTACTCATGGGGGACCCCATTATTTGTTGGGAATAAAATATATATGATGAAAAATAAAGAATTTATACTATGGTATTGTGGGACTTTAATGACTTGATATATTTCATGGTCTGGATTCACTGACTCAATTAACTTAATAGGAAATAATTATTCATCACCATGAATAATCCATGGATTGAAATGAGTGGATTTCAAGCCATTAGGGGTATAAACTTAATTAATATCAATTATTTATTGTTTTTACCCGTTATTTTTATGGTTGTATACTTCTATATAATAATACATATATATATCGAATTGGGAGTCATCACCATATAAGACATAGACCATCCCCATAATAGTATATTTCAAGAATTGACTATATGATGACTAATTAATATTGGATGATCATTGTCCCTACTTAAATGAAGAGTATCCTACTGAAATTGGTCTATTGAAAATAGTTCTCTAAATCCTACAGGAAATTTCAATGGGTTGAGAGGTGTTTTTAGCTCATCACAGAAATTATGTACATGTAAATCTAAAACATACTGATATGGATGTGTAATATATTGGTAATGTGTGAGTTTATTACATCTAACAAAAATATATATGGCTCATTTATTTCCATGATGTTTAAATTTTTAAAGGTTAGTATTTGTTGACTTCTTCATGGGGGAGTTAAATTGATCAATGAATTAGTCATGTGGATCTTCCTAATATCCATATTCCCTTATAGAGAGGTTGTTATTCTAGGAAAAATTAATTCCATTAAATTCTATTTGAAATGTCTTAGTTTAATCACCTCTTTCATCTTAAGTGTACCTATCATATGGAAAAAAATGGGACCAAAATTGTTTGAGATGTTATTTGAAAAACCTATTTTATTTAAAGGCCTTGAAATTATAACTTCCTAAATTTGGAAGAGGATGGATACCTTCCACCCACTCAGGGTAATGTAATCTTTTCCATTGTATATAATCACTCTTTCCCTCAAATTCCTCTGTCCATGTGATGAGGGATTTGACTGAGTAAGAAGACTTTAGATGTATTTATAACTAAGGGTATGTCTGATTATGGATATTTTTTGAGTCCTGATATAAACTATATGATGATGTTTACTCTTACAATATTGTCTGTGTGTATCTTGAATAACTAAAAGGAGGTGATGACACCTGAGGTCCCAATAGAAGGAAATTCGGAAATTCCATTGTAGTCGGGGTTACCTAAACTGGTGGTCTAGGCCCAGAGTTGACAGGATGAACAGACCCTTCCATAGTTAGTGAGGTTTCTCTCCTTGGATGTGGAACACATATTTATGGGGATATAGTAATTCCTATAATAAAATTTTGTATATAGGGAATATTTCCTCTGCGAAAGTCATCATTGTTCCATTTCAATTATTCTATCTCTGCTTTACATCACACTGATTTCTACTCAATGAAAGGATAATAATTTACTATAGGGTGTTACTAAGACAAAACTACCCCTTTCCCAATAACATTCAATGACTCACATCATAGTGTATTTGTTTGAGTTACTTAGGTTCTCGGGTTTTTATTTTCTATCAATATTAAATTAAAGTCACCCTCCTCAAGTAACTCAGAATAAGAATCATGTTGGATTGGAACCACTTTGTTCTATTCTATTTGATCAATATTGTCAATAAAATATTAGAATTAGTGACATTATCTGAAACATACCAATAATATAGAATCATTTATCACCAGCTAATGAACTATATAGAGTGATATTATCATATAGATATTCATCGAGGGGAAATTTAGATTGCTCTCTAGAACATTCCTTTATAAAAGTTCATTTGGACTTATGAGCCCTTCTGGGTTTGAGGTTCCCTATAAATTATTTCCTAGAGAGTATAATTTGAAGTTTAATCCGTAATTATTTTACACTCAACGTTTTCAAGAATGTCTCTAATAGTGAGGATATTTCACACATTATAATGAAATGTAAATAAACATCCTTTTCAGTGACTCCCAGTATGTTAAAAATTGAATCCTGGGGTGGGGGAGGCAATAATGAAATAAATTCCCTCATCCCTATGATTTGGGGTTAACATGTCCCTATAACAAGTATTTTTATGATACATATGGTATTTTATGATCTCATATGTAGTGGTAGTAGTAGTTATATTGAAAAACCTCCATCCTGATAGGTTGGAAATGCATTAGGATTTTCATTGAAGACGACATTATATAGACCATTTAAATATTTCCTTACATTATATAGGTATGGGTTGGGTAAATCACACATTGTGAGTGTGAGATGATTTATTCTAGAGCTTTCCCTAACGATGGGGTCCGGTTGTTATTAACCAGGAGACCTTTTCAAAAAAAAAATTGAAGCATAAAGAAATATTATACTAATGAATTCTTTTTGAAAAGTGTTTCATTTCTTAGATTTATAAATATAAAATCTATTTAGAAAAAATCATCCATATTTTTAAGATTTTTTCCCAAGGACTTGGCTTGAGCCTATGACATTACACGATGAATGTATTGAAGGGATTTTCTTAATTGAAATTAGAGTGTAATTCAGTTCCCCATACTCACCCCACCCTCTGATTCATATCTAGGATGAAGTGTTCATGATTATCTACTGGTGTTTTTCAGGTTATCATGGTGATAGTGTTACATATTCTTCTAAAATTGTTTTTATGTTGGGTCTAGTGCCACCAAGAAAGTTGTTGTCCTTGCTTGGTGATAGTTCTATTCTATCATCTTTAGATTATTGATATATCACTCATAGTTCAAATGTTTAACGTTTTGGGAATAGTATAATGTACAATGGTTGAAAAATATATTTTTTATACATTTTAATTTTATTTTCAAGGGATCCTCAATTTAGGAGGTGGTTTTAGTAAATAAGATGACCAATAAATTTCTGCCATCCAACTCACTCTGCATATTCATGGTATTTTCTTTATTATCAGATGTACATTCATCTATAATTTTATAAAAATGTATCATATTAGAGGATGAGGGCACATGATATTTAGGAGGCATTGATAATGTGTACTACCCTTAATAAGCCTTTAATTATGATGCATGATTCTTATATACTGATGGGGAACTATATGTTGTTGACACAAATTATTCAAGTACCTCCGAAGAATAATATACTCCTATAAGGTTAGGATATCACTGTTTAGAATATATATAAATATGTAGAGAATTTATATTGTAGAAATTAGAAGAGTTGTCCCAATGATCTAACAATATACTACCACATGGAGGACTTCTATGGTAAAAATCGCCTCCTCCGTTAGATGAGAATTTAGCCCAAAAATGGGAAAATATTGTCATGGTTTGTATTGATTCCCTAGTATTATAATTTATTAAAGTTGGAATATCAACCTCCTCCAAGAATGTATGTAATTCCACATGATATTTTCCATTAAATTATACTCATCTTTCTCTTGGGGTCTTGGGTAGATTGCGAGAACCTTCATGATTGGAACCCACATAGGTAGTCACTGAGTCTCTATCATAATATGTTGATGGATATATCTACTATTTTGGAGGGTATATATTCATATTTGGGTATCTTTTGGAATATGTGATAATGTTTCTTAGTTGGTGGTAGGGATATGTGCGTGTCTCAATGTTACTACATAATATTCTAATGAACCTTAGTTGGAAATGGGTTGTGTACATATTTCTAATTTCTATTCATCATAACAATATTCTAACCATACTACAAAATGGGATAGGGAATATTCACCCTCTCTTGTATTGTTTCAGAGGTGTAATTATTTGCACTTTCATTGACAATAATATACATACAAAATCCACTCATATTGGATGAGATATGATCATGCCCCAAAGTGACTACAAGAATATGTCAACGAACCTTAGTTGAAGTTGAAATATGAAAACAATACTAATTTTTATTCCATATCTGAATATGATGAATATCCTCTAGAATGGGATAGGTAATCTATTACGCATCATATATCACCTCTTATTTATGTGGATGTTCTTCTTCATCAACTAGAGGAGAAATATATTTTGTAATCTTATTGGATATTGGAATATGCCAATGATTATTTCCCAATATTGTATCTAAATTATGTCGGAAATATTTTTTTATAAGGAAAGAGATATACGACTATTTATAATTTAATTTAGAATATTTTACTATCACTATGATATAGAAATGATAGGTATATATTCTATTCCTGAGGTAGCTTTCGGATTATGTTAATGATACCCAAATACGAGGGGAATATGAGCCCGATCCTTTTCCTCTTCCTTCACTAGATTATTCTAGTGATCCTATGTTTTGAGAAAATGACATCTATATTCTCTTGAGTAACTATATAAACATATGGATATCCTATTTCTTTGACAAGAATAGTATTATGTGCCAATCCTTTTAGGATTGTAGAAATATGCTGATGATCCACATTTGTGGCTTCCAAAACATGTCAATAAAACTAATGAGTTTGAGACGGAATATGGGACTACATTTTTTATGTTTCTAGGATATACTTGTAGCTTTATTTTATAGAATTGGGGATATATTCCAAATTTAGTACTCCTTATGTTGCCACGATATGATTAATGTCTAGATTTATAGGACTAATAATATATGATTGCCTTTAATTCCAACCAAATATAGAAAATTTACTTCTAGGGGAACCAAAATTTGAGTTGGGTGTTAGGGTTTCACTATGATACATGGGTGAAATTTATAATTTGGAAGAATAATATGCATACATTCCATGTTATTAACTGAAATATATAGATGATATATCTTAGGGAGAATGAAGGTATGAAACCATCACATAGTTCTTATAGCTCACTACCCAAAAAGTTATCGATGGGTTCCCTATCATGAGTAGTCATGGTGGATTTCTTGTGAACTAAAACCTTAGTAAGACATAAAATAGTAGGATATTTTTAGTGTTGATAGTGTTAGTTGGTTGGGGGATACATCATTTTCACCTTCTAAGTAGTGGTGTTTCCAAATAGTTCTTCCATTTCACTTAGTCAGTGGAGGTATAAATTACTATGTCCTTGTTAAAGGTTCCCAAAATAGTTGTGTGTGGAAATGTGTGCCACTTGTCTATCTGACAACCACCTTTTATGATAAGGGTTGTTGAACATTTTATGGAAGAAAAACTCCCAATCGACCTCTTAGTCCAGGATGGTACCACTGTAATAGTGCTCCCAAATGAGGGTTTTAACTACTATCACTGTAGATACTCAGTGGGTGAAAATGCTATATCATTAGATTATTCCATATATTTTCTGATAGTCAAGTTATAAGAATGATTCTCTCAGGATGATAACATTTATTTGGATTAAAGAGAGTGTGTAAATACATCGTGAATCTATACACAATCACTAATAATAATATCCATTAGTACAATATCATAGATTTGGTTTTAAACACAGATACTAAACATATGTAGTTTTATCAATTTTAATATGTCCATTTTCATTATAACAAGATTAATTTCATGTATCACATTTTTGGTTTGATTCATATTATGTTGATAGGTGAATCTAACACTTGATACCAACCCAATATTTATTAATATGGGAGTGAAATTGACCATCGACCATTCATTAGTAATGATTGATGTCGGGTTCACCAGTTTTTCAATGTTTATTTCATAAAAAGGTAACTTGATATCCAATACTACCATAGTATTTTATATTACGGTAGTAAATTATTATAAAAAACATTCATGATATTAGATTCACATTGGTTTTTCCACTCTTTTTCAATTAGAAATTTCAATACACTCACCCATCTATGCTTGTTATTGGGACTGTCATTGTGAACCCACATTCCAAAGGAAGGGATTCATTAGGGTTTATTTAAAATGACACTTTGGAATGCTCTTTGGTTTAGAGGATGGGACAATAGGCTCATCACACAGTATAGGGGGATTAGGGACTTCTACAGGACAATTATAGATTTTATACATCTTCATGAATCATACCTGGGTATGTGAACAACATAATTGGTTAACCTAATAAATGATAGTTGATTAATTAGGGAAATTAATGAATACGAATGAACATATATACATAACAGGTTCTACCTCTCCTAAAATGTTTAAGGGATGGTATTTTAATTAAAATGACCATTGTTGGGAACTCTGGAATTAAATTTCATCCAAGGATATAGTTGGAACTTAATTGTTGTGATCAAAAACATTAAATTTTCTTTTTATATACCATATTAATGTGAATCGATACCCATGTAGTTTTTAGAAATTTATCAGGAAACATAATACCATTTAAGGTTACATGAAAAGGATAGATCCATGCAGTTTAATGTCCCGTGGTATGAATGTTTTGGAAAAAGGTATCTATAATAGTTTATTCTGGGGTTTACTCATGGGATACCCTTTATTACTACACTCAAGTGGTATGTAGTCCCATTATAATGTGTGGGGTTGGAATGTATGAATATTTCATACTTAGACGATGTATTATCCCACATGTGGTATAGAAAAAGGAAATACAAAATTATTCATGGGGTATATAACCATCCAGAGGGGGGAATTGTTGTGTGTGGAATATGACCTAGAAAATAAAATTGTTGTAGAATTTTTTTTATAGGATAAATGATATGATATTGATGGAATTATTCCCTTCATTGGGTGGATGATGTCATTGATATACATCATAATATTGGGATATGGTTCTCCTAAGAGTATATCCTGGTGCAGGAACTCATGAAACAATTGAGATTTGGGAATGTTAGTTTCGGGACTCAAAATGGTTTCCAAATATATCCTATTGGATATTGTAATGTGATCCCAAATTATAAAAATTCAATAGTTTAGGGTAATTTTTTGACCAAACTATAAAGTTTAACATCACGTGGTAAGGATTTCAGACACATGTACTAACATTGTATGATGGGGACATTGATCACACAATTTAACATCATGTTATTATGATTTTATGAAAGCAATTCAATGTCATGTTTCGTGGATGTTTTCCACATTTATTAAAGTCGTGATAAAGGGATTTACATCATAAAAAAGGTTTGGGGACGATGGATTTATGGGGGATTATGAAAAAAATGATTTGTAAGAAGGTTGGGTAGGATATTACACCTGATAAGCCTCCCATATTAGGGATGCATTAATTGGGACAAAATTTTTTCAAATTATATCACTATGCCTATAAGAGACATGATTAATGTCACAAATATGAGATAATAAAAGATCAGTCATATTATATGAGACCACACAATAACATATTAATGTGCATTATACATTTAGGCCTTCCAAATGGAATATTTTTTGGGGGGATTACACCTAAGGTGGATTCCCATGGATAATATATTTGGAGAATACAACTAAGGAGGATTCCCATCATGGGTATTTTTTAATTAAGATAATGGAGTCATCAACTCAGATATCTAAGATCAGGTGTGTAATACATATTATGAGAAACAAGAGATAAAGAAATATCAATCACATTGAATAATTATATTTTAATGGGACTTGGAATTATTTTGGAATAATAATGTGATATATCTCTTGATTATCTATACTATTTAAAATTTGAATAATCTTAAGTCCAATGGGAACCATATTGGGGATCACATCAGAAAAAAATCCATCATCATTTCTTTCTAACTGTTACTATGTGGAATGGGGGTTCGTGATAGAATATTTACGGTATACTGTAAGTAATACTAGAGTCTTACCCAAGGAGGGATTCCCTTTCTATCCCATCCTAATAGATAGAAAAAAATATATATTATTGAATCAGTGAACACTATTCTAATTTCTTCTTTATGGGACCCGATTTATCATGTTAATCAATAATCGTAATCCCATAGATTGTTCGACCTATCAGGGATGGAAACTTGGAGCCCTTGTTAGTCAAATAAATCCATGATTGATGGGGTGAATATAGATGTGTATTCTTGGATCATGTAAGTATGTTGGTCCTGGTGGAGGCTTCATGATGTATTTCATTCATTTTTTTACCTCTCTAAAGAATATCCCTAGTGGTCCCCCAAACTGGAGTGACTTGAATGAAATGGTTAGAGGGATATATTGTTTTTGAATTAGGGGGAACAATCCAAAGGTATGTGATTTTATTGAGTAATTATCATGAGATGGATCTTACAAACATGATGTGGATTGGTTGGATAGACATCCACTTGGTTGGATCAACTATTTGTGGTCATCTCTCCTTCAGAAGGTCATTTAAACTCTTTGGTATTGGCTCTCCTCAGTAAGGTTGGATCTACTCTATATGTGTAGGTATTTTCCTTTTTTGTTACATGTACAGAGGAATTTATTGTAGGGTAAGTCCATAATAATTGAGTTTTTCTACGTCTTTTCTCCATGACCCTTTATTTATTTGTATAAAGAGAAAGAGTGGGTGATTTATAGAAATCAAAAGATATGTTACCTTCTAAAATAGATTGATATGATGTCACATTGAAATGATGAATCCTCATATGGACTTCATTGAATTAAAAAAAGTCCACCCATATTTTAATGGTGAAAGAACATTGTGGTTTATAGAGGAAAAGGAGTGTCTTGGAATGATAATTCATCATCAGTTGGTTATTCCAACAAACCATGAAACTATCCACCCATCATTATAAAGACAGACTACAATGTAGGTCGAGTGACTTTGTGGAGTATATTTGAATGGCTCTTTATCCCAGTGTGGTTAAACTATATAGTGGAAAATTACATTGTAGTTTTCAAGCATTAACCTCACCAGTTGGAGGGACATTATGGTTCCCTAAAATCACTTTCATATTCACCAAAAAGTATTTTTCAAAATACTATAAATTCTATGTTCTTTACTTTTGTGCCCATTATTTGGTTTTTTAAACATTATAGACATAAAAAACATCAAACTATTTCCACAAAATACCACAACCAAAATCACATACTATGTCATCACATGATAACCACACATCACACCATCATCACAGAAGGTAAATGTGAAGTTTAAAGAAATATACCTCATTCCTTCCACCTTCCATCTGTATCCCCTAAAAGACATCACATCCCAATGTCAATATCATCATCACGAAATCACATTGAAGTAAATATAACAATAATAAATTATAGATCATGCATACAAAACATAATACATCAGAAAATTCTTATTCTTATAAGATAGATCTAGGATGAATTAGTAGTCATCCATTCAATATGTAAAGACCTGGAAATTTCAAGAAAACTTTTTTCCTAATTTCTTTGAATTTTACGAGTATGTGGTTTCCTTCCACTTCCTCTCTCTCTCCCTCTTAACTCTCGCCAAAACATACCATAATTAATTAATTTAACATATTCAATTAATTCACTAAGTGTTTGAATTTTGAAAAATTGAAATTACTTGTGTTAATAAAATAATAGCATGAACCTATATTTGAATTTGACTCATTTTGTGTTGGGAGAAAAAGGAAAGATCCCTTGTGTAAAAGAAAGAGCAAGTTACTCTTGGGTGGAAGAAAATCATCCTCTCTGTGAAGAGCAGTTCTTCTCCGACGAAGAACATCGACCCCTCAACATAGAATGACTCGGCGACCACAGTTCTTCATCCTCTTCTTCCTCCACGGCAAGGGAGGAGACACCGAAGTGGGGAACCCGCCAACAAGGACTCACATTATATTCTTCCTTCGCAACAAGAGAGGAGACAACACTTCCTCTGGTGCACACCGACGGCGACGGAAGAAATGAACACCAATGACCATTGTCATCTTCATCTATTCCCTTGGGACGACGACGACGAGTCGACGTCCACCCTCTTGCGATATCGTCCACAAATGACGAATGACACGAGGTAGGGGGTTTTCGTATTTTGTGTTTATGTGAATTATACCCTCGTAAATGATTAAAATCATGTGTTTAAATGTTTTCCTTTTGATAACACCTAACGTGGAGGGCACGGGCCAAACAAACACGGCCCGACAACCCTCCGAAGATTGTTTTTGGTGCTGGAATCGACGGGCGATGACGGAACTGGCCGTAAAGACAATTTTAGGTCTTTGTTGAAAAGTATGGGACCCGAGATGACCACTGGAGAAGACGGTGGGTGAAACGGACCATCAGACCATATCCTGTGGTCCGCAGAAAGGGGCGGCCGGGTTGGTTCGTACACGAAACCAACTGGGCCCCTAGGATGAAAAGGCTAATAACTCACAGACTGGGCGTTCGATTGACGCGCCGTCTGTTGCGTTAAGACCCCTATGAAGCGGCGGTCAATTGAGATACTTCTTCATGGGACTTTTTGATACTTGGAGTATTGACCTGTAGCTCGTGGAGCGGACCCTCTCGAAGACGAGCGTACGGAGTACGAAGATCATGTATCCAGCTAAGACCTGACGACTGCTTGACCGACTCGACATGGAGTGAGTCGACTAGTCCAGTGGATGGAGCACTACTGTGTTTGGGTGAAAACCCATGGTGGATGGAGCACTGCTGTGTTTGGGTTCAGACCCGCGGTACTCAACAGAAGGAGTACCTCTGCAGGATATTAGGGGGGGGTACTACGGTGTTTAGGTAGCAGACCCCGGTGGGAAGCACTACTGTGTTTGGGTGGCTGACCCGTGGTACACGACAGGAGGAGTACCTCAGAAGTCTTAGGTTAGTGAGAAGTACCTCGGAGACATGATAGGATCACTGTACTCTTCAGAGATGGAGCTCTTCGGCAGTTACAGTTTCGATAATGAAAATCCTGGTTTGATCTGAGTCTATGACCTTTGTGTTTACCTCATGATTGAGATGGGTCACTTGATAACATAGGTATATGTATGGGCATATACCTAGGTAGTGGTTATCCATTGATTTCATAACCTTTGTGTTTCCTTATGATTAAGATGGGTTACTTGATAACTTAGGTATAATTATGGTATTATACCAAATTAAAGGTTTTCTATTGAGATCCTTCTTTGTGGTTATCCTTGATGGATTTAGTGAGACCTTGAGGGTCTCAGGGTCCCTACCGAGTGTTCAAGGACTGGACAGTACCCGGAGGTGGACCTCACAACGAGTCAGTATCCGGAGGTGGACATCACGATAAGACGATACTCGGAGGAGGTTGGCAGGTGAGAGCATTGTGGAGGCTATCTATAGATACCCTTCAGGTAGGATCCATGGTGGATGATCCAGGAGTTGTGCAATCTATACCTACCCTTCAGGTAGGATCTGAGGTGGTCAAACTAGGAGTTACTTCTATTCTTCCAGATGCTTGTCTTTTCTATTGTACTTGCATTCAGTTGTAGCTGTAATTTCATTTGGGTTTGTATTCTCGCCCATTTACTTTTCAGCACATTATTTTGAACTTAGTGTATTACTTCGACTTGTTCTCTATGGTGTTTTGTACACTTTTATAAAGGAAATTCCTTCCTAGTTATCGGGGTTTATGCCTTTTTTTCTAGTCGCCAGCCCCTAGCCTATGGAAGGCGGGCTTGGGGTAGTCATGGCATGGGCCCCGAGGACTGGTCGTGACAAATTGGTATCAGAGGTGTCGGTTCTAACGTAGAACATAATACTCTGATATTCCTTTTCTATGAAGCAATAGTGTTAAGGGTACCAGGTGTGGATTTCAGTTCAGGGAGTCCAGTGTTGGTGCGGGCGGCCGACGTATCCATACACCAGGACCCTGACATCTGATTTCCGACTCAGTGCATGAAAACACTACTTGTGTGTGTGTTTCCAAAGGATTCCCCTTAAAACATCTCAAACCATGTCATCTCACCAAGTATAAATCATTTGACCGTGTCACGTCTGTTTCTTTCAGGATAGTAGGTACACCAGCGGACTTTATGGTGATCTTTGCTGCCAGCCTCCTTCAGGTAGCAGCAGGCAGATGGTGGATCCAGATGCTCCAGTTTTGTGATGATATGACCTTCACATGGGGATATTTCTAGACCTTTCTCAGGGTGGATTTTATAACAGTGACTCTATGCTCTGAGCGTTTTCAGGAGTTGCTGCCTTTGCCACTTGATTTTCCATCAGTAGCCGAGTCATCTGTAGGAAATAGACAGATGATGCAGAGGTCCAAGATGACCAGACCAGTAGATTTCCGACCTCAGGATACAGGTTTGGTTGTGCGAGGCACACGAAACAGAGCTAGTCATACGAGGAGCAGGAAGTGTAATGCATGCAGCAGGAAGGGTCACATGGTACGTGACTGTTCGACTTCCCGCACAGTTGATCCACAGGCATTGGAGGAGCCACTGAGACGAAAGCAGCGAAGGTTGTTTGAGCAACAGCCGAGCGGTGGACAAGGTAGTAGAGCTCCGGAAGCAGGTGGACAGGAGAGGAACTAGTGGATTCCTTTTGTTCTTGGTACTTCTAGTTCCATGTTTCTGTTGTATTTGTGTCTTTGTACTATGAGCTACAATAATAAAAGACACTTATCTTAGTGACACTTTCTTTCCTATTCTTTTTTTTGGTGAATACTGAGAGGTCCCGGTTAAAACTGTTGACTTGACCCTCACTTTAGAGATTTCTACTGAAGGAGACCCAGTGACCTCACACTGATGCTGACAGTGTGCCTCGACCATTAGAGATGAGAGTGACGCTTGGATCTCTTGGTATTAACGTCGAGGCCTTACGACGTCATCCATGGCATGAATGCATCATTCATGTCTGGATTGACTGTATTAGGCATTGGGCATGGTTCATCAAGGGGATGAGACCATGTTTATCTTTTCGACAAAGTAGAAATCTTAGCAGCTCTTACAGATCGTAGGAAAAGAAGGCTGGTCATTGACCGACTTGCCACATCAGTAAACTTTCTACTGAACATAGATGGTACGAGTTACGACGGGGAAAGTGAACATCATTCCGGAGCGGATGAAGACTGCACAGTGCAGTAAGAAACAGGAAATTGGCGTCTGTCTCTGGGACTCAGGCATGTAAAATGTTTCAAGAAGAAGGAGTGATAAGGACAGATGAATCTGTAGAGAAGACGTGGAAAGCAGAGCTAGGAGAGCAGCGTGAGGTGGTGTACAATTTGACATGTTCGAACCACCCACCTTTGTTGTCCCTGCTAGGCTCAGGGAGCTAGAGGGCAGGAGAAGAGAGTAGTTGCATGCGGTCAAGGAGAGTAACCCAATGGCTCTAAGAATGATTCAAGGGACAGTCTGTGTCCACTCCTAGCTTATGTAGCAGCAGACGTTGAGACGACTCATTCCATCCTTCCATGAATCTTGTCCCAAACTTGGAGTTTCTGGTAAGCCGTAGACTTGACCCTCATGTCTGGAGATACCTTTTGGAGGAGACTTTATAATCACACTTATGCCGACAGAGTGATCTAACCATTGAGGTGAGAGTTTCGGTTGGACTCTCTTGGTGGCAGCGTCGAGGCCTTACGGCGTTGGTCGGAGTATGTATTGGATCTACAGTTCAAATACAGATTGATTGTATTAGGCAAAAAGGTTGTGTTCTATCTACAATGTCGGGATGGGTTTTCCTTCGTCGGAAAAAAGGAAACCCCAAGCAGCATAGGATAAACTCATGCATATGAGGGTTTGGCCGATAACTCTTGGGTCGACCAACCTTACACTCATGGTAGTAGGAGTTTTGAGTTTCAGTTCTAATCAACAAATGGAGGCCTCTAGAGTTCAACGATGGCGATCACGTCATTTTACAGGTCTCACCTCGACGAGGTTTACGGAGATGTGTTCGAGGTGACAAGTTATCTCTGAGGTTCAACGGACCATTCTAGGTCCTCAGTAGGGTAGGCGAGGTGGTTTACCGCTTGACCTTTCCACCTCAGTTGAACCAGGTGCATGATGTCATCCACGTATCTCAGCTGAGGAGATATGTGCATGATCCTTCACACATCATCGACCTCAGGAAGTAGGACGTCGATGGCAGGGCAACATTCACAGAGGTTCCAGTGGGGATCGAGGATCAACAAGAGTGTATCCTACGTAGACGGTCGATTCCTCGGGTGCGCTTTCATTGGCAGTACGGGTACCTCCAGGTGAGCACATGGGAGCGGAACGCTCAAATGCGTGCTCAGTACCACTTTTGTTTCCCTAGTTTTTTTTATAGATTTATGGGGACGTGAATCCCTGAGGTGTGAGTAATATAAAGACTCGGAAATTTCAAGGATATTTTTTTCCTAATTTCTTTGGAATTTTACGAGTATGCGGTTTCTGACGGCACCTGATTCCGAGGTCCGGTGTGCCTGGAATCATTTTCTGAAGTTTATCTTGGGTATGATCAGTGAATGAACAAGTTGGTTTTTCTAACTTTTTAACCGGTGCTCGGAATTGAAATCTCAGGGCACCAATGAACTCGTAGCGCCAGAAATTTTTTAAGAAGACCCTTTCTGGAGTTGCATTTTCTCGGGAGGAGTTGTTAAAAAAAGAGTGAGGAATAAAAATATAATTGTTTTACAATTTTATTTTTATTTCTTTCTAGGTGGCTTAAATGTTGTGCCACAACACTTTTTCCCTCTATTTTGTGGTTTAACTCTTAGGTGTGGGTGTTGGAGTGGGACTCGTCAGGTTGCTAACTTCTCTTGGGAGAATAAATGAGAGGTGGGGCCCACACGATCCTCATCCCTTCACTTTTTCCATAACTCCTCACCTCCCTCTTTAATTTTGTAAACTCATCTTAAATTGAGTAACCTTCCACTTCCTCTCTCCCTCCCTTATAACTCTAGCCAACACATACCTTAATTAATTAATTGAACCTATTCAATAAATTAACTAAGTGTTTTAATTTTGAAAACTTGAAATTACTTGTGTTAATAAAATAATAGCATGAACCTATTATTTGACTTTGACACATTTTTTGTTGGGAGAAAAGGGAAAGAGAACTTGTGTAAAAGAAGGAGGAAGTTCTTCTTGGGTGGAAGAACATCATCCTCTCCGTGAAGAATGGTTCTTCTCCAACGAAGAACATTGACCCCTCAACATACAACGACTCGGCGATCACGGTTCTTCATCCTCCTCTTCCTCCACAGCAAGGGAGGAGACACCGACGTGGGGAACTCGCCAAAAAAGACTCACCTTATATTCTTCCTTCGTGACAAGAGAGGAGATGAAACGTCCTCAGGTGCACACCGACGGCGACGGAAGTGACGAACTCCAGCAACCATCGTCATCTTCATCTCTTCCCTTGGGACGACGACGACGAGATGACGTCCACCCTCCTGCGATATCATCAACAAACGACGAATGACACGAGGTAGGGGATTTTTGTATTTTGTGTTTATGTGAATTATACCCTCATCAATGATTAAAATCATGTGTTTAAATGTTTGCCTATTGATAACACCTAACGCGGAGGGCGCGGACCGAAAAAACACGGCCCGACAACCCTCCGAAGATTGTTGTTGGTGCGGGAATCGATGGGCAATGATGGAACGGGCTGCAAAGATAATTTTAGGTCTTTGTAGTAATGTATGGGACACAAGATGACCACTGGAAAAGAAGGCGGGAGAAACGGACCATCAGAGCGCGTCTGGTGGCCGCAGAAAGCGGCGGCGGCGCGCCACCAGAGGAGACCGCCGTAGCTGTATTGCGGCGGACTGGACCAGCTAAGATGTTCTGGGTTTAGCGGAGGCGTGACTTAATTGCCGTGCAGTTTCGGTCAACAGGGGGGATGGAATCCCCCTCCACTCTTCGCTGGCCACGCGGGCCGCGCCCACGCCAGGCCAACCGTCCGCACCAGCCGGACCGGCTGCGCCGGGCCGGGCCGCCCGTGCCGGGCTGGGCCGCCCGCTCTTGGCCGGACCCCCGCGCTGGGTCGGGCTGTGCCGGCTGGGCTGGGCCGCACCCTAATGGGTTGTACCCGACCCCGTTTCGGTGAGACCTGGTTCGGGCCGACCCAGGGGGTATCGAGCCGGGTTGGACTGGGCCCGGAACCCCTATATTCGGACAGTTCTGTTCAAATGCCCATTACATAGGCTAAGAACCTCTGAACGATGCACCGTCAGTGGCAATGAGATCCTTTGATTGAGACGGGATTTTTGGTATATTACACTCAAGGTTTTGGAGATCTTTGGGTACTGCCGGGTTGGTTAGAACCTGAAACCAACCGGGGTCTAGGAGCAAAAACGCTTATAATTTGATCTCCGGACGTCCGATTGACGTGCCATCAACTTTGTTGGATTCCTCTTGATGAGAAGGAACTTTTGGTATACTTCACCTGTGGTTTGGATGCAGTTGGAGTAAGGTTGGGTTGGATTGTACCCGAAATTCAATAGGGCCCCTGGAACGGAAAAGCCGATAACTTTCAGACCAGACGATCGTTTGGCGAACCATCAGTGGAGTTGGAAATAACATTGAGAAACAGTCCCTATGATTATACCCTATGAGAGTTCGGGGTACAGTTAAGATGCGTTCGGGTTGGTTCGTACACAAAACCAATCGGTCCCCTGGAATGAAAAGGCTAGTAACTCACAGACCGGGCGTTCGATTGACGCACCGTCTGTTGCGTTGAGACCCCTATGACGAGGCGGTCCTTTGAGAAACTTCTTCATTGGACTTTGTGATACTTGTAGTATCGACCTGTTGCTCATGGAGAGGACCCTCTCGGAGATGAGCATACAGAGTACGGAGACCGTGTAGACGGTTGAGACCTGACGACTGCTTGACCGACTCGACTTGGATTGAGTCGACTAGCCCAGTGGATGGAGCACTACTGTGTTTGGATGTAGACCCATGGAGGATGGAGCACTGATATGTTTGGGTGAAGACCCGCGGTACTCAACAGAATGAGTACCTATGTAGGCTATTAGGGGGGTGCATTACTGTGTTTGGGTGGTAGACCTCAGCGGGAAGCACTACTGTGTTTGGGTGGATGACCCGCGGTACTCGACAGGAGGAGTACCTAAATAGTATTAGGTTAGTGAGCAGTACCTCGGAAACGTGACAAGATCATTGTACTTGTTAGAGACAGAGCTTTCCAGCAGTTATAGTTTTGATAATGAAAATCTTGGTTTGATCTGAGTCTATGACCTTTGTGTTTACCTCATGATTGAGATGGGTTACTTGATAACTTAGGTATATGTATGACCATATAACTAGGTAGTGGTTATCCGTTGATTTCATAACCATTGTGTTTCCTTAGGATTGAGATGGGTTACCTGATAATTTAGGTATAAGTATGGGCTTATACCTAATTAAGGGTTTTCTGTTGAAATCCTTCTTTGTGGTTATCCTTGTTGGATTTAGTGAGACCTTGAGGGTCTTGGGGTCCCTACTGAGTATCGTATACTCACCCCTGCACGGGCAATGCCCGCACCTCGTTGTGTTGGTTGCAGACGACCGGGAGCGCTGACAGAGGCCGAGTGTTCGAGGACTGGACGGTACCTGGAGGAGGACCTCACGACGAGTCAGTATCCGGAGGTGGACTTCACGATGAGACGATACTCGGAGGAAGTTGATGGGCGAGAGCACTGTGGAGGCTATCTGTACCTACCCTTCAGGTAGGATCCATGGTAGACGATCCAGGAGCTGCGCAATCTTTACCTACCCTTCAGTTAGGATCTGAGGTGGATGACCTAGGAGCTGTTTCTATTCTTCTAGCTGCTTGTCTTTTCTGTTCTACTTTCATTCAGTTGTAGCTGTACATTTAGTTGGGTTTGTATTCTGGCCCATTTACTTTTTAGTACTTTCTTTTTTACTTAGTGTATTACTTATGCTTGTACTCTGTGGTGTATTGTTTACTTTTACAAAGGAAATGCCATCCCAGTTATCAGGATTTACTTCTTTGGTGCTAGTCGCCAACCCCTGGCCTATGGAAGGCGGGTTTGGGGTAGTCATGGCACGGGCCCCAAGGACGGGTCGTGACACAATACTTTCAAAAACTGAATGTTAGGAAAAAAATATAGATTCCAGAACCACATAGTTTTCGGTAAATTTATATAACTCGAGTGATGGTGCATCATAAAAAGCACAAAAATATTTTTTATTATTTCCACACACAATATCAGTATGAGGGGTCTGCTGAAAACCTCTCACTCATCTAGAAAATACTAAATAAAACTAGCCACCTTACACAAATTAATCAAATCGTGTCTAATAGATCACCACACACAACCACACTATGTGGTCATGCCATAAGATAATAACAATCCATTTGATCACGTCATTATTAAATTTCAAACATTACACTATGAAAAGTTGTACATTCAGTTAGAAATATATAATTTTAAATAATTCATTTATTTTTATACAGGAACATTACAATAAATAAGAAAACAATTTACTTGGTTTCCCAATCAATTATCTTCTTTCATTCATCCACCATTTTAACCTCCTCAAAAAACCCCATAGTAATCAATTTTAGCGACATTTTCATCCATTTTAATACTTCCTATGTCTGACAATATTTTCAAGTAACTAAAACATAAATCAGACCATACTCTGATAAATTACACTTAACACAAAACCATTATAGGAAACATGTTGCACAACGTTATTTTCCCAACCATAATTACCACTCTTTTCTTACCACACTAGAATGACTAATAATTTCACATTTCATCACTCTAAAACCAGAAAACAAATCCAATAATGAACCATCATAACCATAGAATTGTTATCTAAAATAATTAATGCAGAAAACACACTATTTCAACATTTAATATCATCAAACATACCCCCTAAATAATGCTTTTAAATTAAAATAATTTCAAATTAAAAACCATAATAACCCTAATTATATATCTACCATCACTTTTTTCTAAATATATTTAAATTAATAAATACTATTAAAGAGATTAGGTACATCCAAAAAAACCCAAACAAAGCTACCATGCAGTAAATATAAATCAACATGCATCAATAAATTTTTATGAACATTGAATCTTGTAAATCACATGTGAATCAAAATTATTCGTCTTCAATTCATTATACTAAAAAATATATAATTTTTGAAACCTAATATAGTGAACTCAATTAAATAATAAGAATGGTTCATCTATATTCATAAAAAATTTAATAATGACTAGTAATAAATCCTCTACCTCTATCAATGCTAAAATAATAAAATACCATTAGGATAATGACACTGATGATAATGTTCAGCCAAAACTGAAATAACCCACAATAAAAGATAATCATAGAAAACTCTCATCAATAACTCAGATGAAAAACCACCAAGACAAAAGGAACCCACTACCATAACATTATGAGAAGTAGAAGAATAAAAATATATAAAGAAAAAGTTGAAAGAGGATAATAAAAGAACCACATATCAATATATAGATATTTCACCTCAAACAGTGGGTTAGCATACTCAATGGGTGATATAGGAAAACCAAATAAAGACATCAGGTTAACTACGATTTCATATAATACAGTTAGGTCAATCTAAAGAAGTTGTTAAAACCAATTTATTGAGAGACTCCAAGGGAAATCAATAATGTAATGGTGGGATACAATGTAGTCATTATGGACTTCGTCAATAAGATATTAAAATTTTTATTCATTTAAAAGGTAATATCCAAAAATTCTTGTTGGTTATTTCAAAGTCATAAAAACTAGTTTGACCAACACAACTATTTGGCATCTTAAAAACCCATCGTGTAAACCTCAATCATAACTATCATTGAAAAACCACCACGACACAAGGAAACCTACATAATTGTTTTGGAATCAACCCCATGGATGAACTTTTTGATGTACTCCCTAGATGATCACATAAGACCCTCATTCTCTTCAAAATAGTTTTTTCACCCATCCCTATTTTATAGAAGGATTAAAACATAAAAATCTAAGTGTTACACAATAAAAAACATCTAAAACCATGTAAGGGAGCACTAAAACACCCATACTAACTGAAAATTATCATCTCCACTTAAATTTACTCAAAATAATTAGCCACTAATCTGAATACACTATTATAGCCTCCAGCATTATATAGACCCTCCCAAATGGGAGTTTTGACCTTTGAAAAGCGAGAAACCCATTATTTTCTGATGATTCACATCTAAAATCTCCCAAAAAATCTATGATGGTGGGAAAAAATTAAATGTTATAGAATCTAAAGGAATTTAACTTAGATAACTCTCAAGTGATTTCCATCCTTGGGAATCAAAATTACAACTGTAAATAAGATGATAACACATGAACCCAAACACTCTTAGGAGGTACCTCTTAAAAAACTCTCAACTAGGAAAAAACATATAATAAAAATAAAGCAACATAAATCAGAACATAATAAAACCAAGTATCTCAACCATTAAAATAACAATATGAACAACTTGAGATATTTTCCATTCTTCTATGACTCATATTATCATGAATACAGATCCAAAACACAATGAATCCATAGTATAATAACTAAAAAAGTTACATACCAACAAAACAACTTCTATTAAAAATATAGAACCTAGTTCATCCATACCATGAATATCACATCATCTGTAATATAAAACTCACCCAATTAAATGACATGGGAGTAATGATAGGGATCCCAAATATGCTATGACATGTGGAATTCATCATTGAAATGATTCAAATGATGGGGGAGATCTAACCAATTTTCCACCACACCAATATGAGAAAACACCTCAAAATAGCCAATAAATTGAGAATGAAAATTACTTCCCCAACCAAACCTCTTCCACCAATGGTAAGGAGATACCATCAATAAAATAATATCTCTTTCATATAACTATAGAGGTCTCCTCCATTGATTAGAATACTCTTATGGTGATCATGAGGCTCCTTTATCTACTCATAAATCACATAAACATTGTATGTCATGTTGTATAGAAAATATCATCAAATAAATGAAAAATATACACCCTTAGACCGTCACAACTAATATTTAATTGGTTTATCTTGTAATTACTCAAAAGAAATTTTTTTAATGGTTGTGTGATAGGTATTGTTACAGGAAGTCTCGTCCTAATCATGTTGATTAACTAACGAACATCCAAAATCTTGAAAACATACACACAAAATGTTATATAGGGTCATAATACTCTACTTTTTTTTAATTTTCTATATAAGGATGAAAATATGTGATAATGAATAAGTAAGATCTATAATTAAGATGTTGACCTCCCTAGACTCTGGAGGTAAAATAAGGATCCATATTAGAGATGATACTATTTCTTTATCCTTTAATATTTCCCATATTTCATATGTTCCACTACACAAAAGAATCTACATCACTTGACACTTTTGTCACAATGAAATGAGTCAAATTCACCATCTAATATACAATCACCTAAATGGTATCACATCCTACCTAATCGTAGGGATGGTTGGGGATGAAATTCATTGAAATTTACCCTCACTTATACATAATGATATCCAATGGATATATAAAATCTCAAGGGATAATATTCTCGACCATAGAATAATGACATATAATGTACAAGAATAAGAATACCACCACTGAAAAATTCATCCTATGCCACCATAACTAAATCCTTAACACAAGATATTTATTTGAAATGCAAGCATGAAAACCCAAGTGATTCCTATGAAACTCATGAAGAATGAACTCTTATATCAGGGATGTAATAAATATAATCCATAAATATAGAACATAAATTTTATCATCCTCTATGAAACCTATAAGGGAATCACCGCAAAGGATACAATCATGGTAATCCTAAAAAATAATATCTTAGAACTAGAACTTCTTAAGTTATGGAATCAAATAAAATTATATGGCCATATAATATATGAATAATCTACCACCATCTTCTACCACATCATGATGCAAGGACGAAAGCTCCTCCATCACTCCCTATATATATATTGACTCTCAAATAATATCACGTAAATACATTATATTCATTGTGTTGGTAACCACATTCCATTTCAATTATAATAGAAAATATCCAAGTCGTAGTACTACAAGAACTCCATCAACCTCAATTTATAAAAATTAGAATCCCACTAAGAGAATATATACCATAATATATTATGATCTGTGAAGTGTATAAAACACTAACTAATGAGGTAATGTCTCAAATGTTTCATCCAAGACACCACTATTATTAACTCAAGATCATAGGTGGTATAGTTATTCTCGTGCAGATGTAACTATAGTGAACTATATGAGATCACTAAACTCGGTCTAATCAAGAAATAACCCAAAATGCGATGTGAAGCATTTATTAATACCTCAAGCATAAATCATTCCTATGGAAACCAAAGGATCAGATCATCAATTAGTGTTTCCTTTAGGTACTCAAAATTTACCTTACACTAATCAGCCGGAGTGATGGAATTTTATTGACAAGTAGAGGAAGTCATAGTTACTGTAGTCTATAATAAATTGTACATGGAACTATTAAAATAACTTGAGACACCAAGGAAACCATATACAAAAATAGTATTCTTGGGTGTCTCCCATGAAAAAACATATTTAATTTTCTAAATATCTACCACCACCCCTTATTGTGGCCCAACATGCCTATGGGAAAGGACCATTAAAAACCAAAACATTTGGGTGGCCTCAGATATAGAGGATGGTGTCAAAAGAGTTATAGGAAAATCCTTATATAGTCAATTGTTCATTCCACTTAGTTTGAGTATAGAAATAATTTTTTCGATTAAAACTACCATGAATATATCTAGAAACTCATAAAATACATGGGGGATTATTAAAACTAAAATAATAATAATGAACATAAATTTCCCATAACAACACCTAAGGTTAGTTATGTGTAAATAATCCTTCATCACCCTCATTTGATGATATCCAAAATATAGGTTGATCTTCCAAAACCAATAGTTTCAATTCAACTAATCAAATGAATCATTTATCCATAGAAATGGGTAATAGTTCTTCATCATTTCCTAATTATGATTCTAATTTTCTACGAACAACCATATAATATCATCCACTTCACTTATAGATAACATGGATCATCCTAAGGTAACACAAAAGGACATATGAATCCTTATGAATCTGACGTTGAATCTGAATCGTCAACTCAAGTAAATATAAAACCTTCTAACCTATAGAGATATATTTAAATAGTAGAAACACAAGGATGATTCTCTATTACAAATTAGACATCATAAAGAAAGGTAGTGTCTAAACATATTCAAGGAAAGAAAAAAACTTTTTAATAACTCTCTGAATATCCACCACCCACAATTCGAGAGAACATGATAAAAACACAAACATCCTAGAAAAAGGTTTCTCAAAACTCCTAAAAATCATATTATGATATCACTTATCGATGAACACTATGCATTGGAATTCTAAATCAATGAAAACCTTCTCACACATAATAAATATATAATTTAATTCATAAATTATAACAAATCTATACCAATGATGGAATCATACAGTTGTATCTATATAGAGGTTAAATCCCCCAATGATTGTGGTTGACCCATCAACATCTCATTGCCTCGACACACATCATGTAGATTAGACTAACATCCATTAGGATGTGACAAATCAAAGGGAACTAGATATATCTATATTATGAGTCCCAAATCACATACAATGTTTTGAAAAATAATGTTTCATGAATCACCCATGTCAAATAACTCGTAACCTATAGTAGAATATATGAATATGGTTCCTCAGATTGTCTATAGCTTTCCTAGTACCCGCATCTCAGTGAAATGAAACTGACAACGGTATATTTATATAAATGAAAACACTATTAATTCCATTCTCTACAACTATTCCCAACCCAATTCTTTTTGAATGGGGGAATCACTGAGTTTTACTTTTCTTGATCCATCTCTCATCAACTTATTAAAATAATGATAGACCATCTACTAATATGGCCTAAATTACCTAGGATCAGATAGCCCAACTAAGATATGGGGATGATTTAAAAGATAATAGTGTTATTTTTTATATTTTTAATCAACCTCTAAAATATGTTAATGTTTTATTCATAGAAATGTAATTATCAACCTAACTTGTGTATGCTGAAAATGAAAGAATAATAAACACGATAATTTTTATGCTTCATCTCCAACATGAGAAACGAACATATTTTTATGGATGGATAGATTATCTAACCCTGTATTCATTAATGTAAGTGAAACTATTCCCAATATTAAATCAATTTCATAGTAATACACTACGCTTGAATAAAGTCCCATCATAGTAAGTATTTTCTCAATTCATATGTATAAATATTGTTACTGAAATGAGAAAGAAATAATTGAAGGTTAATTTATTAAATAATGATATATGATGATAATCCACTAAAATACTCTAGGATATACATTAATAAATTTATAACGTAGTTCAAAATGAGATAATGATTTACTTATTTAGACTCAGATTGAGATTCGATTCAGCTGGATACTAAAGCTCAACATAGATGTAGATGATGATTTCTAAATACTTAGATCTAGAATCTCAAATTCTTATCTCAATATATTATTTCCCTATTTTTCTAAAACACGAACATATATCATTTCCCTGAAATTTATATTTTAAGATATATGAGATTCAATATTATAGAAATAAATTCCTTTAGGAAATACATTATGAAAAAAAAATTATTGTTCTATAAATGTAATTGTAATGCATGATATCATTTCATTCTCCATTTTAAGGCCTCTTTTCATGAACCATGATTTCAAGAATATTCTCACTTTTATTTAACTAAATTCCACAATAATAATTTATCTTTTACCCATCATCTCATTCAAATACAAAAAATAAACTATTAGAATTCATCTACCTCGATAGCTATAAAAAGAAAATATCTTCATACGAGTATTGTAGCATATAAAATCAATAGAACTAAAGAAAAAAAGACATTATTAACATCAAACAAAATTAATGTGATTATATGAACAAACAACCAATAAATCATCATCCTAATAATTTACTAGAATTATTTTCTGGTCTACTATTTTCATAATACTCATCTTAAAATTCAATGGAAGATTCCCAGGTAAACTATATATGAAAATAAACAAATATAAACTTAAATTAACCCTTTTGATATATCTTTTGAAATAAATTCTATCACACTATAAATGTGGTTTTCTAATCTTAGAAGTTTTTTAAATAATTATATGAATTAATTTGTAAATAATATTAGAATATTATTATGTAAAAAATTTTAGAGTTGTTTTTTGAAATTTAATTTCATACAACCTAGGATGTCATAAATTTTCATCTTCATATTAAAATATAATTTTTATAGGCTCATGAAGTTATATAGAGTTTCGTTCAAAAGATTCTATTTTAATTCATACACCCAACTCTAATGTTGAATGCCATTCAATCGAAAGATTCCTATAAGAAATTTTGTAAAGAATAAATATTGATAGCTAATACATAAACTAATTCATTAACTTATACCTAAGGTCATACAATATGATTAAATTTTTAAAAGTAAGGAACCGTACATAAATACCTAAAAATAATTAAATGGGAAAAATCATATAATTGAATCCATAAATTCAAAATCTCATAAAAAATTTAGAGAAAATATTTAAAATCACTCCATTCATCTTCAATATTCTCAAAATCACCTAAAAAATCACATAGCTTATCAAAAACCTCAAAATACCCTTCCAAGATTTTCTAGCATGCCAAAAATAAATGAAAACCAATAAAACAATTATCAAAATCAGACTAAACTAATCATAATAAATATCAATTTCTTTATCATTGCATAGTTTTCATGAAAATAATAAAATAATATTAAATCTCTTATAAGAAGTTTTTTCCCCAAAAAACAGGATAAAGTTAAATTTTTATTAGAATTGTATCCCATGGTGTCCTGAAAATTTGTCCAAGTGACTAAACTAAACTCTCAATAATTTCACATAACCATATCTCACATTAAAATTCCCCCATAATATGTTAATAGTAATTTATTTAGATGGAAAGTGATCTCCTATGTATCTCATTTTTAATATTTTCCCCATTGTATCAATATTCATAGCTCTGGATTATAATTCCACACCCCCTTTAGCAACAACACACGTCCACTTCAATAATAAGTTCTATCACGATTTATTCCCCATTATAAAAAAAAATTAAAACTAAATTAGATGTAAATCTTACAGACTAACAAATGTTATAAGAAAAGTATAAATATGAATTTCCATCTTCAAATCATACAACTAGTCATCTGGATTAACTTTTGTTATTATATTTGAAATAGGATTCTGGGAAAAAATATTTTCCATCTTGATATCTTCATCAACCACTCTTTATTTAATTAAATTATTCCATGTTTCTACGTGTTTGGATATAAATTCCTTCAAATGGTTCTTTAATACATTTATTTTAATTAAATTTTCACACATTATATTTATTGGACTTTTATTCTCAACCTACAAATCAGAAAGTTACACAAGTATACATGAAACTTGTGTATATTAATTGGTGGTTTCCACACACTTGGTCTCAATTGTCTAAATTTCTACAATGTACCAATATTTATAGAACAAATGCACCTATTCATCACCAATGGAAAATGTACCACCAAAAGTGGATCTATTTTCTTTTTGATCACCTTCACAATCAACATCAATAAATCTATGTAAATTCAAAATTTTAATACAGCTATATACTATTACATAATTCATTATTACCCTCATATTACATATAAATCCATTTGTAGTAATCATGTGTAGCTTTATTTGGTCACACTAAAATAACATATAAATAATTGTTACATAGGCTAAATTAAAATCAAAAATAATTAAATAAAATAGTATTCCATAGAATATTCTAAACTATTTTTGAACCACATTAAATTTATTCTCATCCTTACATAGATTGGTTCGAATTAAAATTGATTTTGAATATTCTCTTCTATGTTACATTAAAATAAATCTCTATAACCCACTAGAAAATTTTATTTGGGATAAAAATATGTAATTAAATTTTTGTTCAACACCTAATCATAGAATGTATGTTTACACACCCAAAAGAGATATATAAATTTACATTTTTATATCCACAGTAAACTACTCCCAAAGATACCAATTATCATGGGATACAATTATATAATTAACATACTATATAAAAAATATTATACCTATGGATAAAAGATTTACATGTAAATTACTCTAAAATTTCACTTTTGAAAACTTCATTTATATTATATTTCTATTATATTTTGAATATCACACTATAAGAGATTTTATGATAATATAGAGTGATTTCCAAAAACTGTACATAATTCATACATTAGCATCTTGAAAAAAACTGTCTTGTTTCTCCTTGAATACTTATTCCTTTGGATCAATATTCAAAAAGGTTTACATCATATCTATATGATAAATATTATAGTGTTTCTAAGTGGAAACTTCCAAAACAAATCTTTATTATTTAATTCCTTTCTATTTGAGAAAATATTTCTTCAAATTTTCTGCCTCCCAATTGTGAATATCCATTAAAATCCAATTTATCCTAATCTCTTTTCCCCTAACATTTTTCATTCATTTGTTTGGAACACCCATTATGACCCAACTTTTTTTATCAATAGGGCTTGTAAATAACTTCCTATTGGATTTATTTTCTATTTTTTTCTTATTACCATTAATACCTTATTACCATAATCCAAGATCAAATAAATAAATCAAATTTATTTTTTAAATCAAATATATAAGAGACATTTGATTTTCAACTCCCCGGTTTCTTCTAGTATTATATAGTGTGTTACACACCAAAAAGTTTATGAAACATTTCCCTTTAAATAATTTTATGCCATTGATAGTTTACATTGAATGAGACACCTATATTAAATAAATAATGAAACATTATAACATAGATATTAAATTATAATGAATGAATAGTATTTACAACATTATAAAAAATATATATTTATCCAACTCATTAATTAGGTATTTTTGAATAAGTACTTGATTTTTTTAGTAAATTCATATGTTTTCATCAAAATTTATTTTCGTTATTTTTATGAAACATTATTATAATGTATTTCTGGAACATTCAAAAATATAATTTTATAAAAAATATTTATTTTTCTGAATTAATCATATTAAAATTAAATTATGGTGATATTTTTTTGAAAGTATTTATTTTTAGTGAATAATGAGAAATATTGTTTTTTAGAAACATGTAATTTTAATTTGGTTAAAGTTTAATTTTTATGATTTGAATTTGACATAAAATTAAATTCTATACTATTTAGTTAGATATAATAAAATTAATTACATTTTAATCATTTATACACCTTGTTTTTGTAAAATTACATTTTTTTGGCTTAAAACAGATTTCATTTTTTATTCAGATGTTTCAAATTTATTAAATAGATCCCTTTGGTTTTTTCCAAAGTGAATAGTAACCATAGTGAATTTTGTTACCATGGTAAAGTCTAAATTGGGTAATTTGGGTTTGAAATAATATGATATGAAAAATTAAATGACCCTAACACTTGATATTTTTTTTATCTTGGGAGTACGTTTCATCCATAATCTTTCATGGTTTTGTTATATGAATATTTATAGACATTTGGATGAGATTATTATATTTATAATAATTTATTTAATGAAATGTCTAAGATGTATCATTAATGTTTTAAATATTATATCATTTTTAATATTTAGTTATCCAGAATATATGTTCATCTATAAATATTCTTCATAAATCTAAAATATTGATTATTTGTATTTTAATTTATTTATAATATCTAATAGTGATATAATTACATTAAATGGTTACATAATTATGATGTTGTAATTATTCAATTAATAAGAAATACAGATAAATTATTTGAAAAATACGAAAAGAAATGAAAGTTTAATTAATTAAAATTATATAATAAATTTATAGATGATTATGAAATATTATGGGTGTATATTATGATTTTTTTTCTAATTTATCTTGTTGTCTTGATTTTTTTAAATTCAAATGAATGAATAATGTCAATATTGACAACAATGATATTTTATGAAAGTAATAATTTATTAAATAATTTCAAAATCATGAAAATATTAAACAAAGACACAATATATGAGTTATGATCCCTAATATAATTAATATTCCATTTATGGTACAATTTACACATTATAATTAAATGTTATGACATTTAAATATGGAAAACGTTGTTAACATAGTTTAAATTGAAACAGTTATATAAGGGTTAATCAGAATGATAATGTTTAAAATTATACCAAAAGATATCAAAAATATTTTTGTCAATGGATTAATATAACAATCCTAAAATATCATTGAATCACATTCTATTTAGATGAATTTGGATTTATTATTAATTTTTTGTATATTAATCTTTTGAGAAATTCTAGAAGCACCCCTCAACACCATTATAAAATGACATCTCCTCCCTAACATAATTTCAACACATTGTGAAGTTTTTTACAAAAAAAATCTAAAAATTTATCATCTAAACATCCTTATAAACATTATATAGGTTTTAATATTCCCCAAACATCATCCCTAGATCCATATATCGGATTTTTAAAGGAGTCGTTTTGATGAATAGGTATTCACTCTAACCGATAACGTCCTTTTTAAACTTTTATTTACCACCTAGAAATCTATTATAAATATCACAAAACAATAAATTCAGTATAATAAAAGTTATTAAATTTTATAGAAGTTATTATTAATAAAACACCATTATACATCCCCTTTCCCATCAAATAGAAATTGAATGTATCAATGATGCGTACATACATAATATCATCTCCATATAGCAGTACAATTCATTTCTAATCATATTCTTTTATGGATGAAAATTATGATTGCTTTAAATTTTATATTTTATATATATGAAATCATTATACCTATTTATTTATAATATTATGTCTAATTTATCATCATCAAATCTTTTGATAAATGAGAATGTCTCTTGTGTGTATGTATGGACTACCATCTTTGTGATGTGAAGTGATTCATTTAACTTATATTTCTCATTGATGGAAATAAGGATTGTTTTTATGAAAATATATTATATATAAAACATGTTAATGATTTTAAAAAAGTGTAATATTACTTATTTTTGTTCAATTCCATTAGATGAAAATATAAACAGTGTTCATGCGTACGTACGACCAACCGACTCCATACACGATGAAATTCATTTTTTAACTTTGATATTTTTTTATTATATATATTTATATATTTATATATAATGAATATATTTTAATTTATACCGTGATAAATATTATATTAACTATGTAACCATGATCAATGAATAAGTTCTAGGACTACCAAATCTAAATTGGCTAGGAAAAAAGAAGTGTTTATCACCCATAATAGTGAATTTAATAACAAATTATGAATAAACTGGTGAATATATGTTATAAAAAATAAATATCTTATGGTATAATTAATTTTATGTAATATATTTAAAATAAAACCATATTTATTATATAGGAGGATTTAACATGAAAAAATATAGACAATCCATCAGGTAAGAAATTTCAGTCTCACTTTTATTTTTTTGGGACACAAGCTTTATTCACCACTTATTTCATTTTTGTGGCGCATATAGTTCCCCTATAATATATTATATCATGAAAGTATTTTTCATTTTGATATTTAATTTTTCATTTGAATTTATTTCTTTCATGGGGCTTATTATTCTATTGATACCAAAACAATAAATTATATTTATCAATCTCATAATTATATGATATTATTTTTGTTTATATATATGTTGAGGAATATTTATCTTCGATGACCAATTTTTTTAGAAATGTTTTCAAAAAGTTATTTACTAATCTATCATTAATTTTTTATGTTATTTTACACATGTTTTTCTTTTCTACAGAACAATTTTAATGGAATAATTTTATCATTTTCCAAACAAAATACATTGTGATGTTTCTGAAAAAAATATAGAAGGAATGTTTTTTACTTATACGGCATGAGAATATTTTATAAATTTCATGATTAATTATTTATTTTAAGCCTAATATATAATATTCGAATATTATTTTCAATGAAAATGGTTTCCCTTTTAATTTTAATGATTCTCAAATAAACTGTTTTCAAAAGGTAAAATAAATTTTCATCAAGATTCATTTAGTGTGATATTTAAAAATAATTTCTCATATAAGACAAAATTATTTGTTGTTACATATATTTTAATGAGGATATGATCCAAAGATAAAATATTAATTATTTCATTGTATGGATTATTTTTATGAGTGAATGATTTTTATGAATCCCATAACATTTCCATGGGTTTTATAATGATGAGATGTTTTTATGAATCCTATTTCATTTCATGGATTCTGATAAGATGAATGATTTATGATCTTGTGGAAAACGTAAATATGATTTTCATTATATGATGGTTTTTACATCAATCCACCTAGAATGTATTTGGATAAAGATTAATATATCATTAGATACACCAGGATGGAATGGGGATTAAACCCAATTCGATAATACAAGGATGGGACATGAGTGACCATGATTTAGTAATACAGGTATGGAAAGGGACCAAAACTACTTTTGTAATACTGGGTTGGAATGAGAGTTAACTAGTTTTAGTAATACATGGATGGAATAAGAAGTTATCTCAGATCAGTAAGGGACAATTTTCACTTTTATAGTATTGGTAATGATCATTGAATAATACAGAAATTATTTACGATGCTTATGTTTATTCCACAATTAAGTGTCTTTTGTTATTCTCTCGTCTCTTATGTTCTCTTATCATATTATGATTCAATTTTTATGAACATACATGATTAATTCCATGAATTAATATTATTATATTTTATACAATGTGTAAAATTTTTAATTTTTATATTCATGTATTTATACACTTTTATACTTGTTTTGTTTGATATATCCCTTATTTACAATCACTAAGCATCTAATCACACACTTTCTTACATTCCCTTTTCTAGGTGATGAATAAGGGTTTAGGTAGGGTATATATAAGAGGATAACTATGTGATAAAATCATTATAGGATATGTTGAAAATCTTTTATAAAATAATAAGATTTTATATCAAATTTTGAAAGACACTATAAACTTTAATGTTCTGGCATGTATTGTATTTTTATATATTTAATATATGATTGAAAATATTTATGATTTCTTATGAAAATATCATGCAGTTATAGTAGGAATTTGAGAAGGGTTCAAGAAATATTTTTATATTATGGTTAAAAAATGTATAAAACCCCAAAACGATAAGACTATATATAGGATAAAATCATATTGTTTTGATAATTATCATGAATAACATAGTTTAAGCATGATTTTTCATAGTTGGTTTCATGATTTAAGAAATTCTATAAATGATTTTTTGAGATTCATCACATTGTTTTCTGTTTCTCATGATATGATTTTTGGTTTTAGATGATTGTTAAGATTTAAAGGAATCATGTTAATGAATAATAAGATAGAAAATTCAATGATTATCAATATAAAAACAAAATTATATGGGAGATAGAATGCATAATATTTTCTTTATGCCCATGCAACTTTCTTAGGATATGAATCATGCCACGTTTCCAAATGATCCATGGAGGGAACAATATACTATTGAAACTTTCATGAGTTAACATCCACCTCATTTTGGTGGATCTTCTGATACATTAATGGGTGATTTATGAATCAACACCATTGATAAAATATTTTTTGTTCTTCAATGATCTAGAGTTGAAAAAATTATCCTTAATTTTTATCATCTGGAAGATTAAGTATATCAATGGTGGAATATTATTAAGAATACTATATAAGAAGAATAAATTAACTCAAATAAATTCCGTAAGTTTAAGAGGATATTCCTCCATAAGTACATCCTTCATATTCTATGTACAAATATAGAGAATTAATTTCTTTATCATAAGGAAAAGCAAAATTATTCAATTGGTACCTATGATGTAAATTATTTAGCACGTGTAAGGTATGCTTCCTGTATTATCATCCAACCCAAATGAAAGGTTTATCGATTTATTAGTGGCTTAAATTGAATTCTACGAAGGGTGTTAGAGATAAGAGACTTTTTTAGTTATGAAGAGATTGTTTTATGTGATAACAAGATGTAAATTTATGTTGGAGTTATATATCAATATCATGGTTTATATAATAAGTAAAAAATTGAATTCAAAGAAAAATATATAAATCATGGAGATAAGGATATGCTCCATCATTTTTTCTCAAATATTGGAAGAACCATAGAGGAAATTTTCTTAATACAACTCATAAATAATTTATACGTGTAAGGGAAGGATACTAGTAAATTTATTATCAATGTGATAAAAATATGTTAGCTAATTATATTAATAGAGATAAAGTTACCGAGAATGCACCATCCACAGTATAGTGATTCAAATGAAAAGTGTATGGAAATTTTTTATATTTATGTCCCAATTTAATATTTAGAATAGATTAAATTTCACAAAAACCTATAAAAGTAATGAAAAAATAGAATGATTAAGAAATAACAGTGGATACATTGAATCATGTTATTTAAGGAACAATTATCCTCCCCTATATAGTTGGTAATTTCATGTCTGGAGTTGTATAATTAGGTCCTAAAAAATATTGTTGTTCACCCATTGGGGAAATTTCATGTGATTATATCCCTCTAAATGAATTATAAAATTAAAAAAATTGATATTCAATTGGTAGAATTATTAACCCAAACTTCTAATGAATTTTTTTTTGTATATGATAATAACATACTTCAGAAAAAACTGATGAATTTTCTTTTGTAAGAACATGTGATTCTAGGTAATATTTAATTAAGAGTTACAGATACTATCACGAGTTCATGATTTTAATTTTGATCATAATTTCAATGCCTTTTATATCCCTTTTAAGGTTTTATGTGGTGGGATTTTATCAATATGATGGATTTTTTATGATATATTTATGGAAATGAAACCCTTTGGTGTTATTTATAGTTACAATGTTATTTGGGATGAAATTCCGTTTAATTTTATGGACATATGAATAATGGTACTAGGGATTATCTTACCTTTTACGTTGATATAATTACGGTTAAAATTGATCACCTATGTAATTCAAAACCATTAATTTTTATCAAAGAAGATTTCTCTTTGGATTTCTTATCTATATTATACATTAAAAAAGTGGTAAGGTTGCATAAAATACTTAATTTTATTGTATTTCAATAAAAGATTGAGATTACCTCAATGTTTTAGTGACGTATTTAGAAAGATCTTGATATTTATTTGAGTTTTATCACTGTGTGTCATCCTTAGTTAAATGGATAGTTAAATAGAATAATTAAAAACTAAGAGGGTATTTTAAGATCTTTTTATGTGGATTTTATAGGTTTTTTAGATCAAAAACTTCCTCAAGTTTATTTTTCTTACAAAAATAGCTTTCACTCGAGAATTTAGATGGATCCTTAGGAAACCCTTTATTTAAGGAAGTGTATAACATCAACATACTAGAATATAGATGTAAAAATAAAGTTTTTGGGACCTGAGAAACATAATGAGATGGAAGAGAAGGTTAGACCCATTAGAAACCAAGGAAATAATATAAACAGTGGATATTAAGGTTTTGTTAATAATCATCAACATGATCTAGAATTTGAATTTATTGATAATTTCCTTCTATGAATATATATGTGGATTAACAAAATGGAAAAATAATACGCAGGTATATCTATCCCATTATAATACCTGATCATATCGGGATAAGTATCTTATCATTTGGTGCTTCAGCCCAAATTATTTTAAGTCCATGATATGTTCCATGTATCTCATATAAGAATGTCCATACTTGATTAATCACATATATTGAACTCAGATTTCATACTGCTAGAGCATGATATTTATTATGAGGAAAAACCGGTATAGATTGTTGATTATATAGAGAAAGTTCTATTAAACAATACCACTCACATTTTCAATGTTGTTTTTGGTGAAATCACCAACTTGAAGAATATATGTGGGATCCTAAGGATGTGATGAGGTTGTTGTGTCCTCAAATTTTTATATCCAAGTGATTTATTTCATTAGGGAAATTCATTTTCTTGGGTGTAGAATGGTACACCTCAAGACTTTTCTGAAATATGTGCCTTTAAATAATGTGATATCTTTGATAGTTGACAATACACGAAACACATCACTTAAGAAGAAAATAAAATATTATAACTAATATATTAAATTAGTATTATTTAATAATATTAACCACATTAAAAAAATCTATAATATTACAATCCATTAATTAATTATTCATGGATATCCACTTGATTAATTTTAGTAAAGTCGTAAGTTTTCTTCAAAATTGGTGTTCTTAATTTGTATAAATGATAATGATAATAAATTTCTGGAACATTTATAAATATTATTTTATAAAAAAGTATCATTTTAAATATTATAATATTAAAATTAGCTTATGCTGATTTTATTGTGATTTTTTTAAAAGTTTTAATTTACAATGAATCGTAAAAAATATCAATTTTTATAAAACTGTCATTTTCATTATGTTAATTAAAAGTTACATTAGGATTTTAAGTTAATATAAATTTTAATTATGTAAAATTAAGTTATATATAATCTAATAAACTAAATTTTATTTAAATTTATACCTTATTTTTTAATAAGTAAAATTTTAGGCCTCATAAATTAATTTTTCAATAAAAGCGTTTTCCATTTTCTTTTAAAGAATGAATTTTAAATTAAAAAATGAAAAAATTATGATTTTAGTTTAAAAATATATATTCCTTATTTGTATTCATAAAGTCTAAATTTAGAAAATTTGTCCATTTTTTGGCCAAGTTAAATGGTAACAAAGATAATTTTTTTACCATAAAAAGGTCTAATTTGGTAATTTAATTTAAATATAATACAATAAGAACAATAAAATGTCCCTAACACTTGAATGAAATTTTTTTATGAATAATGATTGTCTATAATCATTAATGGTTTTGTTATGAGATCATTTATGATATATTGGATGAGATTATGATGATTATGATAATATATTTAATGAAAAGTTAACGATGTGACATTGCTGTTTTAAATACTTGGCCATTTTTATTATATGGTAATATAGAAGACATGAGTGACTATAAATATTCATATGACAGATATTTTTTTAAATCCTATAAATTTATTTTGAATTTTTATCGATGAACTAATTCTCCAATATAATTGAACAATAATAATGCAATAATTATTCATTTAACAAGAAAAAATACATGATTTTAAAAATATTAAAATAATTAAAGTTTTAATTAATTCAGGTGATAGAGAAATTTAATATAATATAATGAAATATTAGGATCATATTAATGGATTTGGTTTGAATTTTTTCATATTTTCTTTATTTTCATTAAGTCAACGCAATGAATAGTGTCAACATTGAGAGTAATGATATTATAATGAAACAATATTTTATTAAATTAATTAAAAATAATCATAAAATTTAATATATAATATAAGAATAATTTTTGCTTCTAAAATATCATTAATTGGCCATTTCTGGTCTAATTAACATGTTATATATAAAAATTAAAATATTTTAATATTCAAAAAGATGTTACTCTGATTAAAGTTTTAAATGATAACTAAGGGTAAATAAAAATTATAAGGATTAAAACTACATAAAAAATTGTCAAATTTCTATTATTCTGTGGGATTAAAACCCAATCCCACTTTATATTTGAGTAACATTCCATTTTTAGGTATTTTAACTGATATTTAAATTATTTTAAATTACCCTTTTGTGAAATTCCATTGGTATCCCTCACCTCCATTATTAGAGGACACCTCCTCCCTCACTTAATTTAATCACATTGAGTATTATATCTCAAAAAAATAGACAAAATTCTCTTATAAACTCACATTTAAATATTATATAGGTTATTATATTCCAAAAAACTATGATCTAGATCCATTTACAGTTATTGGAGATCTAAAAGAATCATTATAATGAAGAGGCAATCACTATAACTGATCACTTACTTTTTATACGCCTCATCACCTCCTCTAAGTTTGTGATAATTATCATATTATATAACTCAAGTACCAAAAATATACATTATACTCATTATTATTTTTAAAATACAATTATACACAACCTTTTAATCAATGAATAAGAAAAATTCTCGCTCGTGCGTATGTACATATTACAATTTTCACATAGAGATACAATTCATTTTCAATCATCCACTTTTATATATGGTTATTATGATAGGGTTAATGTTTTTATATGATATTTATTACATAATTATAAATTCTAAATGAAATTATTATTTCTATCTTATAATTATCCAATATTTTGAGAAATTATTACGTTTCTTCTATGTATGGATGGACTATTATCCCCATGATGCCATGTAATTCGTTTCGACATATATTTCACATGAATGGTGATACAGATAATTTTTTTGAAAATATATAATTTATAAAAAATAATATTAAATTTCAAAATGTATATTATTATTTACCATTATTGAATTCCATCATATGAAATATTGAAAAAACAGTCATGCATAAGTACGACATGCTGTCTCCATAAACGATACAATTTATTTTTTATCTCTAATTTTTATGAATGATTATAAATTTGTATAAAATGAATATTTGTTATTTTTATACCATGGTTATTTTTTTTGAAATTATGGTACGATGATCAATGTATAAGGACATAGACTACCAAACTGAAACATGCTTTGAAAATGAAGCAATTATCACCTAGAATAGTGATTCTAATAACTAATTACTAATAAAAAGGTGATAAGATGTTATAAATAAATAATATGTGGTATTATATAATTAATTTTAGGTAATATATGTATAATAAATACATATTGATTATACATGTGGTTTGAATGTGAACAATGAAATATAAGACTTGAGTTATGGTATTTTTTCACACTTTTTTTTTATTTGGGGAAAATTATTTATTCGCCACTAATTAATTTTTTGTGGCTCACATACATCTCTATTTATATATTATATAGTTATTTTTTTTCATCATGGTTTTTAATGTTTTATTTTATATTATATTTTTCGTGGGGATTATGATTGAAATAATTCCCAAGCGGTAGGGGTTTATTTAATAATCTAACTATTAACAGAGATTGGTTGTTTCTATGTATCTACTGGGTAATACTTCTTTTCCATGTACATGTTTTATAAAAATGTTTTAAAAAATGTTTTTACTATTATAATATGAATTTTTTATTCCATTTTTCCCATGTCTTTCCTTTTTTACACAATGGTTTGAATGGAAGACTTTTTTCATTTTACAAAAAACATGGTAATTTGTGACTTTTCTGACAAATATAAGAAATGAATTTTTTTAAATAAAAAACATGATCAGATGTTACCACTATTATGAAACCTTACTTATTTGATGTTTCCTATATGATATTACAAGGATAATTTCCAATAAAATGTATTCATATTTAATTCAGTTTATTTAAATAATCAGTTTTCACAACAGAAAAAATATTTTCCATAAGAATTATTTCAAGTAATATTTAAAAATCACTTCTCATATATGAAAACATTATTTTATGATACTAATTCTTTATTGTAGATATGATCCTAAGATACAACACAATATTTTTTTATTGGATGTTTTATATCTATGATGGCATGATGTATATTAATTTCATGACATTTCCATGGGATATACAATGATGAAATGTTTATGAAACCAATTTATTTTCATGGGGTATGATATCAAGAATGATTTGTGTTATCCTGAAACACATACATATCATTTTCATTATGTGATGGGTGGGAAAAATATCACCCTCAAATAAATTGGGTAGTGATTTATATCTCATGTGATAGAATAGGCTGGAATGGGTAGTGAACATCGATTAGTAATACAGGGCTTGAACAAGAGTGATCCTATTTCAAAAAATATAGGTCTAAAATGTGAGTCAACCCAGTTTAGAAAAACAGGACTGGAACAAGGAGTGAACTAATCTTAGTATGGAACTCTGCACATTATTATACTCTTTGAAATGATCCATTACTAGTATGGAAATGATTTTTTATGCTAATTTTAATGCCACATTTTTGTGTCTTATATTATGACCTCATGATTTTTGTTCTTTTTTTATTTTATGATTCATGTTTTATGAACATCAAAGTCTATTATTTGACATAAGATTATTATCTTTGAAACCAAGGTTAAAATATTCAAATATTATCTTCATGTATTTATAATCTTATATTCAGGTTTTGTTTCATATCTCCCTTATTTACCACCACTGAGCATCTGAGATCACCATTTCTTATGATTCCTTCCCCATGTAAAGAAGAATGGTTTAGGAAGGGAATTTTTAATAAGAGTAATATGTTATAATATCATTGTGGGATATGTTTTAAATATTTTATAAAATTTTAATATTGTATATCTAACCTTCAAAGACTCTAAATCTTTACAATTAATTCATGGATTGTATTATTATGTATTAAATATTCATCTAAATAGATGTAATATTTGTGTTTGAAAATATCAGGTTATTATTGTTGCTATTCGAATAGTGTTTAGATAATTAGGGTAGGTTAGGGTTAGAAAAATTATATGAAATCATCAGAGATAGGACAAAGTATTGGGTAAAATACTAATTTTTTTACAATAATATTGAAGGACCAATGTTAAAAAAATGTTTCCATATATGGTGTCATGATTTAAGAAATTCTATATATTATTTTTCATGATTCATTGCTATGATTGTTCTTTCTCACACTATGTTTTTTGGTTTCAATCAATTTTTGGAACATGATAGAATTTGTTTAATGATTTTTTTGATGTATAATATAATAATATTACATCTGAGCAAACAAAGGTTATGGGATTTGGAATGAAGAATCATGCTAATATACTCATACAAATTTCTTTATTTCATGAATCATGATGAGTTTCAAAATGGCCAAAGGATGGAAAAAGAACTTTTGAATCTTTTATGTGGTATCATACACCCCCTTTTGGTGGATATTCTAATACACTAGTGGCTAAGTGATGGATCAACAACATAGATTAAAAAAAGTATTCCTTAACACTACGGATATGAAAGTATATTCATAATTTTTTATCATCTTGAAAGAGAAGTATATAATTAGTGAAATATTATAAATAATATGAATAAAAAAAATTTCATTGGAATGTGATGAGTTTAAGGGGATAGTCATCAAAAAGTACATCCCTCATTGTCTCTGAACAAATATAGTGAAGAAATTTCCTGATCCTTAAAAAAGAGATGATGAATATGTCAGTACCTATGAGGAAAATCTTACATGACTTGTGAGGTACACTTATAGTATTATCATCCAACCCACAAGTAAGGTTGATCAATTTTTAGTGGCTTAAAACCAAGTCTCTAAAACGTATTATACATTAGAAAATTTAGTAGTTATGAAAAGATTTTTCAATGTAATATAAAGGTGGAAATAATGGTTGTAGTTATATATATATATATATCTTTGTTTAGATAAGAAGAGAAAAATGGAGTTAAAAGGATATTCTAAAAACAATTGAGAGAAGTAGATGAGATTTCTTTTCTACTCAAAGTGGGGAAGGAAACATTTAAGATATTGTCTAAAGGAAACTAATAAATTTTTTATATCTGAAAGGTATGTTCATTATTCATTTGATTATCAAAGTGATGGGAATATGTTATCTAATGATTCGAACAGAAAGAGAGCTATAGAAAATGTAACACTCATATTCTAGTGTTTCTAATTCCTGGAGTTTGGTAATAATACAAATAAATTCAACAATTAAAGGGTTAATATGAATTATAAGTCATAGAAGCACTGAAGGTAAAGGTAAAAGGGAAATTTTATGAAATGATAATGGATTGATTTAATCCCTTATATTATGTCACAATTATTCCCCCATCCATAGTTTGAAATTTTATGTTTGATTTTATCTCAGTAGGCCCTTTGAAAATATTATGGTTTATTTTTTTTTTGAAATTTAAAGTTATTATATCCCTCTACATAAATTTTGGATTAATTAAATAAAATTTGATATTATATTGGATGATTAATAAACCAATTATTTCAAGGGAAATGTTTATGTAGTATATAAGAGATTACATAAGGAATAAATGGTGAATTTACTTTTTTAATAGCATATGCCACCAGGTAATATTAACTTAAGAGATACAGATACTATATTAGGTTTTTTGAGTTAAAGGATAGTCATAAGTTCAAAGTATTTAATTATCATTTTTATTGATTATATGATTGGATTTAATCATGATTAAGGATGATTAAAGATACATTTGTGGCAATACCACCCTTTAGTTTTATATATAGTAAAAATAATATTTAAAAATGAAATCATTTAAACATTGTGGGCATATGATTAATGGTATTAGGTTTTATATTAACTTTTACATTGAGACAATTATGATTCATACTTGATCAACTTACAAAGTCAACAAATTTAATTATTATCAGAATATATTTCTATTTTGATCTACTTTACAGATTATACATAATAGAAGTTTTATGGTTTTATAGAAAACCTAAATAAATTATATTTTATTGAAATATTGAGTTTAACATGATGTTTTAGAAAATTATTCATCATTATCGTGATACAGATTTGAGTTTTATCACTACATATTATCCTCATACATATGGACATTTTTAGGCAGTAATTCAAAACATATAGGATATTTTAAGATCTTTTTCATTGAATTTCGAAGGTTGTTGGAATCAATAAGTTCCTCTTTTTGTTTTTTCTTAAACTAATATACTTCACTCAAATATTCAAATAAATCCCTATAAAATCGATTATTTAAAGAATTGTAGAACACCAATGAATTGGAATAATTTTATAGAAGAAAATATTTTAGGACCTGAGCAAGATGATGAGATGCCCGAGAAAATTAGAGCCATCAAACAACATGAAAGGACAGTACGAACTAGAAATAAATATTATGTTATTAATCATCAAAAAGATATTTAATTTGAATTTAGTGAGAAGGTTATTCTAATAATTTATATGCAAATGAAAGAAAGGAAAACTAATCCAAAGGTATAGTCGTCCGATTAAAAGACATGACCATATTGGGAAAAGTAACTTATCATTTGTTGCTTCCACCAAACCTATATCTAGTCCATGATAGGTTACAAGTATTTTTATTAAGGAATTTCATACCAAATTAATCACATGTATAAACTTTAAAGCCATACTACTAGAGCATTATATTTTATATAAAGAAAAATCATTAGGGGTTCAGGATCAAATAGATAAAGTTTTATTATAGAAGACCACTCAGTTGCTTAATGTTTTGTGGCGAAACCACTTGCATGAGGAAGAGTCATGGGAACCTATGAATTTGATGAGGTATAATTATCATCATATCTTATTATCTAAGTGATGAATTTATAGGATGAAATTAATTTTAATGGGGTAGAATGTAACACTAAATAGTTTTATAAAATATTTCACACAAAATAATATTATTTCTTAAATAGATTATATTTCATGAAACACCTAGATTACACTAAAAATTAAATATTATAACCTATATATTAAATTATAATGAATGAATACTAATAAATAAATTAATATATATATATATACAATTTCAACATATTAATTAATTATTCGTGATAAAGAACTTGTTTTTTTAGTAAAGTCAAATTTCCCCATCAAAATTGGGTTTCTAAATTTTTTGAAATGATTGTTCTAATATTTTTATTGAATATTTACAAATAATATTTTATAAAAAAATATAATTTTATAAATATTCAAATTAAAATAATATTAAGGTGAATTTATGGAAATTTTCTAAAAAGAATGATTTTCCTTTGAATATAGAAAAATATCGATTTTTATAAAACTGTTATTTTCATTATTTTAATAAATTTATTTTTAAATATTTGATTTAATATAAAGTTAATTTATGTACTATTTAGTTATCTATAGTCTAATTAATTGCATTTGAATCATCATTACACATTATTTTGGAATATGTAAATTTTTTGACTTAAAAAATGCATTTTCTGAGAAATATTTTTTCATTGCATTTTGATGGAATAAATTAAAAATAATTACTTGAAATTTCATATTTTAATTTGATTTTAAATAAATTACATATTTTAATTGATAAGTTCCAAATTCAATAAATTTTTCCCTTTTTTGAAAAATATAAATATTAACCATGGTATTTTTTGTTACCACTATAAAGGGAGAATATAATAATTTAAGTTTAAATATAATATGATAAAAACAATAAAATGAAAATAAATCTTTCCAAAAAATTATTTTTCGAGTAACGTCCATTTATAAACATTAAAAATTCGTTTATATGACCATTTATGTCCATTTAGATGATATTATGACGTTTATAATAATTTATTTAACGAAAATTCAAAGATGACACATTCATGTTTTCTATACTATAAAATTTTTAAAATAGGGTTATCCAAAATATATTTTATAAAATAAATATTTTCGTGAAATATAAAATATTTGTCTACATCATTGTAATTTATTATGAACGTTTTGTAATGAATCATTTTCCATAAATAATATACAATGATGACACAATAATTATTAAATTAAAAATCAAATCTAATAAATTATTTTAAAATGTTAAAATAAATATAATTTGAATTAATTAATGTTATGCTGAATTTTATAGATTTTTCGGACATATTAGTGGTGTATTAAATTATTTTTTCTAATTTATATTGTTTTGTTATTTTCCAAATCCAATGTAATGAATAATGTCCAAATTTATAGTAATGATATTTAAAGGAACTAATATTTTATTAAATTATTAAAAATCATAAAAAAAATAATGAAAATGTGCATAATTTCAGGTCTCAAATAACCAAAATTTTATACTTATAGTCTAATTTAATCTTTATATATAGAAATTATAAAATTTTAGTGTTTAAAAAGTTGTAACCATATTTAGAATTAAAAAAGTTAACTAAGGTTTAATCAAAATGAAATGTTTTAAAATTACAAAAAAACATGTGATAAACCAATTGGATAATGGGATTAAAATCCAATGCTAGATTTTCTTATAATTCATTTCTATTTTTAGGTATTCGTAATGATATTTAATTTATTATAAATTAATCTATTGTGAAATTATAAAAGTTCCCCTCATATATATTATAGGAAGACCACTACTCCGACACTTTATTTCACCACATTGAGTCTTATAGCTTGGAACAAAATCTACAGTAACGAATCCAAATTCTATATATTCTTTTCTTATAATATTTTTTGACTCTAGATCCCTTTAGACGATATCTAAAGGAGTTGATATGAAGAAGAGGTAATCACTCTAACTGATCGCTTCCTCTTTACACTATCAGTTACCTTCTATTAATCACTTATACATAACAAAAATAAAAACATAATTATAATAAATATTATTAAAATTTATTATAAATAATAAAAAACAAATATACACCCCCTTTAACAACAAATAAGAAGTGAATGTATCGCTCGTGCGTACGTATGGGATAAATTCTCCACAAAGAGAAGCAATTAATTTTTAATCACCATAATTAATTTAAGGTAATTATGATGTTATTAACATTTATAGATGACTTTTATGAAATAAATATACATCTAGAATGATAATACTATTTCTACCTTATCATCATCCAATATTTTGAGCAATAATAATGTCACTCGTGTGTATATATAGACTGACATCTCCATGATTCCATGAGATTCGTTTTATCTTATTTTTCACATTGATGGTAATAAGGATTATTTTTATGAAAATATTTGATATATATTACATAATAATGATTCTATAAAGGGGTAATATTATTTACCACTATTTTCTTCATTTGTATGACCAATGGAAACAACGTTCACGCGTATGTAAGGAATACCGTCTCCCTGAAAAATGAAATTTATTTTTCTATCTTTTTTTTATGAATTATTATAAATATTAATATAATTAATATATATTATTTTTATACATAGATTAAAAATTCTTAAATTATGATTCCATGATCCATGTATAAGGATCGAGACTATAAATCGGAAGCATGCTTGGAAAATGATGGAGATATCAACCATAATAGTGATTTCAATAACAAAGTATTACTAAACGGGTGATAAGATGTTGTGAATAAATAATAAACAGTATGATATAATTAACTTTATGGAATGTAAGTATAATAAATCCACATTTACTATAAAAGAGTATTGGACATGAAAAAATAAATACCAGACTTGAGGTAATGTATTTTCATCTATCTTTTATTTATGTGGGAAACATTCTTTATTCCCCACATATTTCTTTTGTGTGGTTAAAATACTTAACCTTTGGTATATTATATCATGTTTTTGTTTTTATTTGGGTATTTTATGTTTTTAAAGTTATTACTTTAATAGGGCTTATGATTCAATTGATACTAAAGAATAAAAAGTTTATTTCACAATCTTTGAAGTTATAGATATTATTGATATTTAAGTATTCATTATAGAATATTTCACATACATGTACAGGTTTTCTAAAAGAATATCAATTTTTTGTAAGAAAATCAAATTAATTTTTTTAATAAAATTTATTCAGTTTTGAATTTTTGACAAAATGGTTTTAAAAAGAATAATTTAATCATTTTCCAAAAAAGGTACATTGTGACTTTTCCCAAAAAAATATATGGAAAGAATGTTTTTTAACATATACAGATTGAATAGATTTTCCATATTTCATGATTATTTAATTAATTGAACCTTCCTATATAATCATAGATGGTTATATTAAAAAAAATTCTTTGTAATTGTATGAATTTTCAAAAAAAATTAAAATGGAATGGATCTTTTTGCCCTGAATTTTTTCAAGTTATCTATAAACAAAATTCATCCAAGACACCATTATTTGTTGTTACTTATAATTTACTAGGGATATGATCTGAATATACAATCCATATTATTTCTCTAGATGGTTTATGTTTATGATTGCATGACATTTATGAACACCATTACATTTCCATGGTATATTCGAGGATGAAATGTTTATGAATCCCATTTATTTTCATGGGTTTTAAAATGATGGAGGATTTGTGTAATTATGGAACAAATATTTATGGTCTTCATCTTGTGATGGTTGGGACCTATGTCTCCCGATAATGCATTGGGTAATGATTTATATCTCATGATATATAGAAGCCTGGAACATGAAGTGAAATTGATTATGTAATATATGTCTAGAATGGGAGTGAACCTAGATCTATAATATAAGGCCATAATAGGAGGGAAATCCATTCATTAATATAGAGTTAGAATGGGAGTGAACCCTTTTTTGTAACATGTGGATAGAAGGAGGTTTGAAATCCTTTCTCTAAGGGAATTTTTACACCATGATAGTCTTGTAAATGAGCAATGACTAATAAGAAAATTATTTTTTCTTATTATGTGTATTCCAAAACTCTGTTCCATATGTTACGGTCTCATGGTTTATGTTATTTGATCCTTTTATGATTCATATTTTATGAAAATTAAATATTTATTCCATGACCCAATATTATTATCTTTGATTCATAGGTTAAATGTCATGAACCAAGCTGGTAAGTCATCCAACCCAACAATCGACCTGGATTGATATGTGGCCCAAACGGAATTCAAGATTCACACATGCTGGAAACCAGTGCCCAAGTAATAGCCAAACAAAATTGAAAATAGTTTCAGCCAAATTGTCATTAATAAGAAAATGACAAAATAACACATGACCACAAAACAAATAATCATAACCAAAATAGATACAACAATTTTCATATTCATAATTTTCCTACATTAACCAAAAACAAAAACAAATTAATAGAATGGGAATGGAACAAAAAAATCATCCCAAAAACCATAATGAAAGAAGTGTGTCACCCACTTGCACCACCACCACAAAAACATAAAAGAAATGGAACACTAGAAACCATATCCCCCATCACCACTAAGTTAAAACATTCCATTACATGGATCATATATAACAAAGACTAAATACACCAAATGGTGTATATTGGGTGTGAACCAAAGCCAAGTAGGATGCCACCCAAAATAATGATTTGGCGCTATTAAATTACACGACAAGTCAATATTCACATTTTCATAATAACTTTGTAAATATTTATAAAAAATTTATGGGAAATATTTCTAGGGAATCACATTAGTGAACTATTTTTATAGAAGGATTTTTTTAAAGAATCATTCTTTGAAATTAAAATGTACGCATGTTTAAACATATACTGATGGTTACCACAACATCGTATAAGTATCATGTCACAAGGGGGAACGACAGAAAATCCATATATGTGACCAACACAAGTGGAAACCTAGAAATATTGAACCACATCGATTACGATCATCCGATCATAACCAAAAATATCCCCGAGGATGATTCATTATAGGGAAACCCATCTAAATTTCTAATTCTCTCCATATCACAATCCAAATCCAACAATGTTTTCATTCACATTCAACTATAGGGGATCCCATACCAATGTATAGTGGTCTCCGATCATGCACTACTGGAAAGTAGAGTTTTCCCAACACTTTTATACCAACGTTTCTCTAGAACTGTTGGTATAAGTGTTTTTTACCAACGGTTTTTCAAACCATTGGTAAATATTGGTTTTCTGAATGCTTCCCCAACGGTTTATTCAAACCGTTGGGAAAGCAAAAAAAAATTCAACCTTTACCAATGGTTTGTAGAAAACCGTTGATAATTACTATTTTTTCTCAACGGTTTTTACAAACCGTTGGGAAAATTCATGTTTCCCAGCGGTTTATACAAACCACTGGGAAAGGACACCGCAAATACACCGGCCTCTAGAGGCCCCCGCAGCACATCACAGAAGCTCGTTTCCCCATTTTCCAGAAGTCGCGGCACCCAGGTGAACCCTAACCTGACTTCTTCCATCTGATCCATTGCAACTCCACCATCCAGGTTATAATCTTTAAATCTCTTCCCAAATACAAGCCCTCTTCCTCTTATTTCCACATTTATTTCAACATCTAGAAAGATCACATCATTTTTTCCTATTCTAGGGATTTTAGAAAATTTTATGATTCACACTATTTGATATTGAATCAATGACTAATACATGATCAGTATATGTCTGTGACTAATATTGACTTTGGTTTCATATATCATTTGTAACTAAACATATGAAATACTACCACTAATATGGTGATTCCACCTAAGAATGGTGGAATTTTTCTAGGATCATGGGGTTTCCTCTTCTTTTTTTCTATTGAGTTTGTAGTGTTGGTTTTTAATGTATTTTATTTTCTTATGGATTTATAGTGATTATGTATTAGGTTCCTTTGGTCATGAATTTCATGTGAGTTATTATTAAGTTCATTTTAGGGATCATTGTATTCATAAAGTGTGCCTAATTATTTTGTAGGTGGTGTCTACTCACTGAGTGAATATTTTGTTATGTTTTTATGATGCCAACGTTCGATTTTTTTTATATTGAATCCTTTTTATATTTTAATGATATAAATGAGCGGTTTATAAATATATGTTTATAAAATTTTTAAAATGTTTTCTAAGTGGATTATCCGGAACTATACCAAGACAGATCCCATTTTTATTGTATTCTAAAATCTCATTAAACATATTTATACTTAGTGAATCCTTTATAAGTTTGGATCCATGTTTGAGAATTACCACTAATATCCAATATCATAATACAATTTTTAGATTGTATACATCTCATTAGATTTGTTAATGGGTTCACTTCTTCCTTCATTAATGTCTTCCAAGAATGTCTTAGAAATCTAATAGCCACTTGAATGTTTTCCTTGCTTAAATAATGTAATGTATTCCTGGAATAGTCAAATAATTTTTACATTCTAGTATACCATGTTGATAACCTTCATGATTATATGATCTCATAAGTGGGTGTGGTGAATATGGATATAATATTAAACATATGTATTGAATTTTGTTTTTAACTTTGAGGGTTGAAAATTCTACAGTTGGGTTTTTTTAATCCATATTTGTTTTCATTACAGGAAATGACACCCATTAAAGAGAGGCGGCGGAAAAAGATGACAGAAAATAATTACCGCATGATACAGATGGGAATTTCTCCACTCATCCCTATTGTGAGTATTTTATTTAAAATATAAATATTTCAATAAATTATAATATCATGTGTTTACATTTGTGTTAAACTTTTTTTTCAGGATCCACCCCCTATATGAGAGATATCCGACGAGGAGCCTGATATTGTTCCCAGTAGAGAGGTTGGTGGTAGGAGGGGGGTGGTGTCAGAGTTGGACGATCATCTCGTGGTCCTGGTACTGAGGCCAGTGGTACGGGGCCCGGTGGTACGAGGGCTGTTGTGTCTTCAGGGACACATGGGATATTTAGGCCTCCGATGTTTACACAACCTGTTAGCCAGACATCTGTGCCATCATCTTTTTCTTCTGGTTCATTATCTCCGAGCTATTATATTCCACCTTCTTTAACTCTTCCTCTAACATAGTATGTGGCTGAGGAGTGTACACTGAGGGACACTCCACCTGTATAGGATATTCCTTCAGCTTCTACACATCTAGTGACACCCATTGATCCGACTACCACAGGTATATTTATATTAATCTATCAAATTTTTATACCAAAATTTATTTTTATTATAACTTGTACTGATATTTTTTTTTCTTTAATAACATATTCATCTACTGATAGGAGGTGGGGTAGGGGGATTACTCACTAGTGTGTGGTATGGAACCACCAGACACAGTTGATGGTTGAATATAATGATGCTGGATAGATGATTGAGAAATCTGGGCAGGAATGTCGGGGTTTTTTGGCGACGCTAGCCAAATAATCTTATATCATTCCAGTCATCCCTCTCTCTTGGAAACATATACCACACGAAGTCAAGGATATTTTTTAGGCAAAAATATGGGTAAATAATCTATTGGAATTAATGTAGAATTTTTTTGTTTTTATATAAACTAAACTATTGGGTGTCAGCTTCGGTTTAACATCCCTGATGGTGAATATGCACGACCAGTGCGTTTAATGGAGCTAGGAGAGATTTGGAGATATTATAAGCATGAGTTGTATGTTGGATGGTGTGATAGAGTGGGCACGGAGTTGGAGACATTACCTATCATGGATGAATGACCGATAGAGCAAAATCTCCAAATGATTACCCATTGGGCGACTACCAAATTTAAGATATTAATCCCATTTGAGGTATTTAAATGACAGTTTTCATATTTTTCATTAATATTATCTTATTTATTATTAAAAATTATTTAGCAATCTTCTGAAAAAAACAAATAAACATTGATTCAAAGGAATACCTCCACACATTGGGGTGCACAACTATGTCAGATCATGAGAGGCAGCTGGTACGATATAGTTGTTTATAATTTTTCATTTAGATTTTCCATTTTTATTTTTTATTACTTAAATTATGTTATTTATTGAATATATGATTATACTTGCACTTTATATTCTTTCAATGTCATTACAGAAGTAAAAATTGAATATTGAAGGACATATCCCTCGAGCAAAATTGTTTTGCTCGAGTAGAGGAAAAAAATATGGAACTGCAGTTAATGAACCGACCCAAGAAAATATTGTAAGTTTTAATTTGTTTATTTCAAAGTTTAATATCTATTTTGAAATTTAATAATCTATTAATATTTTTAATAGGCTTCTTTAGAGGCTCTTGATACCCAAGAGCCTGACAATTTTGGGCCACACGATCATTTATATCAGGTTTTGGGAGAGGATCACTCTGGTTGAGAATGTTGCCGACCTGGTAAGAATATAGTCATGACGAGGTGTTGGTCCTCTCCAGGTATCCATTCTAGTACAACCGAGTTATAACAGGACAAGGATCAGGCAAGAAAGTTTGATAAAAGGGTCACAGAGTTGGAAGTACATGTTCAAACGAGGGATAAAGAATTTATGAAACTTATTAAAGCTTTATCTTAATCGATTCCACCAGAGGCCAGCGTGGCTTGTCAGACATTTATGTCTTCGATAGGTGCATTATCCAATGCACCAGGTAGCATTTCTAGTTTCGTTTGAGATGATGACATTCCTGGTGATGAAGAGGATGTTGAAGAGGACGAGGGCAAGGATGAGGATGAGGATGAGGGCGAGGATGGGGCAGAGGGCATGGATGGGGTCGAGGATGAGGTTGGGGCCGACGATGAGCATGGGGATGATGACAGGGATGGTGACAAGGACATAGATGGTGGAAAGGATGAGGACGATGATGACAGTGGTGATGGTGATGGTGATCAGGGGAAGATTGATCCATTACTTTTTTGAATTCAATATAACTCTTTATTTTTCAACCTAGTTTTCCACTCTGGTATAGATATTTTTGAATTCATATTATTTCTTAATTCTGCTTAATTATATTGAATTTCATATTTGAATAAGTTTTCTTTAATATAATTGTTTAATTTGATAAATAAAGTCATGTTTTTATAATAAAACCCCTCCAACAGAGGTGTGCTGTCTACGAAAACTCACATTGATAGTTTAGAGTGTGATAATTTGACACTCAATCAGTAGTTTCAACTACCTAGTACCACTTTTAAAAACGAAAAATATAAAATATATATCTTTATCATACCACAATCCTGAATCAAGAGTCTGTTTTTTTATAACATAAGATCAGTTTCTATAATGTGAAGGACAACTACATAGGATTTATTTGGAAACCTGGCTGGAAGATGCTACCCCGTGGATGTCACTGGACAGGGCCAACACATTGCGGTCACGCCGTGGTCACGCCGAGGTCACCTCGCATGCGTGGGGTGGTCTAAACTGGCTGAACGACTTCGGAATTCCATGAAATCGGACGAAAACAAAGGGTGGGTGAATTGTGAAATGGTCGGCCAGACGGCACATCTATCGGAGGTGTCGTGTGACCACGCTGGCAGAAAATGCACTCTGCATGCCATAAATGGCCAAAAAATGTGTTTAATGTTCAAATGCAATGCGAACAACATCTTAATGACTTGAAATCGCATGAAAACACCATAATTATTATTTGTGAGGTGTACGAGGAGAAAGAACATCATTCGGACGCGAGGTTTGTGCGACACGGATGAATATGTTTTTTTTAAATGCTCGGCGCACTTGAAAAGCCCGTGTGGGGTGGTTGAAACTGGCAGAACGACCTTGGAATTCCATTAAATCAGACTATTACAAATATTGGGTAAATTATGAAATGGTCAGCCAGACGGCACATCAATCGGAGGTGTCGTGTGACTGCGCTGGCCGAAAATGCATTCGGCGTGTCGTAAATGGCCAAAACATGCGTTTAATGGTCAAATGCATGCCGAAAGACATCAGAATGACTGGAAATCACATGAAAACACCCTAATTAATATTTTTGTGGTTTAAGAGGAGACAGAACTTCATTTGGACGTGTGGTTTCCGTGGAACGGCTGCATATGTGTTTTTTAGGTGCTCGGCACGCTTGAAAAGAGAGCGTGGGGTGGTCGAAAACGGCAGAACGACCTTGGAACGCCTTGAAATCAGACAACAACAAAGGTTTGTTGAATTGTGAAATGGTAAGCAAGACGACACATCAATCAGAGGTGTCGTGTGATCGTTCTGGCCGAAAACGCACTCCGCATGTTGTAAATGTCCAAAACATGCGTTTAATGGTCGAATGCAATGAGAACGAAATCAGAATGACTTGAAATCACACGAAAACACCCTAATTATTATTTTTGAGGTGTACGAGGAGACTTCATGTCATTCGGATGCGTGGTTTGCGTGGAACGGCTGAATATGTGTTTTTTGGGTGCTCGGTGCGCTTGAAAAGCGCGCGTGGGGTGGTTAAAACCGGCAGAATGACCTCGTAATGCCGTGAAATCGGAAAACAACAAAGGGTGGGTGAATTGTGAAAAAGTCAGCCTGACGGCACGTCAATCAGATGTATCATGTGACCACGGTCACCGAAAATACACTCTGCATGTCGGAATTATGTGAAATCACATGAGAACACCCTAATTATTATTCGAGAGGTGTACAAGGAGGCGACATGTCATTCGAATGCACGGTATGCACGACACGGCTGAATATGTGTTTTTTAGGTGCTCGACATGATTGAAAAGCATGCATGGGGTGGTCAAAACTGGCCGAACAACCTCGGAATACCATGAAATCGGACGACAAAAAAGGGTGGGTGAATTGTGAAATTGGCGGCCAGACGGCATGTCAATCGGAGGTGTCGTGTGACCGCACTGGCTGAAAATGCACTCCGCGTGTCGTAAATGGCCAATACATGCATTTAACGGTGAAATTCATGCCGAATGAAATCGGAATGAATCGAAATCACACGAAAACACCCTAATTATTATTCCTGAGGTGTACGAGAGGACGACACATCATTCGGACACGCGGTTTGCGCAGCACATCTTAATATTTGTTTTTTAGGTGCTCGGTATCTTGGAAAGTGCAAGTGGGATGGTCGAAACTGGACAAATGACCTCAGAATTCCATGAAATTGGACGACTACAAAGGGTGGGTGAATTGTAAAATGGTCGGCCAAACGACACATCAATCGGAGGTGTCGTGTGACCGTGCTGGCCGAAAACACACTCTGCGTCTCTTAAATGGCCAAAACATGTGTTTAACAGTCAAATGCATGACGAACGACATCAGAATGAATTGAAATCACTCAAAAACAACCTAATTCTTATTCGTGAGGTGTATGAGGAGACGACATGTCATTAAGATACGTGGTCTGCCTGGCACGACTGCATATGTGTTTTTTAGGTGCTCGGCTCGATTGAAAATCACGCGTGGGGTGGTCGAAACCGGCCGAACGACCTCGCAATGCCATGAAATCGGACGACAACAAAGGTTAGTTCAATTGTGAAATGTTCGGCTAGACGGCACATCAATCGGAGGGGTTGTGTGACCACACTGGCTAAAAACGCACTCCGCGTGTTGTAAATGGCCAAAACATGCGTTTAACAGTCAAATGTCTTCCGAATGACATCAGATGGACTTGAAATCACACGAAAACACCCTAATTATTATTCTTGAGGTGTACGAGGAGACGACACATCATTCAGATGCGCGGTTTGTGCGGCACGGCTGCATAAGTGTTTTTAGGTGCTCGGCGTGCTTGAAAAGTGCACATGGGGTGGTCGAAACAGGCTGAACGACCTCGGAATGCCATGAAATTGGACGACAACAAAGGGTGGGTGAATTGTGAAATGGCCAGCCAGACGCCATGTCAATCGGAGGTATCGTGTGACCGTGCTGGCTGAAAACACACTCCGCGTATCGTAAATGGGCAAAACATGCGTTTAACGGTCAAATGAATTCCGAACGACATCAGAATGACTTGAAATCACACAAGAACATCCTAATTATTATTCTTGAGGTTTAAGAGGAGACGACACATCATTTGGACGCGTGGTTTTCACCGCAAGGTTGAATATGTGTTTTTAGGTGCTCACCTCACTAGAAAAGTGCACGTGGGGTGGTCGAAACTGGCTGAATGACCTTGGAATGCTATGAAATCGGACGACTAGAAAGATTGGGTGGATTTTGAAATGGTCGGCTAGACAACACATCAATCGAAGGTGTCATGTGACCGCATGGGCCGAAAACGCACTTGATATGTCGTAAATGGCCAAAACATGCGTTTAACGGTCAAATGCATGCCGAACGACATCATAATCACTTGAAATCACACGAAAACACCCTAATTATTATTCATGAGGTGTACAAGAAGACGACATGTCATTCGGATATGCGGTTTGTGTGACCTGACTGCATATGTGTTTTTTAGGTGCTCGGCACGCTTGAAAAGCACGTGTGGGGTGGTCAACACCAGCCGAACGACCTTGGAATGCCATGAAATCGGACTAAAACAAAGAGTTGGTGAATTTTGAAATGGTCGGCCAGACGGCATGTCAATCGGAGGTGTCGTGTGACCACGCTGGCTGAAAACGCACTCTGGGTGTCGTAAATGGCCGAAACATGCGTTTAATGGTAAAATGCATGCCGAAAGACATCGGAATGACTTGAAATCACACGAGAACACCCTAATTATTATTAGTGAGGTGTAATAGGAGACACTATGTCATTAGGACACGCGGTTTGCGCGGCACGGCTGAATATAGGTTTTTTAGGTGCTCAGCGTGCTTGAAAAGCGCACGTGGGGTGGTCGAAACCGGCCGAACGACCTCATAATTCCATTAAATCGGATGACAACAAAGGGTGGGTGAATTTTGAAATGGTCGGCCATAAGCCACGTCAATCGGAGGTGTCATGTGACCACATTGGCCGAAAACACACTTCGCGTGTCGTAAATGGCCAAAACATTCGTTTAACGGTCAAATGCAAGCCGAACAACATCGGAATGACTTGAAATCACACTAAAACACCCTAATTATTATTCTTGAGGTGTACGAGGAGACGACACATTATTTGGACACGCAGTTTGTGCGGCACAACTGAATATGTGTTTTTAGGTGTTTGATTCGCTTGAAAAGCGTGCGTGGGGTGGTCGAAACCCGCCGAACGACCTTGGAATGCCATGAAATCGGGAAAAACAAAGGGTGGGTAAATTTTGAAATGTTCATCCAGACGGAACGTCAATCCGAGGTGTCGTGTGACCGTGCTAGCTGAAAACACACTATGCGTGTCGTAAATGGCCAAAACATGCGTTTAACGGTCTAATACATGCCGAATGACATCGGAATGAATTTAAATCACATGAAAACATCATAATTAATATTTTTGAGGTGTACGAGGAGACGAAACATCGTTCGGATGTGAGGTTTGCGCGGAACGGCTGAATATGTTTTTTTAGGTGTTTAGCGCGCTTGAAAAGCGTACGTGGGGTGGTGGAAACCGGCCGAACGCATTCATATTCTGTTTATACTTTAGTAAAACAATCCATGGGTCATTTATGACGTTTATGAGTCAACCCCGCTTCAATATGTGGTGCTGTGTGGCTGGAACCACTCAAAGTGTCTCTCTTTTGTTTCAAAAGGACATCATTTTAAGTGAATACAACAACTGACATACGAAAAACTGACTAAATGCAATCAGATTCTATTGAAAATTTAGGAAAATGATCCACGGGTCATATGTGATGTGTAAGAGCTCACCTCGCCTCAATATGAGGGCCAGTGTGGCCGACACCACTCAAAGGGTTTCTCTTTTGTTTTAAATGGAAATGATTTTTAGTGAAAACAACAATTGGCATACTTAAAATGGACCAAACGCATTCAGACTGTGTTGATATTTTTTGAAAACGATCCATGGGTCATTTGTGACATGTACTAGTCAACCCCGCCTCAATCCAAGGGGTGGTGTGGCCGCCACCACCCAAAATGTCTATCTTTTGATTAAAATGGACATGATTTTAAGTGAAAACAACAACTAACATATGAAAAACCGAACAAATGAATTCGGATTCTGTTGAAACTTTAGGAAAACAATCCATGGGTCATTTTTGACATGTATGAGTGAACCCCATCTCATTACAAGGTGTGGTGTGGTTGGCACCACTCAAAGTTTCTCACGTTTCATTGAAATGGACAACATTTTAAGTGAAAATAAAAACTGACAAACGGAAAATGGACCAAACACAATAGGATTTTGTTGATACTTTAAGACAACTATCCATGGGTCATTTTTTACTTGTATGAGTCAACCCCACCTCAATCCACGTCACGATGTGGCCGGTACCACTCAAAGTGTCTTTCTTTTTTTAAATGGATACGCTTTTATGTAAAAACAACCAACATACGGAAAACTGACCAAACACATTCGGATTGTGTTGATACTTTAGGAAAATGATCCATGTGTAATTTGAGACGTGTACGAGTCAATGATGCCTCAATACGAGGTGCATTGTGGCCAGAACCACTCAATGTGTCTCTCTTTTGTTTCAAATGGACATCATTTTAAGTGAATACAACAACTGGAATTTACACTCATCAACGAAAGTCGCAAACTCTTTTTCATGAGTTGGGTAGTTTCACTCATGGGGCCATAAGTGACGAGACTCCTAAGAAAATACCTTTTCTCCATATATTATAAAAAATAAAAGTTCAATGCAAAATTCATCACAAATCATTACATACCCAAATCTAGGATCATAAGAAAACAAATTGGATTTTGAGGCAATTTCAAACTCTTATTCAACTCTAATAAGTATTTCTCAGACTATTCTTCCTATTTGAATTTTATGGGGACGTGGGGGTGTTGTGTATGGGTGAGGTGAATTACTACTGGAAGAGTGGTTATCATTTGATGATAGAAGTGGGTGTAAATAATGTTTGAGTTATTGAAACTATTATTAAGTATATTGGATGGTTGTTGTCATATGAATATTGAAATAGGGAATTGTAGTACATGACATGGTTGGAAGATTTTGATGGTTTGATGTGTTTTTTTGTGTTTTTTTGGTGTTTTTATGTTGTTTTACGTCTGTATGTGGTTTTTGTGATATTTTTTTTGCAGGTGTATATTGGAGGGGATACTGGAGGGTTTTTGTGCAACACTTCTTGAAAAACGCATTACCAACGATTTTAAACTATTGGTATAACAGTTCTGGAAAAACTCTATACCTATAGTTTTAAACCGTTGGTATATCTGTTATGGAAAAACTCATTAACAACGGTTTAACCATTGGTATAGTGTTTAGTATACAATATACCAACGGTTTCGAAAAACCATTGGTAAAAAACATTTAAAATCCAGTATTTCCAACGGTTTCTAAAACCATTGGGAAGCCTCCAATTTCACTACCTTCCCCAATGGTTATACAAAAACTGTTGGTAATGGGATACTGCCACACCTTACTTCCCAACAGTTTTCCAAAACATTGGTATACTATATACCAACAGTTTCGTAGCCTTTACCAACTGTTTTCAACCGTGGGTAAAGGGTTAATTTCTATTACTGATGTCACATGTTTAGATAGGGTCGTAATCATTAATCCTACTAGAAGAAACTGGTCCTCATCTCTGCTGAATAAGCTAAAATAATAGTTGTTGTATGACCACCTAGATATTGAGGATTCCCTTTGCTCTCAATTTCCGTTTCACATATCACATAAATGGTCACATTAAATTACACTTTATAGGAATTATAAACACAAAAGGAAAGCACCATTATCACATTTTATATTGATCTAATGATTAATGATCACATGAAAATCTCCTTTTTCCATAAACAAACCAAATTTATTTTCACATGTACACTATTAATGTTTTAGAACACACTACAAATTACTTTCTCAATTGAAAAAACCCATTTGGAAACACTACAAAGAATGTTCATATTAATCCAAATTTTTTCATTGTAGAGACCTTTTTAAATCCAAACACACACAAAATCCACTTTTAAACATGTTTTCTATCACCTTAATGATTACAAAAATCACATTCAATGTGAACAACAAAAATGATCAGATGTAAAAAAATCCCATTTATTTTGGAAAACCAACCTGAAATTCATGTGCACCTCAAATATTTTTGAAAACACATTTCTCACTTTTCCAACAAATTGTAGAACACATTCTTGAATCATTACAGTGGGTCACATGTGAAACAAAACCAATACCTCTCTCAAAACCCAACACTCTTCATATATCATCTCAAAACCTTTTCAAAACATGTTTCAAACAACAAAAAAATTCATATAACTCATTCATGAAAGATATAAATCAATCCAAAATAAAATAATAATGAAAACCCATGTAACTAACTACCTCACACTTGGAAACTCCTGCAATCCAGTGAAAAGCCATATCTGCACCCCAAAAAGGCCCTATAATGGAAAGATCAAACCACAAACAACAATACGTTTCCAAACAACAACATATTGTAATCAAATTATTTCCAAAAATCTACTAGAATAAGAAAACACAATAAATAGGAAAGAAGAACCTTATAAAAGGGGAGAAGAAATAGATAAATGACTTGATTGATGATTACTTGATGAATCCACACAAAACCCACCAAAATATTGATTCTTAGAGGCTCCAAGAAAGTTTGGAGGAAGATCTCAAGGCTAAAAATCCAATATTTTTTGTTTTATATGTTATTTAGGTTTAAATACGGAGGGGGAAATAAGGTAATTTTTCTCCTTTTATTGACTTGAAAATGTTTCACGGTTTTCCCGCATGGTATTCTAAACTATCTGGAAACCAGGAATCAATAATTGTTTGAGAAGAAAATGCCACATAGTTTTCATAAATGGTTTTCAAGACTATGACATAGCTATATGGTCTTCTATACCATGGAGGATGTTGAATTCATGATTTCATGGGGGAATTTTCAGGGTTCACCTTAACCATGTGCCATTAGTTAACCACCTTCCTTCAAGACAAAAATCTCCAATTTTCATAAAAAAACTCCAAAAACTAAATAATGAAGATAAAACAAAAAAATAAACAAACAAATGCCTCAAAATAAAATAACAATTATGAAAATTGTCCACACTGTGAAAAAAAATCTGCCCTTAGAGATGATGATGAATTAATACATTATAATAAAATAATTTAAGTATATTTAGGTTATTGTAGTTATCATTCATTTTTGATGAGGGGTTTTTAGGAGAGATAAATAAAAGAAAATAACATGAAGGAAAAAGAGATATTGAGAAATCCCTTAAAAAAATTCGGCAGCCTAAGGGCGTCACATAAATATTCATAAAATATATTGAAGAATGAAAAGGTGGTATATCATTATTTTTATATAATATTTATGTAAGGGGATATTTAATTACATATCCCAACATAATACAATTGAAATTAAAAATGAATGACATAAAAGGAGTGCTTGAAAAAGAGAAGGGTGGAAGATTCCCTTTCCATATAGAGTAACTCCTAAAACATGATGGTTTGGACCTTGTTGAATTTTTTACAAATTGTGAGGACTCATATGGAGAAAAACTATCATATAATCTAGGATGATGAATTTTTAGTGAAATAACACTGATGAATGGGAGGGTATTTATCATAAAATATTGGGATTTTATTATTAATTTCCAAGGACACTTCATTAGTGGTATTTAAAAAAACCATGGTCTTGAACATAGTATTTTCCAATGGTATTGTAAAATTGGGGCAACAAATATCATATTTTAATGTAAAAAAGTCTACCATAATTTTATATTAATTATTATTTCATTACGATGTCATTAAACGCACAGAAAACTCAAAATTGTATTTTTAACTATTTAGAAAAAACTAAAGTATTTTACAAAATTATCATAAATTATGAGTAACCTAATATCGAAGTTATTAATTTAAAATTGAAATCAATTTTTTAATAATAATTTTATAATTATTATTAAATTAAAATTTAAATAAAATCATAATTTATTTGAAAAATAATAATTTTAAGACATTAATTCATTTTATATATCATTATAAAATTAATCAAGAACTCATTAGCTTATAACCTAAATTCAATAAAATAATTATTTTATTTAATATTCATAAGGGACATATAACTATTCATAAGGGTATGTTACTATTCACCAAAAATATAACATGATCATATCATGCTCTAAATATCTTTCTGAATTCAACAGTGTATGTCAGCTTTTCAAAATTTAAATCACAAAGAAAGAAAAATAATGTTTACTAGATAGGATATAAAAGAGTGGTGTTTTGTAGAGACTAAGTGTTTCCTAATTTCGTTATTAAATTTATTAATAAATCCTTGGGGTGTTTCAACCCCCCCCCCCCCAAAGTGTTCCTCAAAATGACAAGAATGTGACGTCGTAAAAAGATTTGGGTAGTTCTTCATCATAAGATCCCCAGGATCCCACATTGCCTATTCAATTTTACGATTTTTCCAAAGAATATTTACTAGCTGATTCATTTGATTCTTAACACATATTCATTAGTGTTCAGAATCCGGATAGACTCTTCTCAATAAGATAAGTAATGTTCCAATTCAATTCCTTTAGAAGTGAGTAAATGTGTTGGGTCTGGCATGTAAATTCTCAATTATGAGACATGGAACACATTGTGTACCTTAGAATAGAGAGCTCACATTGCCAAATGATAATCCACAACTCCAATTCCCTTTGTAATTTAAAAATAAAAAATGTACTTGGGACTCAATTTACCTTTATTCCTAAGTATTATAACACCATTCAATAGATATACTATTAGGAAAACATTATCTCCCACTTGAAATTCCAAATCCTTCCTTCGAATAGCAGTATAGCTCTTTTTGTTTAATTGAGATGCTTTGATATGGGTTTGAATAGTCTTTACCTTCATTTCTGTTTACTCTACAAGCTCTAGGAAAATAATCTTCCTTCGACTAACTACATCCCAATATATTGGTGTATGACATCTATTTCCATGCAATGCTACATATTGAGCCATATGAATACATGAATAAAAACTATTATTGTAGAACAAACTCCACCAAAGGTAAATATTGATCCCACATACCTTGAAAATCATGTGAGCATGTTCTCAATATGTATTGTAATGTTTGGATCATCCTTTCTAATTTTCTATTGTTTAAGTGTCATAAGAAGTACTCAAAAGAATCTAAATATCCAAAACATTTTGAAAACATTTCAATAATATCAATGTGGATCATGGATTGCAATCAAACACAATTGAAAGAGGTGATAAAAGAAGTATCAAAACATCATTGATATAGAGTTTTTTATGGTTCTCGAGAGGATAATCATCCCTTATTACGAAGAAATATATAGATTTCATAAAGAGATCTACAATTACCCCTACTGAATAATTCTTTCTTGGGGTTTTGGGTAATCTAGTGAAACAATTCATGGTTATTTCATCCCATTTGTGTGTAGGAACAGGTATAGGTTAGGTGAATCCTCTAGGATACTGATGTTCAACCTTCACTAGATGACAAGCTAAACATCATCATACATAATCAGCAATTTTTTGCATTATGTTGTACCATAATAAATGTTCCTTAAAATATCTATACATATTAGCGCTACTAGAGGGTACAGAGGAATTTAAGTTGTGGGAATCATCCATTAACACCCTTTCAAATCAGGTATAGAGGGAACACATAGCCTCTACCAAAATAACAAAATTCCATCATCCCACATGAAGTCAGACAACTTCCCATCATTCACACCTTTAAATTTCACTTTGACAATTCTCATTATCAGACATAGATGTTTTAATTTATTCCAATAATGATGGTTGGGAAACCAATTGAAAAAGTATGTATGTTTCACCATCTCTGATAATTACCATATTTATAATTACTAGATCCATGAATACATTATCCATTTCAATCATCGTTTTTATTAAAACTATATGATCCTTCCTTCTCAATGCGTCAAATTCTTTATTTTTCTTTCCTGGATCAATGTGTATGGAACAATAATAATCTATGAGTTTCTTGAATCATCACCTTTTCCTAATAATGAGTTATTTTTGTGATAATATATATTTCATTCTTGTGTGATCAGTATATATCTCACATATTTCACCACAGAGATAGTGTCTCCATATCTTCAGAAAAAATATTGCATATTCTAACTCAAGATCATGTGTTGGGTAGTTTTTTTCATGACTTTTTAATATCTCGTATGCATAGGATATGACTCTATCATTCTATATAAGTACACAACCAAGTCATTTCATTGATGTATCACTATAAATCACAAATCTACCTTTTCCGGATGGTAGATTCAATATTGGATCATTAACTAACCTTTTTTTAATTATTCAAATCATTCTCCACATTCTTTAGGTGATACAATCATAACCCATTTATCATTATGCTTGGTCTATGGGTTGGATAAATGGGTTAAACTCTGAGAAAAACACCGATAATAACCTGTTAAGACAATAAAACTATGTACCTCAGTTATGTTCGTTGGGGTAGGCCATTCCGGAACAACAACTTTCTTTTTAAGATCAACTAAGATTTCTTCCTTAGAGACAATAGGTCCATGATATGAAAATGACTAAAACCAAAATTCACACATTCTAAACTTCCTATATAATTTATTTCGTCATAGAGCCTTTAGAATAATGCACAAGTGATTCTCATAATCTTTATAGAATTTGAAGTAATCCTTGATATCATCATTAAAACCCACATTAATGTCATCAATATATTCCTTCAAAACACTATTCATTAGATCCATGAAAATAAAGGGTGCATCAGTCAGTCTAAAATGAATTACTGTAAACTAGTAATTCCCATACCTAGTCCCAAAGGTTGTCTTTATAATATATTCCTTGCTCACATGCAAATGATGATATCCAGATCAAAGTTCTAACTTCAAAAAATATTGGGATATGTGATTTTGTTCAAATAAATCATCATTTTGGGCAAGAGGATAAATGTTCATTATGGTAAGAGAATTTATTATTTTATATTAAATGCACAAACTCGTGGATACACCTTTCTTCAAGACAAAGAGAACATGGGATCCCCATGGAGAAACACTAGGGGTCGATAAATCCTTTATCACTAAATTCATCTAGTTTTTTATTATGTTCTAATAATTCCACTATGTATATTATATAAGGATTCATTGATATAAGTCTTCCATCAAGAATTTAGTCAATATAGAACTCACGTTCCCACTCTGGAAGAAATCCTGTTAAATCATATGGGAAAAAATCAATTTATTCTTTCACAATAAGCGATTCATCAATTTGAATATTTATTTTCTCAATCATATATAATGAGTTCTCTTCCTCCCCAATAATTTTATTCATAAGATCTACTAGGGTTGGATCTAGATAAGTTTAAGATATTGATTATTCTTCTATAAATATAATGGATCTTACACCTTTCTCACAAATCATAATTTTCATCTTCTTCCAATAAATTTTTTCATTATATTTGTAAATCTAGTACATGAAAAGGATTATGTCAAAGTTGACTATAAGTATGATGGTAAAATCAGCAGATAAATCATATTTATATGCTATAATGAGGGTTCCTGAAACATCTTTTTTGATATGATACTTCCCTTAGTGATTTTTGACTGAAAAATCCCTAATTGAGGAGAATTGAAAATAATTAATTTATAAAGAAAACTAGGATGATATAAAGGAATTCAATGATCCCAAATCAAATACTCTATTGTCTTAGTTTGAAGAATAAATTATAGTTCCTACCACCACATCATTAAGAACTTCAACTTCAGTAGTTGTGATTTCATAATCGTTCCCTTGTTCCCTTAGCCTTATCTGTTGAATGTTTCCTTGATGCTTAGGGAAATCATCAGAATAATATCCCATATCTTTAATATTGCATCATTTATCAGTGGTATCTTATTTCATTCCCTTGAAATCTCAATATTGGTGGCATATTTCTCTATATTTGTAACGAAGTCCTTTTCCTTTTTAGAAGGCCTTGGGCTGTATCTTTCCACATGTATCACATGATAGAAAACTACCCTTTTTATTCTTCCACTTATCTAATATTTCATCTACCACCCTCTTCTTCTCTTTCTTTCCTTTAATTTTATAATATATATAGAATTATTTCATTGTCCTGATTTCACAAGAGGCTATATCTTTGTATGAAGAAATGGTTTGGGAAACCAACTCCCTTCATAGGAATGGTTTTAAACCATCAATTAATCAATCGATATTTCACCTTAGATTACATATATAGTTTGCGGAATTCCTTACTAGCCTTGTAAAATTGGATTCGCACATCACAGAATTTTCATCCTCTTTTGGTTTCAAACCCTCCAATTGCCTCTCTATATCTGGTCGATGTTCTCGAGAAAAATATTTTTCTATGAATATTTCCTTAATGTCCCTCCATTTCATTTCTTATATTTCTTTGTCCTCATTTGTTTTTTATTAAATTAACACCATTGATTTGAATCTACCAATAGATGATAAACATCCATGACAATCTTCTCCCTTTCGTTACATCCCAAAGAGAGAAATATCTTCTTTAGGGAAGTTATCCACTTCTTAGCTAAAAATGGGTTTGTAGTCCCATTGAATGAAGGAGGTTGTTGTTGCATAATGTGGTCTGACATAACTCTTACATGTTTTGGATATAGATACTCTATACGGTTAAGGTTATTGTTCATAACCTCAGTCAACTATCCCAATATAGTTATAATATGATCATAACTAGTTGTTGCACCATAAGAAAATTCATTATCATGTATCAGAGGGAAATTCTTACATGGGATATGTGAATTCGTGTGGTTTCCATTCATTCCACTATGCTCCATTTCTAGATAATGGCATAAAATAAATTATATTATGAATCATTATGTATAATATTTACTTTGAAAAATAAAAATCATAAATTGAGATCTTATTGATAACTAATATCATAAACATAAACCTTTTTTATTTGACGAAAAATTTAAATTTTACTATTTCATAATTGTTTGTAAAGAAAATGTGAATTATCCTAAGCATATCCCTCAGGTGTGTCAAACCAGGTTCGCAGTAAGGCCAATTGTCGTGTACTAGGATACCTCAGGTTAAGCCCGAAACTTTTTAATAGAGTTGTTACTCTGAGGTACATCTATGCCAGAACCACGTCCACTTGTAGTATACAGAAAAGGGATATATTTTCTAGAAAGATATACATAATTTATTCCATACCAAAATTCTAAGATATTATTGGATGTTTATCCTTAATGATTTCCATAGGGATTTATTCCCAAATTTACATTTTCTAAATCTAGTTTCCATGTTTTCTATGAAACTTTCTTCGATACCAACTATGAAGACCAAACCACAGTTTCCCTGAGTCAGTGCCTTATCTTATTAAATTGGTGTATCATTAAGGAATTAATATCCACTAGTAAAGAATAGTTCAATATATTTGGAAAACAAGAAACAAACATAAGTTTAACAGTACATCTTGAAAGGAAATTCAACATATCATCTTATTTTGAATCAAACATAAATTCCTAGATTATCCAAGAACGTCATTCATAATATTCATCTTCACCACCTAGGGAAAAAATTAAAAATAAGAAAGGTGTGAAATCATATTCAAATTAAGGGTACGTGATATAGTGGAAGTTATCCTAAAAATAAATACTAAGCTTTGAGAATAACTGAAGACACATGCCTTTAAAAATTATACTTGGGCATAATATGGTAGGAATGTACATTGATTAAATAAGGCTATATAAATGATCATGAGATAATAAAACATGACCATTGATATTCTGCTAGTTTATTAATAACATGTTTTATCAATCTCTCAAACCATAATGAAGGAATGTCTAATGCCAGTCATCTGATACATATTCTCAAGGGCCCAGCCATGATGTCTTAAAATTCTAAGGTAATGCCTCATTAAAAACCCTAATTCAATTTTTCCTCCTGGGACCTAAAAATGTATTGAGGGGGTATAGTGGTACCCCACCCTTCACTTGATAAGTCCAATTAATTTTTCATATTAAAGGGGATAAACATAAATAATAAGAAGATATGAAAAAACGTTTCCTAGTATGTTCACATAAACACTAACCATTCTGAGTAGTATGGTAAATGGTGTCAATATAGCACAACCATAGTTAAAATGATTATAAACCATTTAATATGATATTTTATATGATATACATAAGATATTATCCTTAATAAGACATAAAATTCAAAAAATGTGGTGAGGTGAACATAAATACTATAATAAATTCATCATGGAATTTTTGAGATAAATACACTTTTACTTTGAAAAGAATCGTTCTATTGAAAAAATAATTGCATAATACGAAAAAATTTAATAATGTAGTTTTACCATGATTAAATGGGTGGTTTTATAAAAATAATTGTCTCCTAAATCAGTTCATATAATGCACTTGAACATAGTTGTGAATTTGAGAGGTTCCCACGAATCATTCTAGTTTATCGAAAATAATTTGGAACGATATTTAAAAGAAATTTTACTCTATATGAAATAAAGATGGATTCTGATTGGTATAGATATATAATACATTCAAATAGAACCTATTAGGAGTACATAATAATAATTAAGAACTTAATTAGGATTAAGTTATATAAAGAGTATCCCTAATGTAAATGGAGGTTCGGGTAGAAAATCCTTACCTTATGTCCTAATGTATTCTACACTTGACCATAATGTACTAGATAATAAAATTAAATCCATTAATTAACTAATAAATAACCTTATCTATATATAATTGATTAATTAATGTTTTATTATGTTCATTTATGTTCTTATTGATAAATTATATGATTGAATTTCACCATTCTAGAGTGTTTTTTTCCTTGATTTCATGATCGGTTCGCTTATTTATAAGTAATGGAGTTTACATGGAATGGATATAATTCTCTAGATTTGAACTTATGTATTATTTATGGACATCCATAAGTTTAAATGGTTATATATATCACTTGGTTACATGGTATGAGGGTGATTTATTAAAAATAACATTAGTGATAACCATTTAAATTATTTGGGTGATATCTCGATCGTTAAAAATTAGTTTGTAAAATGACTTAATATTATGTTTATATAATATTTCTAGAACATTGAATAGATTATTATACACATATATTAGTCTTTTTCAAACATAAAAATTGTTTCATGAACATCCATGAATACATTAATATAAATTTAAAACCCATCATCCTTAATTGAGATAAATTAACATCTCTCATATGGTGTATTAATTATTTGTATAAAAGGAGGGTAAATGATAGATGGTGATAAATTATTCCATTACCATAAAAATATTACATTATATGAAAGGTACTGATGATATCACACCATTTGTATGAGGGGAGTTGAGGAGATAAAAAAATAAAAGTACTTGAAAGAAAAAGATAAGTTAAGAAATCCCTTATGAAAGTTTAGCAGCCTAACGCTGTCAGTTAAAAATTCATTAAATATGTTGATGAGAGGAAAATGGGACTCTCAGAAGTTTTTCATAAAATGGAAAGTAAGTGGGATATTTAATGACAAACAATATCTATTTATCATATGGTCGATGTAATCACTACAACTATGTACCTTGTAAGGGTTCCCTATAATCCCTTGAAAGGGGGGTTATCAAAATTCAATAAAAATGAAATCCTTCGGGCCATTCAGGATAATAACATAAAATGAGTACTTGGAAAATAAAAGGGTTGAATATTCCCAAACCTTTTAGAGTAACTCCTAAAACATGATGGTTCGTAACTTATGGGATTTAGGAAAACTAGGGAGGACTCTAAGGGAGGTAAAACTAAAAGATATTTTAGGATGTTGAATTTGGAATGAATGAAAATGATGTAATGGGTGGGTATTTGTTGAAAAAGAGAGAGAGTTTCTTTTTAATTTCTAGGGACACCTCATTAGTGGTATTCTCTAAACCATGGGCCTTCCCATGGAATTTTCCAATAGTATTGGCCACTAGGAACACCTCATATCATATTTTAATATACACAATTCGACCATAATTTTATATTAATTATTACATCATTAGGATGTCATTAAACATAATGAAAAATCAAAACTATAATTTTATTTAATATTCATAACGAAATAACGTATTTCGTAAAATTCTCATAAATTCATAGTAACCTAATATATACATTCTAAATTCAAAAATGAATACTGTTTTTTAAAAATAATTTCCTAAATTTTATTAATTTATTTTTTAAATTAAATTAAAATTTATTCAAAAAATAACAATTTTAAAACTATAATTCATATAATATTACCATTAAAAATTAATCAATATATCATTATCTTATAAACGTAATACAATAAAATAATAATTTGATTTAATATTAATAAGGATCATATTACTATTCATATTACTATTTATAAGTATATGTTACCATTCGCCAAAAATATAATTTTATCCTATCGGACTCTAAATATCTTAATGATCAAAACTATGTAAGTCATTTTTCTAAAATTCAAATCACAAAAGTGGAAAAATTATTTTTACTGGATAGGTTATAAAAAATTTGTGTTCTGAATAGACTTAGTGTTACAATCATTCAATGATAAATTTATTTATAAATCTATGGGGTGTTACAAATTCTGCCTATGAACTCGGACCAACAGGACATAATTCTCATGAATTACTCTCTCCTAGATATATAGAATCTGCATCAGCTCCTCAAACACAAATATATTAGTCTCCAACTCTAACTCCTCGAAATTTATCACATGGGACAAATTCGGATTATAATTTTTAAACTGAGAGAAAATGAACATGTGTTGAATTTATATCAAATTAGAAGGAAAATATTACTTCTATTCCACCTTAACAATTCGCTCTGAAATCTCAAATAGTCCAACAAACCATGGAGTTAGCTTCAATTTCTTACCCCAATTACATTTTCTCAAATGAGGCGAAACTTTTAGGAACACCCGATCAGTCACCAAGAATTAAAAAGTTATGTTCCTTTGATCATCTTAAGAATTATAGAGACTATGTGACATCAATAACTACAACCTGATTAACTTAACATTATTTGATGCTTCCTACACAAAGCTCGGTCCCAACTACAGGGTCTCACCCACCTCATCCTAACACAATGGAAACCAACATCGATGACCATAAATAACCTCATAACGATCCATCAGAATCGAAAATGGTTAAATATTGTTATACGCACATGCCTAGAGCTTGTATTCCACGATATTATTCACCCAATCTGTCTGACCATATATTTTCAGCTGGTATGTTGTGATCAACTTAACCTATGACCCCATTGCCTTCTTAAGGTCATCCCAAAGATATGAGGTAAAATGAGGGTCCCTATCTGAAACAATTTTTACTCGTACACCATGAAGCCTCAGTATATCCTGAACATACAACCTTCCAAATTCATCTACACTACTTGAATCTCTAATCAGAATTAAACGCACCAATTTGGTCTGGTATTCAATAACTACCCAAATAAAATTTCACCAATACGGTGTACAAGGGGATCCAATGATAAAATATATAGATATCTCATCCAGTATACAGGTAGGAATAGGTATCGAATGAAGCAAACTAGAGGTCCATTGGTGATTCTCTTTAACTTCTTAACATGTATAACATTTGAATACAAAATCAACTACATCCAACCTCATATTTGGCCACCCGAACTACTAAGGAGAATCATGAAACATCATGGTGGAACCAGGGTGAATGGACCACATGGACTTGTGGTTATCCAATAATACCACCTTCATCAATTACAACAGCATCACGAAGAGACCAAGGAAGCACAATACACCATGAGGAGACAACGACCATCCACAGGGATCTTACGCACCATTTATTAGGTACAAAGAATATTGAAAAAACTCATCACCTATATTCCCTTGATAAGTCAATTCTAGAAGTGAAAGTTTCCATTGGACACTATCCATTAATGAAACCCAACAACACTCCCAGGTCACCTGATGCATATAAGAAAAAATCCCCCATAATGTATGCTCATCAGTGGACTCATTCAACTATTTCATTGGAACTTTCTAACACAAGGGATCTTCCACTAAATTACCTTTTTCCTGGGGAATAAGACATATTAAAATTAATCCCCTAGAGGGACCAAACTCAATGAAACTGACAGAAATTCTAGTCCTTATTTGAGAAAATGAATGGTAAGATCTCATGATATGAATAGACCACAACCTTCTCCAAAAAAGGTAATGACACATTGTATTCAAGGCATGCATCACTATTTATAGATCCAGATCATGGGTTGAGGAATTATTTTCATGTGTTCAAATTTGTTGAGAACCATATGACACCACATTTTCAACCTGAATCAGCACATACCTGGGTCCCATACCTGAGGCATAACAGTAAACCACATATCCCTTTCCAGATTTTGGTAAAATCAAAACAAGGGATGTGATAAACTAGATATAATGCTCTGAAAAGTATGATTGAAACTCTATCATCCATTAAAACATTACCCTTTTCCAGGTAAGAATAGTAATAGATGATTTAAGATGAGTGGAATCCAGAACAAACTTCCTTTAATACCTTTCTAGGCCAAAAAAGCTCTGGATCTTGAACATGTTATTCAAAAGATCCAAAAAACCATTTCACTAATCATATTAGGGACCACTGAAACCCATAATTCTAATATTACATGACCCATAAACATCGCTTTCCTAATCAAAAAGGTGCACATGGTAAACATCATTTCAAGACGATGATACCAAAGGGTTCCCTACAGAATCCTCAAATGTTGATCATACTCTTCTTTGGTCCTTGAGTAAACCTGGATGTTATCCATAAATACCATGACAATGGAATTTAGATATTGGTGGAACACCCTATTAATGAGTTCCATAAAGACTTATATAACATTTTGCAACCCAAAAGGTGTTACCAAACACTCAGAATGGTTATACCAACCTCATAATTCCTTTTTGGAACATTCTCTATAACACTGACTTGAAGATGCCCAGAATAAAAGTTGATCCTTGAGAACCACATTGATAACATAATATTGTAAAAAGGGTCATAAATATCTAGAAAAGATAATAGTTTTTTATCATTCCCATATTCAGATATTATCGATTGATTAATAATCCGAGAGATCCATCAACCTTATTCGCAAATAGGATGGGGGATGCCCATGGTGAGATACATGGGCGAATAAATCATTTAGATTCCAAATCAACTAGATTTACCTTTAATTCATTAAAATAAGTGGGGGCCATATGTTATGATGGAAGAGATATTAGTTTTGTTCTCAGATCCAAATCAATTGATAACTCCACATCTCATTCTGATGTAAAGCCTAAGAAATCATATGGAAATGTCTTTTTAAACTCAACAACCATAGGAGATAATCCATCTTTAGAACCATTGACTACATCATCTTCTAACATGAGTGATGAGATTTGATAAATTATATTACCCAATTCTGGAAGTGGAGGTCATGTAGGTCTTGAACTAGGATCCCATTTACCTTGAAAAAATTGGGTTCTACCTTTAGGTGCCACAAAACACACCCACCATTGATAAAAATCGATGTGAGTCAAAAAACACACCATCCAATCTATACTGAGAGTCACATCATAGCGTTAAATCTCTAAAACAAGTAAACCCCCATTCCAAGTTGACCCATAACATAACGAGTGTGCAAGAAGGACACATAAAACCCTAATCTCACTTCTTACATAGAGGCATTCCTTACTCCATTTCATTCAGTATAAGATCTATTAGAAATTTAAAAAAATCCACATTTTAGGAAAAAATAATGGAAACATCAGATCAAATATAAAACATGGAAACAACCAAATATGATTAAATAAGAATTGTACTTCAAACATTCACATTCCATACATATGATTCCACTATAACTCGATCCACTACATGAAGCTACCTCGCCTCTTCCAGAACCAGAGGAGGAACATTGACCTATAACTCTACCTTGAATTGAAACTTCCAAGAAGGAGATATAGCCCTACCAAGAAATCCTATCTTAGAGCACATTTTCATGGTTGGTTTCAGCTAGGATGTCATCCCATTTAAGGCCACAGATCCTACACCACTCTAAAGTGGGTGTGATATCTTACAAAATCAATGTATGTTCCCAATAATTCCAAAATATTGGAAATGTCGGGTTGAGATGAACAAGAATATTTCATGTTTCCTAACTTACGACAATGAAGAATAATGAACAACCCATCACCTAAATCCATAAATGATGAAATATATGGGGGATGGAAGGAACTACCACCTCCCCTCATTTCCTACTTGACCTGCTTCCACATACTCTCAAATGAACTGCCAATTCCCATAGCTGAAACATATTTTGAGAAACCATAATTTCATCTATGATCAATTTCAACCATTATATCATGGTCAAACACCTGATCATTAGTTTAAGCCTAGAAAAAAATATGGTATAAAATTTAAATCCACATCCCTATATCAAGCTTCTGAGACTTAAGCTACCCCTTAGAAACTAACTCGGGTGTGAACTGAACTAACTGTAAAAAGTTGTTAGCGTATTCCATTATGAGTTTGACTCCATATAGAAGCTCAAAAAAAACTCAAGAGACTTGGCGAATGAAAAATGGTAAGGAAAATAATTCTAATTGAAGATGACCATAAAATCATTCCAACCCATCTGTTCGTACTTCCTAACTTTCACTAAAGAGTCCCAACACTTTCGATTTGGACCTTCCTAAATGAAAGAATCACACTTCTCTCTAACTGCCTCAAGAATATCAAGAAAATATAACATCTTATTTAACTACTCAAGACACTCTTCTATATACTAACGTTTCATGCTACCACATAAATTAAGAGCCTTGTTCTATTAGAACACCTGAGCATTGTTTTTTCCAGGACCTGGTTTGGCTTATGTTACCATTGTGGGACTAAAGCTCACTTCATATCCCAGTTCATGGATATCCTGAACCACTAATTCCACTATATAGTTATCAATTGGGGTGGGAGATATCTCTTTGGCCTATTTTAATAGTTCCATAGGAATTCTTCATGGTGACATCTTACTACAAAAATCAACAATCACAAGGAAATCCCATCAATAAAACCATAAATGAATGTTTTAATTATATTCAACTATAATAAAAAAAAACTCAAACACTTACATAAATAAAATAACCATACCCATCACAATAAAAAATCAAATAACCCACTACACCCCCACCTAGTTTCCATATATAGTATGCAGGATTTACGTCCATCCTCAAGTGGAAGTTAAAAAAAATACCAATAACCCCTATCTATTGGAATCCTATCCTTAGGTGTGTTCACCAAGCCCCCCACTCTTGATCAAAACCCAATGCCCCAAAAATCCTAGCTCTAGATTATCCATAATATTCCTAAATAACAAGACTCAAAAACTGTGTAACCTGATCTGATACCATTTTTTCATGAACCTATCTGTGATTCCATCCAACCTGACACCTCAAGAAGCACAATACATGGCATGAAGGGAGTTCTTGATCCCCACGGGCTAGAAACAAGTGCCCATGTATTATCCTGACGAAGTTGGGAACAATTTCACCTGAGTTATCTATAATAAATAATCGTAAAAATAAGACATCATCACATAACTAATTATACTAACTAAAGAAGATACAATAATTTTCATATTCAAGATTTTATAACATTAACCAAAAACTAAAACACCACAATGGAATGGGGACAAAAAAACCATCCTAAAAAACTCAGTGCAACAAGATGTTCCCCACCATAGATCCAACAACACCAACACCTATATGAAGAGGAACACTAGAAATAAAATACACTATTCCCATGAAGATATATATTCCCTTTACCTGGGTAATATATAACAAATTCAACATACACTGAAGTGAGTATGTAGGGTGTGAACTAAAGCCTCATATAATTCCACCAAAAATAAATACATTATACAATAAAATTACAAGACCAGTTAACATGAACATATTCATAAGATCATTCGAATCATTTTTAAGGAAAAAAAATTTAAGGAAGAACTTTAAGGAAACAATTTTAAAGAAGACTTAATGAAAAGAAACTTTCTCAGAAATTGAAATGTATGAAAGGTTCACCGTATACAGGTAGTCATCACCATATCACATAATCACTATTCAACAAGAGAGATCCATGGAAAATTCTAGCAGGTAACTCACACAACTGGCTTCCTATAATCCTTATACCTTGGTGATCAAAATCCTCCAACCATAACTAACGATGTTTCCATGCACAATCCAATAGAGAGGGCCCCATTCTAGGGTCAAAGTTTCACCATATCATAATCCAAAACCAAATTGTTTCCCATGCATGATCCAAAATATGGGATCCCATACCATGTCCAAGTAGTCTACGAAGATTTCACATATTTATATAGTGTTGTAATCATCATTCATTCTTGAAGAAACCATGCCTCAGCACTGCCGAACCATCCGGCATACTTGTTCATGTCTACAAACTTTGATACCCAGGATTCCCTTTGTGCTCAAATCCCATTTCACCTATCACATAAATCATCACTTTGATATGAACTTGAAAAGAGTAAAAAAACACAATTAAATTACCATTTTCACATTTGAAATCGATCTAATGACCAAAGATCACATGGAAATCACCATTTTCCATAAAAAACACCTTTTATTTCACATGTACACCAAAAATGTTTCAGATCAAACTTTACATCACTTACATAATTAAAAAATAAAATTTTAAAACATTATAAGGAAAATAAATATGGAATACAACCATTTTCATGGGAAAACCCCTTTTTAAAACCAAACACCTGCCAAATCCACTTTTAAACGTGTTTCACATAACTTTCACAATTAAAAAATCAATGTCAAGGTGAAAAAATAAGAACATATGTAACAAATCCAATTTCATTAGTAAAACCAAACTTTAATTCATATGCCTCAAATCTATTTGAAAACATATTTTTCACATTTAAAAAACCGTTGATTTCATTCAACATGAACCACAATGGGTTACACATGAAACACAACCGATCTCTATTCAAAAAACCAACATTCATCGTATATTCATCCGAAAATATTTTCAAAACCAGTTTTTCACCACACAAAAAATTCATAGAATACATTCAATGTAGTAATCAAGTAATCCAAAATCATATAATAATGTTAAATCATGGAACCACCTACATAACACGTGGAAACTCTTGAAATCCAGTAAAAACACACAACTGAACCTCAAAAAGAGCACATAAATGAAATATTAAACCACAAACATAAATAGTTCCACCAAAAACACAAGATCAAACAGTTATTAGGTCAAAAAAAGCGCTAGAAAAGGGAAACCCAAAAAAGTGATGAAGAATACTATAAAGATAAAGAATCAAAAGGAAAACGACTTACATGATGATTCCATGACGAATCCACACAAAACCCAACCAAATATTGATGTTCGTAGTATCCAGTATGGTTTAGAGGAAGCTCAAAATGCTAAAAATCCCATAGAGTTTATATTAACTGAGTTTTAGTGTTAAATATGAGTTGAGAACGAAGGTAATTTCATACTTTTAATGACCTATAGAGGTCTCATCATTTGCCCAAATATTTTTTCATACCGCTCGACAACCGTGAATAACTCACTATCCAAGTGGAAAATTCAACATAGTTATGCTGCAATGTTTTCCAAATAGTGTGAAGACCATGTTGTCTCATCTATCCAGGAGAAAAATGCTTGCATGATTTCCTTGGGGAGGGAACATGGTTTCCATTAATTGTGCGCAAACCATGAAACAACTGCTATAAAGCCCAAAATATTCACTTTTAACCAAAAACAACCTATGAAATTAAAGAGTAAACACATGAAAAAAAATAATCAAAGAAAAAATCAAACTAGAATCACAGCTGTGATAATAAAATTTTCAAATATTATTTTCGTATCATTATACACAAATGCTCTTGTATTTTTTGACATGTCCCTTATTTTTTCTTACTATTATTATAAACTAAACATTTATTTTATTTTCTTCCCTAGGTGACGAAGGAAGGTTTAAGTAGGTAATATATAAGAGGAGTACTATTCTATAAGAACATTATAGGAGGCTTTGATGATCTTTCATAAAATAATAATATTGTATATCTAATATCAAAAGAAACTAAAACATTATGATTCTGGGATGGATAGTATTGTTTTGTTTTGATTATTCATCTAAAAAGATTTAATATTTGTATATGGGAAATTAATGACATTATATAGTGCCTAGTGTTTACCTATTATATTCTTTATATAAATATATTTTATTAAATATGATTTCTTTATCCCTGATTTGTAGTATCCTCATGACCAGAAGTCTAATCAATGTCAATATCACCGGCTTTGTACTCAAATTATTTTTATTATAAAATATATTTTAAAAATTATTTTAATTTACATATTGTTTTTCCCCACATTAAATTAGATTTCACCGACTATTTTTCTAAAATTTTCACCCTCTTGAACCAGATTGGTAGCATGTATGGACCAATTCATCAACATTCCCTTCAAACATTTTCAGATTTCTACCATTGATCTTTATATTTTATTTACTCACAAATGAATTAATGTTCTTAATACTTGAATTATTCTTATACCATATCTCATAAGGGATATAATTTTTCTTTATTATGAGAAAGAATTAGTTCCAGATGTGTAAAACAATACACGTAGCATCTCCCCAAAAATACAACGAGATTTTGGTTTTAAATAATATTGTTCTATCCATCTCAACTATGATTCTTTTATTATTATCCTAAAAAACATTTTACAAGACAGAATATGGTGTAATGAATTTATATTTAATTACTTTTTTATAAATATAGATTTAAAATTCATCACTTGTTTATTTTATGCCCTTTCAATGTCAAATTTCCTTATTGATGAATCCCTACTATTTTTGAACATTTCAACAAATTTTTTTAAAAATCATAACAAAATATAACTTTTTAATAGTGTAAATCACATAGTTAGTTTGAGTATAAACATAAATTAAAGTGTGGAAATACAAATAACATATTATATAGTATTACCTTATAGGACCATATATATTAGTATAAATGACCTCCAATGTTCAGGAATAACAACTGTTAACCTTCCTATGAGAATTATGTGTCATCATACACTTTTGAGAAGAACCAAAAAACAAAAAAATTATATCAGTATGTTCACTAACAAAATTGGGGGTCTGAAATTTTCTTGGACTTATTTTCCAAAGATGAAAAATCCTGATGTTTTATTTCTTACATTCATATCTTTCACCCCAATTGATTGAATTTAATGGATCCCTAATTAAAAATATATTTCCATTCATTTTTTTAATTCTATAGTGATCCTTCTATACTTTATTCTTTTAATGATACATGAATAATTTAAAAACCATCATGCATATACACATAAATCACCCTAACACTCAAAATATTATACTTCATTCCTTCCACTTACAAATATTCCTTTACATTAGGATTCTGAATTTTATTTTCAATTATGCCAATCCATTTTATTATTAAGGAATTGAAATTACCAAAGGTAACTACACATCATTCATGTTTCTCAATATTTTTATGAAATAATATGTCTACCTTTAACGTTGGAAGAGAACTCACTATCTAGAACCCATGAATTAGTTATTTTGTAGGCCTTCAGTTAAATTTCATCTAGATGGGATTTTTCTTCTATAAAATATCACATACACAATCAGTTAGGTAGAGACCAAAATCTTGACGTACATGGACATTACATTACTTTAGTGGAATACTTAATACATAACAAAAATAGACACTCAAAAATCGTAATAGTTTAGTGTCTTTGGAAACTCATAATATAATCTTCTAATCCTTGTGATAGATCTTCAACATCTCCCATAAAGATCTTCCTTTTTTTCTTACCAAAAACATTTCTTTATATCCCGTGGAAATGAAAACATATAAAGGGTGAGACCAAATTCTCATTTAGGGTAAGCATGGAGAAAATAAAACAAACCATATACATTTTAACATCAAAACATGAACATAATATTTAAACATCAAAATCTTGAGCAATGACAAAAATCTTTGAAGTGCGTAAGGAATATATCATAATGGATCATAAATCATGATAAAATAGCATGGGAATAAAGCATGTAATTATGGCAACCATTAAGCACATGTTAGGATTTCCATAGTAGCCAAGGAATTACTTCCACGACCATCTTAGTGGACAAAGTCCCTTTCTGAATCGAGTTCACTCCTCGTTTCAGTCCTGTAAAACTGAACCGGATTAAATTACCGTTCCGGCCATATCTATCTCAGGAGATATAAATATTTACCCAATGCATTGGGGGGAGATATATGTCCCACCGATCTCATAATGAAATCATTCATTCATGTGCCACAAAAAAATCATACATCATTGCATAACCCATGTAATAGAATGGGATTCTTAAACATCATGCCACCATAACATAATCATTATAAAAAATGGATATCATTTCATTATATGAAAAATAAAACCATGTAAATAATGGATACATTATAATTGAAACATAAACATATTAAATAATGTCATTTTTAGATGGAAAATAGTTTTGATAAAACACTTGAATTGAATTCTTGAGGAAAATATCATTTCTTCTTCAAAATAATTTTCTTTTACAAAAATTACATGCAATATTAAAATAAAAAGGTTTTTTGGAAAATAATCATGCAATCTTGCAGACGAAGCTTCATGAAAATGAGGTGTTATGAAACCTTAAAAGTCTCTTCACGCTGTATAAGATAAAAATAACATTCTCCTCGTACTTTTTTCGAAAAAGTCATAAAGTTCCAAAAGTAAGATTCCTTTCATAACATGTGGTCAAATTCAAAAATGGATAAAAAGACCATTAAACATACATGAAAACGTTTATAGAAAACAATGACATGGATGATAACAAAAACCCCAGTAAATACTTACGAATAAACAATCTCGGATAAGAGCGAGATAGGAATAGTTATCCCTTACCTTATGTCTGATATGCTTGGTATGTATCCAAAACTCCTGTATAATGATTTAAATTATGTAATTTACTTATTACAGAATCTTTTTAATTGTTATGATATCATATATAGTTTACTTATGACTATATATTACTCGTTCTATAGTAAATTCGATGTAAAATCAGTGATTTTGGTAAAATCGTTTCATTTATTGTATGTGTTTTGACTTGTTGTTCTTGATATTAATACTTATATTATGATTTAATTAATTAAAAAATGTAAAACATGATTTATATATAATATATATTCATCATATACATATATATATATGATAGATCGATAAATGGAATGAAATACACCGTTCATGGAGACGGTAGGCCGTGCGTACGCATGAACGCTATTTTTGTTTCCTTATTGAATGGAATGGAATTAAGTAGATGACATACATATATATATATACATAAATCCAGTATCATTATTATGTAATATATTTCATTATTATTTATTATATATACTTTGTAATCATTCATGAATGGTTAACATGGAGAACGAATCTCATCGCGTCGTGGAGACAGTAGTCCATACGTACACACGGACGATGATATCATTCTCATGATCGTCGAATTGTATTGAAGTGTATATATAATATTTCAGAATCAATATCATTTTACAATATTCATATATAGTTATTTATTTACACCATTATACCCATCCATGTAAGGTGGTGGTCGAAAGCAGATTACACCACGGCGTGGAGACTGTATTCTATATGTATGCACGCGCGGTGATTTCGTTTTCCGTAGGATGGATAGATGGAGAAATAGGGTTGTTTCATATTTATAATAACATATCAGTATATAATTATTAATTATGTTATTACTTTATAATGATACAACTAAAGAATAAGTAGAAGAAGAAAGAAACTTGAGAGAATCAGAAGAATAGATTACCACTTCTTTGACGCACCTACTTTCAGTTTCCTCTTAAGGAAGTAGAGTTGGTCTTTTGAGATGACAAGAACCTCCAGAATGTTTCTAGGGAAGTGTAGAAGATAAATGGGCAGTGTTTGTCTGAGCTTCAAGGCGCAAATGGGTGTGAAGAGAAGAGGGAAGGGGTGCCCTTTTTATAAGGGAGGAGAGGGGCACCTTAGGAAAAACATAAAATTTTATTTTATAATAAAGTCATATTCTGTTTATAATAGTTCCAAATAAATTTATTTCAAAGCTAAAGTGGTTATAAGTTGAAATAATTTCAACAAATAGGTTTTAGAGAAGTTTTTGTTACTATTTTATCCTTATCATTTTGATTTATCACTAAGTTTAATAATTTAACTTTTACCGTGTATTTTTGTTTTCTTACACTATATGGTTAATAAACATATTATAACAAGCCAAACGAACCCCAAGTGGTTAATTATTAATATATATATCTTTCTCTATGTCATTTGGATGAACCTATGATTTTTAGGAATAAAATAACAATTGATAATATAATATATTTTTTCAAAACTATTTTATGTCAATTTTGACACTCTTTAGTACATGATTTTTGTGAAAATCATAACAGCGTTATTTGTTCTAAAAAAGTTACTTTAATCAATACTAACATGTCATATTGACCTAAAAAATTATTGTAATTCATTAAAAGTCTAAAATTACATTTATTTGGCTTCTTATAACATCAAATATGTTAATATTTCATTAATAAGGTAATTACTGCATCATCATTGTGTCATATATAAGTTATACTATTTAATGTCTAAAAATAATAAATAAAATACCATTAGGTATTAAATTGTGTTATATTTCTAATTATTATTTATAGTACAATTTATCTTCTTTATAACCCTATATTAAAAATGTTTTAGTTATTAAACATTGATTTTAACTATTTTAACTCTTTTTTTAAATAAAATAATAATAAGTGTCCTAATCTAATCCATGTGGACCTAAAGGGTAATATTTTATCCCTAAGGGTTTTTTTGGTCTAATTACACTTATGAAATAGAATTAGTACATGTGTTAGGGTAACAGTAATATCATTTTTACCCATAATTATCATATTTACTTTTAACCATGGTAAATAAAAGTAAAAAGTTACTATTCACCAAAAATTATTTTTAACTTATTGAACCACATTTTACTCCTTGATATTAACCATGTCTCTCGGATTTTCGAAATTCCACCCATAAAAGTGGTAAAATTATGTTTTATGTAAATTTTCAAATTCTCTTAGGAGGTGGGTAAAAGACGGTGAAAAGTTCAATAAAATTTTTATATATCTAAAATTATTATAAAATGAATCCAATAAATTACATTGAACTTATATAGGTATTATGTATCAATTTTGACCTTAAATATAATTAAATAAAATAAATAATTATTTAAATAAAAAATCGGTTCATAAATAGTAACCCAGTGTTTTCATTATTCATCAAAAATTGAAAGTTTTCAGAAAAATACCAAAAATTCACCTTAGGCTAATTTCGATATTCTGAATCCAAAAATGAAGTCCATTTTTAAAAATAAAATTTCAAAAATTGTGTATTAATATTCATAATGGCTAGTTCATAATAATATTATAATAATGTCTCGTTTAGTGAAACTCGGTATTGCGTACAACACATGTTATCATGGAAGGTCGAGATTGCGTGTAATGTAATCCAAGTTAGGGTTGTGTATAGTACAATACTCCTTTGTTGTTGCGTATAACAGAATCCAACCATATTTCATTTATACATTGAATATATATATATATACACTCAATATTGTGTAGAATAATTACTATCAAAAGAACTTGAAATTGTGTGTAACATGATCCAAGAATAGTGTTGCGTATACTGCAAGCTAATACGGTATTGCATATAGCGCAAAATAATCTTGGTTTAGCATACAACAGAATATATGAAAGAAATTAAAAAGAATACATCTCATAAAATATCAGGGTGTTACATTCTACCCCCCTTAAAATGAATTTCACCATAAAAATTCATTGGGGTTATATATGGTTTACTAATTGAATGTTTCTTTTATAGAAACCCACATCATAAAAAGAAATACTAAAACTTAATTTTAAAAAGTGAAGTATGAAACATATCGTTTACCCAAATTAACTCATCACAAGGTTTCCACATAGGACAATGTATGTGAAAATATGGATATGGAAGAGAAATCTAACCATCAAGTTCTGATGAAGAGTGGTAGAAAACATGGCTATGATAAAGCCATTAATCACAAAGCCATAAATTTGTGATGATTTAAGGTACCATATGATTCATCAGATATAAGAGCACTAGAACAACATTTTTGGTTTTCAATATCATTTCCCAAAAGTTAAAAATATTTGAAATAGAAGAAATACTTACATGATTTTGGTACAATCTCACTTTTGTTTGTGCCTTGAACAATTTCCACTTCATCTCTTAAAGAAATGAAGTTGAATTTTTCTTCCGTGAAGTGTTAGCAAATCATGCGATAGAATGATAGTTCATTCCATCTGTCTCAAACATAAGGTTATAAAAATTTATATACATAAGTCCATCTATGGTGAGATTAATCATATATGGTTCCTAAAATAGACTTATACATCATCTATCGTAGCGATTAATAATATAAAACTAGTTTCTACTAACCAGGGACTTCTTGTAGGCCAGTGGTAGGTGATAAAGGCCTGTCGCACTTCGGTTGTGGGTTTGATTCCCGCATCTATTTTCGATGTGATGGGTTTTCGCCCATCCTACGAGTTGTCCTTTTTCTAAAATTATACTATAATAACATAACAAAAGTTCTAGCCTTAAACAATACTATATGATATCTAACTGAATCTATTCCAATATTTAGGTTCATCAAAAATAATTCTATCTAATCTCGTAGTATATAGATAACGATTACTTGAAATTTCATCTACCGATCATGTGAATACAATTATTTATCATACGATATATCTTGTTGGTCACATTCCAAACATGTGAATACCTTAATCATGTATTCTCGTGAAACATGAATTATCATAGAACCTTACTGAAAACATGAGTGCTGTCAAAAGTTAACTCTTTCCACATACCTAAACCCAAAAATTCTATATACTCAAACCATGAAATCACATAGTCCTTATATTAATCATGAGCTCACTAATACTATCAAACATCTCATTTTCTCCTTATCCCTTCATTATGCTCATATCATGTACTTTCCCAAAATATCTGAATATCCTTTCATGGTTACCGGTACCATTTAACATATACTTTCAAATACTCTAGGAAAAAAAATAGTGTAACAATCCTTATATGTGTCTTTTTTAAATAGTACCATTACCTATACAACATAACTCTTGATAAACATAAATCATTCCACTACCTTCTTAAACCATTGACTGTGATTCAATGATTATTTCATCTCGTATATCACTTCTAGTCTCTTCATCATCATCAACATAAATACTAACCATATTACCATGATTATTCTCTTCATGACATTTTCCCTTAGGGAATTGGTTTGCATAATGCTCATACTTTCCACACTTAAAACATCTAATCATGGTTGATGTCGTAGCAATACAATTAATATTCTCCATGGTGTTAACTGAACCTTTTCCTTTGCACTTACTGGATTTGTGTCCTTCTTTTCCACACCCAAAGCATCTTCTAGTTCCTTTGAAACATTCTCCCTGATTACTCTTACCACATGATTTACATGATGGAAATTGAACTTTCATTCCTCTATGATCATCATGAAACTCCATCTTTTCTATTTTTAGCTAAGTCAGGAAACTTAGCAAAGTTGAGATTATTGATCATATTATGAGATTATTAATTAGGAATAATAATGATGTTTGGACTTCCAAATCCTGTTTCACTTGGTTTCTCATGAATAATATCATTCCACTATCCATCATATCCTCTATTATCAAGAATCTTCCTATTTCCATCCATTTTCTAAAACCCAAAAAGAATAGTGTGAGAGGCAAAAATCATGCTAGGGAAAACAATATAATAAAGGGGAAGTACCATCAATATATAAGATCTTAGGTTAAATTCTTAGATCATTACCATAATTCTAGGACTATAACCTATACATATACTTATCCTTAGGGACATCCCTAGACATACCTTAGAAATATCTCTAGGGATTTGACTAAAGTTTTCACATCCTAGATTCCAAAGGTTAACTAAACCTTTCCTCTGATACCAACTATAGTGGTCTGGAATTACTTCCAGTGGACTATAATTGATACCTATTAGGGAACTCCATGGGCGGCTACACCCCCTAGGCGGGACACACCACCATCCCCAGTGGAAGCCATTTCATCATGAAGCCATGGGGCGAAGAGCCATGCTTCATCCAATGCTCACATGTTAGAGTTCTCAAGGATCGGATTCATTTCTACCTTCTTTGCCTCTCATTCCAACTGTAGAGACCCATATCATAACGTACAAGGAAATTACATTACTTTTGAAGAATACTTAACATATAAAAAAACAGACACTCAAGGATCGTAATAGTTTAGTGTCTTTGGAAACTTGGAATATAATCTTCTAATCTTGGTAAAACATCTTCAACATCTCCCATATAGATCTTCCTTTTTTTTCTTACCTAAAACATTTCTTTATATCCTAGGTAAAATAAAACATATAAAGGGTGAGCTCAAATTCCCAGTAAGGGTAAGCATGGAGAAAATAAAACAAACCATATACATTTGATCTTCAAAACATTCACATAATATTTAAACATTAAAATCTTGAGCAATGACATAAATCTTGGAAGTACGTAAGGAATATATAATAATGGATCATAAATCATGATAAAATATCATGGGAATAAAGCATGTAATTGTGGCAATTATTAAGCACATGTTATGATTTCTATAGTAGCCAAGGCAGTACTCCCATGACAATCTTAATGGACAAAGTCCCTTTCTGAATCGAGTTCACCCCACGTTTCAGTCCTGTAACACTGAACCGGATTAACATACCATTTTAGCCTTGTCTACCTCATTAGATATAAATCATTACCCAATGCATTTGAGGGAGATATAGGTCCCATCTATCTCATAATGAAATCATTCTTTCGTGTGCCACAAAATCATAAATCATACATCATAGCATAACCCATGTAATAGAATGGGATTCTTACACATCATGCCTTCATAACAAAATCCATATAAAAAAATGGATATCATTTCATCATAAGAAAAATAAAACCATTTAAATAATGGATATATTATACTTGAAACATAAACATATTAAATAATGTCATTTTTAGATTGAAAATAGTTTTGATAAAACACTTGAAATGAATTCTTGAGGAAAATATCCTTTCTTCTCCAAAATCATTCTATTTTCACAAATTGCCATGAAATCATAAAATAGAAAGGTTTTTTTGAAAATAATCATGCAATTTTTTAGAGGAATCTTCATGAAAATGGGGTGTTATGAAACCGTAAAAATCTGTTCACGTCGTATAAGTTAAAAAAATTCTCCTCGTACTTTTGTCGGAAAAGTCAAAAAGTTCCAAACGTAAGATTCCATTCATAACATGTGGTAAAATTAAAAAATGGGTGAAAAGGATATTGAACATAGAGTAAAACATTTTTAGAAAACAGGGACATGGATTATAACAAAAACCCCAATAAATACTTACGAATAAACAATCTCGGATAAGAGCGAGATTGGAATAGTTATTCCTTACCTTATGTCTAATATGCTTCGCTTGTATCCAAACCTCCTGTATAATGATTTAAATAATTTCATTGACTTATTACAGAATCATATTCATTGTTATGGTATCATATATAGTTTACTTATGACTTTATATTACCTGTTCTTTTGTAAAATTGATGTAAAAGTAGGTATTTGGGTAAAATCGTTTCATTTATTGTATGTGTTTTGACAAGTTTATCTTGATATTATTACTTATATACTGATTTACTTAATTATAGAATGTAAAACATGATTTATATATAATATATATTCAGCATATACATATATATATATATGAAATATTGATAAATGGAATGAAATACACCGTTCATGGAGACGGTAGGCCATACGTACGCATGAACGCTGTTTTCGTTTCCTTATTGAATTGAATGGAATTAAGTAGATGGAATACATATATATATACATAAATAAAGTATCATTATTATGTCATATATTTGATTATTTTCCATTATATATACTTTATAATCATTCATGAATGGTTAACATGGAGAATGAATCTCATCGCATCGTGGAGACAGTAGTCCGTACGTACGCACGAGCGATGATATCATTCTCATGATCATGGAATTTTATTGAAGTGTATGTATAATATTTCAGAATAAATACCACTTTAAAATAATCATATATAGTTATTTTTTACATCATTATACCCATCCAAGTAAGGTGGTGGTGGAAAATAGATTACACCACGGCGTGAAGACGGTATTCCGGACGTACGCACGCGCGATGATTTCATTTTCCGTAGGATGGATAGAAGGTGAAATAGATTTGTTTCATATTAATAATAACATATCAGAATATAATTAATACTGATGTTATTACTTTATAATGAGAAAACTAAAGAAGAAGTAGAAGAAGAATGAAACTTGAGAGAATCGGAAGAAGATATTACCTCTTCTTCTACGCACCTCCTTTAAGCTTCCTCTTAAGGAAGTAGAGTTGGTCTTTTGAGAACACCAGAACCTCCAGAATGTTTCTAGGGAAGTGGAGAAGAGAACATTTCAAGGTTTGGCGGAGCTTCAAGGCTCAAAAGGATGTGAAGAGAAGAGGGAAGTGGTTCCCTTTTTATAAGGGAGGAGAGGGGCACCTTTGGAAAAAACTTAAAATATTATTTTATAATAAAGTCATATTAGGTTTATGATAGTTCCAGATTGATTTCATTCAATTATAAAGTGTGTATGGGTCGAAATAATTTCAAACAATAGGTTTTAGACAAGTTTAGGTTACTATTTTATCCTTATCATTTAGATTTAACACTAAGTTAAATAATTTAAATTTTACCGTGTCCTTTTGTTTTCTTACACTATATGGTTAATACACTTACTATAACATGCCAAACGAACCCCAAGTGGTTCATTATTAAAATATATATCCTTATATAAGTAATTTTAAAGAACCTTATATTTTTAGGAATAAAATAAAAATTAATAATATAATATTTGTTTTAAAAACTATTTTATGTCAATTTTGACACTATTTGGTACTTGATTTTTGTGAAAATCATAACAGCATGATTAGTTCAAAAAAAGTTAATTGAATCACTAATAACATGTAATATTAACCTAAAAAATTATTTTAATTCATTAAAAGTTTGAAATTACATTTATTTGGGTACTTCTAACATCAATTATGTTAATATTTCCTTCATAAGGTAATTACTATATCATCATTGTGGCATAAATAAATTAAATTATTTAATGTCTAAAAATTATAAAGAAAATACCATTAGGTAGGAAATCCATTGATCTTTCTAATGAATATTGACAGTCGATTTTATCTTATTTATAACACTATATTAAAAATTCTTTAGTTATTAAACATTGATTTTAACTATTTTAACTCTTTTTTAAATAAAATAATAATAAGTGTCCTAATCTAATCCAAGTAGACCTAAACGGTAATATTTTATCCCTAAGGTTTTTTTTGGTCGAATTAAACTTATAAAATATAATTAGGACATTTGTTAGGGTAATATTAATATCATTTTTACCCTTAATTACCCTATTTACTTTTAACCGTGGTAAATAAAAGAAAAAAGTTATTATTCACCAAAAATTATTTTTATCTTATTAAACCACATTTTACTCCTTGATATTAAACATGTCTCTTGGTTTTTTGAAATTCTACTCACAGAAGCTGTAAAATTATGTTTTATGTAAATTTTCAAATTCTTCTAGGAGGTGGGTAAAAGATGGTGAAAAGTTCAATAAAATTTATATATATATAAAATTATTATAAAATTACTCAAATAAATTAAATTGACCTTATATATGTATTATGCATCAATTTTGACCTAAAATAAATTTAAATAAAATATATAATTATTTAAATAAAATGTCGGTTTTTAATTAGTAACCTAGTGTTTTCACTATTCATCAAAAATTGAAAGTTTTCAGAAAAAAACCAAAAATTCACCCAAGGCTAATTTTGATATTCCAAACCAAAAATGATGTCCATTTTGAAAAATAAAATTTCAAATAGTGGGTATTACTATTCATAACGTCTAGTTCATAATAATATTATAATAATATCTCGTTTAGTGAAACTCGGTATTACGTACAAAACACGCTATCATAGAAGGTCGCGATTGCGTGTAATGTAAGCCAAGTCAGGGTTACGTGTAGTGCAAGACTCCTTTATTGTTGCGTATAACAGAATCCAACCATATTTCATTTATACATTGAATATATATATATATACAGTCAATATTGTGTAGAATAACTACTATCAAATGAACTTGAAATTGTGTGTAACACAATCCAAGAATAATGTTGTGTATACTGCAAGCTAATACTGTCCTGCGTATAGTGCAAGATAATTTTGGTGTAGCGTACAACATAAGATATGAAAGAAATTAAAAATATTAAATCTCATAAAATCTCAGGGAGTTACAAGTTATCCTCCTAATAAAATTTTTGTATATATATTTTTATATAATTAATTACATAGTGATTATACATCTCACAATGACCATATACAACCTCAAGACTTTCAAATCTATTTTGGGCATAAAAATTGAAATTATTTTTATTGGCTACCTATCATCTATAAGAACATATGTTTACCACCTCTATGTGATTCCACCTGACATTATGACTCAATCTAGTTTATGAAATATTGTAATATTATATGTTTACATTGAGTGTAATCAATAAACATCCCCACTGGTGGCCTTGGAATCATTATTATCTAAAATCATTAAAATTACAAATAAAATATTTTCGAGATTTTCATCCAAGATATAAATTTTGGGTATGAATTTGTATCTATTTTTGTTTCACATGTCATATATATGTCTCTACTTATTTTACTAATTTATGATAATGCTGATACAAATTATTCTCAGTCTATACTTGACCAAATTATGAGTTTGAACCTACATTGTTGGTGATAATATAATTATAAGAATATTCTTCAGATATAAATTTTACTTAAACTGTTATTCATGCCCTCTCAGCTGATATAAAATGGTTTATCCTTGAATTCAATAGTGTTTTTGAAATAATCCTTCAATTTTATCTATTCATCCTCGTTATTTAAAATATTGTTTTATATTTTTGATAATTTATCTTATTTTAATGAAAATAATTCTTCCCGATCTTTTAATATATTTTAATTTTCAGATACTTACAATATGAATTTTTTGATTTCATAAAAATGTTTTTCTTCTTTTCTCGTATATTTTCATATATTCTATTATATTTTTATTTTATTTCACCAATTTTTTCTTCTATTTATCTATCAAATAAATATTCTCAATACATTGATTGGGAACATTATTCAACATGTGTTCCTAGTTCGTTGGTTTTGTATCATTTTCTTCTCTAATTAAAGCATTAAAACAATTTTCATCACGATCCATTAAATTGGAAAATTTCCCTCTATATTCATTTTTTGATTCACAAATAGATATATTTCCATTTATTTATTCGTTTTAAAAAACATTTATACCTTAATGTTAGAAAATATCTTCTTTCTTCTTCCAACATTGGATGAATCATTTAAAAATTTATCTCCCTTACTATTGAAATATTTTTCTATTTTTCTTATAATCATAATATATTCCCTTATTGATAGTATTTTCAATAGAAAAATGCAGATAGATATTACATTTATAGAAATTATGTGAAAATTTACCTTTCAATAAACTCTTACCTTCCCTAAACTCTTGATAAAAGAGAATTAATACTTCAAAAGTCTCCATTGTCACCACAATTTTTTAATTTACATGAATCTACATAATATATATTCTCATTGATTTCAAAAACTCTCATGGAATAAAATTCCATTTCAACTTTACCATTTTTATTACGGTTGACAATTTTCCTATTTTAATAATCTTTGATAATTTTATGTAATTCAATTGTGGGAATATTATCTCTATCATAAAGAGATATGATCTTAGGATAAAACATAAATAGAAAATTACCCATGGGATTTTAAAAAAATATTTAATATTAATGCCTTTAATAAAACCCTTGGATATTTCTATTATCTACATTTACCAGAGAAAACTTTTCATCCATGTTATCTTCCTAGAGAATCTTAATTTCTTATAACATTCTTCACTAAATATTTAATTTATACTCCACGATATTCACAATATCATTCATCGAAACATTCCCACTTATCCCATATTTATTTAGCTGATTTATTTAAAATTAATTTTTTATACACATTTTTTAAAATGGAATAATAATATAATTTTATTCAATATCATCTACAACCATATTATTTTTTTATAAAATTTATTGGATCGTTATCTTTAATAGGTGGAAAACCAATAACTACAACCTCTTTAACCTTCTATCTAATGGGTATAAGATATAAAAATCTGGTTCTTATAAAATTGACAAAATTTACATCAAATGTCATCACAACTATACTATTAACAGAATTAATACTACCTATAATAATAAAATGAGTGTAATAGATAGAGAAAACCAAGCTCATATAACAGTTAAACAAACTAGTATTAAATTACTCTAGTAAGATTGAGGGGTTGAATCAATAGAGGAAGTTTTTATGACTTTCTACTTTTGGTAAAAATTTGTAAGGAGTTAATGTTTTATCCACGCAAATATAATCATATCCTCACTCATGTAGAAAAAAATAAACAGTTAACACAAGGATTTTTACATGTCTATGACCCTTCATAGGGAATCCTACTAATTTTCCTGGATGATTATTCCCCACAACCATAGATTATTTACAATAAAAAATATTTTTCATAGGCTTATATATATATATATATAATCATTTTATTATTTTCCATAGACACATAAATTTAATCATTTTCACATTGCTATCATACAAATGTTGTAACCAAAATGGGATTGATCTCTTTGAAAGTTTGATTGAATACATAATAGAATAGGGTGATCTTCCTCTAGGATCCTCTTGGATGGTTAAAAAACTATTCTAACTCAGTGTAGAATAAGATTATTATATTCACTATGATTCTTAGACCCAAATATGATTCATCTAGATACTCGATGTCAAAATAGTTACAGTTGATGATTTCAAAACATTAGGCCCTTATGACTATCCAGATTCTCTTTACAACTATTTTCATTATTTTCATACAACTCTTATATATATATATTATATTCTTTAATATTAAGTATATAAAAAAACATTATTTACATTATTAAAATAAACTAATATGTACACTATAAACCACTAAATTATTCATTTTTGCAGCAATAAATTCATACACCATGATCTCATTTTTTTTCTTATTTGTTTAGGATCATTTACACGCACAATGATTTTATGAATATTCCAATACATAATAATGTTCTTATAATTATTATAATTAAATTTTTACCCTTCTACTCATTTGAATTCAAAATATAAACCCTTTGAGAATATTCCTCACCTTTGACCATTATATAAGATAACTGTCAAAAAAATTATTTTGGGAATTCTGAATAAACCCATCATCTTATTCTCAATACTATATCTTCAATTCATAGTTCACATAATATATTAATATATATAATCTACATAAAATAGATTTACATCTAAAATCCTTAGAACTCAATAACATATAATATATCACTTCAAACAAGTTTGAAGTGATTATCTGTACTAAAAACTCTAACACCATTATCATAATAATACATCAGAATGATTTTCTAGTCATTATTCCTCTGAATAAACAAATTTAAATTCCACTAAAATTTTCAAGATTGACTCATCTAGGGAATACAAATACATATCCATAGAAACAAAACATTTGTATTTCTCTCAATAAACATGATCGATCACATTTTATATGTGATATTCTCATATTTGAAGATGGGTTTTAACAACATCAAAATTGATTTCTTTATAAATTTTTTAATTATAGAAACATAGTTTATTTTAAAATAAATATCTTTATGAAATTGAAATCCTAAATATCATAAAAGTCAAATTGTGTCTTCTTGTATGAATTTTTACGTCTTATAAGATCATGAATTCAAGTAATGTATCATTTCAAAGACTCACATTGAAGTATTATGCTCAAGTCATATGAAGATTGAAATCTGAATATGAATATAAACTATTAAGTCTTATAATGAAGTAATTATGATGGAGAATACTTATTCTTGGGTTTTATAATGGCCTAAAAGTCAAATTATGTGTTTTAAGTCTAAATAAAATAAAAAATTCATATTATCATCCATGAAAGTCATATGATGGACATGAAAGTCATGTGATAGACATTAATAATTCTTAATCTCTTTGAAAATTTACTAATCCTCATCATAATCACTCAATCCACAATTAATAGTATAAAAACACCACAAATAAAACCAATAACCTCAAAATATCCACAAATGAAACTTTTAAGGTATTTTAACATGTTGATAAAAAATTAAAATCAATATTAACTTCATTACACTATAATAGAACTTCATGACCAAGATGGAAACTTCTATCAAGGCTTCATAGGAAAATGATCTTTTATGCCTCGCTGGATAATGAAAATTATCTAGCCTTATATATGATTATTTCTATGATCATTATAGTTAAAACAAAATAGAATGAAATATCATTATAATTTCAACAACTATATGATATAAAGTATATGTAATAGACGTGAGACTAATTTTCTTTATGTCTAAAACATAAATATTGTAATATTTGAAAACTCTCATATATAACTCTTCTCCTCTATGCATTATTATGAAATCACTCTTGAGAGTACCAAAAAAACTATTCAATATTTGTAATCACTTTTCCCTTTTCTTGAACATCAAAATATGTATGAAACCTAAATGTGGTGAGATTATTTTGTATAGTGGGACATATCAATTTTTATAAATGTTGATCTCCAGCCTCCTCAGCTGAGAATAGATCAGTAGAATACCAAAGAAGATTCTTATATCAAATCCCAACTTCCAAAAAAACATATAATATTTAGATGAAGTTAGAGTAACTGTTATGGTCCATAAACCTTAATTATTAGAGAATTGAACTCCATAAGAAACTAATTTTGGAAATTTCATCCATGTTACCACCATATCCTCGTAATTTTCTATATATATAAACCTTCATTAAAAATCATTACCTGTTAATTGAACAAAATAACATAAAAACTAATGATGTTTTTATCCACTGATCATACTAATAATATATCATGAAATTTCAACTAATTATTTTTCTCTGGATCGGAGAAAGTACCCTTGTACTTCAAAATGAGATGACACACAAACTAATGTAGGAACATTATTCAAGAATCATCTAACTCATCCATATCAACCCTCTAATGGTCAACTATATCCTTTTTTACAGTTTAAAATCTAGAAACACATTAGGGTGATAGAAACTGGTTATCTCTATATCATTGAATAATAGACCTTCAATGCTAATAAATATGTAATTTTTTGGATCATTTAACTAAATTATTTTAATATCCATATAATTTATCACACTTTAGTCAGAAACTTGAATATCATGATTTATATCCCACACTCAGGTCTCTACCACACATGCACTAGCATCTCACATAACATGTTTAGTAAGATTATGATCCTTATTTAAGATTACAAACGTCCAATTACATATTCCCTAACAAGTCTCCTGAGCTAAATCATAGGCTGAATATGACTAATTCTTTTTCTATACAAAACCCATGAAGTCTTCAATGATATTATGGGAGTATCACAACATATGTATCATTTTTTAATGATAGATTAGAGGATAAAAAAATTATTATCTCTTTATATGCGTCTATAATATAAAAAAATAAAATGAGCTTCATATACTCTGTTTATAATTTCATGAAATTACTCATATTAAATAAACAACATTATACCTCAAAATGGTATTTATAATATGTGTATAATTTTTATATTTACCCTTTTATTTTATAAATTTTTAATTTATTCTTAAAACAATAAATTTTCAGTTATTATCATATACTTATTAAAATTAATATTCATGGGAATAAGAAAATTAATAATTAATGATTTTTTATATTTCATTATAAAAATATGTTTAATAAATATATAGTAAACTTATGGATAAAAATAATAAAATATTTTGGGTATATATTTTTAGAAAAAATTATCAATAATTTATTTTAAGAAGGAAATATTTTAACATCTTTATATTATTATGAGAATTTATTTGAATAAAAAACCAAATTTTTATTAACTAGGATAGGATTTTTTTTATTGATATATGATTTTCCTTTTCCAATTGACCACCATTATTGTTGTATGAAATTTCTTAATTCTATGATACTATACTTATACAATTATTTAATAACATGAATAATGACATCTCAAAGATGGAATTTAATGAAAATTATTTATGCAATATTTAATAAATGTTGTTAGAAACTGTATATAACATTTTCATCTTGATAAAAAAATTATAATCATTTTATAAATTTTTATAAATTTTATATTCTACAATGAATTTATATAATTTTCCTTTTAAACTAAAACAAAAAAAAATCGAGGAAAAACAATTAACAATAAATTTTTCAAATAATTAATATAATAATTGATTTGGAAGGATAAATTTATTTTACATATTTTAAACATAGGTTATGAAATTTATAACTTAGAATGTGGAATTTTAAAAAATAATAAATATTTATTTTTTTATCAAAAAAATTGTCCCACTTAAATTTATAAAAACCCATTTAAATTAGTGGTAAGAAAAAAATATCTCTTCGATGAACAGTATTAAAAACACTTCATCAATAAAATTATAAATAGATGGTTGTTTGTTTGAATAATCACACTTATTAAATTTTAAAGTCATTATAATATAGTAAATGTTTTTTAAAAACTGTTGTAAGAATATTTATTTTAAAAATAAGTTATTAAATTAATTAACTGGATTTCTACTATAATGAATGTGTCATTAGTTTTATTCAATATAGAACACATGCCACCCAAAATATATTAATATAGTAACTCAAATACATTCTTAATATAATTTCATTATTACAAAATACCGAGATTAAAATAAAAATGATTTAAATTTTTAGTAGTCTTGTGATGCTAAATATGTAAAAAAGAACACTTCATTAAATGGGAGTTATATTGTATTTAAAATTAATATATTTAAGAATTATTATTTCTCCTTTATCATACATAAAACACAAGTAGTCATATTTTCCTTTCCCTATGGAAATTAGAAACAATATAAAGCCTATGATTGGATTGTAACTAAGGGATACCATTTAACCAATGATAAAATAACATAAAAATAACCTGTGTTATATGAAAAAACATTAATAATCAAATGATTAGATATTTGATAAAATGTGAAAAATACATCCATGTATAGAATAACAGTGAAAATAAATAACCACTTGAATAATAATAACAAAATTGTGGTGACGGAATTCCAAATCCTAAGAATCATAATAATACCACCAAGGCCACATACAATACAACATATATAAATTATTGTGAATAAACCAAATACCAAATCTATTTTGTCTCTTAAGACCCATTTTTTTTTAATTAGACATTTAATTTTGACCTCCAACAATCACATAACAATTCCAATGAATCCATTTAATTAATATATTTTACAAACAATACATTTCATAATGTTTCTTAAAGATTTTCACACCTATTAATGTTTATGTAATCAATAGTTTTACCTATTGAAATAATAAATATATTAAATGTAAATATTTATTCATTTAATGAAATAATTTTTTTAAATTCATATCCTATAATATATATAAAAACTATAAAATATTCATAATTAAAGGAAAATTATCACTATAAAAAATATTATTATTAAGTTATAATGTAGATTACTTCCATGTAATATGGATATAAATAGCAAATAGTCATTTAATGTAGTAGTTTTAAATGGTAGGAGAAAAAAACAATAATAGAAAAAAACCCTCAACAAATTAGAAGTATGTTCTAAATATTTTGATACACATTAGGGTTACCTAATATGTATAGAAAAAAACATTCAAATGATTATGTATTGATGTAAAATTTAACATGGGAAAAAATCTAGTTTATTCCACTTAATACCAAACATAGTGTCCACTATCTACATATCCATTACTCGTATATACAATAATCACAACACATAGAAATAATTCATTCATAATTCCTCAATTACATGGAATATACAGAAATTTGGATAATGGTGTTTATTAGTATGAGAATTTTACAAAATAATAATAGGTTATGAATATAGTATAATGAGGGGGAATAATTGTCACTCATTGAAAATAAAATAATTTATTTTGTAATAATGATGTAAAAAACAATGAAAATTTAAATGTAAAATAATTAAGAGGATTAAAAATGAAAAAAATAATATAGTAGGGTTAGAACTTGTACAATGTAAAGTGGTTTCATAGAGAATAAGAAAGAATGATACAATGATATTAATGCTAATTAGATAAATTTTGATATAAAAATGACATAAGTATCTTACATAATAGTTTTTTATTTAATAAGAATGGTAGAAAGTTTTGTTTTTTTATAAAAATTGAGAGAATTTTTTTACTAATTTCTAAACAAAGGAATTACACATTAGGATATATAAAATAGAAAATTAATTGAATTAACATGGTTTTAATCCATGATATTTTAAATTTAGAAATCCATATTTCATTTATATAGGAACCAAAATCAGTTTTTTAAAATTACCATGGTCATGAAAATACTTTTATTAAAAAATAATTGTTTGTAAACCATATTTTCCATTTTATACATTGTAAATACAATAACAAATTAAATAATTGATTAAAAAATTTTAAATAAAAAATATTTTAATAAATTGATATATTTTTTATCATCATTTCACTTATATTAATTTTTCCATCACTTTTAAATCATAATATACCCATAATATGTATAGTATATTGATACTTTATTTTAATGTTTTTCTAAATATATTACTACCATCAAGAAATATGGAAAAATATTGTTAGATAATATTGTTTTTTTATACTATATATCAAGTCATTTTCATGGAAATAATTTTTCATATAAGTAATATTAGTATTAAAAAAACTCTTTATATGATTCAATATCAAATATTTAGTGGAAAAAATCAAAATTAAATTTTTACTCATTTATATGTCACTAAAATATAGGGGTATATAATTATATTACCATTCATAGATTAATATTATTTATAATTAAATTTTTAATTATGTGATCAACAATTTATTTTACAAATTTTATTAACTATATTTATGTTTAATGTTTTCATTACATTTATAGTTTTCATATTTGGAACTTGTCATTCCAATAGTATATTTACCCTTCCAATAGTCGTGTTACCACATATATATACACCACATTATAACTACTAAAATAATTTATATAATTCTCTATGTTTTTATATTAGTTTTATTCCTTATCTTTTGTTTTTATTCATAATATAAATGTATTGCTTATATTTATCATTATTTTTAGAATATGAACCTCAAAATTCCAATATAAATGTATCCCATTTATTGTTAAGTGTTTCGTAGCAATAGTTGTGGATTTTATTATTAATGAAACTTACTTGTTTTTTAATTTTAATATATTAGAGTAATCAAAGGGATTTTATTACATAATATATTTTTTTAATTGATTTTATTTCATGTAATTGTTTCTCATGTCTTACATTCTCCCATTAATAATTTCAGCTAAGAATTATTGGGTATACATCAATCCATTAACATTTATGCTTACGTCTTCCAAATTTCTTCCTTTGGCTACCACATTAATTACATCATCTTATTATTCATTTAGTGTAACATCATAAATCATGTCATCCATTTTTTAACTCTTTTCCCCAGGGATAAATAATTTTAATAGGATAGAAATCATATAAAATTCTATGATCAATCTACACTTCATCAATGGAGTGTACATGTGTTGGTTCTTCCATGTTATTCTTCAAAATAGGGTCTTCGAAGTCACCTTGATCTTTTAAGTTGTTGGTTAGTATAACCATATGATTTTTTACAAATATTTTTCACTCTATGATTTTAAATGTACAAATATTTTATGGACATATCATTACTATTGGACTCCTCATGTATTAATCATGTTTTAATGATCACAAATCCTATTACTGTTAATTAATCTCAATCTTAATTGCACATCTTGCTAATGCTCTTCCATCTCAATAATAACTACACATCATGTTTTATTGATAACAAATCTTATTGATGTTAATTACTCTCTTTATTATTTACAAGTCTTATGCATGATCACAAATCTCACTTAAATTATCAAGCCTTTATATTTATGTTTCAACTTCTCTTACACTCTAATGATTAAGCTTAATCCATATTCTGCATATTACTGTTTAAGTATAAATACAGATATTTGTCTAAGTATAGACACACTGTGACCCAGACACCGTGAAGGACACACTGTGACCCAGACACTGTGAAGGACACACCATGACCCAGACCCCGTGAAGGACACACCGTGACCCAGACACTGTGATGGACACACCGTGACCCAGACGCTGTGAGCTACACAATGTGACATAGAGACACCGTGAAGCAAATACCTTAAACCACATACTGTGAAGACCATACCGTGAAGAAGACTCTGTTTACATAATCGTTGTGACACTATTTCTTAACTTTTTGTCAAAATTAATTAAATAATTCTAATGGTTATATTTGTTGTTTTTAATGCAATTAATGTTATTTAATGATAGTTGTTGGCATGTCAGGAAACCGTATCTCGTACCTATGAAAAGGGAATCATTCATACTTCCAAAACTTGTGGAATATAAGGATGATTGAGATGCAGTACACATGCGCAAGTGTGACAATTCAACAAGAAGAACTTACATACGCCCGAGAGAATTGTCCTGAACAAAAAGAACAATCCTGAGAAAGAAGGAGATTTGCAAGACATTCAAAAAACTCTCATGAGTGAAATCTAACACCACTAAAAAACACACGATGAATCAAGAGATCTTTTTCACTCCTGTAGAACACAAGATAGACAACGATACTCTGTTTTTCATCAGAAAAACCAAAGAAGGACTCGGAAGCTTTTCTGCTGAATCCAACATGTCCAGAGCATCATTGATAATCACTAGAGCTTTCTATACTCTTATATGTTCTCTCTATGTGACTTGTTTATTTACTTTCGAGCAGTGTGGTGTAATCTGTATATCGTACACATACACACTATCTCTTTCACTGAACTGGAGGATATCAAAATCCTCACTCCAAAACTCTTTACTCTTGACTACCCATGTAAAATGTGGAAGAGGTCCTTGTGTGGCCTGGTCTTTGTTTTGTTTCCCACGAAGAACTGTGGTAGAGGTCCCGGCGTGGCCTGGACAGTTTTGTAAACTGTTGTTAACCCCGATCCAGGGTGTGGATCAAATTTATATAAATTTGAGAGGACTAAGTATTGGCTTGAGACTGATCCTCTTGTTATATCTTTTGTGCATCTTTAGTTTATGTTTAATGTATACTAGATATATATTTTATATTCTTCTGCTGTTACATTGAAATATAAAACCATTTTAAAGTTACTTTCATAGTTAAATTAGCAAGTGTAAACACTTATTGTAAATCAGTAGGTTAGTTTCAAATGATATTTTAATCTTGTTGTTAAATTAACTGAGACCTAATCAATCTTTGAGAAGCTAAGTGAACATTTAAAATCTGTAAAAATCCACTACAGTTTAACTTGGTTTATAAATTGGGGAATTTTAGTAGACAATATTTTAAGAGAAATTTTAATTGGAACTCAATTCACCCCCCTCTTGAGTATCCACTCCGACCAACATTTGGTATCAGAGGTTGCTTTTGTCTATGGATTTTTGAAATAATCTATTTTTCAACTGTGATTTTAGTTGCATCTTTAATGATCTTAAATTTCTGTTAGTTCTAAATTTTATCTCTTTAATTATACTTTCTAAAATCTAGCTATGGACAATAGACTAGAGGGTGCTGGTACTAACAGGCCACCTTTATTTAATGGTATGAACTATGCTCAGTGGAAATTGAAAATTAAAATTCATTTGGAAAGTATGGGTTTTGATATCTGGACTGCTATAAAATCTCAATAAAAAATTCCAGAAACTGAAAGAACAACATGGGATGAACCTACAAAGACTACTTACAATAATAACTGTAAAGCTATAAATGCTTTGTACTGTGCTCTAGGAGATGAGGAATTTAACAGAATATCTGCTTGCAAAAATTATTATGAAATTTTGGATACTTTAGGGGTTTCTCATAAAGGAACAACCAATGATAAAGAAATGTTATTGAATACGTATACAATTAAATATGATAATTTTAAAATGAAAACTGATGAACCCATTTCTGATATGTATCTCAGGTTCAATGAGATAGTCAATACAATGAATTCACTCGGAAAGGTTATTCCAGCAAAGGAACAAATTATGAGGATATTGAGGTTTCTACCAGACTGATGGAGAGGCACGTCTATTTCAATCAGAGAGTCATGTGACATTGCAGCTCTACCTGTCAACGAACTCATTGGTAAGCTTATGATGAATGAGGAAGAACTCAAGGTGAATAAAGAGGAAGAGGATGAACCAAAAAGTAAATCAGTTGCTTTCAAGACTACTGCTTCAAAGAACAAGGACAAAGAAAAAACTCAAATACAAACTGTCAATTCAACAAGTGAAAGTTCAGAATCTAATAGTGATGGTGAAATGGCTCAGATAGCCAGAAGGTTTAAGAAATTTTATAGGAAGAAGAAATTTTTCAGAAAAACAAATTACAAGGGTAAGTATGAAAATAAGGGACATTGGAAGAAGGACTGGAAAAAGCCAGATAAAAGTGATGAAGTTTTTTTCTATGAGTGAAAAAGAAAAGGACACATTAAAGAAGACTGCCCAATGCTAAAATTCAAGAAGAGATATGATTACAAGGACAGTAAGTACAAGAAAGATATGAAGGCTACCTGGAGTGCTTCTGAAGACAGCACAGGTGAATCTGAAATGTCTGATTCTAAAAATAATCATGCCAACATGTGTTTCATGACAAACACATCTGAGGTAAGCTTAGATACTCCTGTTTTAAATTCTTATTATTCTAGAGATGATGCAGAATCTGATTCGAATTCTGAAAACATGACTTGTGAGGAATTATATGAATATTGTAATATGCTGGAAGAGACATGCAATGAACTTAAGGATAAATACAAATCATTGAAGAAACCACATGCTCTCACTACAACTGTTAAAACTGAACTTACTATCGAAAAAGAAAAGAATTCTCAACTGTTAAAGGAAAATACAGAACTGAAAATGTCAAATGAGAAACTTAGAAAAGACTTAGAGAAGTTCACAAATGGAAAGGATACACTAACTCAAATGCTAGGAAAGAAAGTGGCACCAACATACACTACTTTAATAGGCTACAAACCTGGACAGATACAGATTACCAAGAATAGATTTATTTTTATATATGGACAGAATACTGCTAGTTCTAGTTCTGGACATTCATACGCTTCATCTAGTTATTCACATATCTATAAATCAAATAGAGTTTATCTCTAAAAATATTTTTATTCTATAAATTATATGAGACCCATAGGACAAATTTTGGTACCAAAATCATTGATTGCTAACCTGTCTGGACCCAAGTATATCTAGGTACCAAAATCATATTCTATCTAAAACTATTTTGTAGGAAACCTGCTTGAAAGTTCCCACAAGAAGACATGGTATTTGGACAGTGGATGTTCAAGACTTATGTCTGGGGATTAATCATGCTTCAAGAGTTTAATAAATGTTGATGGAGGCTATGTCACCTTTGGTGATAATTATAAAGGAAATATCATCGGCCTAGGCCAAATTGGTAACACTGATTCAGTTTTAATTTCTAAAGTTTTATTTGTTGATGGACTGAAATATAATCTGTTAAGTATTTCTCAATTGTGTGATGATGGATTTATTTTCAAGTTTGAAAATTATTCCTGTAATGTTTTTAACTATAAAAATGTTTTACTATTTTCTACTTTATGAAATGAAAATGTTTATGCAGTTAATTTAAATTCTCTAGCTAAACAAAATGTTACTTGCCTAAATGATTTTCTTAAAGAGTCTTGGTTGTGGCATCAGAGATTAGGACACTGCAATATACATTCACTTAGAAAACTAACTAATAAGAACTTGGTTAGAGACCTACCTAATCCTGAGTTTCCAAATGAAAAGGTATGTAATCCCTATCAAAAGGGAAAGCAACATAAAGTTTCTTTTAAATCAAAGAAATAAGTTTCAACTTCTCAACCACTCGAGTTGGTTCACATGGATTTTTTTGGACCATATAGTGTATCTAGTTTAAATGGGTAGAACTATGTATATGTCTTAGTATATGACTTTTCTAGATATATTTGGGTATACTTATTAGCTCACAAAAGTGAAGCTTGTTCTTACTTTGTTAAATACTCAAAATATGTAGAAAATCCTTTTTGGACATAAGATTAAAACTCTAAGAAGTGATCATGGTTGCAAGTTTAAAGATCAAGAGTTTGAATATTATTGCTCACACAGTGGCTATAATCATAACATTTCTGCTCATAGGACACCTCAGCATAATGATGTAGTAGAAAGAAGAAATAAAACCCTACAAGAAATTGCTAGAACTATTCTTAATGAGTATGACCTGCCTAATTACTTTTGGGCTGAAGCTGTGAACACAGCTTGTAATATCATTAATAGAGTCTTAGTTAAACCTATTCTTAAGAAGACCCCTTATGAACATTGGAACAATAGAAAACCTAAAGTCAATTACTTTAGAGTCTTTGTTTCCAAAGTCTTTATTCTTAATACTAAGGATAATCTTGATAAGTTTGCTTCTAAAAGTGACGAGGGAACCTTTCTTGGTTATTTTCTAACTTGAAAAGCCTGTAGAGTATTCAATAAGAGAACCAAGTGTGTGGAATAATCTGTTCACATCAAGTTTTATGAAACTGATCCACATGAGCCTAAAACCTCTCTTGAAAATCTTAATGAAGATTTGAGTTTTCTGGACCTTAATGGCAAATCTAAAGAACCTGCTATAAAGACAACCAGTTCTGGACTTATTCCAGAATCTACTTCTAATGAACCCAAACCTAGAGAAGAGCCTAAAATGTCTAGTCCTACCTTTACTAGATCAACTAGAATTCCTAAGAATCATCATTTAGATGCTGTTGTAGGAAATCTAGATAGGGGGACACAGACTAGAGCTTCTCTTAGAAATAAGGTCGAACATCAAGACTACTTTTCACAGCTTGAACCTAAAAACATTGATGATGCTATTAATGATGAATTTTGGGTGATTTACATGCAAGAAGAACTCAATCAATTTGAAATAAATAATGTTTGGAATCTTGTAGAAAGACTTAAGGACACTTTCACCATAGGTACTAAATGGTGGTTTAGAAATAAAGTAGATAAATCTAGAAACATAGTTAGAAACAAAGCTATGATAGTTGCACAAGGCTATAGTCAAGATGAAGGTATTGACTATGAGGAGACTTTTGATCCAGTATCCAGATTAGAAGCTATTAGGATTTTACTTGCTTATGCTGCACATCTAAATTTCAAACTATATCAAATGGATGTTAAGAGTTCTTTCTTAAATAGATATATTGCTGAGGATGTTTTTTTTAACAACCACCTAGATTTAAAATCCCCCATTTTCCAAATCATATTTTTAAATTATCAAAGGATTTATATGGTTTAATGTAATCTCCTAGAGCTTGGTATGATAGGTTAAGTACTTTTCTAATTTCCAAAGGTTTTACAAAAGTTATAGTTGACCCTACTCTTTTTATAAAACATATTTCTAATGATGTTTTAGTTGTAAAAATTTATGTAGATGATATTATTTTTGGATATTCAAAAACTACATTATATACTTATTTTTATAAAATGATGCAAGATAAATTTGAAATGAGTTTAATGGGTGAACTTAAATTCTTTGTTGGATTTAAAATCATCCAAAATGATGATGGAATTATATTAACTCAAAGTAAATATACTAGAGATATTTTAAAAAGTTTTGGATTGGATAGCATAAAAAGTAGTGACACTCCCATGAGAACCACCTGTAAGTTGGATCTTGATGAGGATGGTAAATCTATTGATCAAACCACTTATAGAGGAATGATTGGAAGTCTACTTTACCTTACTGCTAGTCGACCAGATATTATGTTTAATATGTGTATGTGTGCTCGTTTTCAAGCAAACCCTATAGATTCACATTTAAATGCTGTAAAAAGGATTTTCAAATACCTCAAACATACTCCCAATTTAGGACTGTTCTATCCCAAAGGACAATCATTTGAATTAGTTAGTTATTCTGATGCTAATTTTTTTGGATGTATGTTAGATAGAAAAAGCTCCTCTGGAACATGTCACCTTTTAGGAAAGTCACTAGTATCATGGTGTAGTAAGAAACAAAATTTTGTTGCATTGTCTACTGAAGAAGTTGAATACATAGCTGCTAGCAGTTGTTGTGCGCAAATTTTGTGGATGAAACACACATTACTAGACTATGGATATCAATTCAGACATGTCCCAATAAAATAGTGATAACACAAGTGCTATTAATATTTCTAATAATCATGTTTCTCATTCTAAGACAAAACATATTGATGTAAGACATCACTTTTTTAGGGAGCATTATCAGAAAGGTGATATCACTTTGGAATTCATTGGTACTGAATATCAACTTGCTGATATATTCACTAAACCATTAAATTATGAAATATTAGACTACATCATACATGATATTGGTTTGATTAATCATAAATAGATATCGTACTGATCATAATATTTAATACTTTACTGTATTTTACTTTACGGTTTCATGCTCATTGTTTTACAGTTACTCTTTCATGCATATGGTCTCACCGTTAACAACATGTGATCATGGTCTGTCAACTCACTATCTCACTGTGACTTCACAGAATGATCACTGTCTCACCATGACGGCCACCATCTATCTCACTGTGATGACTGGTTTTCATCACACCGTAATGCCTACTCACGGTCTCATCGTGATGATTATTGATACTCTTATTTTAACCCGTATCGCGCTAATCTTTATTTCACCAATATTTAATTTCCCACGTTTTTTATGACGTTTGACATTCCCAAAATGATAGAACTTAATGGTTTCATTCGATTCCTTACCCGAACTCTCTCTTGAATCTTCTCACTCTTGAAAATCTTCTCCTCTCTCGCCTGAACCTTCAGTGGATGCCTAGGATGAAGCGTCCGACTTCACCCTCATCTGAGAAGTGCCGCTCTAAAAAACACAAGAGAATACCGAGGATAGCTCTCGAAGGACCTCTAAACCCAAACCTGGTAAACCGTACCGTAGTTCCTGAAAAATAAATTTTCCCTGAGTGGCTGCTGTCTAGCAAGTTGTTAGTCGTGAAAGTCTTAAAAGAATAAGGATGGGTTGAATGGTTCTCTAGACAAGATAGACCAATTTACTCGAGATTGGTATCTCAATTCTACCAATATGTGAAGTTTTCCTTTGATTTTGGAGAAAACGTTATGGTGGCCAGCTGGATCAATGGTCAGAACTATTCTTTCACTTCGAGGTTGTGGGTTGCATGTCTAATAATTCCACATAAAAGAGTTTGTGAATACTACCAGAGAGATCCCCCTCCTTCAATATACATTTTCGATCTGTAAAATGATTTGTGAACCTTGACTGGTAATGGCACCAAGCGAAGGGCCATAGCTGCAGAGCTAGATGGAGAAACTACACTACTATTCAAATTTGGTCAGAATTTGATCAGTCCAAGAAAATGGGATTTTGCTGTAATGAAGTATCAGGATGTGTTCCTGATTCACCTGTTGAAGAATGGCCATAAGATCAACCTATGCATGTATGTTATTAACTATATCTGTGAGCTAATTAAAGTCAATTCCAAATCCACCTCCTTGTTTTACTCAAGGATGATTTCAGGCATGCTAGTTGCCAAAGGAATGGTTGGACCGAATAAAGAAAAGTTAGAGGACTTTGATTTCTGCTTATCTAAGCCTATCATCAGAAGGATGAAGATTAGTTGGAACCCCTAGAAGAATCAATGGTTGAGAATAATGATCAATTGTATAAGAAGTTTAATCATGTTGATTATCCAAGAAGACCTAAGAACCTAGATGATCCTGGTTTGGAACCAGATGAAGTGGCTGAGTATTCAGAAGAATAATAAGAAGAAGAGGAAGTGGTAGCGGAAGTACCACCTAGAGAAGAGGCTGAAATACCACAAGTGGAAGCATCTCTTATTGAGAATGAAAGGATCTTTGTCCCTGGTGATGATCGTATTGAAATACCTCAAAGAGAGGAAGTAGTTGTTGAAAAGGAAAGGATTGTGGATCCTTCAATTGTTCTTAGTGAAGAAGAATCTCATACTTCTAGAGAAGTTGTAAATATGGATATCCAATCTGAGGATGTAATAGATTTTTAGTAACAGAATCAGAGAAAAAATCCATGGAAGAGTCTGCTGGTCTAGAAGGACTCCCTGCTGAAAAGAAAGCCAATCTAGAAGCACTGCCCGTGGAACAGTCGGTTCTTGAGATAATTCCATCTACTGAAGAGAGGATGGAAATTGACTTTAATCTGGTAAGGAAATAGTTTTCTGAAGAGATTAGTGATGATCCTGTTGATCTTGACCACGTTTCTGATCCTATATTCTCTGAAATAGAAGCACGATTTGAGGTGGAGGAACCTCAAAACCTTGAGACAAGTCCAGCCAGGTCTGTTGAATCTGAATCTGAACCTGGTGATGAATCATACTCTATGTACACTTGATATGTTTTCCCAAGATTTTATGATGTGAATGAGTCACAAAAAGTGACTAAAACTGGAATTGATCTCTCTTTTGTGTTTCAACTAAAGTCTGCAGCTCGTCCAGAACCAGAACAAGAGCCCCATTCTAAATCTGAATCGGAATCTGAGTCTTAAGATGAATTTGAACCGTAACCAGAACCTCCTCCACTACCTTTACATGCACTCTTACCCGATCAACACTCCCTTTTAACTAAATATGATCTAAAAGTCTTTAGAGAGACTCTTTTAGCTGTAGTTGAAAAGATCTTATCCACTCAACCTCGTCCAGTTACTCAACTGAGTCAAGAAGATGCATCAATTCTCTTGGAAAATATTACATTGCATATTCAACCAAGGATGATCCAAGAAATTAAAGAACTCAGAGTAGAAAATAAGCTGCTGAGTGCTGATGTTGCAAACCTGGAATGTATGGTAGCAAACTTGAAGAATGAGTTGTCTTTGAGATCAGAGCCTGCTTCTGTTTCTTCCCCTGCACCTGTTGCTGCTTCTCCTGAGCCATCTGATTCCACCCTTTCTAGAGATATTGTGTCTCATGTGCATCCATATCTAATATCTTTTTATGGGAAGATTGAAAAAAGACACACAAAAATTTTGGAACGGGTGAGGGAGCTTATAGAAAATCTAAATAAGATTATAGATGAGTACACTGGATTCCTGCAAAAAGATCTGAAACAGCTCAATGTTCTAACCAATGCTTTCAAGGCTTCTCCTTCTTCTGATCAACCATCTGTTTATCCTTTGGATGATTCTCTGCTGAGATCCATAATCCAGGAATAACCTCAGAATTCCTTCAGTGGCATGGATCTATCTTCCTTTTTTGAAGTGGTTAAGAATAGTGATCGAGCATTGGACTTGGTTAGAGTTCATTATAAGATAGCCACTGATGCTCAACAGGAGATCACCAAGAAAATAGAGTTTTATCTCACCCATATTTTCTCCAAAAGTGACATGTCAAATCACTTTACGTATCTTGTGGAAAACTGGAAAATCCCTCCAGTAACTCAAGCTTTTAAAGCTCATGTTCAGAAGCTTACAGAGTTCACCGGATTATTGGACAAATTCATGGAGAATAAGGATGATTTTGAAAACATTATGCAATATGGTGTTGAAATCATTAATGATTTCATAAATCTTTTAAAGTTGTATATTTATGTACAGAGTACTGCTATTGTTTCTCTAGCTGGTGCACCCCTTAGACCTAGTCTACCCGCCTTAGCCTCAACTGCCATGTCAGTCAGCCAAGCTCTTTCTGAGATCTGGCCAGTCATTCTTGACCAACCACAACCTAGATCTTCTACCAGTCCTACTTTGGCTCCATCCATTTTTGAAGTTCTACCCTTACCCTCTTTGTATACCACATCTATGCCTTCTTCTACATCAGCCCCAACTCCTACTACTGATAAAGGCAAGGAAAAGGTGGCTCCCTGAAGAGTCCAGAGACTGTTTTCTTTTTGATGGGATGTCTTTTTTTTATTTCTCCTGTATGTTTTCTTCAGACCCATTTCAATGACAAATGTAGTGTTTCACTTCATTTCCTATACTTTTTGATAATCCCAAAAGGGGGAGAAAAACTACAAGTATCAGTACTATAATGAGATATGTTATTATCGAATCTATTATTCTCTAATTTTTTTCTATTCTAATATGCTAGTTTCTTTGATGTTTCATTTCATTTATATTTTGACTATACATGATTTGTGATCATCAAAAAGGGGGAGATTGTTGTAATCCTCATGTATTAATCATGTTTTAATTATCACAAATCCCATTACTGTTAATTAATCTCAATCTTAATTGCACATCTTTCTAATGATATTCAGTCTCAATAATAACTACATATCATGTTTTAATGATAACAAATATTATTGATGTTAATTACTCTCTTTAATACTTACAAGTCTTATGCATGATCATAAATCTCAATTATATTATCAAGCCTTTATATTTATGTTTAAACTTCTCTTACTCTCTAATAATTAAGCTTAATCCATATTCCGCATATTACTGTTTAAGTATAAATATAGATATTTGTCTAAGTATAGACACACCGTGACCCAGACACCATGAAGGACACACCATGACACCTACACCGTGAAAGAAACACTGTGACCTAGACACCGTGAAGGACACACCATGACCCAGACACCGTGATGGACACACCATGACCCAGACACCGTGAGCTGCACACTGTGACATGGAGACACCATGAAGCACATACCATGAACCACATACAATGAATACCATACCGTGAAGAAGACACCATTAACATAAACACTGTGACACCTTTTCCTAACTTTTTTTCAATATTAAATAAACATTGATAACAGTCATATTTGATGTTTTAATGCAATTAATGTTATTTACTGATAGTTGTTGTCATGTCAGGAAACCTTATCTCATACCTATGAAAAGGGAATCATTCCTACTGCCAAAACTCGTGGAATATAAGGAAGATTGAGATGCAGTACACGTGTGAAAGTGTGACAATACAACAAGAAGAACTTACATACACCTGAGAGAATTGTGTTGAAAAAAAAAGAACAATTCTGAGCAAGAAAGAGATTTTCAAGACTTTCCAAGAACCCTCATGAGTGAAATCAAACACCACTGAAGAACACACGACGAATCAAGAGATATTTTTCACTCCTGTAGAACACAATGTAGACTACGACACTCCGTTTTTCATCAGAAAAACCAGATAAGGACTCAGAAGCTTTTCTGTTGAATCCAACGAGTCCCGAGCTGCATTGACAATCACTAGAGCTTTCTATACTCTTATCTATTCTCTATAAGTGACTTGTTTATTTACTTTCGAGCAGTGTGGTGTACTCTGTATATCTTACACATAGACACTGTCTCTTGCACTGAACTGGAGGATATCAAAATCCTCACTCCAAAACTCTTAACTCTTGTTTACCCACATCAACTGTGGAAGAGGTCCTTATGTGGCTTGGTCTTTATTTTTTTTCCACGAAGATCTGTGGTAGAGGTCCCTGCATCGCCTGGACAGTTTTGTAAACTGTTGTTAACCCCGATCCAGGGTGTGGATCAAATTTATATAAATTTGAGAGGACTAAGTCTCGGCTTGAGACTGAACCTCTTGTTATATCTATTGTTCATCATTAGTTTATGTTTAATGTAAACTACATATATCATTTATATTCTCCTACTGTTACTTTTAAATATAAAACCATTTTAAAGTTACTTTGATAGTTAAATTAGCAAGTGTTTACTCTTATTGTAAATCAGTAGGTTACTTTCAAAAGTTAGTTTAATCTTGTGGTTAAATTAACTAAGACCTAATAAATATTTGAGAAGCTAAATGAACATTTACAATCTGTATAAATTCACTACAGTTTAACTTGTTTTATAAATTGGGGGATTTTAATAGACAATATTTTAACAGAAATTTTTTTTGGAACTCAATTCACCCCCTCTTGATTATACACTCCGACCAACAATCACCTTATTACCAATCCATATATCTCCATTCCCCTATGATACCTTTAAGAATTCATGGTCACATATTTGAAATTACAATTCCTTCATACAATTATCAACATTGATTTTAATCTTCTTTGAGCCACCTTGATATGATTATAGATAGAACACACATTATCAACTATCTATTCGGTGTATTTTAGACCGATTAGTATTCTATTACAAACATCCTTCTAGTAGGATGGAGTATGAAATATTTTCCCGTACAAGTATTTGTATGGTACCAAATGTATATTTCAATGGAAACTACCGTATTAATCTAATTCTTCAAGAGAGTGGTATTATTTGTATATTCTTTATAAGTCACATGAATAAGAAATAATAATATTCTCTAACATTTTGATAGTTCTATTCAAACAAACAATCAATTTGAGAATAATAAAAAGTGATAAAGTGTATTTTACTATTCATATACTTCTATAGAAACATCCAATATTTAAATGTGAAATGAGGTTCATGATCGAATATAATTATTGAAGATGAAAAATGAAGCTATGTCTTATCATTAACGTTGAACCATGCAAGAAACATAAGTGGTAGATTATCTCATAGGGTTATGAGGTGTGAAGACTTGTTGAAATAGTACACATTAAACCATATAACAACATTCCTATTAGTTTTCATAAGAAACCTAGTAACACAATTCATTAGGATATTATCACATTTACATAGTGGTATCGGGATAAGTTCCCAAAAACCCTTAATAATTTTTCCAGCAATATATACATGTAGGTATACCATGAATCATTATAAATAATAAGTAATTTCTCACGTCCGGTTGTCCCACATGATATTTTATTTGTAATCCTAATATAACTTGCTGCAACATGGGTGTTTAGTGAATTTTTATATCTCTGCTATATCTTGAAATTAAAACTTCAATAAAAATATAAATTTTACACATATTTTCATTCCAAATATCAATTCACTGTATTCATAAATTAATTCTATAAATTTCCCATAATCCATGGTTTTAATCTTCTATTTAGAACCTGTTCCATCAGGGTGAGTCTACTTTATGACAGCCTTTAAAAAGTTCTATAATAAGTTATTTTTAATCTAAATAACCCCTATAAAATTAAATAGATGATGTCTAATATATTTTTATATCTATATGATATCTATTAATACCTTTAACTGAAATCTCCTTTATTATTGAAATAGTTGTAGATACAATGTTTCTATAAACCATAAAAGATATTAATGAGAATATAGATTGAGAATTAAATAATTTGTTATCAAACATTGAGTGTGTGTTCCATGAAACTTCTATAAAATAATTTTATACCTCAAATTCCACTGTTATGAATTCATAATCTCTCGCTTACTCCATTAGACTCTTATGGGGTAGGTTCTCTTGATTCGTGGGGAATTGATTTAAATAGTACCTCCTTTCCTTTCAATATAGAGATATTAGTGGCTTCTATATTACCCTTTCACTCTTTAAATTGATGCCTTTTATTTACATATTTGAAGAAAGCTCTTATATCCATTAACTATTCCATATTGTGCTCATTTAAATATTTATTACTTTTTTGAAAATATAACTATTCCCTTCATCTATTTTTTAATATTACTAGGTGATAAATTATCGTCGACCACTCCATATTTCCTCCAAATAAAAAATAATTACAAAAACCAACTCTTTCTTCATGGAACATGTCACTATCTACCCATATGATAAAATGTTTGAGAACATATAAATATTTAAATGAATTGATTTAATCCATAAAAGAAGCAAAAAATATTTATTTTAGGATTTTGAATATAGTTTTAATCATGTTTATCTAGAAATTTAATGTTAGCATCATCATTAGAAACTATTTCCACATCTAATAGTCATAAATTTTGGAATTTCATTTCCATGTGTACCTTTCCACCGATGGAAAATATTTATCATCAAATATCACTTTAAAATCATTCCAGTACCTTCATTATATATATTTTTAGTTCTTTGTATTTTGAATCAATTACCATGATTTATCAACATCTCCCCTTAGATGATATACAACCATGATATACTTCCTTCTTTCCATACCAATCTAGATGAAAATTTTATTCTATTATATATAATCCACTACTAGGCTACTAAGGGATTAATATTTCTATTTAATGTTATGGGTTTTTCCTTATAAAATCATCCCATGTTCTTATATCATATTTTGGTGAAATATGGATTTCCATGTGGTGAATTTTATTTCTTATAACTTGATCAAACTACCATACCATAGAGAGAAAAAATTTATCACTAACTTTACCCTCATTAATTTCTCGGGATGGGAATCTATGAATTAACGATTAATGTTTAAAAAGTTTTGATTTCTTATATTTGGTTCTGTTTCATAAAAATACCTTATACATAGTCGAATAATTAATTACACTTTGAATAATTAATCATAACATATTATTACATTTAAATTTTTAAAAATTAATATACAACATTAGATTTATTAAAAAAAGTAGAATTTAGTAAGGGTTTCTAATAAGGAATCTCATAACTATGTTATTTTGTATCTTGTTTTGGACTTTTTTTACTAAATATACACTCATTTCAACTCTAAAACCCCCAAAACCAAGAAACTGGTTCTTGGGATAAATTTATTTCACTTCAAAGAAATCCAAAAATAACAATAAATATAATCTAATGGATTATAGTGTCTATATACTAGATGTAACATCAGCCAATCAGAGAGAACTTCCATGTATCCCATCAGGCATGATCACAAATCCCCAGGTATGCCACCTAATAAACCAGAAGCTTTCTACAATAAGTGAGGGTTGAAGGATTTAACCTATGGATACTATAACCTCATATCATAGTAAAACAATAGATAAAATATAATTATGCATCCATAATAATTATTTTTAGTCCCAAGATGTGTTTAAATTGTATTTTTGTCAATATACCGATATGCTTATTATGTAGAAGGAATACAAAATATTGAAATGGTAATTGAAATTTTGATTAAAGAAGAGTGACTGTTGTTATCTAATGGATCAAAAAAAATATGTATGAGAATAATATTCTCCATCAGATCCAGACATTGTAATGAGTCAACAGATTTAGGAAAAATCATATTCACTAAATCAGAATCAGAAATTGTATTTAGGAACACTGAATCAAAAGTCATATTTCAGAATTTTGACTCAAAAACCATATTTAGGAATCCAAAACCCAAAATCTTATTGAATACTTTTATCTCAGAAATCATATTAAAATATTTCGACTCAAAAATCATATTTTGGAATTTATACATGTGAGGTATGGCTGGAAATAAATAATTTTCTTGGAGAAAATGGTTGTTCTAGTACTTTATATTATAAATGTGATGAGGCTTTTCTGATATCGTAGTTCTCATTAATCAAAATTATTATGCAATCTTTTTATGAAATCTTGATGAAATAAATTTGGTTAATAAGGGTTTTCGATCATACTTGAATTAATCATATCTAGGTGGAAAGGATGAAATGGTGATGAAAATATTATTGAGCCTAATCATAATCATATAGATCGTATTCATGCCCATCATATTCAGGATGAGTTTGAAATAAGGAAGATTTTTGGATAAATGGTATATCAATATACCTTCCATTGTATGAAAGATGATTCTAAAATAGATACTCAACTAATTCAATGTCATGAAGGAATTCATGATACAAGTTGATGTTTTTGAATGATAAAAGTTGGTGAAGCCGAATATGTTTTTCCTAAAAATCATCATAATGTGTTAATTAGATTCATATTAGTTTGAAGGATAAGAAGGTTTGTAAAAAATGTTAAAAAAACTAAGGTACTTATTTTTAGTCATATAAAAAGCCAAAATATATGAATCTTTAGAGAATTAAGTTGATGGGTATTGTATTTAAGAGAGAAATAAAACCCATATTCTGTTTTTCAAATCCATTTATCAACTAGGTCAAGTTGGTCAAGGGAATAATTTATGTAGTGAAATATCAGTTTCATTCATATTCTAAAATAAATGTGACCGATCAACAATGTATTCAACCATTTATTGGGTTGAATTCTTTTGTCACTCATTTTGATATAAATTGGGTCTGATGGAAAGAAGGGGAATAATTTATCTTAGAGATTGTTGGATATGTTTTCCAAGAGGGATCTTGATATTTGAAGAATAATATGTTTTGTTTCTTCATAAAGTATAAACAAATGTAATACAGAAATAATATAGAGCAATCATAGTGTAGAATTATATTTTCGTTTTTTTAAGAAGAAAACAGATGTCTATTTGTTCTTGAACTCAAATGGGTATGGAGCATCGTAATGAAGAAATTTTACTGAGGAAATTAGAATAGTAATCAAAATCATATTAGTTTTTGAAAGGAATGACTTAAGATAAATGAAGTCAATTTAAGATTGTAGATGGACTGAGAAGGGTTTACTAATCCATAAATGAACTTGGATTTCAATAAAACATTAAAATGAGAAAAATTTAGTTGACAAGTAAAATAGTCAAGAATCCCACCCAAAACACTTTTAGGTAAACAGTAAAAGGATAAAGTACTTTGTACTTTTTCCTATAGAAGTATTCTTCCGAGAGGAAGAGAGAGAAAATCCACATTTCTAGGGAGAGAAGTTGTTTCTGTATTGAGATCTGTTGAAGAACATTCACCGAACATAAGTGAAAGGATAAGAGACAATATTTCAATTTATTCAACATATCATTATATTCATGGGATCATCATATTTAGATAATTATCATATTCGGTTGGTCATCATCTTCCAATGGTTATCGTATTGGGATGGATAATCAGAACAGGGCTATCTTATTGGAATTTCAAGATAGAAGAAGAATGCATTCAGAATTGTCTTAATTGTATTCTAAAAGTGTTATATATTTGTATTTGGTAATTGTATTTAGAGAATCTGATTGAGAATTGGTCTGGGAAAGCAGACTGAGTTTTATATCAAAGTCCTCAAATTTCTTACCATCTTCTAGGTAAGAAAGTGAATAATTTCTTTGAAAAGAATACAGTTATTGAAATTGATAAAGATTTATAAGTAACATGTTCTTTTACAAAAACCATTTATTACATAATTTTTCATAGAGAGAGCACACGCACTGTTAAAATGTTTACATAGTGCTACATGGGTGAAAGGGAATATCCTACTCATTATATTCCACACAAAAGGGATTTTTTTCTAGTTGATAGTGTTGTATTGGATCATTTCCAAACCAAATAAAGGATGAATATATTTTAATTTAATAGTGTAACTTGTAAATACATGTATTCCTCTGGATGTGTACTTGGTTTTTTCAGCATGAATAAAAAAAAATTAACCAGAGGTGAAGGTTGTTTCATAAGAAATAAACATAAAATAAAAACGAATCACAAATTCACCACCTCACCCTCTCTGTGATACTACTATCCAGATTGGGAATTTTCAAGTGGTATTAGATCCAATTGTTCCCTTATATTATTCTTTTCATATTTTTTGAAGAAGAGTTTTTGATGGATAGACTGAGTTGTTTGAATAGTATGGGGATTCCGATCATAAATGATTAGAATAAACATATCTGAAAAAAAGGAAAAATGCTTCAATATATTATGACATTTGGGTAATATTTTTTATGATATTTTATATATTATTTCCCTCCTTTTATAGAGAATGATTCTATCCAAAATTATGATAAGAAAAACATTGAGAATGAAATAAGAACTAAGAATTCATTACTCTTATTATTTTTGAAATTTATTTTCATATAATTTAAGGAGTTTCCAATTCCAAATGTGTCTTATATAAGATGAAAAACATTTATGAAGGAAATGAAAAAGTAAAAAATTTAAAAGTTTAAAATCTAGAGATTGTAGTATTATGATATGAATATGGGTGAGTATGAATCTGTTGGTGAATTGTTTACTAGGGTGAATGATATTTTTACAACTATTATATGTTATAGTGAAGAGTTTTAATATTATAATATTGTTGAAAAGATCATTAGAATTCTTCCCAACAAGTTTTATACAGAAATTTCATCATTGGAAGATAGATATCCTGATATATTATCTCTAGATTAGTTACATTGTACTCTCATTTCATATGACATGAGAAGGGAAAGTTTTATGAAAGAAAAAAAACAGATTGAGAAAATTATTTCAAATCCTCCAAGAAAGAAAAGGTTGATAAGGTTCTGGAGGAAGTCGATGTTTGTGAATCTAACGTTGAAAATGAGGTATATAAAAATATTTATAAAATTTTATCCTTATTTTAAAAAAAATTCGAAAAGTGGTATAAGATGTTATAAAGGGAATCATCACATAATTTTTTTGGATGTGGGGCGATTGGATTTTTTTATAGTAATTTTCCTCAAAGTGGTGATGAAGAAAAAAGTAGTGAAGAAGAAAGTGAAGAATAAGAAAAAAGGCCAAGAAGATCATGGAAGAAAAAGGGTGATAAAGAAAAAATATATTCCAAGTATAAAGATAATAATTTCTCAAAATCCAAAAGAAAGGCTTATTCTCTATGGATGATGATAGTGAGGAGGTTACAAATGGTGTTTTATTGAACACATTTATTACAATAGTTGATGTGGAATGTTTTTCTAGCAGTGAAAGTAGTTGTTCTATAAAATAATATGATGAATGTAAATATGAATACGAAAACTTTATTGAGCATGCTAGGGAGAATAATTTCATTTTTATAATTAATAATGAATAATTCTAAATTAGTTACTCTGAAGAAGAAGAAGAAGAAGCTCAATTAGAATATCCTCATAAGGAAAAATTGAAATAATGTGTGACGAATATTGGGAGACGTCAAAATGATATTTGGGGGTTAAAAAGTGAAAACTATTTAAAAAACAATCATGAATGTATTACAAATAAAAAATTATTGATAATATAAATGATTTATGAATTAAATAAATATATTGAATAATGAAAAAATCATAAAAACTTATGAAACTAAAGCTAAAGTAAAAAAATAAGAAGAGTTAGATCTTGTCCAATAAAAAATTTATAAAGATGAACACAAAGGTACATGTTTTAAAAACACTATCTCAGATGTTGGTGAATGTTTTTAAAAGGAGTGACCTGATAAGGATTAAAAAAAGTCACCTTTAAAGGTTTATAATAATGATGGAAATTTTTCTGAAATGAAGAGTGTTGGGAAAGTCATGTATGTGGCCAAAAACAACAATGTTGTGAATTTATAAGTTTCTAAAAATCCTGATATTAAATTTTTTTCTATACTTGATAAATATGGAAAAAAAATTATTACCTATGGTTTTGATGAGGATGAGAGGAAAAATAATATTCTGATTCATAATAATAAGTTTGGAGGTTCTGATTAAAAATACAAGATTGTTACTCATAAACATGTTTACAATTCTGTTTAGTATAGATGTTTCAGAGGAAAATACTCATTATATGGATACTTCTAGTATTGTGGTGGATTCTTAAATATACCAAATATGAATTGTTTAAACCAAAAACATTACTATTATTACTTAATTAATTGAAGAAAATTTTAGTGGGGAGCTAATCCTCTCAATAGAATAATTCTGAGAAGAAATTTGGAAAGGAACCTGAGAAGGTTTGTTGGATGCTGAAAATAGGTTCCAACCTTTAGAAACTGTTTGTGTGAGATGTGAACGACCTAAAAGCCTTAAAATGGTTGTCATGTTTTATTACCTATAAAACAATAATTTCTGAACAATTCTAAAAGTTGTATGTTTTGGAAGTGAAGAAAAATAGATCCACTGAGTCCAAAAAGAAATATTGTATAATTATCTAGCAAGAACACAATGACTTGGCTGGTAAGTTAGAGGAAGCACAAAAATTTGTAGAAGAAGAGGTGAAGAAACAAACTTCTAAATATACAAGCAATGTTGACATAAAGGTATCAACATATTGTGGATTTGAGCAAGATATGCATGATATAAAAATTTGTTCAACTACATTCCCAAAATGTAAGATAGGAATTGAAATAAAATTTCAATGAAATTATAAAAAATATGTTAATAAACATGCGGGAAATTAGACATCCTCATTTGAAGATTCTATAGATAAGAATAAAGTTTTTACAAAACAGGAGAAACATGAATAGTAGGAAGAAATCATGTCCAATTAAAAATACAAGAAAAAGACAAAGAAGTAAATAATGAGAGAGGAATATCAATCCAATTATTGTTTCTAAGAAACAATCTAGGGTCCTCTTTATTACCAAAATTATATTATACTTGTACCAACATGCAGGGAATTGAAGGAGTGGAAATCAAGATGATACAATTGATGAGTCTATTAATATTTTAGCATGAAATTAGTGAGGTTATGAAAAATATGAGGTTTTGAAAAGTTTTATTTTTATACACGTGAAATTTACGAAATGATTATTGAGATGGGTATATGTCACTGTTTTCTGAAACAAATTCTTTCAAGGATTCCCCAATCATTAGAATGTTGAAGGAAACATTAAAATTGTATTACATGAAAGTTTCGTTTTGGAAAACATTGACCACCTTGATTATAAACAATTATTTTCTACAACAGGTTCACCCATGTAGCCTTATAGTTTTCTAGTTAAAGTTTCTTTGTTATGAAACTCATTCAATACATATGTTGGAGAAATATTTCAAGACTTATAGATGAAAATATGCAACCCCTTGAAATGAGATTTTTCGATAATAAGGAAGAAACTCGTAAATATGGACACTTTGAATTTGATTTTCAATAAGGGGGAATAAATTATATATTGGTAGAGAAAAGAAATTTGTGAGAAAGAAATAAATAGAATATCGGAAAGTGAGAAAGGAAAACAATACCAATTATTGTTTTCATGTGGTTGAAGCGGTTGAAGTGGGTATTGAAAAAAAAGGAGATATTGTATGTCCCAAGTTGTCTTTTTATTATTTTATTCAATAGATCAATCTATTTATTATTTTTAAGGAATATGAATTATTGAAATTTAAATTTAAATTTTGATTGAAGAATAGTGATTGAATTTTCCTATTGGATCCAAAATCATATGGATGAGAACCGTATTTAACATCGGATCTATGACATCAGCATGATTCAAAAGATTCCAAAATTTATATTTAGAAATTCAGACGTATAAATCATATTTAGGAATACTAACTCAAAACAATTATTCATGAATTTGGACTCAGAAATCAAATTTAGGAATACCGACTCTAAATTCATATTCATGAGTTCTGACTAAAAATCAAATTTTGGAATTCTGACTCAAAAATCATATTCCAAAATTTAGGCATGGTTGGTATGGATAAAAAGAAAAAATATGTTGTAGGAATTATAAGGTCTAATATTTTCCATTATAATTTTGAAGATTTTATAATGATCTTAGAGTTCCCTTAAATCGTAATTATTGTATAATATTATTATGAAATCATAATTAAATAAAGGAGGAGAATAAGTGTTTTCAATTGTACACTGATTAATCGTATATGGGTGAAGAGTAAGAAAATATGATAGAGATCATATTCAGATTGATCATAATCATGAATATTGTAATCATGCTAATCATTTTCCGGCTATATTGGAAAGAATGATGGTTTCTAGAGAAATGGAATGTCATTAAACATTCCATTATAATTCAGATGATTCTAAAACTGATCCACTATGAATTCAAAGTCACGAAGGGAGTCATGATACAATATGAGGTTTGTTGATGAATAAAGTTTGTGAATTCTAATTTTTTCAGCCTCAAAATCATCATAATGAATTCATCATATTCATATTTATTTTAAGGTTCGTATGTTTTGTAGAAAATTATAGAAACTGAAGGTACTAGTTTTCAGTCAGACCAAAATTCTAATTATATGAATTTTTGGAGAATGAATTTGTTGGTAATTATATTCAAAATAAGAATAAAACCCATGACTTTTTTTAAAAATGATTTTATCAACTAGATTAAGTGGATCAAGAGGTGAAGTAAAGTTGTAACGTCCCAGCCCGGCGCACCATCAAACTGGTGGTCGGACCGATCGCCACATGGCCTCAAGCGCGTCTCCCCGTACGCCAAAGGCTGCCGAATAGCAGCGAGGGTCTTGGGATGTGATATTGGGGAGACTATACCCTCTTATCAGAGTTTCACAACTGTATCTCAGAGTAAATAACATTCAATAGCGGAAGCAAGAATAGTTAAACAATGAATAGAAAACAGCAGAAGATAAATAGTGATCACTTTTATAAAAGGTTCCCAAAGCCAGTTACAATACATGTATGTAGAAATGATGATACATTTATGAAATTGGTAAATAGTACAACATGATTTTGATACAATACAAATGAAAAGAAGAAAAGACAGCAAGGCCTGACGGGTGATCTCCTGAGCATCCCAAGCTCCGCTTGGTCCTTTGCTCATAACTCCCCATGTACAAACAGCATAGTGGAAAAACTAGGTCCTACAAGAAAGAAGGTCTACTCGGGTACACCAGTACAATGGCGGACCAAGTATGGTATAAGATATAAATCTTAGTAGGCTGGCACCACCGGTGTCTAACCAAATCCAGATAGTGTATTATTAATTAAAGCAGTAATTAGGTATAGCATGATTCAATAAATAGAACAAAGAAGATTAACAACACGCGTCCCGGCTTCCCAGCGGAAACCTGATGGCTATAACAGCTTCGGCTCATTGCCGGTAAAGTAACCCAATCATGTCACCATATATATATATATAATACATTTGGTAGGACTGGGATGGAACTCACAGACATCCTTAACCCAGGAGCAGCGCTCTCGATCCTACTCCTGGCCCAACCTTGGGAAGCTCTCACGGTCTATCCCCGGCCCGAAGGCTTAAGAATAATTCAAGGGAACTCTCAAAGTCAACCCTTAGCGAGAAGCCGTAATGTAGGGGAGCACTCATGGTCTACCCCTGGCTTGAAGCTTTATCATTCAATAATATATGTTATAAGGAATATATAATAAGTTGGGTAGGACCGGGATGGAACTCATGGACGTCCTTAACCCAGGGGCAGCACTCTCGATCCTACCCTTGGCCCAACCATGGGGAAGCTCTCACAGTCTATCCTCAGTCTGAAGGCTTAAGAATGATTCAAGGGAGCTCTCACAGTCTACCCTTAGCGTGAATCTATAACATAGGGGAGCTCTCACATTCTACCCCTGGCCTGAAGATTTATCATTCAATAATATAGTTTATAAGGCATATATAATATGTTGGGTAGGACCAAGACGGAACTCACAGATGTCCTTAACCCAGGGGCAACGCTCTCAATCCAACCCCTGGCCAAACCTTGGGGAAGCCCTCACGGTCTATCCCCAGCCCAAAGGCTTAAGAATGATTCAAGGGAGCTCTCACAGTCTACCCTTAGCGCGAAGCCATAACATAGGGGAGCTCTCACGGTCTACCCCTGGCCCGAAGCTTTATCATTCAATAATATAAGTTATAAGGCATACACTTCTTATAACATTCATATCAATAAAAGAAGGCATTTCCACCTCACAACATCACATAATAAAATATTGTACTCATTCACAATCATAACAATAAACACTAGGGTCACGCTCTAACCCTCTCTAGTGTGCTATTCACTTAAACCATAATTCATACTTATCAAACAACACATAAGGCATTACCTCTTATGTGCTCCAATTAACCAGATCAAATTCACAACCCAGCCCATTAACTATATCATTTAGAACACTTTCCCTATTCAAGGCCATTTCATCCAATTTGCCTAAACATGGCAAATTGGGAAATGGTTCCCCATGAGGGTCATTCCATTTAAATGTTACCATCTTACTCAATTTTCCTAACATGGAAAATTGACCCAAACACAAGTATCACATCCATTTCATCCTACTTGTCTCAACAAGACCAGTTCACATATAAATCATCAAAGAGGCATTATAAAAATCCAGCAGGCAAGCATAAAAATTCTATCACTACTTTTTATCTTGAAGACAGCACACCTCGGATCGAGGGGTTTATATTATTAAATCATTATTTTAGTGACCAAGAAACCATTTTAATCTTTTCCCTTCAATTCACACTCATTTTACAATAGTATTTGATTGGAACTAAATGTGCATAATTAAAGCAGTGCAGTATTAAATTCTTTAAAAGCTTCACTTTAATTTTTAAAAGGGAATGGAGATGGACCCTACCTAAAGGTGGATCCATCCGTCCACTCCGGCTCTTGGAGCTTTCTAACTAAAGCTGCCACTGCTGCTCCCCCACGAGACAGATGTGATTTCACATACGTATAAGGACACCAAGCCTCTATGCACACATCCCGCATTGCCAAGAGCGTGCGCAAGAGGATCCTTACACACATGCTTACACACACAAGCCTGTCTCCACTCACCTACGTAGGAACTTTTAAATATGAAATTGAGACAACTAGCCATGTACGTGTATATTTTTTGCCATGCATAAATATACACACACCGAGGGAACCCACATGCATATAAACACGTACCTATGCCTGCGCAGGCGAGTCTCCTGGACTTTGGCAACCTGAAACCACGCCAAAACCTCCAATGCACTACAAGATTAATCCAACTAACATAAAAACACCTAAAGACACTAATTTGGGATATTAAAAACCAACCAGAACAATAACCCGTAACGCAAACCCAAGCCGAAAAACCGAAACGTGGCGAATTGCTTCACCTTCAGCGGCGGTCACCAGGATACACCCAATCGTGACCTGAGAATCCTTCTGCATAACCATGGAACAAGTGGAAGCAAGAAAAAAACTGAAATCAAACCAACCCTAAACCTAGAGGTTCTACCAAATGGGATTATGGCCAAGGAAGGACCGAAAATCGGCCAAGGATGAGAGGAGAGGAGAAGATAAGGCTTACCATTGAGGTTCGAAAGAAAAATCTCCAAGAAAACTGGCCAGAGGTGCTAAATCCGGAGGAGGCTGTGGAGGGGGGCTCGCGCGCAGCTCACGGGAGAGGAGGGGGCTGCGTGCGGGTTGAGTAAGGGTGAGGGAGTGATAGTTTAGGGTTTTTATTTATTTTATTTTTCTTTTTATTTTAATTTTAATTGAAAACCTAAAACAAACCTGAGCAGACTATTTGGCCCACACAGTTTGCCAAATCGTGCGCAAACCATGAGGAGTCTTTTTCCTCCATGAGATCTCTCGCACATGCTAAGCGCACAGTTTGGGGAAACCATGCATAGCCCGTGTGCATGCCACTTTCCACCAGATTTGGGCCGCACGGCTTGGTCAGCCAGAGCACCAACCGTGCGCCCTCTGTAGCCCTTTAAAAAACTGGGGTTCGTCGCTTCTGAAACCCCTCGGGCCACCCGGGAAACTTAATGGGCATTCTCCCAAGTCCAAAAACATTAAAATGAAGGGTTAAAAACATCATAACCTCTTTCTAAATCCCATTTAAAAAAACGACGGGTTTAGGAATTGAAAAAGTTCAATTTATCCCCACTTTTTAACCAGGTTCAAAATGCAGGTCATTACATCCTTCCCACCTTAGATCTTCTTGTCCACGAGAAGCCATAAAAAACAACACACACCTCACTCGACCTACAAGGGTCATGAAGCATCGTTCAAACAATCACATTACGTTTCCAAATGTCCCTTGCACCAATGAATATCCACTTAAGAACACGTCACTTAAGCCGTCAACACCCGAGCCAAATCTCATTTTCCCACCAAACCAATATGAAAGCTCTTACCCGATCCCATTCCACAAGAGACACGATCACATCATCCCCTCGACATGCAACCAAACAAAGGAACTTCCAACCTTAGATTTTTTTTCACGTTAAATGGCCAAGACTCAAACCACAGGTCCACCACCTTTTGACATTTCTTTCAAATGCATGCTCTAAGCATTCCAACGACACACCTGGAATAATTTTTAAATGATCAAACGGTCGATTTACCCATCGACCTCTAAACCCAAGTCGAAAAGAGTCAAGCCACTCTCCCAAGGCATCTCACACTTACCACGAGAACATTCACCGAAGCTCATACCTGACTCCCGGTGACATCTCAAAGACCATACCACAAGAGAAACCACACATCCCTCAGGAAACACCGAAGGAGAAAACCCAACGAGCTCAACAACCTTTAAACATTTGTGCAGCGTAGACCGACGCTGTCTTAGTGCATCAAGGACGAAAACAAGATAGGGGACAAGTTTGTCACATAACAGAGTACACTAAGATGATTTTAAAATGGATTCCAGTTATTTATACCCAATAACCAGAAAGGAGAATAGTCAAACCATCCTTGGTCGACTCTAAAGAAGAAACACAGCTTCACCAGACGACACATCAAGATTCTAAACCGATCACAATGCCTCTTTCCCGCACAAGGCATTCCATGATTTTTTATGATTTACCACCGAAGTCCTCCATGACCAACTATGTTTCTTAAAAGGGGTTGCATACACTGCCAACTAGATCAAAGTCGTGATGCCCATCAAGAATTGACGCATAACAATACCTGCAATCCTCAAAGGAATTCAAACAAACACGACCATTCCCAAGTGGTCCTTTTTGTTGCGTTCCTTCTACCTGGAAGAACACACTTTACTCTTTTGGCACGTCGCTTTCCACCTTAGAAGGGTCGGTGTCATCGAAAGGAGAAAGACAAGATACTCATAAGAAGACTTGTTCATAACGATTAAACGGACGTGTGTCGCTCCCCCGAGCCACGATCACCGCGTCGAAAGGCACAAGAAAACCAAAGCAACAAGACCGATGTGTAAACCACCCAAGTCTTTCGAAAATCATCCCGAGCATTGGGACAACTTGATTCTCAAACGCTCAGGTCACTCTACCATGGAGATGACCCAAGACCGTACACTGAAGCACAAGAGATATAAGAAAACATCGTATTGACCCATACGACCATCCTCTTGGATGATGAGATGTCAAGTCATCCATTAATGCGCAAAAATAAAGGGTCAAATGACCAACAAGGCGACCGACCATGCCCGAGGAATGTCCAAACAACAGATACAGAGCAGTACCTGATGCTCAAACCATTAACAAGATCAAAAGAAGCATGAACACTCGTCTGAACAAGGGTGTCATTAGAACTGCAAGTCCTACAAGGGACAACGGTACCCGAATAGTACCAAACATCAGAAGGTTCACCAAAAAAGCCAAGAACATAAGCTCTAAGGGCGCTACCTATCACGGCCAGCCCCTAACGAAAAACAAGCATCGACCCAAGCACTTGGTCACGCCCAATAAAAGTCATCGAGATCAAAGCCTAACATTTAACATCATTTATAAAAGAAAAGAGCATGTGGAAAACGCGTAACGTACCATTCCAAGGAACTCACAAGAAAGACTTAACCTCCCCACACACAGGGTATCAACCTAGGACACCACTATAGGTTCCTTTTTCCATGCCCTTTATATTTATTAACATTTATCATTTAATCACTTTAAAAGATTAAATTCAACACCTCAAGTACCCCTTTTCCAAACAAAAAATCACTAGGCGCTTGTTCATTTTATCAAACATCTCAAAGAAAAGTAGACAAGTTTCAACAAACTCCCTTTTAACAACGAAACATTTATCAGACATCCCATCTCTTTCCAAGAAATCTATCATGATAAATTATTTTAAACAAAATAGGAAACCTGCAAGGGTCCCAACAAGACATCTCACAACAGATCAAATCCAAACATCTTTTACACAAATAAGCATTTCAAAGGGCATGTTTCCATCACATTCATTATGGGTTGCCACTTCCCAACTCATGAAGCGCCCATACAATCCATGGGTTGAAAATTGGCTCCCAACAGACAAAACAAAATACATTCCAGAACTAAACCTGCTCAAACAATCATCCAATCATACGGGTGGCCACCTACCAATCTATAATGTGCCCATACACTTTATAGTTTGGCATTTGTCTCCCTTTAATCAAAACCAGTCCCATTTTTACAATTAAAACTTTAGCATCCTTTTTTCAGAAATCCGATTACACAGGTTACCCTTTCCTAGATATAAGGCGCCCATAGACCTTACAACTAAAAATTAGATCCTGTCGAAACCACAATCATTTAATTTAGCAAAAGCAACCAATTTCATTTTAACTGATCCTATCATGTTATCAAAGTAGTAACACAGAAACATGCCATATCACAGAAGCATAGAATAACTACCACAGTACCTATCACAACAGCAGGGATTAACTAATGCATCCTAGATGGCACGGAATAATGCATGGTATGCAATTTCTTACAAGGTTTCTATATGATGCATGAGATGGCATACCCTCGTCTCATCGGGTTACAAAGGAAATAGAACCCACAATTGCATCAACAGTATCAGCATAAATCAGGTGTGTCACCCAACGGTGAAATCAAATCAACTATAGTGATCAAAATCATTTAAACGACATTTCCATTCGAGGCAACTTGGCTTTTCCCTGTGCACAGGGTGGCCAATCCAGGACACAGCTCATTACCGAATTCCAATTCCTTCCTATCCCTGTCTAATTTCGTGAAACAGTAAAACAAATCAGAAGAGAAAACTCCTCTAATAACACTTTGTAACATCCCGACCCAGCACACCATCAAACTGGTGGTCGGACCAGTCACCACATGGCCTCAAGAACATCTCCCCGTACGCCAGAGGATACCGAATAGTAGCTAGGGTCTTGAGAGGTGATATTGGGGAGACTATACCCTTTTATTCGAGTTACACAGTGGCATCTCAGAGTAAATAACATTCAATAGCGGAAGCTGTAATAGTTAAACAATGAAAAGACAATAGCGGAAGATAAATAGTGATCACTTTTATTAAAGGTGGCCAAAGCTAGTTATAGTACACATATGTACAAATGATGACAAATTTATGAAAGCAGTAAATATTACAGCATGCTTTCAATACAATAAAAATGAAAAGAAGAAAATAAAACAAGCCCCGACGGGTGATCTCTTGAGAATCCCAAGCTCTCGCTTGGTCCTTTGCTCCTAACTCCCCAGGTACAAACAGCACAGCGGACAACCTAGGTCCTGCAAGCAAGAAGGTCTACTCAGGTACCCCAGTGCAATGGCAGCCCGAGTAGGGTGTGAGATATAAATCTCAGTAGGCCGGAACCACCGGTGTCTAACCCAATCCAGATAGTGTAATATTAATTAATGCAGTAAGCTGGTATAGCATGATTCAATAAACAGAACAAATAAGAATAACAACACACATCCCGACTTCCCAGCGGAAACCTGACGGCTATACCGGCTTCGAATCATTGCCGGTAAAGTAACCCGATCATGTCACCATATATATATATATATATATATATATATATAATATTGGGTAGGACCGGGATGGAACTCACGGACGTCCTTAACCTAGGAGCAGGAGTGTCGATCCTACTCCTGGCCCAACCTTAGTGAATCTCTCACGGTCTATCCCCAGCCCAAAGGATTATAAATGATTCAAGGGAGCTCTAACAGTCTACCCTTAGCGCGAAGCCATAATGTATGGGAGCTCTCATTGTCTACACCTAGCCCGAAGCGTTATCATTCAATAATATAGGTTATAAGGAATATATAATACATTGGGTAGGACCAGGACAGAACTCACGAACGTCCTTAACCCAGGGGCAGCACTCTCGATCCTACCCCTGGCGCAACCTTGGGGAAGCACTCACGGTCTATCCCCATCCTGAAGTCTTAAGAATGATTCAAGGGAGCTCTCACAGTCTACCCTTAGTGCGAAGCTGTAACATAGGGGAGCTCTCACAGTCTACCCCTGGCCCGAAGGTTTATCATTCAATAATATAGGTTATATGGAATATATAATATGTTGGGTAGGACTAGGATGGAACTCACAGACATCATTTACCTAGGGGCATCGCTCTCAATCCTACCCCTGGCCCAGCCTTGGGGAAGCTCTCATGGTCTATCACCGGCCTGAAGGCTTAAAAATGATTCAAGGGAGCTCTCACAGTCTACCCTTAGCGTGAAGTCGTAACATAGGGGAGCTCTCACGGTCTACCCCTGGCCCGAAGCTTTATCATTCAATAATATAGGTTATAAGGAATACAATTCTTATAACATTCATATTAATAAAACATGGCATTTCCATCTCACAACATCACATAATCAAATATGGTACTCATTCAAAATCATAAGAATAAACAATAGGGTCGTGCTCTAACCCTATCTAGTGTTCTATTTAGTTAAACCATCAATCATTCTTATCAAACAACACATAAGGAATTACCTCTTATGCGCTCCAATTAACCAAATCAAATTCACATCCCAAACCATTAACTATATCATTTAGAACACTTTCCCTATTCAAGTTCATTTCATCCCATTTGCCTAAACATGGAAAATTGGGCCAGGGTTCCCCATGAGGGTCATTCCATTTAAAGGTTACCATCTTACTCAATTTTCCTAACATGGAAAATTGACCTCAACGCAATCATCACCGCTATTTCATCCTACTTGTCTCAACAAAATCAGTTCACATATAAAGCATCAAAGAGGCATTATAACAATCCAGCAGGCAAGTATAAAAAGTATATCACTACTTTTTATCTTGAAGACAGTGCACCTCTGATCGAGGGATTTTATTATTAAATAATTAGTTTTGTGACCAAGCAACCATTTTAATCTTGTCCCTGAAATTCACACTCTTTGCACAACAGCATTTTATTGGAACTAAACGTGCATAATTAAAGCAGCCCAATATTAAATTCTTTAAAATCATCACTTTAATTTTTAAAAGGGCAAGGAGAGGGTCCCTACCTCAAGGTGGATCCATTCATCCACTCCAGCTCTTGGCGCTTTCTAACTAAAGATTCCTCTACTGCTCCCCCACGAGACATATGTGATTTCACATACATATAAGGACACCTAGACTCTATGCACAGGTCCCGCATGGCCAGGAGCGTGCGCAAGAGTATCCTTACGCACATTCTTATACACAGAAGTCTATCTTCACTCAACTATGTAGGCACTTTTATATATTCAATGGATACAACTAGCCTCGTATGTGTATATTTGCTGCCATGCACAAATATACGCATGCCGAGGGAACCCACATGCATATAAACACGTACCTATGCCTGCGCATGCGAGTCGCCTGGACTTTGGAGACCCAAAACCATGCCAAAACATCCAACGCACTACAAGATTAATCCAATGAACCTCGAAACGTGGAGAATTGCTTTTCCTTCAGCGGTAGCCAGTAGGATACACCCAAACACAACCTGAGAAGCCTTCTGCATAAACCTAGAATAAGTGGAAGCAATAACGAAACCGAAATCAAACCAACCCTAAACCTAGAGGTTTTTCCGAATGGGATTAGGGACAAGGAAGGACCAAAAATCAGCCAAGTATAAGAGGAGAGGATAAGAGAAGGCTTACCATGGAGGTTCAGAAGAAGAATCGCCAAGAAAATCGTCCAGAGGAGCTAAATCTGGATGAGGCCATGGAGGGGGGCTCGCGCGCAGCTCACGAGAGAGGAGGGGGCTGCGTGTGGGTTGAGTGAGGGTGAGGGAGAGATAGAATAGGGTTTTTATTTATTTATTTTTATTTTTATTTTTATTTTAATTAAAAACCTAAAATATACCTGAGCGTATAGTTTGACCTGCACGGTTTTCCAAACCGTGCGCAAACCGTGCAGAGTCTTCTGCCTCCAAGAGATCTCTCACACGGGCTAAGCGCACGGTTTGGGGAAACCGTGCGTAGCCTATGTGCATGCCACTTTCCACCAAATTTGGGCCGCACGGTTTAGTCCACATTGTTTGGTCAGCCCGTGCACCAAACGGGCGCCCTCTGCAGCCCTTTAAAGAACAGGGGTTCATCGCTTCTAAAACCCCTCAGGCCACCCAGGAAACTTAACGGGCATTTTCCCAAGACCAAAAACATTAAAAAAGAACGGATCAAACCTTCAGAACCTCATTCTGAATCCCATTTCTAAAAAAAACCTGTTCAACAATTGAAAAAGTTCAATTTCCCCCCACTCGTTAACCGGGTTCAAAACGCAGTTCATTACAAAAGTAGTGACATATCAGTTGTATCATCTCTAAAAATAAATGATACTGATAAAAAATGTAGTCAACAATTTATCATGTTGAATTATTTTGTCTCTCATTTTTATATAAAGTGGTTGTGATGGAAAGAATATGAATAATTTCAAATATATATGGATTGATGTGTTTTCAAAGGGGGAGATTCACATTCGAAGAAGAATATGTTTTTTTAATCATCTGGTGAAGAGAAATTTCATAAAGAAATAATATCAAGAAATTGTAGTGAATAATCATATTGGTGTTTTTTGAAGAAGATGAAAGATGTCAATTACATCATGATAAAAAAAATACATAGCATCATAATTAATAAATTGGAATGAGAAAATCATAAAAGGAATAAAAATAAGACTATTGGTTAAAAAGAAAATCTAAAGAGAGGTGAAGTCAAGAGAATATTTTAAAAGGATCAAGAATATATGACGAATTCAAAAATGAACCCAAAATATATGTAAACATTCAAATGTGAGAAATTTGGTTGAGTGGAAAAATTTTCAGGAATCCCTCACAAACCACTTTTAAGTCACCTATAACGTTTTCATTTTTATTACTGATGTACTATTTTTAGAGGAAAAGAGAGAATCTCTTTATTTTTGGGAAACAAGAAGATTATATATTGAGCTCTGTGGAAGATGTTTCATTGGAAAAAAGTAATAGGAAAAGATACAATATGGAATCATATTTAGTTGATCATCATATTCAGTGGATAATTTTATTCATAATATTATCATATTCTTCCTATCTTCATATTTGGTTGGTTATTATATCGAGCTGGATAATCAGAATGGGGTTTTCATATTGGTATTTTTGGGTAGATGAAAAATCATTTAGAATTGTCTCAATTTTATTATGATAGAGATATATTTTCATATTAAGAAATAAAATTTAGAGAATCATATTGAGAATCATATTGGGAAATCAGAATGAGTTTTATATGAAATTCCTCGATGTTCATACAAACTTTTGGTTAAGAAAGTGAAGAATTTATTTAAAAAGAATAAAATTATGGAAGTTTATAAAAATCACTGGTAACATGTTTTTTTACAAAAAACATTATTACATAATTTTTTTATTGAGATAGCACACACACTGTATAATTGTTTATGTAGTTTTACATGACTGTAATTGAATATTGTACTTATTATATTCCATGCAAAAGTAATTTTTGATAAAGTATTCTGTGGTATTGGATCTTTTCTAAAACATACCAAGAACATATATATTCTTATTGAATAGTGAACCTTTTAAATACTTGTGTTCTTATTTATGTGTTTTTTATTTGTTTTCATCATGGAAAGAAATATTTAATCGGAGGTGAAGTTTTTTCATAAGAAATAAAATTAAAATAAAAGGTATCCCTGATTCAATCCACCCCCCCCCCCCCCCTCTCAGTGGTACAACTATCGTAAATGGGATGTTTTAGTAGTTGGAGTTTTAATAAATGTAATAAATAAGATTCATTCTATAAAAAAAATATAGAATAATATAGTCATATATCCTAATTGATTTCCCATTTGGACGACCACATATATAAATAATAAAAGATATAAAAACAATGTGGCCCAATTACCATCTATAATCCTAATCATATAATATAAATCTAATTCTCTTCAATATTCTCTAGTTTAAAATGTTATGTTGTCCCTTCTTCCATACTAATATATATGAATAATGATTTCTACTTACATACAAAAGATATAGGTCCACTAGAGCACAGAATGAGTAAAAATATGATAGTCCCCACCATTGGTGTCCTTAAGATACTATGTAAAAAATATGAATACACATATTATATTATCATATTAAATAAAAAACCCCTTGGAAGTGTAATAAAAATAAAAATAATTGATCATCATGTTCTATGTTTACACATATAACCAACCAAACCTACATTGGTAGTTGTCGTAGTGTCTCTGAGCATAACACATAAACCACCCAGGGGGAGGAATTCCCTTCCTAATAACCTCTTTAGAATATTACACAGGGAAAAATATCATCCCTAGAACCAGCACATAAATATTATAAATGATTCATCATATAAATGTGTATCTCTGATATTGACACATCAGCCACCCCGAGGAAACCATATCCATCCAAAATACCTCTATAGAACATCACCGATGGACACCAAGTCCTTCCCAAAAACATGTACCGAAATAGCATACATTTTTTGTCCAGTGCCAATATGTCTATAAGGATAAGTAATACCATGAGGGGGGACATGTCGATCCCTATAACCATACAATTTACACCCATGTAGTACCATGTATTAATGATGAACTACATATCACATATACCCAGAAGAAAACACTCCCTGAAACATCATGTCACGTATACCTTAGAGAATAATCTATATCCCTCTCTCTTGGACCACAACTATATATATACTAATCTTATATTTCTCCCATAACACGTGTCAATCTAGCAATACACCATGTCCTTTTTTCAATACGTGTCTGTCCTCCGTGAAACCACGTACCTCCCCCAATCCCGTTATCCTCCATTATCTCCCTCCGAATCCATCTCCCACTAGGGTCTCACCTCATCGAAACCTACAATATCCACAAACCCCCTCCGCGGTAGTTTTCATTCTCTAGGTTATGGTGGACTCCGTCATCCTTCTTCTCTGAGGTTCTCCTTATTCGAGCTTCAGCTCACCTTTCTGTGGTATTCCATTTAACTCATACTCCATGCTCGTGGACTGCATTTCTTCAACATCTGTTCCTAAATCTTCGTAACGGTGTTTCCCTCACTTTTTCCTCCCGCTCGTGAATCATCTCCAGTTGCTCTAGGGTTTTTCGCAGCCACCACTCTACTCCTTTCTTCTACCCACTCGTGTTTCCTCTCTAATCTATCTATGGTTCCCGCTGACCCCAATCGACGTGACTCCTCACGTAAAACCCTTTCTCTCCCACCCTCCCTATTCCACACATGTTTTCCCTATGTTTCTCCCCCATCTCGCTCTTCAGTTGTTGTGGCACTTCACCTACTGTCGAGCTTCATTTCCCTCCATTGTGATTAGGTTTCTGGTCATTTTTCATACCCTCTTCCACCTAGGCATACTCTACCATCACCTGTTCTTCCTTGTCTACCCACAGCCTCTACCAATCCCTCTACCTTCCCTTTCGACGTCCCTCTCCCTTCCCTATTAAGTTAACCCCATCCTATCCCATCCCTCTTACAAACACCTTTACCATAAGCAGCATGATATTTAGAAATACAACTGATGTACATCTGTGCAATAGGTATGGCCTCCTCATTTTGATGAAATTTATCACACTTCTACTTCTTTTCGTTCCCATATGCTTGTGAGATAGCTTTATCAGAGACATTCTTTAATCATTCAACACATTCTAAAACAGTTTTCATTCGTTTTCCATCTGATAACCAGTTAATTTTTTCCCATTTGATATTTATTAACCCTATTCCATTTACAACATCTATTTCAAAATTTTAGACAATATTTATTCACATATCTCTCTAATAATCCAGATTCCACAACAGGTATGTTCTCGTATCAATGCACCGAGTTTTGTTATGAAAAAGTGATTCATGGATTATTTGTGAAGGTACTATTCAACATTGGTTTTTATGTTTCTCATAGTATGGTTGAGATTCAGTGGTGGTATGATTTTCTAGTTCCTTAAAATAAACTGCTCATGCTGATGTTCTTATTTATACATGTTTTCATGGCTTTAACTTTTTTGTTTTTTTATCATTATTTCATGAACTTTTAACTGGTTCTTATTTCATTTCATACACATCAGTTGTCCTATTATGTTAGTTATCAATAATTGTTTCATACTGCCTTGGATCTATACTAGAATCAATGCTTTAGAATATTAATTTAATAAGATCATGCCTTTTGTTTATAGTATTGCATTCAACCCCTTCCACTGCAACCAATGATTTTATCATAAATGTTGACATGTTTTCTATGTGTTTCCCTACAAATTTTGTTATGTTTAATATGGATAGTCTGAGAAGGTGTTCTTCGACAGTGGTTTTTTTTGCCTCACATGGTATGGGTGACATTCATGGGTAGTATGATGTTTTTTTCCTCACATTACACTACTCATGGTGATGTTTATATGTGTGCTGGTTTTCATGGATTAAAGTGTTGTGTTTTTTTATCATTGATTCGTGAACTTTTAACTAGTCCTCAATCCATTTCAGACACACCAGTTAACCTATGATGTTAGTTATCAGTAATTTTTTCATACTACCTTGTATCTATACTAACATCAATGCTTTAGGTAATGAATATAATAATATCACACTACTATTTTATAGTATTACTGTGAACCCCTTCACTAAAACCAACAATTTTCTCATATAAGCTAACATGTTGTCTATGTGTTCCCCTTCAATTTTATCATGTATAACATGGATAGTCTGTGAAGGTGTTCTTTGACAGTGGTTTTTATGCTTCTCATGGTATGACTAAGATTCAAAGGCAGTATGATGTTTTTGTTCCTTACATTACACTGCTCATGCTAATGTTTTCATTTGTGCATGATGTCATGGATTAAACTTTTGTGTTTTGTTATCATTATTTCATGCACTTTTAACTGGTCTTTAGTTCATTTCAAATACACCAGTTTTCATATGATGGTTGTTATCAATAATTGTTTCATACTTCCTTGGATCTATACTAACATCAAATCATTTGGAGATGAATATATTAAATCACACCTATGTTTTATTGTATTGTAGTCAAACCCCTCCACTACACCCAAAATAGATTATCTTGTACTGACATTTTCCTATTTTATGTTTTGTAAACTATCCATTCAGGTTTTATACTTCAAGTTTCTATCTGCACTGGTCCAAAACATTTACAGAATGAACAGATTTTCCCCATTATGTATATTTCCTAGTAATGGTTTGCAATTTTATGTATCACTTATTAAATTTATATAATCATTTGAATGTTTCCTTTGATGTTTTATTTTCCTTTTTCATATTATATCTATTTCAATCCATTAATATTGAATTGTGTGATCTCTTTCCTATTTTATTCTATGAAAGATGGTTTTTACGCAAGCAGTAGGTCATGTATGTATTTAATGAAGTGTTTGGATACCAGAAGAGAAATATAATTCACCAAATATGTTTTCATGGAATTAAAGGTGTCTGAAACGTACATGAATGTCTACACCTACTGCAATATGATGGAATTTTATTGTAAGTGGAAATTAGGGCAGTGTGAAATTGATCATGCACTAGCTTCTGAAATTTTAAAATAATTGGAATGAACTGTAAGGAAACCAAATACAGTAATATAGGATATATATATATATATATGTCTATGGGCTTTACAATGTTATAAATACTGATCTTACATTGAGTCTTATTATGTATGTGAGGTCAAGAGGCCTTCCTGGACTAACTAGGTGATAGGATTGTCCCTTTTTTAACTTGAGGTTTCATCGATAACACTTCGCAAGGCTTATTTTGGTTGATAATTTTATAGTTTGAATTATTGTTCAAGATTTAAGAGGTCTGGATATGAGAGTGAGCATTGTATAGGACTATTCAGGGCATGTTTCATTTATTTTAGAACAAATCTTAAGAGCTTTTCTCCTTTCTGAATCTGCTATTGTAAATACAGGGAATATTTTTTACACCATTGATTGACTGTCACATATGTTCTGTTGTATTTTTCTGTTGAACATGGCATATGTTCAACCTATTGATGAATATTGGTTGAGAGAGTAATTATGTTTTTCATATTTTGTATAAATTTACTTTGTTATACTATTATTTATTTTTTTAATTTATGTATGTCTTGAAAGAATTTAGAGAGGAATGTGAAATGGTTGAGTCCCCTGATCAAAACCCTTTCACTCACTCCCTCCTTTTCTTAAATTGTAATTTTGATTTTAGTAAATAGAAATATTTAATTCTTTTCACTGATAGAAGTATATTTTAAACTACCACATTCTTATCATGCATATGACCATGTCCACACTCTAGAAAAATTGACTACTGTAATGATTTTGTTAATGTTTCATGTTTGTTTATTAATGCTTTTTGTTGTACATGTTTTTCATATGCATCTTTAAAGCACAATTATCCTTTTTTCATTCATGTTTATGATTAATATTCTAGGCTATGTACCTTGGAGGGGATTAAATGATTCTGTGGATGGATTCTGGAACTATTTTAGCCTGGTAAGATATTTTTGGGTGCATTTTCTACTAATTTGTTTTGTTGAAGTTATATTATTTTCTTCTGTATACCCTACTAGAATATATGTTGTCCATTAAATTTAATGGAATTGTTTCTGTATTACTTATATTTGTTCGTAATTTCTTTATATTTCTAATCAGGTTTGAAAGCATCCATTTTTTTATGAATCCTAAAGAAATATTTAACATATTTATCACTTATGATAATTGTTTTTAAAAATATAATTGACATCAATTATATATACTAAATATGGGTTGCTTATTCCTACGTGTCACCTATCCATGCTTCCACTTCACCCTAAATTATTCATTACTACCTCCAAAATAAATTATGTTTCTTTACAATAAATAAGAAAGTCCATAACTGTTTGGTTTTACATAGTAATTATGATAGGGACCAAGATGACTTAATGCATTTGAATATTTTTTATGTTAAAACTGTGTTCAACTTTAGTCATTAAAAACATTGGAAGAGTATTATCACCCTTTTAGTACTATACACTTTAATTTCTTTAAGCCCTTTAATTTTCTTCAAAGGCCAAGTGATTAAATACTATAAACTGGAGATAAATAGTCCATTAAAACAATATTTATCATATAAGATGAATTTGTGGCATTTAGTTCATGAAATCTATGGCTTTATTCAAGGAGGAGCTTCATTGATTTTTTCTTATCACAATACAGCAGTCATAATAATGCTCCTACCCATGCTTCACTAGGCTGCTAAAAAACATGTACACCACTGAGGCAGGTTACATCATGTCCAACCACTCCACACAAGTGTCTACACTGGTCTCGAACAGGTTCAGACCATACTCTCGGTCGTCCTCCACCCTCACACTTATGTTGACTCTTATCATGAAGGTATATCTTAACTATTTCATTTTCCCACATCCATGGATGTGGGTATATCTGTTTATGTTGAAGCAGATTTCAGTTGCAGGTACTACTCCAGTTACTTTCAACCGTAAGGTTCAACATAAAATATTCCACTGTATTTGTAGATATTGTGAAGGAATCAACACTTGAATCATTGGAACCATAAGTACAATCCATTCCAGCACATAATTTATTTAGTTTGTGTTCAATATTATTGTTTCTCCATTAATATTTAGTTATTTATGTTTCCATTGTGTTTTTCATGAAATCATATCTGATGTTAGTTATTCAAGTGTTTTGAAATAACTTTTAACCTTTTTTGTTATTTATGTTTTTTTACTCATCATTCATTTTATCCCATTGTTTCATACAACTAGACCTCTTTATTCTCAAATATTTGATTAAAAATTCATGAGATAATACATTAATATCACAAAGACATTCAAATCATGAATTATTTGGAGATAATGTCTCTGAATGTTTACTAACCCTGGTAATGTCTTTTATTCTTGCAATTTTTTTAAAATTATCATTTTATAACAAACAATTTACAGTATTTTCATGTACTTTTGAATCATTGGTGAACGCCTCATAATCAGTATAATTGATTAGAATCTGTGTGAATGGTAAGATTACAAGTTTATCTACTCAAACACACAACATTTCTTTCAATTTTGTGACAAGATCCTCCCATTGTGCTTCGGGAGTATACTTGTACAAAGTCCTAGTATGTTTACATGATATATGACCATAAGTTATTTACATTTTTAGGTTTTAATTCCAGTGAAATATTCAACTGGTCTAACATTAACAATGCTTTGACAGATGTTTGTTTCCATTAAGAGATTAGTTGACCAAGCTTTACACTTTATTGCGTGTTTTTGTTATGTATAGTTTCCTTTTCAATGATTCAATGGAAATATGATTAAAATAACACTTTGGATATCTCTCTGATAGTGATTAATATGAAGAATAAGAGCATGGAGTATCTCATACCCCCAGTTTTGCAGGTTACCTTATGTTTTGATCAATTCACTATTTTTTTTATTTACATTTCCATCCGAATTATGTCAATCTTGTGACACCATTGATTTTTCTCAATTTTTCACTATATCATTACCTCTTATATGTGTATGGATTTTTTCTCAAGGTTTCACAAGAAGGATGTGTCAATCGTATACATTCATGACTCAATATCCCCCATATATGCTCCTCTTGGGATGATACTTTTAGTAACCGTTCAATAAATCTATGCATCTAAAAATCCTTCCAGGGTATACTCTTTCTCAGTGTAGACAAAACTTTTGCGATGCGACTTCTTCTTGATAAGGGTTCTCTTTACGCATGATCTTGTACAGTATTCAAGATCCATGGAGTACTCCATGTGATGAAAATATTATATAAAAACATGATGCAACATTAACTTACGTAGATAAATGGATTGAAGCGACCTCTGGTTTAACTCATCTTCATGTGTGTTCTTGATCAATCTCATATATGGCATGTTTTAGTGAACTAGTTCCTTCCTATAGCCTCCAACTTATATGAACAAGAGTATGGTGTAAAATTCAGTAATATTGCATATTGTCTTCTCCTAAGATTTTAGTGTACTGTAATCATATCACCCAATATTATTGTTAATATTCTTATGATGATAAATCCATGAAATGAATTACTTATGAAATGTGATATACTATTGCATTGTAATATATTTTTTATGAGATGATAAAATAGTATAGAAAATATAATCTGTAAGAAGATTGAAATTCAATATTGATGTAGTGACTTCTAGAAATACTTATCACTTCCATAAATATTAAATTTGAGATCCAAGATTGATAATCATATTAAATAAATCTATAGTGAGAGATAATATGCATGATATATTAAAATAATCTCAATAATATAATATTGAAGTATCCTGAAATATGAGTGTAGTGGTTCCTTCATCATCATGAGTCTTTATAGTTCATATAACGTGGAGTAAAATAGTTTTTTATGGTTGGTTTGGAATGTGTGGTTTCAAATCAGTAGTTCATTAAGAAATAAGATGAAGTTTATGTTGCAGCGAGCCCCAGCGGAACTTCCCAGGTTCTGAATTCTGGGTTTCTAATGTGCAGTTCATTAAGAAGATGAAGTTGATGTTACAGCGAGCCCAAATGGAACTGCCCATGCTTTGGTAAATGATGACCCAATCCGGACTGCATACTTTTTATAATTTTTAATCTTTGGAAGATAATATCAGATCTCTATATTTTTTTTCTTTACACAAAGAAGAAGTTCCTTGAGAATATGGTTATTGTCAAAATGAATTGATGAATTTAATGCTTCTATTATGGTAAATATCAAATATTGAATACTCACATTCATTGATTATAGAATCATGATGGTATGTATTTTCATTATTTCATTTAATTTTTCATATAGCTTCATTTCACATCTCAAATCTCACTTATGGATTTTGATTTTATAGATAGTGGATACACCACTTGAATTCAAATGAATTGCTAGAAAACCACCAGATTTTCACGGTACTGTCTATACATATTTCATAAATCACATGACATACCTTATATACATTGAACTCTGACCATTTGGTGACGTATTGATATTTCACAACCCATTATAGATCATTTACTATACTGGTACTCTTTGTGTCATATCTCCATGAATATTTCATTTTTATCATTTGATGTACCATTCATTATGAAGAAAAAGATTAGTATTTCCCAAATCCCCTGTTTATCGTGATATTTACCTTAGGAACATGATAGGATATTAGCCCCAAAACATATATTTTCTGTTCATTCATTCTAAATGTGATTTTGTTTGGGGAATAGCTAAATATGGAATCATGTGATGAAACAACTATATATCTATATATATACTAATGTTGGCCCAAAGATGGTGTTCATTTACTCCTACCAAAATTCTTTTATTATTTTAACTGTTTTGTTTTAGTTTATTTCAGGTTTTATGTATGTATATATAAGGGAGAAGATGATAAGTCAATTCTAGGGTTTTGTTGGCCTAAACCATCAGGTTCCCCTTAGGATCGTACTAGGGGCCCACTAGGTCGTGCTAGAAAGCAGGTGCTTTTGTTCTCCACACCAGCAACCTGGTAACATCTCATTGTAGGTTAATATATAGTTACTTATACTCACATGAATTTGAGATAAATGTTTTGGTTTTTTTCTTGATTTAAATGCAATTTTAAGCGGTTATTCTACATGTTTATCACAGGAAGGCTATTAGTGGGCAGCTACATACCCCACTGGATTTGGTTGTTACAGATTTATGATAATTTTATGTTAAACTCTTTTACTATAATATATTGTTTCCCTTAATTGTTTTTGATATATTGAAACATCCAAGGTGCTTTGAAGTTTCTCTATAATGGTGATCTCACACAAGATCACAAGTTTGATAAATCTAGTTCTCAACATTTTAGGTTCAATTTTCCTCTTCCCTCTTTCTTCTTTTTCAGCAATTTGAATTTTTAAACATCAGAAATTCTTCGATGATTGTTGAATGACTTTAACTGGCCCAATTTCCACGAAGTAACTGTAGTTCTTCTTTTACAATTTGCATAACTCAGATTATGCTGCCTACCGTGTTTTGATGAGATGTAATATTGGGGTGATATTTACCGATTTGGAAAGCTTATAAGCTTATTAAAAAACTCATAACTGCATAAAGGTATAGCAAGATCATTTTTTACTCAAATTTCAGTGCAAAGCTATTGTACTTTTGCTGCTATAGAATTATCTTTCAGTTATTTTATTGTTTTAACAGTTTCAATTGGGTTTATTTCGGTGTTTCATCCTTTAGGTTGGGATCAATCCTTTGAATGCATTGTGTTATAATGATGTTCAATGTGATGTCAGGCCATTCACCTCTATTTACTTCAGCATCACACATCATACTTATCCAACCATTTTATTTCATTTTTTTAGTTACATGAAAATCATTACAGATTTAAATTATTATAAAAATCACAATTTAGTTACTCCATTTGAGTCATTTTTTCATTTACGTAATTGATTTCACCATCATGAATTTCTAATTAAATTTATATTCCTTATTAATTCAACTAAATATTTTCTATTATTTTTATGATTTTTCAGAAATTTCTCTACTATTTATTGAACAATTATGTACCACTCGTTTATTTTTTAAATATATATAATATTAATATGAAATATTAAGTAAAAAAATGGTATTCTATTAATGGAAGTAAGAATTGTTTTATTGCGCCGTGCGAATGCACTGGCAGGGTACTATTATATAATAGAGTTGGGAAAAACCCCGCATTGGAACCCCATATAACATTCACCTTAGTGTACACATCCTTTCTAAAACATGATCATTCCACACAATGTGACCCACTTCTAACCTATATTCCATATAAGCATACACCCACAGGGCCTCATCCCATAAAAAAATGTCATAAAAATCCCCCATTACCGTGGAAACATATCAACCTTAGGACCTATAACCCCATTCACATATGAAAAACATGCACACACATATATATAAATACATCACTAATACCTAGGGTCACAACTACTTTGGAGCCCCGTATTATTCCACATGAGTTTTCCACCCACCTAAACCCATCTTGCATCTATTAGGTAGGCATGTCAAGTTAATAACACTTCTCCATCAACACATCGATGATAGAATATATATGTTGATCCTTGACTCATATGGCGACACCTGGGATTGATGATTCCAACATCCCTATAATATACCTCTCTAGGATATACTTGATGCACGGGAACCCATTGAGGTTACCACGGTCAAATCCTTGTCCAAACACACTATATAGGCACCACTATCTCATTCCCACCTCTTGATACAATTCCATCACTCTAAGGGAATAAAATACCTCAACATAATCATTCTCAAATCATGGACTAAATGGTCTCATTGGAATTACAATACAACATTACACTAGAGAGATGAAATAATTACCATATATACTTACATGTAATCTATGAAGGTCCTCATGCTCCCAACATATCATTTATTCTATGATGGTAATACCTACCCAGAAAATCATACACTAATGGGGGATATAAAATCACCCCTATCTCTATTTAACTATACTAATGAATTTAAGGATTCTTGATGTTCTTATATGGATAACACCTAGGTTGACCATTTCCCCATCTATCACCCACCCTAATTCAATGGGAACTATGTGAACCTATACCACATTCATCTTGATTTATTATTAAATCATTATCACCCCTCTATTATCTGTGTCTCCCATCGCACATATTTTTAATCATTATCAATTGAATCGACGGTCAAGGCATTAATCCACTGTTCAAGGGTCTATATTGACTCTTGAAACTTCATTCATAAAAAGAGATTTTGACTAAATAATTCATTTTACATTTAAGTAAATACCTCATATGTTGTGAGAAAAAACATATCACATGCGAAAAAATACAAGTAATATACTTCATGGAAAATGTTATTGGACCACCTACCTCGTATTATGTTATTCCCATTATCCCTGATCACTCTTGCACGATTAATCTCTTAAAATCCTTACACTAAAACCCAAAATCTGAGGTTATGCTAAAATTTCAATTTAATTTAATAAAATAAATTTATAATTCGTTTCAAAATACAATAAAAATAAGTATAATTATATAAAAATTCATTTCGAGGTTTCTACATACATAAATATTGATCAATATAGAAGTTCCCACTCTTTAAATACACCTTTTTCTAATCCACATTATAAACCCAATTAAATAACCCCATCAATTTTCCATCTAATAAAATTAAAAAAACAATATGACATTTCATACAGTTTCATACATCTACAAAATGGTGAGAAATAGCATTCAATTATTATCTTGGTATATGCATTATCTATATCGACCAAAAGACCAAAAATATCAAATCATATCCACTATGATCCAATGGAAATTGTTACATAATCCATGACTGAAATCATAAATAATAATTGATGATCAGAGGGAAACATAATAGAAGGAACGATGGGGAATTTCATAACATGAATCACCTTTAAAATGAAACCAAACACTCCCCTAAACAAGGGTGATTTAGAGGAGGATATTAAGGGGGATGAATCTATTGAAATAGACCTCTCCCAACCATATCGTGACTAGAAACATTAATGGGTCTACTTTAATATTTATACTCAAGCCTAGTTAACAAATAGTGGTGGTTCCTAGTTACAGCAAGAGCATACGGGGTCGTGGGACTACCACCCTTAACATGAGGTCCTACATCCCTTCATTTCTCTATTTTGTCTTGACCCGTATTAGTCATGGTTAAATTACCCCATGTAGTGGGATCTACGTTTAGCAAACCACTATTGTGGTGAAACCCTTATGGGTCACTACATGACACCAGCTATAGCTGAAGTACACTTGAAGTCCCAACCCCCATTAAAATAGCTCATCCACCTAAATGTGTGACACCCCACACATCATTTTATGGTGTCAAAATTCAACCATAAAAACCATCATGGTGTGACTCAAGCCTCATGGAATAAATGGCCACCTAAAAAAATAAACAAAATTGGGTCGTTACCCTAAACATAGTCCAACATCTACCCGAGAACAAGAGCGGTCTATCGAGAATCACTCTTTATCCAAAAACATCACCATGAGATGTTCCAATACTTTTAATGTTGATCTAAATCCACATTCATTCATACTATATATCCCTAAGACTGAAATTTAAATTCCAACTAAATTTCACAACCCATAAAGATGTGAGTTCTTACAATGGATATATAAAATTATATTACATTAATCAAAACCATAATATGAATCATTTAAATAGATAAAAAACATTATTATTTCCCATTACTCATCCATAGGATGTATTCTCTAAACATCATTATTCCTTGGGCAGATGGGAATCAATATAAAGGGGTGAACTCAGAATCTAAGTAATGGATAACATATAAAAATGATAACATTACCCAAACGTGAAATGAAAAATATATTACGAATAAATAATGAAATGATTTCAAAATAAATTATATCTTGAGTAAAATAATTCAACAAATATAATAAAAATTTTAATAAAAAATTACATTGATTATAATAAATGAAAAATAGTTATGGAATTTATAATTTTGCACATCACAACTACACTGTCAAGGAATCGACCAAGAAATCATAAACAAATGGGTTGGCATGAGAAAAATATGCAATATAGACTATCTTAAGAGACCATCCAATGCATCAAGTGGATATAGTCTCAGTTCCACCAATAAAATAATAATTCTAATACATCCATCATATGAAGAGAATGTATAAACAATACATATCAAAAGTGTTCCCTTAATAACCTCCTACACATTCATGGATATGTAATCAATAGATATCTATATTTAAAAAATGGATCTATAAAATATAGAAATTCTCCATTCAATATATTACTATAGATATAATTATTTAAATTCATTGGGTACTTATATGGTTGTTTTGCTGAGTTTTCGTGAATGTGGAATGGTTTTTCTCAACAGGCTACTATTTTCACTTTTCCTAGAAACTCCCAATGGCTCCCCTGTCTATAGATGGGTACAAACATTACTTCCAAAGGATAGATATCATCTATGTTTTAGGCCCAATGAATCTTGGGTACACGCATTGTTCAAGAGGATGGGAGGTCGGTTTCTTCACACCCTTTGGGGGGGTTTATTTTCAACCCCATGACTCTCTTATATATTTAAGGTATGTTTGTGAATCTCTTCCTAATTTAGATACAATATTGGTTTCCCTGAAAAAACAATTTTTCAATTAATTCAATCATTATACAAGGAAGGGAGTCTCATTAATGGATCCATATCTATGTATCTGAGGTTCATCAACCATTTACCTAAGAGAGAATATATGCATTATGTGTTTTAATAATATGGCCATGTGATTTTGAATGTTTTGTTTTGTGGGGAGGTTTTTAATATTTAGAGGTGGGTATTGGGCCATTTTGAGGAATCCTATGTATCTAGGTTATTACAGTCATAAAAGCCCACATAGTTTGTTGATGCTCTTGGTACTTCCTGAAGGTACATGACCTTATATGAGGGGTATTCATTCATGATTCCTAACGAGGTGTTCATTCACAAATCCATAAGACTAAATTCTATATGATTAATGTGAGATACAAGTATAATAGATTTCCGGACTCATGTAATATATGTTTGATAATTGTGTACAGGGATAGTCCTTGGGGTGTTTGGTAGGAATCTTGGGACTTGAGAAGTCGTCCAACATATCCTAATTATGGAAGGAATCATATTCATTGTATATCCATTTATGTTGGGGCTTACACAATGAGGCTTCCCTTTTCTATTATGTGGGTTTATAGGTAGGATTATATGATCCTCGCAACTCCCTAATCCCACATGATCTATGACCATTTTTTAGAAACAATTGACAACAACTAATCAATTCCATCACATTGAACATGAGACTCGTATTTGGTCCCTCTCTGGGTGATTAATATGGAGCTTGAAACTTAGGGAGAGGTTTCCTACATTTAATTAATATATCATGAATTATAGTTGTTTAGGTCCCCTTTACATCGTTGCGTACACAATGAGTTTTCCCTAGATCATAGAGATTTAGGATTCTTAATGAGGTTTTTGTTTCATCCCCCTAAGGCTACATGAGTTATGATCGATGTGATAAAAAGGGTAGAAAATGATCTTCCTAACAACATATAGATATGGGACTTGTGTATTGGGACAATCTTAGAGGATTTCTGGTATGGAGCTCGATCCATGGGAAGGCATCCTACATATCCCAATTATGGAAGGAATTAGAGTACTTGTAGTCTTTATGATATTGGGGCATATATATTGATGATTCCTAATTGAATAAGTATTACATACTATGTATGGAAACATTTTTAGATCTCGAGATGCCCTAATGACATGTAATTCTTGTCTAGAGGACATCATGTGACCTAGTTGGCTTGTCCTGAGAGCTAGCGCCTGACCTGGCATGACACACATGAACGTGTCGTGAGGTCCAGTGTGGCACAATCCTAGGGGTGTTTCATATCATGGATTCCACCTCTAGGAATCATCATAAGACCTGGCCCACATGTCTGGAGGGAGTCGCGAGTCTCAGATGACTTTCCCAGAGGGTGTCGCGAGAGCTTGGTTATCATGTATAGGTTATTTTGAGATACTCGGCTGACATGAGTGAATGACACTATATGAGTAGGTGATGTTTTCGAGGGATGTATAAAGTTTGGGGTGATGGACCTAGAGGGTTTTCAAGAATAAAGTGGAACCTGCAGGGGAACGATATGATGTTCCCTGACATGTTTGGTGGACTTCATGTGTCCCGGATCAAAGGCACATTAGGAGATCTGGGATACATGTATTGGTGTTTTCCAGTGTCCTCGAATGACACATGTGAAGCGTATGAGGGGCTGTGGACATGTCTTTTTTTTAATCCTTCATCCTTTGATCATGGTTCCAACCCTTGTGATTCCCATAGTTTTTTAGTGTTTTTTTTTCAAGAGTCTCATGTGATATTGTAGACCTACAAGAATTTTTTTCACAAAACCTACTACGGATCTTTCGTATGATCTATAAATGGTCACACAACGTTCTTTAAGCATAGAGAATGACTATTTCAGCTGTCTGTCAGTGTATTACTTGATGGAAAGTTGTCCGGCCAGATGATCTTTCACTCTAAGAAGTCTATAAAAGCTGAGAGTCGAAATCTACGGAGTTTGGATGTCCTTCATGTACAACTGCTATCAAGAATCCAACATGAATTGAAGTGGTTCATTTTTCATGATGGGGTTGGGGATTTATAGGCCTCGCCACCGCGGATGCTCTCTAATTTGTGTGGCTTATTAGGAATGAGTCCAAGATGGATCTAGTAAAGCGGTCTAGTGCTACGTGGTTTCATGAGTCACTGTCATTGATTACTTCAGGAGTCTTTCCTGATTTTCAGTGATCACTTGTCTCTTCCTTTAATATATTATTTATTGTTATTGGGAATTTGTTTTATCATGCAGACGTGTTAAAGGAATTTCATGCTCCCTTGTGTAAATGGGCGAGGGAGTTCACCAGATCTATGAACCTATGAGAAGATACTCATGAGACCATGGGTGACTAGTCTGGCAGTCTTATGTGACATCACTGTAGGTGCGCTGGGCATAATGCTTGCCTTTCAGGGATAGCGAGTAACTCTCGCCTCCTCTGTTTCCATACCCTTTGATTGACGCAACCAAGATTGGGAATCATGAAGGATTGTATGTATGTTGTTGAGGGTATGTATTATATTTTTTGGTGATGCGTCACATGACCAATATGGGTCACATGGTGGTTCATGATCATTTCACATCCTAAATATGAGGATGACAGGTCGTAGGGCTTCTACGAGACAAGGCGGGCATGTTGTCGAGGGCTCATAGTGCCATACTGGTGGAAAGGGGAAAGATGTGTATCTTTCAGTGAACACAACCCCCTTTCCCCTCCAAACTTTTCACCTCCTTTATTTTATGTTACATTAGTCATAAATATTTAATGTTGGATTGAGTAATATCTCGGATTTGTACTCAATTTTTGGATTATGTCTCTCTTGAACAATATGGTTCATATGAGGAGTGTGCAAGCATGCAGTGGTCAGGTGTATCATATTATCCTCACATTACCAAATATTTTTCTATACACTTCTAAGGACTTCCATACGGTAGGGATAACAATCTAAAGGGCTTCCATAGGGTGACACAGTGTCTCACAAATCACTCGGGGTGCACATAACATGTCTTTCTTTGATGGTGAACCGATCTCGGCTCCTCCGCATTATCTCCTTCATTTTATTTGATGAAGGCGCAGAAGTCATGAGAGACTACTTATATATCAACAAAAGACTTTATTCTTCCCAATGCTGATTTATCATATGAGCATCATGCCCACTAAGAGTCTCTTCCATTATGATTCCATCCTTCTTCATTTTTGAAGGATTATTGGTGGTTTGTTAAGAACTTTCCAATGAAATACCATGAATCATGGGTGTGTTCATTTAGTTATCTAGGGGGAATTTGTCCGAGATTATAGGTTTTCTAAAGGGGGATCCATATGAGTTAATGCAGGTGATGCGCCATGCGTGGATAATTCTCATGACTAGGAAATTGTCAAACAATCATGAGTCTCTCGGAGGTTTCACAAGTCTTCGATCGTCCTCTTCTTCTTTGCATTCATGGGGAAAATAATACCCATGTTTAGGTATTTATTCCTTTCTTATTTTTTCAAGGCTTATTTTTTGGGTGTCAATAAATTCCCTCCTTTGGAGTGATGTCCGAGAGAACAAGGACTCAGTTTTGAGGAATACTAAGGACCAGTAGAGATTTTGTTGGTGTCGCTAACCAGTGATTTGGGAGACATTTGGTCTATCGGGTGACCAATGGTATTATTAAAAACACTTATATATTGGTAGGATTGGGGGTGGGGGAAAATTCATCCCACCATCCACTTGTCCCTATAGTGCTCCTACTATTTCTCCCATAGAGATAGCTTTCCACAAACCAAGATCGTGAACCTTGTCCGTAAGTCTGTGTCGTAGAAAATTTCCAATAAATCTCTTGTCCAAGACAACATAAAATGCCTCACTAATGTAATTTCCTAGGCCTCAGATGTGAAGGATTGGGTTTTCTAGAGGGTTTCAAAACATCTTTTGTCCTAGTCATTCGAGCATTGGTGATTCACATGACCATGTTCAAGTCACATGATCCCGAGTCTCCAGGGGGTTCATGTGATGCACATGATGCCTTTCAGTGGTTATGAACCCATGAGTCCTCCAAATATCATGAGATTTGTGAACCCTTTGTGTGGTTCACAGATCCCTTGATGAGTCATGTGATGCACATAACACCACCATAATTTTCATGGCCCTATTTTCTTTTGAATAGAATGTATATTTTCTTTTGCTGACATGTTTCACTTACTTACTTTCATATGGCTTCCAGTTCTTACCATAGTCCCCCAGATGCATCCAATAAAAGGTCCATTATTTCTAGGAATCACAATGAAGATCCTCAATTCCACTTATGTTAAAATAATGAGGTCTTACAGAGGTTCATTTCATCTAGCATTCAAAATTTTCACTTATCTAATCAACTTCCACTATACAAGTTGTTTTGTTGGATGATTCTTCAATGACTCCCCTAGATTTTGACATTCAATTTTTCTAAGATTATAGAACCATTTATTGCATTAGAATGATGATTATCGAGGATGGTCAACTGGTTACATCCCAATGTTGGGTCTTATCTTATCTCTTGGCTAGTTCACCCCTGAGTTCAGATGTTTATGAACATGCTCAAAAACATATCACCCAGAGCTAATCAATCATATTCTATTATTCTCTAGAGGCCTTTTTTGATGGGTGTTACTAGAAATTGGATCTCCATCATAGTTGAAATTAAATTATTGAATGGGAATGACCATTATGGGTAAGGCAGATCTATTTGGAAATTGCTGATGATCTATACAAGGTTCATTTTAATGAATCCATATAGATATCTCAAATCATCATTTACCACCAGTTGTACCTACTTCAGGAAATGATTAGCCACTAGTGTCCCGGTATCCACACGTTAAATAATATTTATGATGATGTTGGAATTAGTTAATGGGATAACCATAAGTTGGGTGGAATCCCTCTCCTTGTAGATTTGTATTATGAATATATTCCTGCTATAGATTTCTAGGAAAATCCTTAATAGACTCTCTTCCAAGAAAAGGATATTCCTTCCATTATGAATAAAAATCATGGGAGATATCTGACTGTTTGTTCTCTTATTTCCTTCACTGACTTGATCAATATTTTCTTGCGTGGAAGAGGGAAAATTCCCAATGTTATCCACCCCCATCGATGCATTTACCAACATGTATTCAATAATTTTGGATTGTATTGGGCCATCATAGAAGATTGGGGTTACACCTCATAGGGATATCAGGTGATCCTGGAGGTTTCTTCAGACCTCAGGCTGGGAAGATTTATTACTATGTTCCTAAATGGGTGCCTCTTCCTGGATGGGGATTCACACTCAAGAATTCGCGTTAGCACATTGGTAGTGGTGGCACATTTTGCAGAAGGGTGGCTCCTTAACTTGGCGGTATCAGTTCTTGAATTCATCTACTAGATGTTGGGTTATATACAACAAGGTAGCAATTACTACATGATTTGCATCCTCTCAATTGCAGCCTTGGTGAGTGATCTGATTATCTATGAGACATACATGTTGTATCAATTTTCCTGATTGTTTCGCTGCATTTAGAGAGTTTCCCCCATTCTATTTCCCAGTGTATGAGGGAATAATCATCCTCCCATTATCCATCAATTTTAGAGCATACTATACCATGAATATAACAATGTTGTGATCATATTTCTTCTAACTGATGCTCACTCTTTCCTCAATCAAGATTATACCTAGACTTGGGAGATAGCTTATCTGAATGGGTTGATATTCCAATTGTTCCACCATGTGGACATGCCCCTTGTGTAACTAATTCCTCTATCTATGAAACTAATCGGTTTTATTCCAGACTTAGGCGAGTTATTGAGGAAGGTATCCCACTTTGATGATGGTTAATCGGGTGGTATGTTAGATTCTATTGAGGATATTAGTCCTCTGATGTAGGCTACAGATGATACGCTTGTTGAGAGAGAGGTGTATGAGTCTTCTTCCCCTATTTAAATATAATTTATATGGCCGGTCATCCTTCTGCTATAACCTCTTCATTAGTTTTTGCGGCTCAATCATGTCATCTGTTAATCTGGGAGGGTTTCTATATATTTAATATTGAGACCCCTCTCAAGACATTTTTCCATCATGCGGAGTGGATTCTCCAGTTATTTCATGACATATGGGAGAATGATTTTGATGTGAAGACTCTCTATGAAATTAAACATTGGATTATCCTTACTCTAATTGAATTCATAGCATAGGAAAGAGGTTTCAATGACCCTGTGAATGAGGCCCCCTTCACAAAAAAATGAGGGAGCCAGTGGAGTCACTTGAGGAGGGTCGTTGGTTGTCATCTGAATTGTAAGACCAAATAGATGGATGGATGATATGTATATGGATGCGTGAAGAGATGATCACTCATATAAGTCCAACCATTCAACATCATTGAACTCATTGTCCACTTCTCAAAGGACGTTTGCAGAATTCACTTGTAGGGTCTATGTTCTCTACCCTAAGGTAGAGGAATAAGAAGTGGTGATGGAGAAACTCCAATTCTCAATTGACACCACCCAAAAGACACTTTCAAATCTATATGGAACTATAGAATTTATTTGTCTATGACTATATTTTATTATATTTCATCACATAATTTTTCACTACACTCAATGTTTGGTTTATGTTTCATAGGGACTCTAAAATGTTGAGATTCGATCCACTTTTTTCATTCTGTGAATGGATTAGTTTTTCTAAGATTATTATACAATTTTTTACCTTTTTTTATATCTGTATAGTTTGTCACTTTTCTATAGACACCAAGATTTTTAGTATATTGAATTATCATGGATTCTAGAAATAGGATGTTGAAATCATGAAATATTTCTATTGTGGAACACTCATGATATATCCCCCTATATGAGGTTCTATATCTGGAATATATTCTATCTACCATGAGATCATATGATGTGTTGAGGGATCATCTTTGAAAGAGTTATGTCTTATAAATTGAGTTCATTGAATATCCTCATAAATCATCTCAATAGTAGTAATGGCCATGTAAGGGGGCCTCATAAAAATTTTCATGCATTTCAGTTTAAGGCCTTTTTAGTTCAAACAATCAATTTCATTAGATTAAGGCCTTTTAGCTCAAACCATCTATTGATTTAGTTTATGTTATTTTATCTTGGACCATTAATTAGATTAGTTTATGGTCATTTGGCTGGGACCATCCATTTATTTAGTTTAATTTATTTTATCTCAGACCATATATCTCTTTAGTTTAGTGTCTTTTAACTCGGACCGTCTTTCGCTTTATATTAGTGTCTTTTAGCTCGGACCATCTATATATGATCATGGGGTATGGTTCAGAAATGCTAGTAAGGACCTAAAATGCTCTGAGGTGTTGTATCTTACCATGGTGTTTCTGAGGCTCCCAAGGGTTGGAATGTAATTTTTGAAGTGTGACATGATTGGTTGACAACTATAGGTGCATATACATGAGCCATGGGTATGTATTCATACTCAAAAATATTGTTCCCTTGAAGTTTTTTATCTTTTCTAAAGGGTATGAAAGATCTATAGTGGTAATATTGATGAGACTGGAATACTAGGGATACTAGGACAGCCTGAATAGTGGGAATATGGATGTTGTAAATCATAACATGGTATTTTGAGTCTATTAATATGTGATAGTGTGAACATGCTGAGTATGTTTCTTGATATTATGAAATACCAGGTTCTGTTGTGGTGTGGAAAAGGCTCACAAGGATAAAATATCCTTTATAAAAAAGAAAAGACTCATTTAGTTGGAGGGTCAACACACTTATGCATCAGTTTCATGGACTAGAAAAGATGATATACACTTATTTAATAGTTCTATGAAAGATTTGAGAAGACTCATGAATCTAGATGATGAAGTCGTCTATGTGAAGAAAGTTGTCTATGAAGGGTTTTGGAACCCAAGAATATCTAGCTCGTAAAATGAAGCTCGAACTCTATGCCATGTGGTCCTAAATAATGAGATGTGGGCCATAAATGTCTAGGAAATGAAGTTTCCCAATCCATATTTGAAAAAGGTTACAAAACATAGTGAAGTAACATCGAGGATATAGAATCTACTTGGATAGTTTGGTATAGGGACTACGAATAATGTTATGGAGAACTAGAACCTTGATAATAAAATGGGATATTCATACAGGGAGAAGTTTAGACACACTAGGGTGTTAAGTGTAGTCATGATGATGGTAGGGCCCACAATATTCAGAATGTCATTTTTTAGAGTGACACATTTGGTTAATGGCCATATGCGCTTATGCAGGAGCCATGGGCATGCATGTATTGTCAATAAAAGGGTCCTTGAAGCCAGATATCCTTCCAAAGGTCAATGGTGGGTTATGCTGATTTGAGGCACCCAAAATCACAATCTGTGGTTTATGGATGATGTAATATCAATAGAGGGTTCGAATTCCCTAATTTTTGTTTCACCTCATAACAAACATATTCATTCAATGAGAATATACGAAAAATATTTCCCTAAATATTTATTGGACTAGTATGTCCCGAAAGAAGAGCATGCATTTTACTAGGGTTTTGGACCCTATGATCTTTATTCCATTTATATTTCCACCCTAATATATTACTAAACTTTGGGGTTGAAGCGAAGAATCGACTTTTTATCAGGTATCCTTTTGCGGGTTTTCAGCCTATTGAGTTTTGTGCCTATTTGGTTTGTGGTTTAAGGTTTTGTGATTTGGAGAATTATGGGATAGATTTTATGTTTGTAGATGTTTTACCAAATAAAATATATTTTAGGGTCAATAATTTCACAGAACTAGTATGGAATATGTTTTACAAGAGCCTAATTAGGATACCTAGGGTCAAGAGCGCTCCACCATATTCCCAAGCATGGAATGAAAATGCCATAAAACATGAATTTATTTTCTCAGGTAATGAGTAATGATATGTGAAAGCCTTATAGGGATAGGTTCAGACACACTTGGGTGTTGACTGTAACGCCCCGACCCCAGTTACCCAGAGTCGGTGCATTATTACATAACATTGGCATGATCACAAGAAAGATCAAATCTCGAAAGACCGATTGGTTTAGTAGCCTTGGAAACACTAGATATATTCATAAGTTTTACATTACATCATAAAATGAAAAACTACTACAACAACATAATGTTTCCACAGTCCACACTATAATCCCCTCATAATATCCCTGCAGGTCATTCATAACTTACATCTTCACTTCCTGGGAAAAATAAAACATAGAAAAGGGGTGAGCTCAAATGCCCAGTAAGGATAACAATATAGCGGAAACTTTCATCAATAAGAATAAACATTTAAGGCAATGTATAACTAAAACAAAAGCCTTTGAAACATGAACTTTCAACATGGTATGGCATAAATAAAATGAAATAATTCCATTTACTTATTCACATGGATATTCTACTAATCGAATAATCACATGCAAAAAATCAATAACCACTTTCATAATGTTGGAATGCATAATGCCAGACTATCATAACCACATAGTCAAGGCCTCGTGCCAAGACTACAAATAAGATTTTGTCAAGGCCTTGTGCCAAGACACTAGTTTGTCTCATGAGACCTACCGATGCATCGAGGAGCTATAGCGGGCTCCACCCGTCACTTATTAAGTCCAATGCATTCCCATATGAAAAGGTTTAAACATAACATAAACATTCGTATTAAAACTAGCATACGAAATGTCAATAATTTCACCATAAACTATGAATGGTATAAAAATATCACATCCATAGTCAAACATATCACAAAACCTTCAATACAATATAGAAGTTTTGTATCATAATAAATCAACTTCAAATAATCTTAAAATCCATCAAAGGATGTTGACATAGATGAAATCAAAATTCTTTTTAAAGAAATATCTCATTTTATTTTGAAATCATTTAAGATCCATATAAAATAAAACATTTTCTTTGAAAATATTCTTATAAGTTTGTAAGGAAAGCTTTGAAGATTTTATAACGGCGTAAAATAACCGCACCCGCCGTATAAGTTAAAAAAAACATTCTTACCTCAATTCTGTCGAAAAGGTTAAAAAGGACCTTGTTTTGAAAACGACGGAAATATTCCTTTATAAACCTCTTATAAAAAGTCAAACAAGGGTATAAATGACTTTAACCCATATTATTGTAAATAGTAAAAATGTTTTGAAATACATTTTTAAGAAACATGGATGTGGATGATAAAGATATCCCAGTAGATTATTACGTATAAACAACCTCGGATAATGAAGAGATTGTGAAATAAACCCTTACCTTGTACTTTTCCTTGGTTGGGGTAGGTTAACCTCCTGTATAATGGTGAAATAGTTGTTATTAAATTATACAAGAATCATATATATTAATATGATATCATATATGATCTTTTAACATTGATTTGTTAATAATATCTTAGAATTATCGTCGTTTCGGGAGTTAACTTACTCATTTTCTTTTATATGTTTTGTTACATAAGCCATGGTTGTTGTATCTTATTCATATCCATAATGATATCCAGTCCTTAAACATCATTTTTAAATCATAAAATGATAATTATACTTGAATGGATACGATGGAGAATGAATCTCATCGCGTTCGTGGAGACGGTAGTCCGTAAGTACGCACGAGCGACAATATCATTCTTTTGATATTAAAATAATATATAAATGGATGGTATATCATATATACAGAATCATTAACATGTTATATTTATTATTTACATGAGTTACACATCATTATTATACCCATCCAAATAATATTATATTGAATAACAATTACACCACGACGTGGAGACGGTAAGCCGTACGTACGCACGTATGGTGACATGTTATTCAAAGGGTGGATAGAATACTGAATATGATTGTACCATATGTATAATAACATCACAGTATATGTGAGATACTGGAGTTATTATTTTATAATGGTAAGAACAAAGGAAGAAGAAGTGGAAGAAGAAATGAACTTGGAGAAGGGTGGTGAAATCATTACCTCTTCTTCGGGTTCTTCCTTTTGATTTGATGAAACGGGCTCCTTAGGTTGGCTTTCTGATAAAACTAAGGCCTCTAGGTTGTAGTGAGGGATGTTGGGAGAGTATTTGGGCAGAGTTTGGCCAAACCAAAAGGCTTTGAAGGTGTGAAGAAATGAGAAGGAGGAGTGCCCTTTTATAAGAGGGGTGAGGGGAACCTTTGGAAAAGCTAGAAATATTAATTTATAATAAATTCATATTCGGTTTCTAATGGCTCCAAAGTTGATTATTCAAAGGTTAAGGTGGGTATAGGTCGAAAACCACTCAACCAATAGAATTTAGACAGGTTTGGGTACTTATATTAACCTTATCTTTAAGTATTAACTCTAAGTTAATTAGTTTCACTTCTACAATGTCTCTTTGTAATTTTATATAATATGGTTAATAAACTTAGTATATACATCCACGAGACCCCCAAGTGGTCCATTAATGATGAACCTATCATGATATAAGTCTCTTGGCCGAACCTTAGATTTTTAGGAATTTAATATCAATTAATAATATAATATTTGTTTTAAGAACTCTTTTATGTCAATTTTGACACTATTCAATAGTTGATTTTTGTGAAACTCATAACAGATTGATTACTTCGAACAAAGTCAATTAAATCAATCCTAATATATCATATTATCCTAGAAAATTAGTTTAATTCATTAAAAGTTTCATATTATATTTATTTGGGTATTTATAATATCAATTATTTTAATTTTTCACTATTATAGTAATTACTGCATCATCATTGTGTCATAAATAAAATAAATTATTTAATGTCTAAAAATTATAAATAAAATAACATTATGTAGGAAATCTTTTTAGATTTCTAATGAATATTTATAATCTAAAATCCAACATATATAACCCTATGTAACAATTGGTTTTCTAAAAGATATATGCTTGTGTCATTTTTGTATTCATTTTAACTTAATTAAAATAAAGTGTCATTATCACTTACAAGTGGATCCATGGGGTCCCAAAATCGACCCAAAGATTCCCATGGTCTACCATGTATCAACAAATAGGGTTAAGACACGTTTTAGGGTAATTTAGTATTATTATAATATTATTTTTTAACCCTTATTTACCGGATTTACCCTTAACCATGGTAAATAAAATATTTACCGCAGTAATTATTCAAAATGTCTAAAAATAAAAGTTACCCATTTACACAATTTAAACATCCTGATTCCAAATATGGAATCCATTTTCCTAAATTCAAAACACAGAAGTGGCAGAAATTAATTTAAAATTAATTCCCGCTGTCAAAACAAAAAGCGTGTTTTTAAGAGATAATAACTATCAAAAGATTGACACTTGTTTATGTTCGGTTTAATTGTAAAATTATGTACAATGACCAACATTATATTAAATGGTAAAAATATATTCTAAATATACTTTAAAACCACTCAAATTCACAATTTATCACTATTAATTATTTTGATTAAAAAAGTTGTTTTTAATTAAAATTTAGTAATTTTCACTATTCATCAAAATATAAAAGTTATCCGAAAAGTACCAAAATTTCACCCTAGGCTAATTTCTATATTCCAAATCCAAAATGAAGTCCATTTTGAAATATAAAATATATATGATTTCAAAAGGTAGGTATTACTATTCACAACGGCTAGTTTAATTAGTTGTGGTGTGTGTTAGAACTCGAAGTTGCGTACACAACACGCTACTATATTATTCAAAGGAAAGCGTACCGTGGAAGCTTGGGATGTTCTATTTTAATTTTTTTTTATGTCCCCATTTAGTCAAAAAGTTTAAAATATTTTATTTAAAAAGGTTTCACTATCAAAATTTGATAAAAGTGCAATACTGAAAATGAATCTGTTCTTGCATTATGACTAAGAAACTCATAATATGGATTCTAAAATTATAAGGATTATATAAAGTTAAAAATGTAGTTAATGCTATTCATGACCTCTTTTAATGGATTTTTTTTGGTAAGTCATGGTGCAATTGAACTCGGTGTTGCTTGTAGTGCAAGTTATTGAATTATTTTGAAGAAATAACACACTATGAAATCTTGGGGTGTTACATTCTCCCCTCCTTCAATAAATTGCGTCCTCGCAATTTGAAATTGTTCTTCGAAAATAAAAGGTTGAAAATAGATAATATATTTGTGGGAAAATCCACATCGGAAATTGGGTTACTAAAATTTAGTCTTAATATGAGGAAAATAGAAATGAAATGGTCACCACCAAATTATGATCTCGATTAGGAGAACATTGGTGGCAATTAGAGATATATAATTGGAGGAAAAACGTAAATATTTATAGGTAGTGATTGAGGTCATCAATCACAAACAAGTATAAAATTGAGGTCCTTAAACTCATCAATCTATGATGATTTGAAATACCATCGGTTCAACAAAACATAGGGTATTAGGATAACACATTTTTGACGTTTCAAAATATCTTAGTTGAAATCCCACATCGAAAAATGAATTAATGAGGCCTCTATTTAAAATAAAGAGTGGAAAGTATGAAGATTACCGAAAATAACACATACTAGGGTTCCATGTAGGAAAATATGGATATGGAAGAGAAATCTAACCATCAATTATCTAATGGAGAGTGGTAGAGAACATGGCTATGAAAAGGCCAAAAATCTCAAAGCCATAAATTTGTGATGATTTAAGGTACCATCTAGGACAACATTTTTGTTCTATGTTTCTTTTATTAATGTTGGGGAATTTATTTATGAGATTGGCTAAGATCATAAGGAGATATACTTACTCTATAATTAGAGTTTTATCCATTAATAAATTTCTACCACAAACTCATCTTTCACTCTAAAAGATAATAGAATGTAATCTTTTTTTCTATTTATACTATTCGTACAGGGTTCCAAAATAAATGAATTTATAATTCATCTACCAGATCTTTTAAAAAAAACTACATTATTTAATCCAGGACATCTCATGGTCCAGTGGTAGGTGGTACACCCTTGTCGCCCTTCGGTTGCGGGTTCAAGTCTCGTAGCCTTGCCGGACGCGACGGGTTGCCACCCGACCTCCGGGTTGTCCTTTTATGGCAATCCAAAATAATCCAAACTAGAACTATCCAAAATACTTCTGTCTAAACTCACAGTCTAACATTAATAAGGAAGGTAAACATAATATAGATCCTTTTTACCCCGTAATAGCATATGAATACCTTCATCGTGTATTACCATATTCCTTATTGATTACATTCATGCTCCCTTATTCCATATAGAATGCTGGATATACTTCATCAATCCAAAAATGTTTTAAACCCCAACAATGATGGAATATACAAATCATTAATCAGTTTCAAGGTAGTCAAGAATATCCAATATATTTTTTCCAAAATAATCATGTATTATTCTAAAATCACTACCTCGGTATCAGAACTATATTATGGTTTATCATTCTCTCAACCATATATTTTCCAAAAATTTATCCTGCTATTGAGTCACTTTTCTTTGTTCCACACAATCTCAAGTCCTTAATGAAATAGTACTGCAGTACAATCCTTATATACTCCATAATTATTATAACAAGTACATTGTTGATACAACACTCAATTGACATAATCAACATAAGAACTCTAATCATTACTCTTCGTCTATGGTAGTATCATAACTTGATTATTATCCAATAACATCATTTGCGGCATAGTCCGATGACTGGGACATAGGTTCGCGTAGTGTCCAAAATCCTTGCAAACGAAGCATTGTACATTTGAAACCATTTTCTTACCCTTGCAGTCACGTACATTGTGCCCTTTTCCTCCACACTTATAACAAAATCCCATTCCTTTCAGGAAAGTTCCAGGGTGTTTCTTTCCACAGTTACCACATATGGGAAAATTCTTCTTTTCCCTCTTCCCTTTATCCATCTTTCTCTCTTCCATCCATTTATTCTCTTGATTCCCTTCAAATCCATAGGACTCAGTAAACTCTTTACTTATCTTATCAACACATGATATTATTTCTTCATATGATGATAATACATGGGAGACTATTTCTCTTATAAATTCTAGCTTAAGACCATGAAAGATATGATCCTTCCTTCTCTTTGGATCATGTGCATTTCCGGAGTTCTCATTCCTTCTACTGGGCGCCATTTCTAAACAATGGCATAAACTAGATCAGTTTATGAATCAAAATACACAATCCCATACTTATAAAACACTTAACATAAATTGAACTATTTATGGATATAATCCATAATCATAAGAATGTTTTCTTTAAGGAAGTATATACTCATAAACCCTTCAAAATGATTTGTAAAGAAAATGAGAGTTATCCTAAGCATATCCCCCGGGAGTGTCGTAACCAAGAGTGCAGCAAGGCCCGTTGTCGTGCACCAGTTCCCGTTCGAGTCTAGCTCAAAGTGGTGTTTTTGGGTTTTACCCCTAGGTACATCTGTGCCAGAGCCGCCTCTACCTGCTCGTATCCAGACAGGGATGTATTGCTCGGAAAACTCACAAAATGTCTACAATACCAAAATTCTAGGAAGTTCTTCTATACTAATCCTCAAAGTTCATCTTAGGTCTACGTGCTCTAATCAGAGTTTATCTAAATCTAGCTTCCAAGGTTTGTACTAAACTTCCTCTGATACCAACTGTAACGCCCCGACCCCAGTTACCCAGAGTCGGTGCATTATTACATAACATTGGCATGATCACAAGAAAGATCAAATCTCGAAAGACCGATTGGTTTAGTAGCCTTGGAAACACTAGATATATTCATAAGTTTTACATTACATCATAAAATGAAAAACTACTACAACAACATAATGTTTCCACAGTCCACACTATAATCCCCTCATAATATCCCTGCAGGTCATTCATAACTTACATCTTCACTTCCTGGGAAAAATAAAACATAGAAAAGGGGTGAGCTCAAATGCCCAGTAAGGATAACAATATAGCGGAAACTTTCATCAATAAGAATAAACATTTAATGCAATGTATAACTAAAACAAAATCCTTTGAAACATGAACTTTCAACATGGTATGGCATAAATAAAATGAAATAATGCCATTTACTTATTCACATGGATATTCTACTAATCGAATAATCACATGCAAAAAATCAATAACCACTTTCATAATGTTGGAATGCATAATGCCAGACTATCATAACCACATAGTCAAGGCCTCGTGCCAAGACTACAAATAAGATTTTGTCAAGGCCTTGTGCCAAGACACTAGTTTGTCTCATGAGACCTACCGATGCATCGAGGAGCTATAGCGGGCTCCACCCGTCACTTATTAAGTCCAATGCATTCCCATATGAAAAGGTTTAAACATAACATAAACATTCGTATTAAAACTAGCATACGAAATGTCAATAATTTCACCATAAACTATGAATGGTATAAAAATATCACATCCACAGTCAAACATATCACAAAACCTTCAATACAATATAGAAGTTTTGTATCATAATAAATCAACTTCAAATAATCTTAAAATCCATCAAAGGATGTTGACATAGATGAAATCAAAATTCCTTTTAAAGAAATATCTCCTTTTATTTTGAAATCATTTAAGATCCATATAAAATAAAACATTTTCTTTGAAAATATTCTTATAAGTTTGTAAGGAAAGCTTTGAAGATTTTATAACGGCGTAAAATAACCGCACCCGCCGTATAAGTTAAAAAAAACATTCTTACCTCAATTCTGTCGAAAAGGTTAAAAAGGACCTTGTTTTGAAAACGACGGAAATATTCCTTTATAAACCTCTTATAAAAAGTCAAACAAGGGTATAAATGACTTTAACCCATATTATTTTAAATAGTAAAAATGTTTTGAAATACATTTTTAAGAAACATGGATGTGGATGATAAAGATATCCCAGTAGATTATTACGTATAAACAACCTCGGATAATTAAGAGATTGTGAAATAAACCCTTACCTTGTACTTTTCCTTGGTTGGGGTAGGTTAACCTCCTGTATAATGGTGAAATAGTTGTTATTAAATTATACAAGAATCATATATATTAATATGATATCATATATGATCTTTTAACATTGATTTGTTAATAATATCTTAGAATTATCGTCGTTTCGGGAGTTAACTTACTCATTTTCTTTTATATGTTTTGTTACATAAGCCATGGTTGTTGTATCTTATTCATATCCATAATGATATCCAGTCCTTAAACATCATTTTTAAATCATCAAATGATAATTATACTTGAATGGATACGATGGAGAATGAATCTCATCGCGTTCGTGGAGACAGTAGTCCGTAAGTACGCACGAGCGACAATATCATTCTTTTGATATTAAAATAATATATAAATGGATGGTATATCATATATACAGAATCATTAACATGTTATATTTATTATTTACATGAGTTACACATCATTATTATACCCATCCAAATAATATTATATTGAATAACAATTACACCACGACGTGGAGACGGTAAGCCGTACGTACGCACGTATGGTGACATGTTATTCAAAGGGTGGATAGAATACTGAATATGATTGTACCATATTTATAATAACATCACAGTATATGTGAGATACTGGAGTTATTATTTTAGAATGGTAAGAACAAAGGAAGAACAAGTGGAAGAAGAAATGAACTTGGAGAAGGGTGGTGAAATCATTACCTCTTCTTCGGGTTCTTCCTTTTGATTTGATCAAAAGGGCTCCTTAGGTTGGCTTTCTGATCAAACTAAGGCCTCTAGGTTGTATTGAGGGATGTTGGGAGAGTATTTGGGCAGAGTTTGGCCGAACCAAAAGGCTTTGAAGGTGTGAAGAAATGAGAAGGAGGAGTGCCCTTTTATAAGAGGGGTGAGGGGCACCTTTGGAAAAGCTAGAAATATTAATTTATAATAAATTCATATTCGGTTTCTAATGGATCCAAAGTTGATTATTCAAAGGTTAAGGTGGGGATAGGTCGAAAACCACTCAACCAATAGAATTTAGACAGGTTTGGGTACTTATATTAACCTTATCTTTAAGTATTAACTCTAAGTTAATTAGTTTCACTTCTACAATGTCTCTTTGTATTTTTATATAATATGGTTAATAAACTTAGTATATACATCCAAGAGACCCCCAAGTGGTCCATTAATGATGAACCTATCATGATATAAGTCTCTTGGCCGAACCTTAGATTTTTAGGAATTTAATATCAATTAATAATATAATATTTGTTTTAAGAACTCTTTTATGTCAATTTTGACACTATTCAATAGTTGATTTTTGTGAAACTCATAACAGATTGATTACTTCGAACAAAGTCAATTAAATCAATCCTAATATATCATATTATCCTATAAAATTAGTTTAATTCATTAAAAGTCTCATATTATATTTATTTGGGTATTTATAATATCAATTATTTTAATTTTTCACTATTATAGTAATTACTGCATCATCATTGTGTCATAAATAAAATAAATTATTTAATGTCTAAAAATTATAAATAAAATATCATTATGCAGGAAATCTTTTTAGATTTCTAATGAATATTTATAATCTAAAATCCAACATATATAACCCTATGTAACAATTGTTTTTCTAAAAGATATATGCTTGTGTCATTTTTGTATTCATTTTAACTTAATTAAAATAAAGTGTCATTATCACTTACAAGTGGATCCATGGGGTCCCAAAATCGACCCAAAGATTCCCATGGTCTACCATGTATCAACCAATAGGGTTAAGACACATTTTAGGGTAATTTAGTATTATTATAATATTATTTTTTAACCCTTATTTACCGGATTTACCCTTAACCATGGTAAATAAAATATTTACCGCAGTAATTATTCAAAATGTCTAAAAATAAAAGTTAACCATTTACACAATTTAAACATCCTGATTCCAAATATGGAATCCATTTTCCTAAATTCAAAACACAGAAGTGGCTGAAATTAATTTAAAATTAATTCCCGCTGTCAAAACAAAAAGCGTGTTTTTAAGAGATAATAACTATCAAAAGATTGACACTTGTTTATGTTCGGTTTAATTGTAAAATTATGTACAATGACCAACATTATATTAAATGGTAAAAATATATTCTAAATATACTTTAAAACCACTCAAATTCACAATTTATCACTATTAATTATTTTGATTAAAAAAGTTGTTTTTAATTAAAATTTAGTAATTTTCACTATTCATCAAAATATAAAAGTTATCCGAAAAGTACCAAAATTTCACCCTAGGCTAATTTCAATATTCCAAATCGAAAATGAAGTCCATTTTGAAATATAAAATATATATGATTTCAAAAGGTAGGTATTACTATTCACAACGGCTAGTTTAATTAGTTGTGGTGTGTGTTAGAACTCGAAGTTGCGTACAAAACACGCTACTATATTATTCAAAGGAAAGCGTACCGTGGAAGCTTGGGATGTTCTATTTTAATTTTTTTTTGATGTCCCCATTTAGTCAAAAAGTTTAAAATATTTTATTTAAAAAGGTTTCACTATCAAAAGTTGATAAAAGTGCAATACTGAAAATGAATCTGTTCTTGCAATATGACTAAGAAACTCATAATATGGATTCTAAAATTATAAGGATTATATAAAGTTAAAAATGTAGTTAATGCTATTCATGACCTCTTTTAATGGCTTTTTTTTGGTAAGTCATGGTTCAATTGAACTCGGTGTTGCTTGTAGTGCAAGTTATTGAATTATTTTGAAGAAATAACACACTATGAAATCTTGGGGTGTTACATTGAGTGCTATTATGATGATGGTAATTCTCACAAGGATTGGAGTGTCCTTTTCCAGAGTGAAGCACTTGGTTGATGTCCATAGGTGCACACGCAGGATCCAGGGGAAAGTATGTATAGTATAGAATAGTTTCCTTGATGATTGATATTCATAAATAGGTACATGAAATGATGAATGTGGCCTAATATTATCAAGACATGAAGTATGGTATATGGATTTGAGGTTATTTTAAAATATGGTGGAAGCACCATGTACTCTGGTTAACTGAGGGAAGTCTCTTTTGGTCCTTTTATGAGGATTGAATAATGGTATATAGTCTGCACATTTTATTATCATGTTTTGGTGAAAATACTATATCCATGAAGTTTAATGTCATGCAGTGAGAACATCATGTTGTGCAGTTTAAATTCATGCCACAAGGACATACTATGATGCAGTTTACTATCTTTCGATATGGACACGATTCCATGGATTTTAATATCATGCAGTAAGGAAATAGGAACTAACATTAAAGGTGGAAATGTTGTAGCTGGACCCAAATAAAGATAATTTGGCATCACTAGGTATCTCAGGAAAATGAGTGTCATGCCACACGTAGTTTTGGGTGGTCTTGTAGTTTAATAACCGATGTTGAGGATGATGCAACAATGTTTAATGTCATGTTGCAGGGATATATGTGGAAAGCTTAGGGTCATGAGGACTAGAATGTAAGGTGGCATTCATAATGTGGAGGTATACGACATGGTCCCATGAATAAATCCAACCTGAATTAGGACTAAATATCTCTCAACCACACCACACACCCTTTGGGGGAGACTCAGGCCAAAGGGGAAAAAGGAGTTATTTTTGTGGTTGGGTCCAAAAATGAAATTCTTGGACATCACTACATATCTCATGAAGTTGGGATCCAAGCATCACTAAAATTGGAGATCCAATCATCTCTAAATATACTATATAGACATGAATCTTACTACATATAGTTATTAAAGTAGTGTGAAATTTAACATCATGTGTTGAGGATGAAGGTGTATTTTTGTGAATTGGTGAGAAAATTGTGGATGGCCCCAAGGATAGAATCCTAGGTGTCAGTAATTTTCTCATGAGGATGGTAATCAAACCACATATAGTTCATAGTGGACCATGTACATTAATTTCATCCAATATGTACATCGATCATGTAGTTTAACATCATGCGATGATAACTTATGGAATTCGTTTTATGGTCTTTCACTAAATAGTATCATGGATTCGTTGTGTACCTCTATTCAATTTTTATGAAGGAAATTCCATACCATAATTCCTATGATAATGTGAGATATGTTTAGTGTGAGAAACAAAGAGAATTTTGTATGATGCAGTGGTTGGACCAAGATATATGATCAAGGCTTCCTTATGTATCTCATTTGGAATGAGAATCAAGTCGTATGTTGTTATGGAGAAAGATTTCTGTTTAATATCATGCAGGAAATACATAGTCCATGAAGTCTAATGTCTTTTGGTATGGAGTAACTCTATATAGTTTAACGTCATGTTGTCATAATGAAATTTTCATTGCATTTTAATGTTATGTGGTGAGGATGAATGAAATTTCTTACACTGATATGGATGCTTGTTTTCTTAATAGTTATACAAAGTATTTATTTATAAATATCAAATTGGTGGGTGGTGTGACATGCTCCCCATCCATGGTGGCAAATTAATAGGATCCATTATAATAAAACTTATGTATGATTTAGGGTACTTCAACTTGTGATCTAAATTTATGGGCTTCATTCCTGGTATTATCAAGATTCTAATATCAGACACCAGTTCTCTCGAATGAAATGAGTGAAGGAGAATCCTTTCATTGAAATCTCATGTAACTTGATTTTGGTGGACTTCAAGGTTGTGCAGCAACCACCACCGATTTTCATATATCTTCTCCAACTAATCCATCCATTTATGTGATTATTCATCATCTAAGAGATGTTCGTAAAGGGATATTTGTTGTGATGGATGTTGGAACTCTCTGGGAAACACTACCTCGGTCCCGTACACCAGTGAGTATATAATTTCTTGTATAGCAGTATGTGTGGTGGTATGTTAGGCCCATAAATAATGGAGGAGTTTATCTAGACAAGGCATCTAATCCTTGTTCGCCATATTCTGGATTATGTTAAATAAGGTTTCATTGAAGGTCTTTATCTATCCATTTTCCACTGAGTGATAGAGAGTAGAGTGATTGGACAAGATGTTGTTCTTTTGGTAAATCTTCTTCAATTATGTGGAACAAAATTTGGTGTTGTTTTCTACAAATATTGTGTGATGGACTCCAAACCTTGTGATGATATAAGAATTTACAAAGTTGATTTTATTCTACATCTTAACATCCTTTAGATATTTCACCTCATCCAACTTGGAAAAGAAGTCAATGTGATTATGGATGTACAATAAATGCTTGGTTGTTGTTAGGGGATATATACCCACAACATCCATACCCCAAACGGTGAATGGATAGAAATATTTTGTGGTATTTAGCAATTACATGGGTTGATGGATGATGTTTTCATGTATATGGCTTTCATGACATTTCTTAGTGAATTCCACATAGTCTTGTATCATGATTTTAGAATAATACCCCACCCATATGATTTGGTGGGAGATTAAAGTTGCAAATTTAAGAGAAACAAAATATCCTACATGGAATTTCTATATGTTATAGAGAAATTCTCCTTCTACAATTCACCTGATAATAATTCCCTCAAATTCGCACTTATAGAATATTTTCTCTTATTTGGGTCCTCTTACAGAGTGAAGTCAAATGCCCAGAACCAAATCGTTTCCCTTCTGACACAATCTGATGGGAGAGTCCCATCTCAAAGATAGCGGATTATGTGATCTATCAATCAAGGGGGGTCATTGGTTCATCATTCTATAGGGTGGTGATGTGTTGGTAGATCTATTCCATATCACATATGGAAATTGATGACACAATTATTTTATGTATAATACAAAATGTTATTTCCTCTTAAGGAGGGTCGGCCAAGACGATTTTTTCATTTGCTTGCACATTAGCATGAACATTCTATTATAATGGGGGAATAATGCAGAGTGGGCTCAAAGGGGAATCCTTAGATCAATCCCTTGACCTACACAGTGAGGGGCTCTAGTTCCTCCTATTGTATGGAATATTCTCCATTGAACTAATTTATCACTAACTCTGAATCCCCTTTGAGGTTTAGGAATGCTATGTGCAACTGTTGGGCTAGTTCCACTCAAAATATGAGGTCTTAGTATTCTACCTCATTATTTTTCCATCCTTAGGTAAATAAGAAAGAGTAGGAAAAAAATTATTTGTCTTGGTATAAGTATAAAATCCATAGACTAAATCGATTGAGTTTCGGGTTCTCCATTCTGATACCAACAGGTCTCCGGGAGGTTCTATCAAAGTACATCTCCCTTGATCGGGGAGTTTCATGGGAATCAAATATCACTTCATTGAGGAGATCATTATATTTTGGTGTATTTTCAATGGTCGGTTGTGATTCTAGGAAATCATCTAGGACATTCACTTTCACTGACTTCTATGACACAAACAAGATGTCATACTAATGATGAATGAATGCCAATCGAGAGAGGCACCCAGTCTTCATGGGTCAGACAAGGATTTAAATGAGTGGATCACTACAAAAGAAAAGGTAGACCTTGTGGTGCATCATGTAGTCCCTTATCTTTTTCACTATGAAGATGAGTGTGAGGCAGTTCTTCTCGACATCAGAGTATTGAGTCTCAGTACCTATCATGGTACAGTTGACTTAGTGAAGCATATTCTCACTTCCCACATCGTTCTTCAATTTGATAAGGATGCCCAATAAGCATTCCATGGTGTCCACATATATTATGAGTGACATTATTTCTACTTGGGGATTCAGAAATGGTGGTTGTAGAAGGTACTACAAGAATCTTCTGAAGGATTTCATACATTCATCATCCCATTGGGTGAATACTCCCTTCATCATTATCCTAGTGAAGGGGAGATGCTTTCTGGTCATGTTTTCTATGAATCCCCTAATGTAGGTAAGGTTCCCTTGGATTCCCCGTAGTTATTTCTGGTTCCTAGTTGTGAAATTTCGAAAATTGATGTAGTCCTCTTTGGCTCAACCTTAATGATGTGGTGGTGTACCAAAAATCTAAGGAACATTCTAGATGTTAACCTTGAGGCACATTTCAATGGATCCATATTCCAAATGTGATTTCAACGCTTGTAAAAAATTTATCAATGATCTGTGAAGTGATCACATCGCTAACTAGATTTAACAACCAGGTTAGGGACATAACATTCAACGATCCTTCCCAAGAATGGCTTAAAGATGATATATATAGTTCACTTATATGTGTAGCCTACATTTTTTAATCTAAACGGATTGAATTGATAGTAAAAGGTCTATTGAGGTGATTTAAAGGTAGTGGATTCTTCATCCTTAGGAGATATTTGGATTTCTGTGTACCCTAAGTACCCATACATATATGAAAGGGCTTGGAATCCTACAGTTTCATCGATCAGGAGTTCTGTGATCGATAATCAGAAATCATCCATTGGGAAATGCCGATTATGGAATCTTTAGTTAATGAAGACCCTAATATTCATGTTCTTATTCTTCTTGGTGAAGATGTTTCAAATCCATCTTGAGTATTCCACATCTCAAAGTAAGTTGTATTTGAACAACTTGTTGAAATCCTCCTATACATTGGTGGCATGAGATTGCGAATTCTCCTGGCTGCTTGTTTCAAGACTCGATGCTCATCAGGAAATATGAGATAGTGTGTGGCCACATTTGGATCCAGTCCAAGAATTTCTTTGTAACTACATGTGAACACATATCAGTGTTTATTTATAAATTTTATTTATATTTCTTTCTATTTGAGAGGTATGGGGGCACTAATAAAGTTAGTCTGCAAGTGCTTTTTTCCCAGATTTATCTTCCAATGATCATAAATGGTGGTGTAGACACCTTTCTCAAATGATGGAGGGGCGTTCTGAGATCATCCTCATCCATTTCGATGTGTTTGGATAAGTATTCAGTTGATGATGTCAGTTAGGGGACCTCTCATTCAGTAACAAGGTTAGTGATTTCATTAGAAGAGATATCACCATCCCCTTCAATATGAGTTATTGTAGGGAGATTTTGTACAAGATTATTGGTAAGGACATGAGAGGTTTCAACCTCTAGGGTCAAATCTTCTACCTCAACCATCTTTATGGATAACACTTAATCATCATCAAGCATACTCTAAGGATTGACAGGGGTGATCGGTAAGCCATTAGAAGCTACAACCCATATATCATCATCTGCATTCAGTTTCATTCCTCCCTTCTTATAGAAATATTCTTCGAAGTATATGGCTTTATATGCATAAAAGTAGGAGCGGTCACTATGTATTATTCCAAACGTTTCATTGATGGGGTACTTTAGTCATTGATAGAATGTTTAAGGTACCTTGAGGTGACTATGGAGTAAGGGACTTCCATGTTATATATTATATGCAGTGTACAACTAGATAACCATGAACTCAACATCATTTGTGAGCTCCCCAAATTGGGATTCGAGTTTGATCTTACCTATAGGTGTCTGATCACCCTTTTCATATCCCGATATGGTCATCTTTTTAGGTGATAATTCCTCTTCATTGTACCCCAATCATCAGAGCGACCAGAATGAGATAATATTGATCATTGATCCATTCTCAATCAGAACCTTTTGAATGTTGGCATTATTGATTCTACCCAAAATGTATATGGGTATGTAGTTCCCATGGATGGACTCCTCCTGATCTTGATTAATAAATGAGACGGAAACATGGAATCCTAAGTACATAGTTTCTACTCGATAAACCTCGGTGGAAATAAATGCTATCATGAATTATTATGGGATCATGAGGGCTTCAGAGATTGGCTCCCTAAGTTATTTTTAAAAATGTAGTGCATCCATGATTGAGATATTGGAAGTTACTGAAGCTAGATTTTTCATAACATCATAATTTCAATTCCAGAGGTTAGCGCTTCCTGATATAGGGTGGATTCAGTGCATGTGGTTCCGGATGTAGAGAATCTGAGGAAGATGGACCCAGTGATTATGTTATGGTTGAGGGAATATCCACTACATGTGGTGTAGGTTTCCCCAACCTTCCCCATTGACTGGGTTTATTTTATTGGACCCCCACTTGGTGTTCATGCAAGATAATTGGATATAGGAGATCATGAGAAGGCTACAAGGAACTTCCTCACCTTTTTTGAGCCTTCTATAGTCCATACCCTCGGGTATCTACTACATATATATCCTCCATGGAGACATGACTGGAATATTGATTTCAAGAACATATGAATCATCCCTTATATCTTTAACTCAAGCGTATGAATCCTTCCATTCCCGAGGTATCTTTGGGAAAACTATATTTGGGGGCGGTGCATAGTCATTATCAGAGAAGGGTTCATTCAAGTGTATTATGTTGAATGAACCAAAGAGAATATCCTCTTCCTAAAAGGATTATGTTTGGTGGGGTGGTTACCATATCTATGACATCGTAGGAATGAAATCAGTGAGGGTTAATGCGTAGTTTTAGAGGAGAATATGACTCTTCCTCTTCTGTTTCATTCCCCCACTAGTGATCTTTCCCACCTTTGAAAGGTTCAGATGAGGCCCATTTATTGGATGGTGGAGCTATTTATAGCATACACAACTGCACTCATAGAGAGGTATGGGATCAATCAACTGTCTTCTGAACCATCCAATTGTCAAATTTTCATGTATGTCTAGTCAGAAACTTTTTTCAACCGTCCTCTTCTTCCAGTTTGACCATGGTTATACAAGCCACTTACTATGGGTAATTTTCTAGCACCACAATTCCAGAAAGGATCATGCCTTGAAGGAAGTATATGAAGATGAAACCACTTTGTATATTATGGCCCAACCATATTTGGAAAGGGAAGTAATTAGGATTGTTGGTGAGGTTGACATCATCAGGATTCCTAAGGGTGTATAAGTTTGAGAATGTTATTGTCCATGGATGCCATGAAATAACAAATAAGATTTCTATGTACTTATGGACGAGGTCGATTATGTTGTTTTCAAAACTCTATAAGAAGTGGTGGGTTGTTCATGGCCTTAATGGGCATCTAGATATGTGATGATGCTGGGGTGAAAGTGATATCTGATGCTTCCATTCTGTTTGGCCTTTTTTCTTGTGCGGCAGACAAGAGTTGAGCTTTAGAGTGGGTCCATTGAATATCCTCTTCCAAATGTTGGGTTGTTTCAGCAAATTCAAGGAATCCTGTTCGATATTTCAGTGGAATTAGCAGTGTCTGAAACTCATCACTATTATTTTAGGAATAGAGTTACAGTAGTTTCTCTTGTGAGAGACTGATGCTGATGGAGTTTGTCAAACCCTTCCACCTAGGTCTGAAATCAGACACCCTCTCATTTTCATGTTTTTTCATTTTTTAGGTTGAATATGTTTGTATTCCTCTTATAAAACTGAATTGGTAATGGAATTGATGATAGAGGACTTCTCATCCTGACACAGATCCTTCTGGTATACATCAATACAAAAATAAGGTCGACTTTATCAGAGTCTCTAAAAAACACCTTATACAGGATGCCTCGTATTGATATCGAGGACCTATCATCATCCTGTATCAGGACATTGAGTGTGTGAGTTTCTACTGAGATCTCTAGCACCATCAATGGTGAAGAAGGTATGATTTCCAAATTTTTGATAAGGTGGGGTATCATCGAACCATTCGAGATATGGATTCCATTTAGGAGGGACGGTCATGCGCAGCCCTTCCATGGATTCCATTCGAGTATCTAGAGACTTAATGATGTTAAGGAGCTTTGGGGGAAAATGTTCTAGGAACGTCTCCTTCCAGTGGGGAGTTGAAGGTGGTTGACGAGGTTGCCTTCCTTTTATCTCCTACATACTTTAAATTTGTCCCAGGACTTAATGGTTATCCTTGAGGGGGAGATGCTATTGTCATAATGGAGGGAAGTCATGATAATTTCTTACTTCCTCATGTATGTGTGTTGGCTGATAAATCCCAGAGCCAATCTGATATTTAAAATCTTCCCTTGATGACGGATCAACTGACGGTGGGAGAAAAGTTTCCTCTACTTGGAGATGATACCCTATATGATTATTTCCCCAAAGTAATTACTCATTATGTTGCCTAATAGATGGTATTTTACTCTCATATTGGGACAATGGATCCTATGGGGAAGGAAACCCACTCTTCCTAGGAAGTGATCAATATGTGGTTTTACCCATCCCCTTGGCATCATTCTGTCAGAGAGGTGGTGGCTCAAAATCCAAAATTTCCTTATTTTGGAGCCGTCTATGGTTCCTGGTTTGTGCAGTCTGATTTGGTACATTAAATTCCCCATCCTACAAAGACATTTTTCAGTGTCATGACCCTCTATATTTGTGTTGTGATCAATATCTACCATATTGACAGTGACTCCATTTAAAGAGGCATATTGAGTAATGGTGATAATTTCATTGCATTTGACATAACAATATGATTCTAAACTACTTTAATAAAGGTTGTTACTTGAACACATGGACTTTTTGGGATGTTGTGTCTTGCGAACCTGGCGGGGATTAACCTTCCTCACTACATGTTCCTTCGGATTTGGTCACTGAAAAATGACCCTAATTCTTTTTCTGGTTGGTATTTCTGAACAGGCCCCAACCAGCATAGGTGTCCCACAATAGGTGGGATACCTACAGTTGATTCATTTTTCCCAATCTTGAGAAGAATAATTCCATCTTTAGTAGAGATGATTATGAAAATTCCACCAGACCTATTGTAACACCCCAAGATTTCATAGTGTGTTATTTCATCAAAATAATTCAATAACTTGCACTACACGCAACACCGAGTTCAAGCGCACCATGACTTACCAAACAAGCCGTTCAAAAAAGGTTATGAATAGTATTAACTAAATTTTAAACTTTATATAATCCTTATAATTTTAGAATCCATATTATGAGTTTCTTAGACATAATGTAAGAACAAATTCATCTTCAGTATTGTAGTTTTACCAACTTTTAATAGTGAACCCTTTTTAAATAAAATATTTTAAACTTTTTGACTAAATGGGGACATCAAAAAATTTAAAATAAAACATCCCAAGCTTCCATGGTACGCTTTCCTTTGAATAAAACAGTAGCGTGTGTTGTACGCAACTTCGAGTTTTAACACACACCACAACCGATCAAACTAGCCGTTATGAATAGTAATACTTAATTTTTTGAAATTATATATATTTTATATTTCAAAATGGACTTCATTTTTGGATTCGGAATATCAAATTTAGCCTAAGGTGAAATTTTGGTACTTTTCGGATAACTTTCATATTTTGATGAATAGTAAAAATTACTAAATTTTAATTAAAAACAACTTTTTTAATCAAAATAATTAATAGTGATAAATTATGAATTTGAGTGGTTTTAAAGTATATTTAGAATATATTTTTACCATTTAATATAATTTTGGTCATTGTACATAATTTTACAATTAAACCGAACATAAACAAGTGTCAATCTTTTGATAGCTATTATCTCTTAAAAACACGCTTTTTGTTTTGACAGCGGGAATTAATTTTATATTAATTTCTGCCACTTCTGTGTTTTGAATTTAGAAAAATGGATTCCATATTTTTAATCAGGATGTTTAAATTGTGTAAATAGGTAACTTTTATTTTTAGACATTTTGAATAATTACTGCGGTAAATATTTTATTTACCATGGTTAAGGGTAAATCCGGTAAATAAGGGTTAAAAAATAATATTATAATAATGCTAAATTACCCTAAAACGTGTCTTAACCCTATTGGTTGATACATGGTCGACCATGGGCATCTTTGGGTCAATTTTGGGACCCCATTGATCCACTTGTAAGTGATAATGATACTTTTTTTTAATTAAGTTAAAATGAATACAAAAATGGCATAAGCTTACATCTTTTAAAAGAACAATTTTTACATAGGGTTATACATGTTGGATTTTTGATTATAAATATTCATTAGAAATATAAAACGATTTCCTACATAATGATATTTTATTTATAATTTTTAGACATCAAATAATTTAAATTATTAATGACACAATAATGATGCAATGTTTACCTCATTAATAAATCATTTAAATAAATAAGATTATAATGATTAAAATATTATCTAAAACCTGTCCAATTCTTATTGGTTGATGTTATTTAGAATATGAGTCATCTTATCTTCGACCTCAATGATTTTCGGACCATTATAAACCGAATATAATTATATTATAAAGTAATACTTTCACTCTTTCCTAAAGAGACCCTCCTCTCCCTTATAAAAGGAGACCACTTCTACTCATTCCTCACACCTCTCAAGCCACTTGGCTCATCCAAACTCTGCCCAACTAAGCTCCCCACATCCCCCTCCTCCTCATTGAAGCTTCCCCTTAGGCAGAAAGCATTTCAAGAAGTCCTTTGGTTCCAACCAAAGTGAGTTACCTAAATTAAAGGTAACATTTTCTCTTAAATTATTTTTCAATTATTTTGCTTCTCCAACCCCCAAACTCTTTTTATTTCCTTTATTTTGTAACAACACCAGTATCCACAATATACTAGGAGGTTGTTATAAGAAGGATTCAAACTACACATTCACACAACTCCATCTAATGGATGATGAACATAATGTTTCTGTGGATGGCAAACTAACGCCTCACGAAACGATGATTGTTCAAATACATCTTACCGCCTCTCATGGTGTCCATTAGGATGGCACTGTAATTAAATATGATATTAATGATATATATTTTATATATAAGCTTCTGTAATTCCATTTTATTTCATACAATTATTCGTTTCATGTTGTATATACATACGATAATTTCATTTGAGGAAGTGCGGACTACCGCCCCCTTAAAATGATATGACTCGTTCATACCACACATGGAACGTATAAAGGATGGTGTTAATGAACTTAAGTAACATATATAGAATATTATATTTTACTGGAATAGTAATATACCTATGTATCATTTGGATTCGATTCTTTTAAAATAAAAATTAAATGGAAGTAGCATTCGTGCGTACGTACGGACTACCGTCTCCACGAACGCGATGTGATTCATTCTCCATCGTATCCATTCAAGTATAATTATCATTTGATGATTTAAAAATGATGTTTAAGGACTTGATACCATTCTGGATATGAATAATATACATCCCACTAATAACGAATATGGCTCACATAACAAAGAATATAAAGTAAAATGAACCCGTTAACACCTGAAATGACGATAATTCTAAGATATTATTAACAAATCAATGTTAAAAGATCATAAATGATTCTTGTATTATTCAATAACAATTATTTCATCATTATACAGGAGGTAAACCTACCATAGACCAAGGAAAAAGTACAAAGTAACGGATTCTCTTATCTCACTTTCAATTCCGTGAGATTTCCATTGTTCGCTACTAAATTATTGAAAGTGGTGTATTGTGTACTTCCATTTGATATATATTATCATGATTATATTTATATTCATGTTATTCTGTAAATCATTCGGCGGTTATTAACTTTTGGCCATACGACTCAGTTGATTAACGTGGTAAGGGGTTTCTTATCTCACTCTTAATTTCGTGAGAATTCCATTGTTCACCACTTATTTATTACATGTGGTGTATGTGTACTACCCGTAATTGTATTCATTGTGTATTATACTTTAATTCATGGGTATATACATCATAATTGAATGACCCTTCTTTCATTGTTGTATGTTTCGTATGTTACCTAATCGATAAGGGAATTTGAAATTTCAATTTCCACTCATTCGGCTTTACACATACTTCATTGATTATTTTACTCCAAGATTATGTGTGGAGTTACTATTCATTTTCTTATGTCATATTTTCCACTCCCCTTTCTGTGGACATACTTTTGATACACATAATCACTCCATTTATAAATTCTCAAGTGATCGGTATGAACTTGATAAGTGTAATTTTAACTCAACCTCCATTTGTTGAGTTAAATATCCAATTCATTGGTGTTGTTTTTACAAGAATATGTGTGAATGTCATCTGATTGATTTACACTGTATATCCAATCATATTGAGTGTATTTATATTTTTCACACATAATTATGTCGTTGATTTATCCTTAACCTAAGGATACGTCCTTTATGAGAGATTTCATCTCAATTTACATTCCATTGAGACTTCTTTGTTGATATACACCAAATCACTTTTATGTGGTGTATATAATGTACTTTGACATAGTATATCATGAATCCCTTTATTCTCATGATATTACAAAGTTTTGATTACCTCAATTATTTGTATTCAAGTGTCTCTTTTGGTTAGAATCTCTAACTAAAATACCATTTTTAAATGTTCTAAATACTTATTCTTCTAAACCTTTCTCATTAATGTCCATGTTTTAAAAATGGTTTTAAGGATTTATTTATATGGACATTAAAGTATTAGAAATTAAAACTCCTTTTAAAAAGTTTCAAAGTGGTATGGGACACTTTGATTCAAAAATCTACTTTTAAATGGATTCTTGACAAATAGTGTGACTTTTAAATGTTTTCAAGAAAAGGGGGATAATTCTCTCAAATAGTTTTGATGATTATTTTCATTTATGTCAACATCATTCATTATTCTTGATTGAGGTTAATGTGATACAATAAAATCTTCCATATTGTATCGAATGAGTCATGTTTGACTGTGGATGCGCTGTTTTTATACCATTCATGGTTTGTGGTAAAAGTATTGACATTTCGTATGCTAGTTTTAATACGAATGTTTCTGTTATGTTTAAACCTGTTCATATGAGGAATGCATTGGACTTAATAAGTGACGGGTGGAGCCCGCTATAGCTCCTCGATGCATCGGTAGGTCTCATGAGACAAACTAGTGTCTTGGCACAAGGCCTTGGCAAAATCTTATTTGTAGTCTTGGCACGAGGCCTTGGCTATGTGGTTATGATAGTCTGGCATTATGCATTCCATCATTATGAAAGTGGTTATTGATATTGCATGTGATCATTCGACTAGTAGAATATCCATGTGAGTAAGTAAATGGCATTATTTCATTTTATTTATGCCATACCATGTTGAAAGTTCAAGTTTCAAAGGCTTTTGTTTTAGTTATAAATTGCCTTAAGTGTTTATGATTATTTATGAAAGCTTCTGCTATAATGTTATCCTTACTGAGCATCCGAGCTCACCCCTTTCAATGTTTTTTTTTCAGGATTATGAAGAAGTAATTTATGAATGACCTGCAAGGATAGTATGAGGGGATATGAAGAAAAAATGTTTTTTTTATGATGTAATGTAAAAATTTATGGATGTATATAGTTATTCCAAGGCTACTAAACTAATCGGTCTTTCGAGACTTGATCTTTATCATGATCATGCCAATGTTATGTAATAACGCACCGACTCTGGGTAACTAGGGTCGGGGCATTACAGTTGGTATCAGAGGAAGTTTAGTACAAACCTTGGTAGCTATATTTAGATAAACTCTGATTAGAGCACGTAGACCTAAGATGAACTTTGAGGATTAGTATAAAAGAACTTCCTAGAATTTTGGTATTGTAGAGATTTTGTGAGTTTTCCGAGCAATACATCCCTGTCTGGATACGAGCAGGTAGAGACGGCTCTGGCACAGATGTACCTAGGGGTAAAACCCGAAAACACCGCTTTGAGCTAGACTCGAACGGGAACTGGTGCACGACAATGGGCCTTGCTGCACTCTTGGTTACGACACTCCCGGGGGATATGCTTAGGATAATTTACATTTTCTTTACAAACCGATTTAAGTAATATATACATAAGATGAGAGTAAATGACCTTGGTTAATCCTAATATGTTTCAAATTGAGAATATGGTGACATTTTAATCTCTAAATGATTTTATGACTACTATTACTCACACAATGCTTTCTGGTTTTAGTCAATGGATGGATTCCAAGGAAGTCATAGTGACTTTGAGAATGATGTACAAGGTGGGAACGGTGGTGGAAATGAGCAACAAAATGGAATGTTGATAGGCGTAAAAGATATCGTCTTTATGCCAAATCAGTTTTCCAAAAATATGATCAACAACATATATATTAACCAACTCCCAGACTCAAAAAGGAAGAGAAAGGTGATAAATGATAAGATCTCCAGCAATGGAGACCATGGAGAAAAGAAAACTCAATTTTCATCATGCAGGAATTGTGGAAAGAGATACCCAGGAAAGTGTCTCAATGGGACAACGAAATGTTTTACGTGCGGGAAGGAAGGACATAAAGTGAAGAATTGCCGAAGAAAAATGAAGAGTACTATAGAAGAAGATAAAAATGGTCCCAAGAGTCCATTTACAGTCATTTGCCGTAAATGTAGGGGACCTGGCCATTACCCGAGTGAATGTCCTATTTTATAGGATATTTTCTTGCTCAAAGAAGAAGCTATGTGGAAATAAATGGTTGGAGAAAAATTTAAAAAGTATTAGCACTCCTTGTTGATGGGTTTACTTTGGAATAATTTTCTCTTGTATTTGTAACCCCTCAGTTTGCCATGTGAGAATGATATTTGAGGAATAATTGTCTCTTCTCTTGTGGATATAAGTATAAATAACCATTTGGTTTTATATGATCATTGGGGTTTGAGAAAATGATAGGTTATTATAATTTGGGATGAAAATGAAAAGTATGATATAACATTTGTGGTTAAATGATGTTATTTTGAAAAATTTATCTCATTTTGGTAATATTATAGAATATAGTTTTTGAAAAAGGACAACACGTAGACCGTGTGACAACCCGTCGCGTCGGACAAAGCTGTGGGAATCGAACCCACAACCAAAGTGCGATTGGGATTTATCGCCTACCACTGGACTACGTGAAGTCCCTGGTTAGTATGACTATTTTTTTTGTTAAATGATTTTATTGATCAATAATAAGATGATTTGGGTTCTTATGTCTTATCAAATGAATACCCTTGGTATAGGAAAATGATTTGGTGATTAAGTGATAAATGTTATTTTGGAAGATGTTCGTTTTGTTAGGAACACTATATGCCCAAGGAAAATAGAATACAATGAGGTTTCATTTGTAGAGTAATGGTGGATTTTTATCTACATTTTTATTGTTGATTTATAGTGATTTGGGTTATTTATGGAAATGATTAACCTATAACAGAGAATATGTGATGATGTTAATTACTTTTAAGTATGTGACTTTAAGAGTATTTGATGTCATTTGGAGATACAATGTAACATGGGAGACTACATAATCAAATTCTTCTATGTTTTGGGTTTCAATATTAGTTTGGATTATATTAAAGGATTTTAAGGACAATTGGTTATTGAATGGTATCTATTTAACTTTGGGGTATTGTTGGTTTAATTTTAGAAATTAAGATTAGTGCATATTTATCTCAATGAATATCCTTTTGGGGGATCATTAGATCATTCACTAACCATTTTGATTAATCTTCAAAGACAATGTAAATATATGGTTTATCCTGCATGGATCATGTGATTCTATAGAAGTTTATTCTAGCTCTTCCAGTGTGACCAAGTCTTCTTGAATACTCATCGTTTAAAAAAACAATTGAGTTAGTGGTGGAAATTTATTAAAGAATGAAAATCTACTTAAAATTTAAGTATATCTCATAATGTTCTTAGTCAATATCATAAATGAATACCTCTTCCTTATGTAATGTAACTTTAAAAACAAATGTTGTCCTAGATGGTACCTTAAATCATCACTAATTTATGACTTTGGGATTGTTGGCCTTTTCATAACCATGTTCTCTACCACTCTCCATCAGATAATTAATGGTTAGATTTCTCCTCCATATCCATATTTTCCTACATAGAACCCTAGTATGTGTTATTTTCGGTAATCTTCATACTTTCCACTCTTTATTTTAAATAGAGGCCTCATTAATTCATTTTTCGATGTGGGATTTCAACTAAGATATTTTGAAATGTCAAAAATGTGTGATCCCAATACCCTATATTTTGTTGAACCGATGGTACTTCAAATCATCATAGATTGATGAGTTTAAGGACCTCAATTTTATACTTGTTTGTGATTGATGACCTCAACCACTACCTATAAATATTTACGTTTTTCCTCCAATTATATGTCTCTAATTGCCACCAATGTTCTCCTAATCGAGATCATAATTTGCTGGTGACCCTTTCATTTCTCTTTTCCTCATATTAAGACTAAATTTTAGTAAACCAATTTCCGATGTGGGTTTTCCCACAAATATATTTCCTATTTTCAACCTTTTATTTTCGAAGAACAATTTCAAATTGCGAGGACGCAATTTATTGAAGGAGGGGAGAATGTAACACCCCAAGATTTCATAGTGTGTTATTTCTTCAAAATAATTCAATAACTTGCACTACACGCAACACCGAGTTCAAGCGCACCATGACTTACCAAACAAGCCGTTCAAAAAAGGTTATGAATAGTATTAACTAAATTTTAAACTTTATATAATCCTTATAATTTTAGAATCCATATTATGAGTTTCTTAGACATAATGTAAGAACAAATTCATCTTCAGTATTGTAGTTTTACCAACTTTTAATAGTGAACCCTTTTTAAATAAAATATTTTAAACTTTTTGACTAAATGGGGACATCAAAAAATTTAAAATAAAACATCCCAAGCTTCCACGGTACGCTTTCCTTTGAATAAAACAGTAGCGTGTGTTGTACGCAACTTCGAGTTTTAACACACACCACAACCGATCAAACTAGCCGTTATGAATAGTAATACTTAATTTTTTGAAATTATATATATTTTATATTTCAAAATGGACTTCATTTTTGGATTCGTAATATCAAATTTTGCCTAAGGTGAAATTTTGGTACTTTTCGGATAACTTTCATATTTTGATGAATAGTAAAAATTACTAAATTTTAATTAAAAACAACTTTTTTAATCAAAATAATTAATAGTGATAAATTATGAATTTGAGTGGTGTTAAAGTATATTTAGAATATATTTTTACCATTTAATATAATTTTGGTCATTGGACATAATTTTACAATTAAACCGAACATAAACAAGTGTCAATCTTTTGATAGTTATTATCTCTTAAAAACACGCTTTTTGTTTTGACAGCGGGAATTAATTTTAAATTAATTTCTGCCACTTCTGTGTTTTGAATTTAGAAAAATGGATTCCATATTTGGAATCAGGATGTTTAAATTGTGTAAATAGGTAACTTTTATTTTTAGACATTTTGAATAATTACTGCGGTAAATATTTTATTTACCATGGTTAAGGGTAAATCCGGTAAATAAGGGTTAAAAAATAATATTATAATAATACTAAATTACCCTAAAACGTGTCTTAACCCTATTGTTTGATACATGGTCGACCATGGGCATCTTTGGGTCAATTTTGGGACCCCATTGATCCACTTGTAAGTGATAATGACACTTTATTTTAATTAAGTTAAAATGAATACAAAAATGGCATAAGCTTACATCCTTTAAAAGAACAATTTTTACATAGGGTTATACATGTTGGATTTTAGATTATAAATATTCATTAGAAAGCTAAAAAGATTTCCTACATAATGATATTTTATTTATAATTTTTAGACATCAAATAATTTAAATTATTAAAGACACAATAATGATGCAATGTTTACCTCATTTATAAATCATTTAAATAAATAAGATTATAATGATTAACATATTATCTAAAACCTGTCCAATTCTTATTGGTTGATGTTATTTAGAATATGAGTCATCTTATCTTCGACCTCAATGATTTTCGGACCATTATGAACCGAATATAATTATATTATAAAGTAATACTTTCACTCTTTCCTAAAGAGCCCCTCCTCTCCCTTATAAAAGGAGACCACTTCTACTCATTCCTCACACCTCTCAAGCCACTTGCCTCATCCAAACTCTGCCCAACTAAGCTCCCCACATCCCTCTACTCCTCATTGAAGCTTCCCCTTAGGCAGAAAGCATTTCAAGAAGTCCTTTGGTTCCAACCAAATTGAGTTACCTAAATTAAAGGTAACATTTTCTCTTAAATTATTTTTCAATTATTTTGCTTCTCCAACCCCCAAACTCTTTTTATTTCCTTTATTTTGTAACAACACCAGTATCCAAAATATACTAGTATGTTGTTATAAGAAGTATTCAAACTACACATTCACACAACTCCATCTAATGGATGATGAACATAATGTTTCTGTGGATGGCAAACTAACGCCTCACGAAACGATGATTGTTCAAATACATCTTACCGCCTCTCATGGTGGCCATTAGGATGGAACTGTAATTAAATATGATATTAATGATATATATTTTATATATAAGCTTCTGTAATTCCATTTTATTTCATACAATTATTCGTTTCATGTTGTATATACATACGATAATTTCATTTGAGGAAGTGCGGACTACCGCCCCCTTAAAATGATATGACTCGTTCATACCACACATGGAACGTATAAAGGATGGTGTTAATGAACTTAAGTAACATATATAGAATATTATATTTTACTGGAATAGTAATATACCTATGTATCATTTGGATTCGATTCTTTTAAAATAAAAATTAAATGGAAGTAGCATTCGTGCGTACGTACGGACTACCGTCTCCACGAACGCGATGTGATTCATTCTCCATCGTATCCATTCAAGTATAATTATCATTTGATGATTTAAAAATGATGTTTAAGGACTTGATACCATTCTGGATATGAATAATATACCTCCCATTAATAACGAATATGGCTCACATAACAAAGAATATAAAGTAAAATGAACCCGTTAACACCTGAAATGACGATAATTCTAAGATATTATTAACAAATCAATGTTAAAAGATCATATATGATATCATATTAAAGTAACTGATTCTTGTATTATTCAATAACCATTATTTCATCATTATACAGGAGGTAAACCTACCATCGACCAAGGAAAAAGTACAAAGTAAGGGATTCTCTTATCTCACTTTCAATTCCGTGAGATTTCCATTGTTCGCTACTAAATTATTGAAAGTGGTGTATTGTGTACTTCCATTTGATATATATTATCATGATTCTATTTATATTCATGTTATTCTGTAAATCATTCGGCGGTTATTAACTTTTATCCATACGACTCAGTTGATTAACGTGGTAAGGGGTTTCTTATCTCACTCTTAATTTCATGAGAATTCCATTGTTCACCACTTATTTATTACATGTGGTGTATGTGTACTACCCGTAATTGTATTCATTGTGTATTATAATTTAATTCATGGGTATATACATAATAATTGAATGACCCTTCTTTCATTGGTGTATGTTTCGTATGTTACCTAATCGATAAGGGAATTTGAAATTTCAATTTCCACTCATTCGGCTTTACACATACTTCATTGATTATTTTACTCCAAGATTATGTGTGGAGTTACTATTCATTTTCTTATGTCATATTTTCCACTCCCCTTTCTGTGGACATACTTTTGATACACATAATCACTCCATTGATAAATTCTCAAGTGATCGGTATGAACTTGATAAGTGTAATTTTAACTCAACCTCCATTTGTTGAGTTAAATATCCAATTCATTGGTGTTGTTTTTACAAGAATATGTGTGAATGTCATCTGATTGATTTACACTAAATATCCAATCATATTTAGTGTATTTATATTTTTCACACATAATTATGTCGTTGATTTATCCTTAACCTATGGATACGTCCTTTATGAGAGATTTCATCTCAATTTACATTCCATTGAGTCTTCTTTGTTGGTATACACCAAATCACTTTTATGTGGTGTATATAATGTACTTTGACATAGTATATCATGAATCCCTTTATTCTCATGATATTACAAAGTTTTGATTACCTCAATTATTTGTATTCAAGTGTCTCTTTTGGTTAGAATCTCTAACTAAAATACCATTTTTAAATGTTCTAAATACTTATTCTTCTAAACCTTTCTCATTAATGTCCATGTTTTAAAAATGGTTTTAAGGATTTATTTATATGGACATTAAAGTATTAGAAATTAAAACTCCTTTTAAAAAGTTTCAAAGTGGTATGGGACACTTTGATTCAAAAATCTACTTTTAAATGGATTCTTGACAAATAGTGTGACTTTTAAATGTTTTCAAGAAAAGGGGGATAATTCTCTCAAATAGTTTTGATGATTATTTTCATTTATGTCAACATCATTCATTATTCTTGATTGAGGTTAATGTGATACAATAAAATCTTCCATATTGTATCGAATGAGTCATGTTTGACTGTGGATGCGCTGTTTTTATACCATTCATGGTTTGTGGTAAAAGTATTGACATTTCGTATGCTAGTTTTAATACGAATGTTTCTGTTATGTTTAAACCTGTTCATATGAGGAATGCATTGGACTTAATAAGTGACGGGTGGAGCCCGCTATAGCTCCTCGATGCATCGGTAGGTCTCATGAGACAAACTAGTGTCTTGGCACAAGGCCTTGGCAAAATCTTATTTGTAGTCTTGGCACGAGGCCTTGGCTATGTGGTTATGATAGTCTGGCATTATGCATTCCATCATTATGAAAGTGGTTATTGATATTGCATGTGATCATTCGACTAGTAGAATATCCATGTGAGTAAGTAAATGGCATTATTTCATTTTATTTATGCCATACCATGTTGAAAGTTCAAGTTTCAAAGGCTTTTGTTTTAGTTATAAATTGCCTTAAGTGTTTATGATTATTTATGAAAGCTTCTGCTATAATGTTATCCTTACTGAGCATCCGAGCTCACCCCTTTCAATGTTTTTTTTCCAGGATTATGAAGAAGTAATTTATGAATGACCTGCAAGGATAGTATGAGGGGATATGAAGACAAAATGTTTTTTTATGATGTAATGTAAAAATTTATGGATGTATCTAGTTATTCCAAGGCTACTAAACTAATCGGTCTTTCGAGACTTGATCTTTCTCATGATCATGCCAATGTTATGTAATAACGCACCGACTCTGGGTAACTAGGGTCGGGGCATTACACCTATGGGGTGGGGATCATTCAAGGCCAGATTTGGCACTGATTGGTCAAACTATTATTGATCCAATGGCTCTGTTCAAGGATTTGAAGACTCCCTAGATGGACATGAAGATATAAATACCCCCAACCCAGTGAGTTTAGATTGTTCTAGAATCACTGATGATGTCTCAAGGGTCCTCTCAGGAGATGATGATTGAGGTATAAATTCACTCATACCTGAGGGATGGGGTGTGCTTGAAGGTGATGTCGATGCATGCCAAATTATATCAGTAATTAAAGATTCAAGAATTGGATATGGTAGTATATATTCTCCTAGCCTAGTGAGTGGGTTCTACTCTTGGATAGATGATACCATAGCTAAAATATATTCTCTCTTGATGTGGTGCAATTGTGATCATGTTGGAAATGGGTATGATGGAAACACATGTTGTTAATAATTTCTAATAGGAAGTTATACTACTCTTTTCAACTTTAGACTCCATGTTTAAAATTTATTCATAGTGTTTCAAGGGTCCCTCTTGATGTTATGTTGGATTTCCTTCCTCTCATTCAATAATTTCTAGTCATTGGTGGGGTGGTGGCATTCCATTAACGTGACCAACTGGACTTGGAGTTTTCCAGTCCCTTGATCTCACTAGATGATATAACATTGAGGGATTCCATATCTAAATGGATATGTTGTTCCACTAGAGTCTCAAAGCGTAACTCTCCATTCTATTTGTAGGTTCCTTGAGTAGAGGAAGGATGTTGGTGGGTGTAACCAACATTAATTTTAGCATTAACACTGATCAATATGAGATCTGTCACGATAATAAAACATGGAATCTTTAGAATAGAACGAAGAACAAAAAAAAGAGGGGAGTCCCGGAACCATAGATAGGATCATCATATGTTGGTTATAATTAATTTAATTAATTGACAAGAATTACTTGGATAGAATTATTTCTTTGTTGATGTCTCCAGTCACGGTCTGATGCGATCTATAGTTGCATCATAGAATCCATGTGCAGTATTCATCAAGTGAGGATCCACATGTACTCCATGTATATTTTGACGTCGCCGAAGAAATCTCTGGGTGCTAGTGTGTAAGATACTTTTCTTGTGATTTCTTTCTTCGATGGCCTTGATCCGTTGGAGGTGGATTTCTATCTCGTAACATGTGAGCGTTCTCAGTGGAAAAAGAGTTCTCTTTTTTTCTTGAGAGATTTTTCAAATCCATTATACACAACCACAAAAAATGGCTAGGATAATTAAAAATATATAATTTGTATTTTAATTACATTGAATAATAAAATGAATTAATTTCCTGAAAGAATTTTTTCATTTCATTTAATTCTTAGTAATACCCTATGTCTAATAGTAACAGTTTAATATTATTATTACATAACATGCATCCAGTGAATTACACCTAATATTATTTAATTAAAGAAATAATATTTATTTATCATAAATTCCTAGAAAAAATACATGGTGTGTATATTTAATATACGCAGCGTGTACTTTTATTTTTCAATTTTTCTTTATTTCCTCTTACACATTTATTATACCTTGAATAATTGATATTTATTTCTAAAATAAATATAACTGCATTACTCACAAATAAATATATTATTTATCCCCTAATATATTCTCTCGAATAATTAATGTCTAAATAAATGCGATCAGAAATCCTTAAATAATTATTAATCCATAATAAGGATTAATTTTATTTAACTTGTTAAATTAATATTTAACTGAGATACATGGACACACTTAGTGTGTGACCCTCTAGGCCTCTTTATCAGTGGCATTAGTTGGAGCCTACCTAAAGTCCAAGGTTTGCATCTAGAAACATTCCATGGAACCCCTAGAAAAATAAGATAATGTTGCAATGATGTTTCACCTCCTATGAATGCTTATCGTGTAATTTAATCCCTTTCTCTTGATATCTCGAATCAAGCGGGTTGCATGCTAGTGTCTTCAACCGGTGTGATCAGTAATTCTTTCCTTAACATTATGGAATTGAACTTTCCCATTCCTAACTATGGCCATGTATTTATTTACGCTATATTAATTCCATCAAATGGCCTGAGATATCTACTTCCATTATTGAACAGAAAGGACAAATCATTTCTCGCATTATCTATTAATGAAATATGACTCGTGACACACCCAATGTATCCTACCTCACTGTGACTAGTGTGTCATCACAGTTTTCATCAATGCATCTAAGTGTGCGAGTTGTGATACCCATTAATAATAGTCTTAATGTCTAAGTACCAATACACACGTACGCATATAGGAACATCCAATGACACTATGAAAGGTGTATTTCCAACTTGTGGGTATCGTTCTTATAATATATTCATGAACATTACCAAGGGCTCCCACCATGAAATGGTGCCTCCATGTTTTGTGAGTCATCTCTCTTAATGGAATGTATTATTTGCGTCCCTCAAATAACATCTTCCATCCATATAACATATATTCAAGTACAGTGTTATGGCACTTCTAGTTTCTCATCATAGCAGAGATCCACTATGACCCTTTTATCCAACAGTTATCCATAGGACATTATCCCATGCATTTTCACATATAAGAACAATCAATATGTGATAAGGTATTTATTAAAGAATAAAGTACAAATTAGTTGGTCCTAGTCCACCAACTCTAAAAAACTCCCACTTGGACTAGAGACAACTACTAACAACCATTTACCCACTAGATCTTAGATGATATTCATGCTTCTGCTGAGATAGGCCTTTATTTATGGGGTTTGCCACGTTCTCTTCCACGGACACTCTTCCTGCTGCAACTTCACCCCTTTGACAGAAATCCCTCAAATGGTAATACTTTTAGAGTATGTGATTTGTCTGCTGATGTGACCTTTGTTCTTTTGAAAGACCCGCCACTACAGTATTATCACAATACAACGTGATAGGATCTTTTCTACTAGTCACTACATCAACCTCCTGGACAAAGTTCCAAATCTAGAAGGCTTCCTTGGATGCATCATAATCCACTATATATTCGGACTCCACTATAGAATCGGTGAAAATGGTTTCCTTGAACACTTTTAACGCACAGATCCTCTATTGAGATAGAAAACATATCCAGATTGCCACTTCAAATCATTATGATCAGTCTGAAAACCAGCATCAACATACCATCTGGTGACAAGATTCTCGTCTCCTCCAAATCACCGGAAGATATCCTTAGTTCTTCTCAGAAACTTAAGGATATTCTTAACAGAAGTACAATGTTGTTCTCCTGGATCTGCTTGATATATGCCTACCATTCTCAGTGAATAGGCCACATCAAGCCTAGTACATAACAAGGAATACATGATGGATCCTATATCCAAAGCATATCAGATCTTACTCATTCAATATTTCTCTTATTGTGTTTGAGGACACATTTTCTTAGAAATATTTAGGCCATGTGACACTAAAACTAATCCCCTCTTGGATTGTTCCATACTAAATCTCTTTAGTATCTGGTCAATGTATGTACCCTGACTTAGTCCATGTAGCCTCTTGGATCTATCACGAATGATCTTGATCCCTAGAATGTAAGCTACTTCACCCAAGTCCTTTATGGAGAATCACTTGTTCAACTAGTCCTTAACTGACTGTAGGAATGGTAGATCATTTACAATATGCAACATTTCATCAACATATACTACTGGGATAACGATCACATTCCCATTAAACCACTTATAAACACATGGCTCATATTCATTCTTAATGAAACCAAATTTCATTATGGATTCATAAAATCGTATGTTCCATGACCTAGATTCTTGATTTAATCCATAAATGGATTTTGGCAACTTGAAAATATCATTGGATTAACCCGGTGTCCCAAACTCTTCGGGTTGTGTCATATAGACATCTTCCTTAAGGTTCCTGTTAAGGAATGATGTTTTGACACCCATTATCCAAATCTCATAGTCATGGTAAACTGCTATTTCTAGTATTATTCCAATGTATTTAAACATGGAAACTAGAGAGAAGGTTTCATCATAGTCAATTCCTTGATGATTTTTGAATCCTTTAGCCACTAGCCTTGATTTATAGCTGCTAAATTGACCTTCCATGTCCAGTTTTATCTTGAATACCCATTTGCATCCAACAGGCTTTACATCAACTGGCTCATCATCCAGAACCAAGACTTGTATCTGATACATGGAATCTATCTCATAATTCCTAGCTTCTACACATCTTGCAGCTTCTGAGCTTTCTACATATTCCTTTTAGGAGAGAGGTTCATCATTTTCCAATAATGATTCACCATCCTCTGTGACTAGGAAACCAAATCTTTGTGGTTCTCTTACCTGTCTTGAGCTCCTAAGCGGTACATGTGGTTCTGGAACCTCTACCAAGGGGACCTATGAAACTTTTTCTTGTACCAACTCCTCTGTATCTTGAGCATCATCTTCATCGAAGTTAATCTTTCTCCCAATATCCTTTTTGTGGATTTCCTCCCTATCACAAAAGATGAATTTACTGGCAAGAGTCACTTTCTTGTCTGAAGGGTCATATAGGTTATATCCTTTTTTTTCCTTGGGATATCCTATACAGATACAACTCATGGCCTGGGGTGCTAGTATTTTTTCCTGAGAATTCCTTAACAAATGCCTCGCATCCCCATACACATGTGTGTGACAAAATGTGTTTCTTTCCATATCATAACTTGGAGGGAATTCCATTTTCTGCCTAGGTTGGTACTCGGTTCAATGTGTGTGCTGAAGTCTATAATGCATATACCCTAGAGGATAATAGAATATATTCATCACTCATCATCTATCTTAGCATGTCCAACAAGGTGTGGTTCCTCCTTTCAGTTACACAATTCCACTGTGGTGTACAAGGAGGAGTGAGATGAGATAGAATCCCAGACTCCTGTATATGATTTATGAACTCTTTGTTCATATATTCTCCACCTCAATCTGATCAAAGCTTCTTTATCTTCTTACCAATCTCATTCTCTACTTCATTCTTGAATTCCTTAAATTTCTCTAAGTCTTGTGACTTATACCTCATTAAGTAGACATAGACATATATACTCAAATCATCAGTAAAAGTAATGAAGTATAAATATCCACGTTTAGGTTTTACTAGAAATGGTCTAGACACATCCATGTGCACCAATCCTAGAAGCTATGTGGCCATTTCACCCTATCCACCAAAAGGCTGCTTGGTTATTTTACCCTATAAACAAGCGTGACATATATCAAGTGGTTTTAGCTCCGCAGAGTCTAAATAGACATCTTGGTAGAGCTTTTTCAAGCACTTCTCGTTTACATGATCGAGACGGTGATGCCACAAGTGGGTGACATATGAGTCATGTGAGTCTGTTTATTATCGATTTCCAACACTTGGTTTTCATAATTTAATACATACAAACCATTATTTAAATGCTCCATACCATAACATACATTGTCCTTATAAAAAAGACAACTCATAATTACAAAAATGAAAATAAATCCATCCATATCAAAAAAAGATACAAAAATTATGTTCTTGGTAACACTAGGAACATAATAACAGTTGTGTAAAACCAAAATCATCCCAGTTGGAAATGACAGGTGGTAATCCCCAATGGCTAATATAGCCATCCTCGTGCCATTAGCAGCTCGAATATCCACCTATACTATGGAAATATTTCTAAATATACTTGGTTCCATCATTTCAATACATATGTGAGACCCACAAGCTATATCTAATAACCAATGTTTAGAAATGGAAAGATTACAATCAATAACGAATGCACCTTTATCATATCCACGATTCTGGGAGCATTTCCTCTTCCAGTGGCCTTGCTTTCCACATGAAAAACATACTACCTCCCATTTCATTCCATGCCTTTAGATCTTCCTATGCTTGGAGAGATGGTGAATGGGGGCTTCAGACTGTTTATAAGTCCTTGACCCCTTTACCTTGTACTTCCTTTTCTTATTCACCATATGGAATGTGGGTTTGTCACACCGCAAGTCCTTATCTTCTTGGCGAATTAAGGTCAGAAGATTCGATAGAATCTTCACATTATTGCTCATGTTATAGTTGACAAAAAAGTTAGAGAAGGTCTTGGGCAGTGATGATAGGATGAGATCTGTATGCAACTCATCCGGGAACTTAATCCCTAAGATGTCCAGGCATTCAATGTGGACAATAAGCATGACTACATAAGGCCCAGCTGGCACAGACTCTCCAAGCTTAGTTATAAACAAAGCGTTGGAGATGTCATATCTCTCCTGTCTCACCTTATCTTGGTAGATATCCTTAAAGTGAGACATAATGCTATACGCTTCCATGTTTTCATGTTACTTCAAGAGATCATTATACATGGACGATAGCATGAAACATTGGACATATGTAGCATCATTAATATTTTTCATATAGAGATACAGTTCCTCATCACTATCCTATTTCCCATGCACAACTAGAATTGGCTCTTCCATCACATTCAATTTCTTCTCCTGGTAAAGGATGACGTGTAAAAACCTTTGCCACTCCTGGAAATTGGTGCTAGTGAGAAGGTTTTCCTTATCAAGTATGGTTCACAATGATATGTTTGAAGTCCTTTTTCTTTCCATTTCTACAATTTAAGATATGAAAAGGTTTAGTATATTATTATAAAACTAAGACAAATAAATGAATTAATACTTATTCGTCTCTAACTATTTTATCGAGATCCAATAGCCCTCACCATTGCCATAGGAATATTATGTTGCTTGAATATTCTAGTGGAAAGGATCCATATTACCTTTCACATTACCCCATATAGGGTTGGTAAAGAAACTTGAAGTGTTTTAGGTAGGAATCTGAAAGAGCGCTGTCGTGGGTGCCCTCAAATGATTAGTGTAATTTGGGGTACTTAGGTGCAGCAGAGTGGCTGACCAAGGTCGTCTCTCAAAGGAGGAAGTGAATTAAAACAACTTTTCAGAGGTATTCTAGAAACAAAATAAAAGGGAATAAAAACACTACTTGAAAGTATGTGGGTGGTTGTTTATAGTTTATAAATCTAGAAGAAGTTTGCTGGAAGAAGATTGCATTTTTTTTGTTTTTAATTTTGAAATGAAGTTTCGATTAGAATGACACAACAAAAAGATGTTTGTTTAGACAATATTTAAAAGACGTAATCGATCTAACTCTACCTCTTCAATAATTTATTAATCATTATTATTTAAATTAATATTCACTTAATTATGATCCCTTAATTTGTTAAATCCCGAACCCTACGAGAATTAACTTTACCACGAAGATTGAAGTGAATTTTAACCTTAGGCTAACTTCGGAACATGAAATCGTAACACCCTTCTTTGATTGATGTTCTAAAATTAGCTTATGGTCAGTGGTAAATTAAGGCACATAACCACTCTGGAAATTAGGATTAATTGAGTTTAGGGATTATATTTGAACTCTACAAATTGATCCCATGTGGTTTTGAATTACCGGTTAAGGTTGCGCTCTCACAGTTCACACAATTCCCGACCTCGCGTGTTTTGTGTTAACTATTCAATTGCTTAATTAGATTCATTTAAATTAAAAACTCAATTAATAGATCATAATATGTGAATTACAGTAGCTCATTGATTCAAAATAAATGAATGAAGAAGGATAGAGGTCGATCGATTACTAAATAGAACTACTCTTCCATGGGTGGTGTAGTCATCGTGGAGACGTTTTGCATAAGCAACGGATTGAAAGGGTAGAACCCAATCTTGTCTCCACTCTTGATTCCAACCCAATTAAGAAGATTAAGATACGAAGAAGAGGGATGAACACAGAATATTATTTGAAGAAAAATTCAAGAAACAAACATGAAAGAAAATAAATACAAAGAAGAGGTGAGAGAGGAGAGCCTTTTTGGAAGAGAGGTTTGCACAAAGGCTTACATCTTCCAAAAGTTGTGAGGGGCTCCCAAGAGACACCCTTTCGGCCACACCTTCCCAAAGCCTCGACCAGCCCTCTCAAAGAGTTAAAACCCCCTTTAAATAGAGTTTGTGAGGTCTAGGGATACATAACTTTTTAATTGTGAAATGAAAATCTAGGCTAAATATTTTATTCCAACTTGCACCGCCAATTTGACCTCGAAAACGCGTGAAGTGACCGGCCTTCCAGAAGGATGCTTTGTGAAACATCATGTCCCCGAGCTTTCCTCAAAATATGGGCTCAATAAAATATTCAATAAAATAGTGTTTTATCAACTCCCCCACACTTACCCTTTTGCACACCTGGGCAAAACCTCATATCAAGTAAACATCAATATCAAATCAAAACCAATATTAAAACACATATCCTTAAGATCAATCAATTTCATACCAAGAATCAAAAGATATCATGCCTCATAAAAAAATCTTATTTCAAGTTCTCCATTTATATCATTCAATATATTTCCACTTCATTTATCCTCCCATGCACAAAACACTTACCTCGCTTGAATTTTCTCTCATCACTCAAATATCAATTTTTTTGCAATGTCTTTCTCATCCAAACTCATACAAGGGTCACCCTAGGCTTGATAGATTCCTACATCGCTACCCGATGTGATTCAAGGACATATGTTTATCCTGAGGACTTTTCAGGGTTGTTCTGTGGCTTTCGGTTGGTAGGATTAAGATGTGAAAAACTCTGAGGCTGAATGAGGAGGGCTTGACTCTTTTGAAGCAAAATTCCATTAATCTAATTTTCACTTAAATATGGTCTTCTCTTCAATCCCCATAGTATCAATTCAGCTCCATCATCATGAAAAGTCATGAAAGGTTTACACCATTCATCATTTCAGCATAAAAAATTTCAATCTTCTCAAACATGATTTTCTTGAAAGCTCCAGACGGGCCCAACTTTCCACCTCAATTAGAAGCTCCAGAAAAGGCACAGCTTCACTTGTCATGAAAGCTCCAGAAAAGGCACAACTTTCAATATAATGACTTTCTTTAGCAGCAAACACATCTCTTCAGAATTTAAGTTTCCACCCAAAGTATCACAGAATGTGGTGGCAAAACCCAAGACAGCTTCCCCCACACTTAAGCTCAACTAGATTATGCAATTTCACTTCAAGAGTTGGTTGGATAGGGAAAATTGGCTTGTAATGTGGCTTAACCTAATAGGCTATGCAAGGATTCTAAGGGACACAAGGATTAAATATTCAAGGTAGGACATTATAAAAAAGGATTCTTTGAAATAGGGGTTTTAATACCAAACAAATGCCTCAATAATTTAAACACAAGTACCTCAAACCCTCAAGTTTTGACAGGAATAGATCAAATTCTGGTTAAATCAATTATGGTTTGGTTCTCACAAGAAGTGAGGTGAATGTAAAGAATATGAAAATAATGGTTCAGAAGCCTCACAAGAAAGTGATTTCAAATATAAAGACAGTGAGATGTGGCATGAGATTCAAAATTCGGTGTACTTTCCATGAAATTACTAAATATTTGAACTTGAAACAAAGTCATTTCAGCATTCATTTAAGCTTAGTTTCAGGGGGTAAATTGTTTCACTTATTGATATGGATTTAAAAATGGTGATGAGAATCATTTAAGCTCAAAATGTTTCAAAACACACAGAAAATTGTAAAATAAACACACAAAATTTAAAAAACACACAATTTTTTTTTGGTTTTTTTAACAGGAAAACAATTGAAATTACTAAACTAAAAGGTTCCCTCCCCCACACTTAAAATATTGCATTGTCCTCAATGTGAACCCGTGAGATGATATATGCACATGAAATTCAGAATTTTTAAATAGGACAAATAATATAAAAGTGAAAGGGTTAGGAACAGCCTGATGTGATCAAGTGATGATGGGGTCATGCAGTGTGATAAAATCCACTGCATCAGTAGGATGTCCCTCAATGTATCTCTTCAAACGTTGCCCATTGACTGTAAATATCCTTTCAGTGTCCTCTTGTGTGATCTCCACTGCACCATAAGGAAAAACATTAGACACAATATAAGGACCTAACCATCTGGAATGCAACTTACCAGGCATCAACTTCAGTCGTGAACTATAGAGAAGGACTTTCTCTCCAACATGAAACTCCCTTTGTTGGAACATTTTGTCATGAGCTGCTTTTGATCTTTCATTGTAGAGCCTTGAGTTCTCATATGATGACAATCGAATCTCCTCAAGCTCTTGAATTTGCAACTTCCTTTGAATTCCAGCTCGGGCCAAATCCATGTTACATTTATTTATATCCCAATATGCCCGATGCTCAACTTCCACGGGGAGATGACACGCTTTCCCAAAAACAATCCGAAATGGGGACATACCAATGGGGGTCTTGTATGCTGTCCTATAAGCCCACAATGCATCATCAAAGCGCTTGCTCCAATCCTTCCTATTTGGCAGCACAGTTTTCTCCAAGATTTGTTTCAACTCACGATTTGAAACCTCTGCCTGGCCATTTGTTTGGGGGTGGTATGGTGTTGATGTTTTGTGTGTCACCCCATACTTTTGAAGGAGGGAAGCAAAATTCCTATTGCAAAAGTGTGTCCCCTTGGTCACTGATGATGGCCTTTGGTACTCCAAACCTGCAAAAAATTTGTGCTTTGACAAAGTCCACAACAACATGAGAATCGCCAGTCCTGGTGGCCTTGGCCTCTACCCATTTACTCACATAATCAACAGCAACAAAAATGTACAAAAATCCAAATGAACTAGGAAAATGACCCATAAAGTCGATGCCCCATACATCAAAAATCTCACAAAATAGTATGGGTTATTGGGGCATCTCATGTCTCCTAGAAATGTTCCCAGTGTGTTGGCAAAGAGAGCATGACTTACAAAACACATGGGCATCATGGAACAAGTTAGGCCAATATAATCCAGAGTCTAAAACTTTCCTAGCTGTCCGTTGGGGTCCAAAGTGTCCACCACATGCAAGTGTATGACAGAAATGCAAAACAGACTCAAACTCATGATCAGGAATACACCTCCTAATAACTTGGTCACTACACATGCGCCAGAGGTAAGGATCATCCCACACATAAAATCTTGACTCACTCTTTAATTTTTGGACTTGATGTTTCTTCAGATTTACTGGGATTTCAGAGACAACAATGTAATTAACTAAATCAGCATACCAAGGATGCTTACCTGAGATGGTACAGAGATGCTCATCGGGGAAAGTGTCCCGAAGTGGTACCTGGTCCAAGGTGTCACCCTCTAGTGTGTGAGTAAGCCTACTCATGTGGTCTACCAACAAATTCTCTGACCCCTTCTTTTCTTTATCTCAAGGTCAAACTCTTGAAGAAGGAGCATCCAACGGATAAGTCATGGCTTTGCATCTGGCTTCTTTAGGAGGTACCTCAAAGCTGCATGGTCAGAAAAAACAACTACTTTAGAGCCCAATAAATATGAACAGAATTTATCTAAAGCAAATATGACAGAAAGAAACTCCTTTTATGTGATAGTGTAGTTTGATTGGGCTGAATCTAGTGTCCTCGATGCATAGGCGATCACATGTGAACGTCTCTCCACCCTCTGAGATAAGACAGCTCCAACCGCGAAGTTGGAGGCGTCACACATAAGCTCAAATGGAAGGTCCCACCGTGGGGGCTGTATGATTGGTGGAGTGGTCAGACACTTCTTCAGCTCATCAAATGGTACCCTGCATGAATCGTCAAAATTGAAGTCAATATCTTTTTGAAGCAATCGAGATAAGGGTAGAGCGATCTTACTAAAATCTCTGATGAAGCGTCGATAAAATCCAGCATGCCCAAGGAATGATCGAACATCACGCACACATGTAGGATATGGGAGGGATGAAATAATGTCTACCTTAGATTTATCAACTTCAATTCCATGTTGTGAGACTATATGACCTAAGACAATTCCCTTTTCGACCATGAAATGACATTTTTCAAAATTTAAGACCAGATTCTTCTCAATACAACGATGCAACACATCACCCAAACTAGAGAGACATTCATCAAATTAGGACCCATAAACTGTAAAATCATCCTTAAATACCTCCATGCAGGTCTCAATTAAATCTGATAAAATACTCACCATGCATCTCTGGAAGGTACCTGGGGAATTGCAAAGTCCAAATGGCATCCTTCGGTAAGCAAAGGTACCGAATGGACAGGTGAATGTTGTCTTCTCTTGGTCCTCTGCTGCAATGGGAACCTGAAAATATCCAGAAAATCCATCCAAGAAACAATAGTGTGTCTTCCCATCTAGTCTCTCAAGCATCTGGTCAATGAATGGAAGTGGGAAATGGTCCTTACGAGTGGATTGATTTAGTTTCCTATAATCGATACACACTCGCCAACTGTTTTGTACTCTCACAGGAACTAACTCATCAATTTTATTTTTTATAACAGTGAAACCAATTTTCTTTGGTACAAACTGAACAGGGCTAACCCATTGTGATTCAGAAATAGGGTAAATGATACCCGCCTCAAGTAATTTTTCAACTTCTTTCTTAACAACTTCTAGGAGGGTGGGATTAAGTCTCCTTTGTGGCTGTCTCACCGGTTTAGCCCCATACTCCAAGAGAATCATATGCATGCAAATGGAGGGGCTAATACCTGATATGTCTGCCAATGTCCAACCAATTTCCCTAATGTTATCTCTCAAAAGATTCAAAAGTTTTTCTTCATGTTCAAAAGAGAGATTGTTAGCAATTATGACAGGTAATCTATCACCACTGAGCAAGTATGCATATTTGAGATTTGGGGGCAATGGATTGAGTTCCAATGTAGGTGGGTGATGTATGGATGGAGAAATTGATGCAACAGACATATCTGGACATTGAACATCAGTATCAGAATAAAAATCATCAAAATCAGAGAATAAATCACCAAATCCATCAGCATACTCAATAGCCATGTCATAATCAGAGTTCACATGATCAAAATCAGAATATGATTCCATTTCAAAATCAAATCTTAGAGAGTCTTGTTCCTTAAAAATGGGTGTAGAAGTATTCTTAGACATCAAACTAGAACCAATACTCATAATCTCCCTAAGCATAGGACAATCCAATTCCATGATGTTTTTACTTGGTGGTTCAAAATGGGAGATAACAAAAGCAGAATGGTCCTCTGAGGAGTACTTCATGGAATCCATAACATTAAATATCACAACTTCATCTCCAAACTCCATGGAAAGTGTACCCTAATTGACATTTATGATAGTTTTTGCAGTTTTGAGGAAGGGCCTACCTAAGATAATGGGGGCATGAGAACTTACCTGATCACCATCCATGTTAAGAACATATAAATCCGCTGGAAAGATCATGTCTCTTACCCGGACAAGTACATCCTCAAGGACTCCTGCTGGATATGCCGTAGTTCTATTCGCCAATTGCACCACTACTCTTGTTAGCGTCAACTCACCAACCTGCAAGGAAGAGAATACAGAGTGAGGCATCACATTTATGGAAGCTCCCAAATCACAAAGAGCATCATAGAAGTGAAACTCCCCTATGGTACATGGGATGGTGAATGTCCCAGGATCCTTGCACTTTGTTGCCATTGCTAGAGTTGTTGTAATGAGTGCCGAGAAATTTATTCCAAGGTTGATCCTCTCATTCCCCTTGAGCCCTCTTCGATTGGTGCAGAGTTCTTTTAAGAATTTGGCATACCTTGGGATTTGCTTAATGGCTTCAAGTAGAGGAATGTTGATCTCCACATGCTTGAATGTGTCCAAAACCTCCTTTTACATTGCTTATTCAGCCATCTTCTTGGTTTGAACAACCCTGTTTGGAAAAGTAAGGGGTTTAGGAGGAACATCATCAATCTTTTTCTTACCTTTATCTTTCTCCTTGGATTGTTCATCAGTTGGTATGGAATGCAGCTTCTCTGAAGTTGAGGTGAATCCCAGTGGAATGGTAGGTGCAGATGTATCGTTCATTTTCTTCCCACTTCTCAATGTGATGGCACTAAAATTCCCCTTTGGATTTGGAGTGGGTTGGGAAGGTAGATTTCGAGAATTCTTACTCACAAGTTCATGGAGGGTGGTGGCAATCTGGCTCATTTGAGTCTTCAACTCCCTCAGCTCCGAACCTTGACTCTTCAGCTCATTCTATTGATTAAGAACAATTTGTTTCAAAAGATCATCAGTGTTAGAGTCTAACTTGTGTTGGATATTCCCTTGTTGCTGACTCGTTGATGTTTGAGCTTCGAATCGCCTTTGGGGTTGTTGGAAACCCTGTTGGTAAGGTTGAGGCTGCTAGAAGTTTGGTTGAAAAGGGGGCCTTTTTTGTTGTCCAGAGCCATACCTCATGTCTTCTAGATCTTTCCACCCTTGGTTTTATGTTGGATAAAACTTCTTTTGGGGATATTGTTGTTGTTGTTGCTGCTGAAATGGTCTCCCATGGAACACTGCTGCACAATCTTCTGTTTCTTGGAGTTGTGGGCAACATTTAGTTGGGTGGCTTGTCTCAGTGCAAATACCACAAGGCCTTGAAGGAGGGGGTAGAGATGTCTTTTGTGCCAATGCAATCTGCCTCACCATAGTTGTCAATTCTTCTAACTTAGTATCAATCAAATGACTTTCAAGAGAAGAAGGACTTACTTGATGTACTCCTCGAACATGTGGTGTACCTCTATCACCGAATTGTTGAGAGTTTTGGGCCATTTTGTCGATCAATGCTCATGCAGCTACTGGTGTCTTGTCCACCACTGCTCCTCCAGCTGCAGCATCCACCATGCTCCTCTCCATGGGTGTGAGTCCTTCATAGATGTACTGGATGAGTAGTTGCTCAATGATTTGGTGATGTGGGTAGCTTGCACACAACTTCTTGAATCGCTCCCAATACTCATACATTGACTCCCCTTGTGCTTGCTTGATCCCCGATATCTCCTTTCGAATGGATGTGGTCCTTGATGCTGGAAAAAATCTTTGCAAGAAAAGACGTTTCAAATCATTCCAACTTGTTACATCTTCAGGTTGCAAATAATACATCCAATCTTTTGCAACTCCATCAAGTGAGAATGGGAATGCTCTTAATTTAATTTGATCTTCAGAAACATTTCTTGGTTTTAACGTTGAGCAAACCACATTAAATTCCTTAAGGTGTTTGTTGGGATCCTCACCAGATATTCCATGAAACTTTGGAAGAAGGTGAATTAATCCAGATTTCAATTCAAAGTACGATTCGAGATTTGGGTATGCAATACAATTTGGTTGATAGTTAATATCAGGTGCAGCCAATTCTCGAATGGTTCTATTAAGTTCATTTCCATTATTTCCAGCCATTGGTTCCTCTTTTATGTTTGAATTTGAATTGCTTCCAATTTCAATGTTTGCAGAAGAGAGTAATTCACCAACTGGTTGAATATTGAAACTTCCCGTAGATTGAGAATGTCTGATTCATGCCCTAAGGCTACGTTCAATCTCAGGGTCAAGATCTAAGAGATCTTCGGGATTAGTTCGTGTCATAGATCAAATAAAAATGAAAAGAAAGAACGTGTACCATAGTAAAATAAAAATGAGAAGTTTGAATTGATGGTCCAAAAATAAGTAGAAGAAAATAAAAGAAGAAGAAGAAAAATCAGATTGGGTAAAGAAGAAAGAAAGAAGAGAGGAAGAGAATAAAATTTAAAATAAAATAAATACCTCTAATTGGTTGAAATAATTACTTGCCTCCCTAGAAACGGCGCCAATTTGAAAGAGCGCTGTCGTGGGCGCCCTCAAATGATTAGTGTAATTTGGGGTACTTAGGTGCAGCAGAGTGGCTGACCAAGGTCGTCTCTCAAAGGAGGAAGTGAATTAAAACAACTTTTCAGAGGTATTCTAGAAACAAAATAAAAGGGAATAAAAACACTACTTGAAAGTATGGGGGTGGTTGTTTATAGTTTATAAATCTAGAAGAAGTTTGCTGGAATAAGATTGAATTTTTTTGTTTTTAATTTTGAAATAATGTTTCGATTAGAATGACACAACAAAAAGATGTTTGTTTAGACAATATTTAAAAGACGTAATCGATCTAACTCTACCTCTTCAATAATTTATTAATCATTATCATTTAAATTAATATTCACTTAATTATGATCCCTTAATTTTTTAAATCCCGAACCCTACGAGAATTAACTTTACCACGAAGATTGAAGTGAATTTTAACCTTAGGCTAACTTCGGAACATGCAATCGCAACACCCTGCTTTGATTGATGTTCTAAAATTAGCTTATGGTCAGTGGTATATTAAGTCACATAACCACTCTGGAAATGAGGATTAATTGAGTTTAGGGATTATATTTGAACTCTACAAATTGATCCCATGTGGTTTTGAATTACCGGTTAAGGTTGCGCTCTCACAGTTCACACAATTCCCGACCTCGCGTGTTTTGTGTTAACTATTAAATTTCCTGATTAGTTTCATTTAAATTAAAAACTCAATTAATAGATCATAATATGTGAATTACAGTAGCTCATTGATTCAAAATAAATGAATGAAGAAGGATACAGGTCGATCGATTACTAAAAAGAACTACTCTTCCATGGGTGGTGTAGTCATCGTGGAGACGTTTTGCATAAGCAACGGATTGAAAGGGTAGAACCCAATATTGTCTCCACTCTTTATTCCAACCCAATTAAGAAGATTAATATAAGAAGAAGAGGGATGAACACAGAATATTATTTGAAGAAAAATTCAAGAAACAAACATGAAAGAAAATAAATACAAAGAAGAGGTGAGAGAGGAGAGCCTTTTTGGAAGAGAGGTTTGCACAAAGGCTTACATCTTCCAAAAGTTGTGAGGGGCTCCCAAGAGACACCCTTTCGGCCACACCTTCCCAAAGCCTCGACCAGCCCTCTCAAAGAGTTAAAACCCCCTTTAAATAGAGTTTGTGAGGTCTAGGGATACATAACTTTTTAATTGTGAAATGAAAATCTAGGCTAAATATTTTATTCCAACTTGCACCGCCAATTTGACCTCGCAAACGCGTGAAGTGACCGGCCTTCCAGAAGGATGCTTTGTGAAAAATCATGTCCCCGAGCTTTCCTCAAAATATGGGCTCAATCCAAGCCTGTATGTAGAAGATATGGCCCAAATACAGAACCCATGTCCATTCTACCGAGTCCAGCCCACCATTGGATTAATTGATCATTTACTCCATCCAAATTCACTCTTTAGCTCTAGTGTCCTACATTAAAGTTGTATAAAATGAAGTTAGGAACACTGTTACAAACTTTCAAATTCAAATAATAACTATAAAAATATTTATCTTTGAAATACTACAATGCACAATTAAGGGTAAAACTGGAATTTTCACCAAATTTTCAAATGAATGATCAAATCCCAAATATTTTATAAATAAACATATTTAACACAATATGAGGAAATTATTTCATTTATTATCAATAAAATATTCAATAAAATAGTGGTTTATCAGAATCCCAAATGCCAAGTGCATTAAATCCCAACTCCTTGATCTGCTGAGTGGACTCCCCAATAATGAAGTCCTTTTATTTTGGATTTCCTCAACCTTTGCATCTTGGTCACACCAAGTCCTATTGTGGTAGTCAACCTTGATGAGAACCACGTAAAGTCAACCCAAAACCTTGAATTAAAATTTCCTGATAATTGAAATCACCCCAATGAGGGTTGGTCTACCACTTTGAAATATGGTTCTATTCTAACAAAGATTATGGAAGGCTGTACCAACTTAATATTTATTTGAGGGATTTTATCCTTATTTTTAAATTTCCACATTTTTATCTTTGATTACATACTTTATAATATTAACTGGTATATACTTAAGTGATTCACCATGTCTAAGATAATATTTATGAATAATCCAATTTCATTTTAGTTCCATCTTGCATGCTTGTTTAATTCGTTAATTGTGTGATCGGGACAACGCACTCCGAATAAATAAACCATGAAACTGATATAAATAAAACAAATGGTATGATAATTAGCTTGTTCTATCGGTCAGTTTATCTAGCTATTGATAAACTAACCCAAGACCCTATGGGAGAAACCCCTTGATCCTTTCGGGTTCATGTTTACAGCTTTCCACCTATCCACCTTTGTATCTCCTTAGATTGGTTTCACCTTGGATCCAGACTTGGGTTGCCTCCACTATCTTGGGATCTACATCCATTACATATGCGTTTATCTCACACATAGGTGAGGGTAAAAGGGGGTTTTTACCTAAAAGGAACCTTGGGCACGTAGGCCCAACATATTTATGAGGAAAAGGCTCGTAGGCAGAAAAATTTAATTTAATTAAATAAATTAAAAGAAACCATTCCATTACAAAGAACATGGTCTAGATCATGATCATCCATACATGAAATGATATTTACATATAAATAAAACTACCATTCAATTTTTTAATCATTATTGTTTAAGATAAAACACGCTTGAATCAATTTGTTATCTTTAGTTATTTAATTTTTTATCTTAAACCCTTATCTAAATTTCCAATTGATTCTCATCTATCATAATTTTAAGAAAATAAATTAATTTAAATTTATCTTTCTACATAACATGTACCTTGGAGGCAACCCAGTGAATTCCCATTTAAGCAGATACTAAATTGAACACACATATATAAAACACATATCACATGTTGTGCCTTATCTTTACATCTGCACTATGATACACGTCTCAAGGGTTTGTATAATATAATAATAAATTTTAATAAATATTTATAATTTGTATGAGTACACAATGTGTAGTTCAGACTACATGGTGTGTACTTTTGTTCACCGTCCATCCAAAGTAAATTTTCAAGGATATGGTGTGTTTATGTACATTGGAAATTTTTGGAGTACATGGCGTGTTTAGGGGGACACACACTGTGTAGTATCTGCGTTACACGGTTTCCAGTTGGGAAAGTCTTGTACGGGGTACACGGTCCAACCCAAACCCGAAGGGACTACACATCGTGTTCCATGGGCCACACAGCGTGTAATATGGAAACTATGTGCCACCTATTCATGGTCAACACATGGTGTCATTTATGACCTAGGAATACTCCAATACACGACCTGATTTGGTGGATCAGTTAGATACATTGAACCTAGACTACACGGTGTGTACTTCCGAATTCATGCTGTGTATTCTGGTGTTGTACATCCTTGAATATTTGGAACCTCTAGATGAGATCCTCTATTTTATTTTAATAAAATTTAAAAGAAAAAATCATTTCTATAAGGTGAACGAGAAACGATCGAGGAGGAACAGATTTCGAGATTCAGATTTAAAGAATGATTCCCTTGAACTGAAATAATTAAATTATTAAATGTGTAAATCACAAAAGAATAAAAACTACATAATTATAATCAATGATATGATCCCTTTGATACCACTTGTAGGTTCCTGGTGCAACAGAAGCGCGTTGGTGGGTGTACCCAACATTAATTTTCCTAATAACAACGATCAATCCGAGATCCTTCACGATAATAAAACACCAGATCTTTGAAATAGAACGAATAATGAAAAAAAAAGTGGGGATTCACAGAACCATATATAGGATCATCATATATTGGTGTTAATTAATTTAATTTATTGAAAATAATTACCTTGATGGAATTTTTTCTTCATAGATGTTTTCGGTCACAATCTGATGTGATCCATCGTTGTGTCATAGAATCCAATTGTTGCATTTCTCTAGCGGTGATCCACATATGCTCTATGTATCTCTGGATATCGCCGAAAGAATATTTGGGTGCTACCTCAGAAGAGACTTCTCTTGTGATGTCCGTGTTTGATCGCCTTGATCCGGTGGAGGTGGATCTATATCTCGTAGCTTGAGAGCATTCTCGGTGGAAAAAATAATTCTCTCTTGGCTGGAGAGATTTTTTAAATTTGTTGTTCACAACCAGAATAAATGGCTGGGATAATGGGAAATATATAATTGGGATTTTAATTACATATAATAGTAAAATGAATTAATTAAATGAAAGCATTTATTTATTTCATTTAATTCTTAGTAATAACCCATATCTAAAAATAATAGTTGGCTATTATTATTACCTGACATGCGCCCAGTGAATTACACCAAATATTATTTAATTAAATAAATAATATTTATTTCTCATAAATTCCCAGAAAAAATATGTGGCGTTTATATTTAATATAAATGAAATTTAATTTTATTTTTCAATTTTTCTTTATTTCCTCCACCAAATTTAGTAGACCTTGAATAATAGATATTTATTTCTAAAATAAATATCACTGCATTACTCTCTAATAAATATATTTTTTCACACATAATATATTCCCTCGAATAACTAGTGTCGATGTAAATGTGAGCGGGCATCCTTAAATAATTATTAAACAACAATTGGGAATAATATGTATTTAACAAGTTAAATTAATATTTAATTTAGTCACTTCGACACACTTAGTGTGTAACCCTCTAGGACTCTTTCTCAGTGTCATTAGGTAGAGCCTACCTAAATTCCAAGGTTAGCATCTATAAACATGTTAAGGAACTCATAGAAAATGAATTTAATGTCGCAATGACATGCCACCTCCTACGAATGCTTACCATGTAATTTAGTCCCTTTGGCTCGATATCTCGAATCTAGTGGGTTCCATGCTAGTGTCATCAACCCATGTGCTCAATAATTATTTCTTTTACATTTTGGAATTAAACTTACCCATTCCTCACTATGTAAATGGATTTATTAAGGCTATATCAATTACATCAAAGGGCCTTATATATCTGCATCCGTTATGAAACAGAAGGGAAAAATCCGTTCTCGCATTATCTATTAATGAAATATCACTCGTGACACACCCAATGTATCCTACCTCACTACGAATAGTGTGTCATCATAGTTTTCATCAAAACATCTAAGTGCACGAGTTGTGATACCCATTAATAGTAATCATATAGTCTGAGGAACAATACACACGTCCGCAGATAGGAATATCCAATGACACTATAAAATGTGGATTTCATAGTGGAAGGTCTTGTTCTTATAATATTCTCCTAGACATTACCAAGGGTGTACACAATGAAAAGGTGCCTCAAAGTTTTATGAGTCCTCACCTCTAATGGTCAATATTATTTGTTCCCCTAAAATAACATCATCTAGCCGTAGAACATATATTCAATAACATTATTGTCGAACATATGGGTTCTCATCATAGCAGGGATCCACTATGACCCTTTAATGTAATGGATATCCTTATGATATTATCACATGAATTTTTAATAAAAAGAAAAACCAAGATGTAATAAGGTATTTATTAATGAATAAAGTACACAGTAGTTGGTTCTTGGACACCAACTCCAAAACTATCACCATCCTCAAAGAAAGACTAATGATGTGGCTTTAGAGATCATTTACCAAATAGTTATGATATAATGGTGGAAACATGTTGTAGATTTTCATTGTTCTTTCATGGATTCAGATCATGAGACATGGAGACAATAGACAGGTCTAGCTGAAAATAGAGTATATTGATCATATAGAGGTGAAACTTGTATCATGGACAAGGGATATGTCGAGCCATCAGTCGCGGATGAGTATCCCACTTATTCTGGCATAGAAAATTCATGCACTCCTTCGCTAGCTCTTTAGGGATATCATATTAAGTGGTGGAGTGGTGTAAGAACTTAATGGGGAGGTTTTCTTCGATATAACTCTTTATATATATAAATGTTGTCCTTCTATTGATCATAAAAACACACCTCCAACTGATCATGCCATAGAGGATGGATCTGATGGTTTCATGCTGATGGGAGTACGGTGTTTTTGGAAGTTCATGGGGAACCATTTAGAGTTCATCCTGTTGATTTATGAACCTATTTTTATGAAGGTGTTAGTGTTTAGAACCCATCTTCATACATAGGTGTCTGGGTAATGGAAGGATTGGCTAGTCCCTGGGAGATATACTAGTGGGGAGTTTGACCACAGTGGATATCAAGAGTTGAGTCCCTAAGATCAATCTCCATGCTACCATGAGTATGGCTATCGTGGTAATGCATTCCTTCTATATCTGCTACTATGAAAGAGTCAATAGACCCTCATGGTGTTGATTATGTGCCCCGAACAACATCAAGGACACTAGCATTGAGTAGATTAGGGATATAATCCATGTTTTATGTTGTGGTCAGAATATGCCGACATGACTTTTGGGGTTGTGTAGGGGTATGAGCCTGCTGTATGATAATTTCCAGTACATGTATATAGTCATTTAATGTTAAAGGGATATGATCCTACTTCTGAGAAGCTGTTAGAATATGTTGTTGAGAAATATCAATATTGAAAGAAGTGTGAGCCTAACCAGAAGCACGTGCCTCCCTCACTTGGTGAGGCACAGTCATGTTGGGATTATTAGATTGATCGTGAGATTATTCGATATTCCATCAGTCATTCATGGTAGGAATATGAGTGTTCCAGGAGGTGTGTGCCACTCTCACCCAGTTGACCCCAGTTGGGGAAAAAATATGAGCCTGTTTCGAATACGAATTCCCTATCAGAATATACCGAAGGACCTTTGAAATGGGATAAGGGATACGATCATTCACCATTGATACCTTGGAATAATGATATTTAGTCATTCATTGGTGGATGTAGGGATATGCACCCAACATCGACAATCATCTGGAATATGCTAGATGAATTCGTTGATAGGAATTTGATCTTGTCCCAAGTCTTGTACCCTTCCCACATGGTTAACCTTGTCCAGAGTATAGATGTATGCCTTATCTTGGAACTTTGGAATATTCCTCCAGAATTTTTCAGCAGGCAGGTTCCACTCTCACATGGTTATACCCGATTACAATTTGGATATGAACCTGATTTGATGCCTATTCCTTCTGAAAAATATGTCATTAATCCTCCCGAGCATAAGAAAGTGTGTGTAATTTATCTTGTATATCCACTTGTTCATAAAAATCATAGTATTTTTCTATCCTGTCTACAGGGATAGGAGTATTCCCCTGTCATGTTATCTATAATAGTGCTGGAATATGCTGAAAGATTTAATAATTTTGTAAAAATGTATTGGTCTTTTAGAAATGTGTGTGAAAGTATAGGAGGCATCACATTTTCTATCTCTATGATAATCTTGATGATGTATTCTATTGATAAGAGTACATGAACCCACTCATTTCCTCTTTCTCCCACTAGAGTTTTTCGATGGGCTTCATATACGGGGGGTACGAATTTGAGCCTCCCCATGCTTGTTGTGGGAATATTCCCACAGACTTGTTCATAGAGAACAGTGGTATGAGCATATTGTCTAGTCCCTACCCAAGTATGCCTGCAGTCATTGTTGGTAGGAGTGAGGATATATTCCCTCCCCTGGATATCTAAAATATTTCTCCTATGATGACCTTTCCTTGTATCATGTTCATGGGTGTCAGAGGGAACTATGTATAGGATAGTACCCTTATCAGGTGACTAAGGTGTACCAGTGGAATGGTGTTGGTGATAGAGGTTAGAGGGATCACTTAAGGGTGGTTCTTGAACCTAAAGGGAGCTGTATTCAGCTTCCTGGTCTACTATCCTCATATATGGAAGGTGGCGGTTATCATGCTCTAGGGTTAAGATCCCAATGCTGTAGGTTGTCATGATGAGATCCATTGGTTTAACAGTAGTATTTCACGAGAGATACGGATTTCCCGAAAATTGTTTCTGGAGGAATTTATAAGAAGCCTCCATGAATGGGATAATACCATATAAGTGGTACTCCTTAAACATCATATTCAATAACCTTAGTTAGAGTCTACATGATGGTGATATTTTTTTTATGAGTTGCAGAAGTTTTAGTTGTAGATGATTTTCCAGAACAAATGTCATATGGTGAAAACATCCTCTCAAATTAGGATGTTGAAGCAGTATCTTCAATTATGTAGATGAAAAAGAAAAAGGTTACCAATTAGTGCAGTATCATATGAAAAATATTCTAAATCAAGAATGCATGGTTAACTCATTTTTAAATTTTTTCCAATTCATCTATTCCACTCATTTGGAATTATCAAAAAGAGGATAGACTTATGAAATCTCTATTTAATGAGGATCATTTGTAAGATAATTCAGGTCTTATTGTTTTTTTCATATAGGCTTTTTAAAACAAAGTATCCTAATGCATTATAACCCAATAGTTTTATTGTTACATATAATTACATCGGTTCAATCGTTCTGTTTGAATATAGGGGAAAATGGACTGATGTGTAATAACTGATCCTTTAGTAATTGGAGAGACTGACATCAGTTTCACCATTTCTATTTCATTAGGTTTTCATGAAGGTGGAATGGTTTTTCTTGTTAGGATTTCATTTTCACTTTCCCCAAGAACACCCAATGTTTCCCACATCTGTAGCTAGATGCAGACATGCATTCCAAAGGCTAATAGTCATTTGGGTTTTGGTGTCCATCGACTCTTTGAGAATTGCATTGTCCAATAGGATGGTAGGTTGGGATCATTGCACCATTTTGGGGGGAGTCATTTACTACTTAGGAACTCTCTTATAGATATAGTATAAGTTCATGAATCTCTCCTAATCTCGATATGGGATCAGTTACCCTGGAAAAATAGTTTATCGGTTTCTTATCTCATTAGACTAGGATGGGAGTCTCAATAATGGGTCCTTCTATATGTATCCAAGGTTCATCATATATTTTCCTAATAGATAATATGTACTTATTGTGTTGTAACAGTATGACCAAGTGCTTCAGAATGTGCTTCCATGTGAGGAGGTAATTAATATTTCAGGGAGGGGATTAGGCCATTATGAGGCATCCTACATATCCTGGGTATTGCTGGATTCAAAACCAACATAGTTAATTAATGATCTTAGGACTCTCCCTAGGGAATATTCCTTTATATTAGGGGTATTCCATCATAATAGTTAATGAGGTATTCATTCACATATCCCTAATCACACATGATCTATGATTGGTGTGAGAAACAAGGGGAATAGAAGACCAACCACATGGAATATATCTAATTTAATCTTGTGTTAGGATATTCATTGGGGTGTTTGGTATGAATATCGGGCCTTTAGAATGTGTCCTACATATCCTAAGTATGGAAAGAATTAGACTGATCGTAGTTCAGTTTATGTTAGGGCTTACACATTGAGCATACCCAATGACATTTTGGGGGATTATAGGGCAGATAATATGATCATTGAAACTCTCTAAGTTCATGTGAGACATGACTTTTTTTGAAATATAGGATAGGAAGAAATCAATGTCATTTCATTAAACAAGGGGCTCACATGATAGTCCATCCATGGGTGATCAATATGAAGCTAGGTCCTCAGGGAGAGGTGGCCTATGTATCCTAAATATAGAAGGAATCAGAGTCATCTTAGTTCCCTTTATGTCAGGGATTAAAAATTTAGGTTTCCTTATATAACAAAGAATTATGATTCCTAATCGTGTGTTTTTTGCCTACCCCTTAGCCAATGTGAGCTACACTCAGTTTGAAAAACAAGGGGGAGAAGATGATCATCCTCACGTTGTATGGATATGGGAATTTTCTATTGGGATAGTCCCAAAGGATGTTTGTCATATTGCTAAGGCCTTGGGAAGGCATCCTACATATCCCATTTATGGAATTAATCTAAATCTTCATAGATCACAAGATGTCAGGTCTAATACACTGAGGCTACCCTCTAGATCATGGCTTTCACATTGAGGATAGAAAAAAATTTCAGATCCTGAAATTCCATATTTACATGGCCTTCTTGTTTGTAGGGTGTCGTGTGACCCGGTTGACATGTCTTGAGGTCCATCACATGACCTATCTTGACACACATGTAAGGTGTCACAATGAACACTGTGGAACAATCTAAATGCTTTCACATATCTTGGATGATACCTCTTGGAGCCACTGTGTGACCTGGACAACATGTCTGAAGGGAGTCCCCAATCTTAGCAAAATTTCCCAGAGGGAACCACTAATCTTGGTTATAATTTCCGAGTGCATTCATGAGACTCAGATTACATGAGATAATGCCGCAATATGAGTCAGGTGATGTGTATGAGCAATTTCTCATGTCTCAGGTTATTGACCCAGAGGGATTTAAAGATCAATGTGACACCCATTGGGCACTGTAGGATGTTCTGAGATATTTCTTGAGGACATTGTGTGTCCCCGATTGAAGGCCTTTTCTAATATCTGGGTGAGATGTCCGGGTGCTATCACATATCCTAGGATTACACATGTGAAGTGCATGATGTGCAATAAGGATGTCTTTTTCTTAAGACTTATACCTTTGATCTTGGTTTAAAACCTTATATTGTGAATTCCTTGGGTTCATTTAGTGTCAGTTTTCTTGAGTCTTATGTGATCTAGTAGGAACTTAGAACATTCTTCAAAAAACATACTAGATATTATTCACATTATCTATGAATAATCAGAGGAAGTAATTTTTTCCTACAACATTACTATTATAACTATTTTTTAGTGTATTACCTAAAGAAAAGTTTTCTGATCAAATGATATGTCACACCGAGAAGTCTATAGAAGTCAAGAGTTGAATTCTACATTGTCTGGACATCCGACATGAATTTTAGTGGTCAAGAATCCAACATGTGTTGTAGGGGTGATTTTTTAATGCTGGAGTGGATGATTTATTAGCCTTTCCATCATGGATTCTCACTATTCTGTGTGTCATATCTGGAATTTGTCTAAGATGGAGCTAGAGGAGGGGCTTGGCACTACACGGTTTTGCGATTCTCTGCCATGGACTACTTTGGGAACGTTTTCTTAGTTTCAGTGATTGTGATTCTCTTCCTTTAACAGATTATTTTTTATTATTAGAGACTTGTTTGATTAAGAGGATGATACAAAGGACTTGGTTGTTGTCATGTTGACTTGTCTGAGGGTGTTCGCAAGAATCAAGAAACTTTGATAAGACACTCGTGAGACCTATGGTGACTTTTCCTAGGGTATTTTAGGACAACAATGTTGTTTCTCTTGCTGAGTCTCGTGCCTTTTATTGGTCATGAGTATCCCTCACCTTATCCTATTTGATCCACTATATTTAACATGACAAAGGTCTGGAGTCATGGGAAATCTCATGTGTGTTGTTGAGGAAATTTCTTATTTATTTTGGAGATGCGTCACATGACTAATGCAGGTCATATGGGGTTGTCTAATCATTTCATGTCCTAAAGACAAAGATGAAAATTCAATGGGATACTAGAAGATAAGGCAGACATTTCGTCAAGGGATCACAATGCCTTTCGGGTCGCCATCGACGTGCTGCATGTCTTTTAGTGACTGTAAACCCCTATGGCCTCCTTCATTTTTATCTCCATTTTTATATTTTAAAAAGTTCACAGATCATGTGAGTTAGCATATGTAATATCTTGTATTTTTACATGATTTTTGGATGATGTCTCTCTTGACCAATATCAGTCACATGAAGAGCGTGAAAGGATTCATTAGACAGGTCTATCTGTTTGTCCTTAGAGCACCACAATGTTATTTGGACACTCTTAAGGACTTCCCTGTAGTGGGACTCAGAAGCCACAGGGCTTCAATTAAGTGACACGGTGTCTCGAAGATCGATTGGGGTGAACTTCACATGGATTTAAATGACCAAAAAACCCTCTCACCTCCTCCCCATTTATCTCCATCATTTTATGTAAAGAAGGCTCTGAGGTCGTGTAAGACTACAAGGATATTATGAAGGTATTATATTATTCTCATTAATTATTTGGAACATGAGCTTCATGACCACTAGGGGCCTCTTCCTTTATAATTTCATACTTTTACATTTTCTAAGGATTCGTGGTGGTTTATCTTTCACTTTCCAAGAATTAACCATGCGGTGTTAGGGCGCTCATTCGGTTGTTTGAGGGCCTCCACAAGAGAATTGAATTTTGCGGAAGGGGGATCCATAGGAAATTATGTAGGTTATGAACCATGATTGGAGCCTTCACGTGACCTAGAAATGTTCACATGATCTCAAGTCTCTTAGAGGTTTCACAAGTCTTGGAAAGTATTCTTCTTCATTGCTTTCATGGAGAAAATAATTCCAATGTTTAGGTATTTCTTCATTTGTGATTTTTTTATTCGTATTTGGCAGGCATCAATAATTTTACAATGGTATTAGTGTGAAATAGTCATTGAATACAATATTTTTTAATGATAATAGACTAAAGAAATGATAGGAAAGTTCCACAATGAAATGGATGCAATTTGTCAAATATTTTTGATATTTTTTGGTTTACAAAATGTTCATAAATAATAGATTCTGGGTTTGTATTCATTAATGAAAAAGGATTAAATATGTAAAAGTGAAGTTTTATCTACTTGATCATTAATAGATGATTTCACAGATATATCTATGAAATCTTTCCTTAGATAATCCCCCATATAAAAAAATAATACATCCATAATACCACAAATACCTGTCATATATATTGATTTAGATAATGGATTTTATAGGTATAAGAATGTTTTAGTATAATAAAAGATTATGTAGATGGGATAATGAGATGGAAGAGTAATCACTCATTTAAAATAAAAAAATGTGATTATTATAATGGGTTATAAAAACATATATTATGGAAATTAAAATTAATTAAATGGATTATATTAGTGGAATGAAAAAGGTATTTTAGAAACCATTATGTTGTAAATTAAATTCTTTATTCTTATAGAGGATCACATTAGAACCTTGATAACTCAATATAAAGAATCATGTGTGAAAACATTATTGGGAAAAAATTCTCAATAGTTTTTTATTGAGGAATATTAAGAGAATTGGTGGGTCTTTATAGTATATGTTGGAGAATTTCTTGTTAATATCTCAACATATTATTCAGAATTTTGGTTGTGGAAAATTGAAAACCATTGTATTTTTAATGGTTTTAAAAAATCATATTTTAGATATCGAATATTTTTTTTGTATGCATTCATTTGAGAACCAAAATTACTTTTTAAACATCACTTTTTCCATATAAAGGACTTATATACAAAAAGAATTTTTTAAACCTTATTTTTCATTTTAGACTTTGGAAATTACATTATATATTTGGAAATTTATTTAATGATTATAAATTGTAATTTAAATAAAATACCATATTTTTAAATTGAAATTAACTTATGTTAATGGTTTATTGATTTTTAATTCATAATAATTTCATAATAATTACTTTTTATTTTTATCACCTTTTACTATTTATGAAAAAATATATATTTCTCAAAAAATTATTAGAAAATTATTATTGTCTAATCTCAAAATTATTATTCTAAATTTATATAATTTTTATGAAAATATGATTAACATAAGATAAATATAATTATTAAATTAAACTATTGGTGTATTCTATAATCATTCTTTTGGAACAAAAAATTATTATCTTATATTTGGTAAAATTATCATTCCAACAAATTTCTATTTAATTATATTATAATTAATAAAAAATATTTATTAATAATTAATAATATTTATTTTTTAATATATTTAATGCATATTTATGAACTTTTTATTGTAAATGATTGCTTTATTATTACGATGGTCATATTGGGTGTTACTTTTATATCGATAATGTAAAACTTGAAATCTTCATGTTACCCCACATAAATAAACATAATTAAAAAATTTAAAATATTTTTATATCATTCTCTATTTTTATATATTATATATACTCCTTTTCTTAATGTTTTATTCCGATAAGCAATGTCACTCTTATATTCATCATTCTTTTTTTAGTTTGTACCACTAGGGTTAAGGATTATGTTGATACCCTATATTGTTATGCGTTCAGTAGCACACTTTTTACATATTAATATAATGTAATTATCATGTTACTTGTGTAACACTGGGATTATTTAATCAAAAATCAAGTATTTTGGGCTGGACATTATAATAAGATTGTAATTTAATATAATCAAATTTAGGTTATTATAAAAAAATTAAAAGTTTTTTCCTTATGAAACAGTTATATATGACACTGAAACATTGTCTTTATTTATATGTTGAGTTTAATATAGGAAAAACATTAAATAGTTCCACACAACTGACACTGTAAAAATAGAAATTATTTAAACAATTTATTAATTAATTGTGTTTCTTAAGTAATACAAATTAATGGGTTTTTTTCAATAATTTTACAAATGAAACCAATTATTTCATAGAGACTATATTATTTAATGTTTTTTATATAAATATTTATCAATAAGTGATTTAAAATGAAACCTTGTTATATAAATGACTTTTTTCGTTTCAAAATTTTATGTAATGTTTTATATGAAACAAACATCAGTTAGTTGATTTCTCATATTTTTTATTATTATTTCTCTCATCATTCTACTTATTTATTTTTATTTTATTTATGGTGTCAATAGTTTGGATTTTAATAACATTAATTAAATTATTACTATGGATGTAATTATTTAAATTCTATAATTTTTTTCTTGAATTTTGTGTCATTATATAATAATTGTTTTTTCTAATATGAATATATTTTATAATATATTTGATTTATTATATGTATTTATAATAAATAAATTTTTAATTATTAACTTAGTGTTGATAATGTTATAAATTTTTTAATTGAAATAATTCTATCAATTTTATTAACACCAAAAAACATGTTGTGCTTCAGATGCTGATAATGGGTAAATTCAAATAATTTTAAATATGTTGATTTTGAAATAGTGAATATAAAACTACCGTTATATTAGTTATAAAAAAATTCACATTATATTAAAATATTTATGTATCTTATGAAAAATGAAAATTAATGGGATTAATGTTTTCTTATGAACTATCTTTGGAAATTGTAACCAACTAAATACATGTAGTAATATATAATTCCATACAAGAATATCATAAAACTAAATTTTTGGAGTATTTTTAATTTTATTTTTAGTGATTAATTATTTCATATATAAAATAATCATTCATTATAAATCAATAATATAATTCATTTTAATAATAAAATAATAATATTATTATAAGTGTTGTAAGGAAATCAAAGGTTACCTTCATGGATTAATTATTCTCCTTTGAAAGTAATTATTTACCCATGAAAACATTGGATGTGAATGGAAATTTTTTTGATAAATTAATTTCTACACCTCCACATTTAACGAAAAAATTATAGTAGGAAACTAAATACCATTATATAAATATTTAGGGCTTTAAAATTCAATTATCTTGGTGATTTTTGGGATTTCTCCTTCTAATATTAAAAGAGTGTTCATACATACATCTGCTCAAGATTAAATCCTATTATTTTTTCATTATATTTTTACTAACATAATATTATCAAAGGATTTACAAGTTATATCCTAGTGTAACATTTTTTACTATTTCAAATTATTTTATTTTATCAATGATATTTTCATGCTTAGTTGGATCATTAAATTACAAAAACAATGATCAAATTATAATCATTGAGGATCTGAAAACACTATCATTTTACCAACGAAAACAACTTCCCTATTAAAATTAGTGTTTAGAAGAATTATATGGGTCCATTTTCATGGGTTCTCCCATCACCCTCCCCCCGATGGTCCCTTCAAGAACATAGATTTTCTCCCCCATTTTCTTCTATTATGTTATCCATTCTAGGTTCTCTATTGGGACCATCTGGTTTGGTTCCTCTCTGATCTTAGTTGTATTTCTATTTTGATTCCTATAGTTTATTTTAGGTATAATTTTATCATTTAGGGTTAGAATCTATTTTTATTGTAATTAGGGTTGGTTCTCTTCCACACACGACTCTATTTACCCTCAAATATTATTCTTTTTTATAGAATCAAGATAGACCCCAAATTTTTTCTAGTGTGATGTACAGTGTGTTGGGTTGGGAGGTGATGATGGAGAATGTGATGGACTGGATTAATTTCTCATGTTTTTTGGTTTGGTTTTTTTGGTTCATGTCCTACGATCATGGACCATTGATGAGACCTCAGTTCACATCTTCTGTTCCCTTTTATTTCCAATTTAACATACATGTCTCTATCATGGTCTACTATGGAGCCTCTGCTAGTTTTTAGGGATGTGTTATTTGATTATCCAAGATTTTTCCAGGAGTCAATATGTGCATTGGATTTTTATCTTCTCTATATTTTTATTTCTTCCTTGGTGGTAGGGATTTTGGGTTTTTTTCATTATTTGGGTGTGATGATAGTCTACCTATATGTTTTTTTCAATTGTACAAAATTATATTTAAGGGTATGGATAATTTTATTAATATGAAATTATTATTTCAGTATTATTCTGTTGTTTCAGTGATGTATTTTTTATGATGATAGTTTTCTTTGTCCTCCAAGAAGTGTTTTGATGATGGTCATTTATGGTGATTTTGATGTATTTCAATTCTTTTTTGGATATCATGATGATGGTTGTGTTACATTTTTCCCAAAATGGTTATCCCCATTGTGACTCGATGGTTAATCATCTCTAGTTTTTACAAAATTAATTATAGAGGATTAATTTTCTATTGGTGAGTGAAGGGATCAAGGAGACCATGTGGGTTATTTGAAAATAAATGGAAGCATGGTACTCATGGAATTAATCTATCCAGATAATAGTCTAGTTTTAAATAATCTAATTTTTCTTTTATTTTTATATTTGAAATATGAAATTTTTATTTTAGAGTTTTATAGTGGGTTCATATTTGCGATCCCACCTAAAATGAAAAATTGTTTTTATTATGAAAATATAAAAAAGTGGATTGATATCAAAAAAATTAATTGGAATATTTTTCTATTATAGGATATGATGATTTATTGTATTGTCCACCGATTTTATTAATTACACTGACTTAGGTAAATATCAATTATGTAACATCTCTAGAATATAATACATAACTAAAATGAAAAAAAAAATTATGTTAATAAAATATTTAAATATTACCATTATATTATATCTATTAAATTGTTGGGCATCAATATATGTAACCACTATATAAAAACTATATAAAATGTATAATAAAAAATGGAATTTGATCCATAAAAAATAAATTTTTCTTCGAAAATTAACATGATTTTTATATGTTTTGAAAACACATTCATAGAAAATGATTAGAATATTTTTCAATCAATATTTTAAAATTCTGTAATTGGTTCATTTTTAATTTTAGAAAAATAATTATGTTACCAAATAAATAATACTTACTCCAGAAAAATATATATTTTAAAATAATAAAACATTTCAAAATATTTTATTTCATTAAATTGAAGGGAAATATTTTCCAAAATAAATCACCTATGTATCTTTAAACTTCATTATTACCCCTTAAATTAAATTGTTTTACAATGATTTGTACCTCTTTTCACCTAAAAAAGGATCTCACTACAAAAAATATCAAAACATGCCATGTCAGTAATTCTCATGAATATCTACCCAATATATATATATATATATTATTAATTCCATATACACATTTGTTAGGTTAAAGACAAAACTAATTTAATCGACTCCTTCATTTCCAAATGAAAATTCAAATGAAGATCAAAATTCTCAATGTATGTATTACTTACCATTTAACATAGAATCATTATGCATCCCATATTCCCTACATGAAAAAATTCAATCCATATGAATATAATGATATATGAAAGAAAATATACAGAAATGTTATTATACTAATTTCATTACCACTATCTATTCCACACTCAATCAATCATAAAAACTTATTGTGTTGCTCATGTGCTTGTGCGGACAAGAGACACCATGCAAGACACATTTTATTCATCATTAAAACCAATTACGTATTGTTGTAGAAATAAATTTAGTGAATAGATATTTTAATTTTATAAAGATTTTTCATCAAGAAATATATATTAGGAATTATATATGAAATATTAGCAATAAGAATTCAGTATAAAAGTTACCTCTTAAAATGAACATTCAAAGAGGAAAAGCGATTTATTTATATGTAAAAATGTAATTTTATATACCTTATTATTGTTACTCTTATCAATTTTGATCCATCACCTTAATAACATATAAATAATTTTATTGCACGTTTTTTACAATGATATTTTTAAAAAAAGAATCTCTTTCACAACCATACTCACACATAGATTATAGTATATTCTTGTTTGTTTAGTTTAACCACCTATATGAAAAATATATTATATTAATATTAGGATTGGTTTTTAAAATATAAAATAAATCATTAATAACTAATTAAAATTTATTAAGAATTTTTAATATAAACATTTAATTCATTAATTGTTTTACACCCATTCATTTGATAAAAATCAATGAAAATTTATTGACATTTATTTCATATACATGAAAAAAACTACAACTATCATACTTTTATAAAATACCATAAAAATCAATAACAATTCCTTTAAAAATATAGTAAAAATTATATTTTTGATAGTAACGATGAAGGAAACCCTTATTATAGAAAAAAATCAAAACAATCAATGTTTCTCACAAACAATATTAACAATAGATAACAACTTACTAATATATATGTTGAAAATATATTTTAAATGTAGATTATAAAATGTTATATACATAAATACTGTCTTGAAATAGGTTATTAATATGGTTATTTTTATTATATTGGATGTTATAGTGTGAAAATCTGATCAATAATTCAAGGGTTATAATTGATAGGATTTTCAATTAGTTAGGTTAAATAATTTCTTACTAAAATATACCTTTAAATATTTATTAAATACTATAATTACACTATTTTATATGCTATTTTGAATATTTATCTATGTAAATTACTTTTAATCATCAATAATATCATCTTAGATTAAATACAGTTCGAAGTAAATGTATATCATTTATAAAAATAATATCATTCTAACCGATGAACCATTTTGTCTTTTTCATTTTTTTTCAAATAGAATGTGTATTTCCAAAGGAAATAAAAATAATTTGTTGTATTTTATATTTCATATAATTTCCTTATCTATTTTTTTAAATAAAATTATCTCAATATTTCCTCGTTGTTGTTTTTAAAAAAACCTAAAATGTTTAATAAAGGATATTCTTTTGATTATTTAACAATATAGATTTATTAAAATGAATTTTTTGTTTCCTTTACAAGATAAGTTATTAGTGACTATTTATAATAAGTTATTCATAAATCCTCTATTTTCCTTCTCAAAAATGTTTTTAAATATAATTTCTTACTTCATCTATAATTAAAATGTTCAAAAGATTTTATGAAAACTTATTTATTTTCACTTTTATTTTTACTCATAGGTTAATATCTCATGAAGTGCGGTTTTTATCACCGATGAATTTTTATTATTATATGATTAATTATATAAAGGGTGATTTTTGATACCCTATGATATCTTAAATTTACATTATGTGATGTTTTTTTAAAAGTTTAACAATCCCATTATTTTTGTCATGGGGTCTTTAATATATGACAATCACTAATTTTTATGGTACTCGTATAAAAGGATAATAAAGGTTTGGGTCCTATATCACCCTCCAATAAATTGTTTTATGTTTATATCTCATGATATATTCAGGTTTAGACATAATGAGTTTGTTCACACATTTGTGGGAATAATGTGTTGGCACAAATTTATAGGTTATGAGATAATTAGTCTATATAAATTAGTGTGGGAATTATGAGTGTCTAAAAAAATATATGATTATTGTTATAAAACAATTATATGTTGTTTAAAAAGTTATTCCATAATTGAATGTAAATTTTCCTTTTCATCATATCCATGATTTCCTATAACAAAATATTTTTCTAAAGCATGTCGTTCTATTTTTTCATTGTTACATGTTTTATTATTATTGGGATTTGTTTTGAGCCACGTCATAAAATTTATGATTCCTTAACAATCCTTTTATTATCTTATATTTATCTATCATATTTTATGATTATCATATATGGCCTCCTGATGTTTTGAAGATATTTATCTCTTCCTAATGTTCTTCTTCATTATTATGATCAGATATAATATGATATGTTTTTTCCTTACAATGATTATGTGGTCACCCATTTATTACGTTTCTCTCCATAATGTTTTTAGTTTTATTACATCATGTGATATTTCTATAAAATGTTCTAGAGTAGGTATATTATGTAGTTATTTTTTATGTGTTATAAAATAAGTTGCAAATATTGACAATCTTTAATATACTAAAATATTCCTGCATCAAACTATGTGATTATTTGTGATATGTATTATCTAAATAATTAAATAAATTTATTATTTAAGATATGTTTATCTTAAGTTTCATTAATTTGAATCATTGGATTGCATAATTATTTTTTGGTATTTGTTTTGAGAAATTTTGTGAAAACCCATTGGATAAGTATAAGGGATAAGATTAAGTAAAGGATAACATCCTACAAGTTTAATAATGTATATTTTTTGTGATTTTCCTAGAAATAACATCTCTAACTTGATACAACACATGGATTCTTGCTCGGGAATTGATGTACCTAGGAGTAGTAGCCCTGAATAGGTTGTATTATATATTAACTCAACTATCACTTAGTTCCCGACAAGAGGCTTAATGGTACAAATTTTATTTACTTATCCTATAATCTATTATTTGGTTATTTAAAATTATCTTTATAAACTATAATGAAAGATTTTAATATATTACTTGCATTGTTAGAATACTAAATATGGAAAACCTATACGGATTCATAGCAATTTATAGTAAAAAATACTCACATCATTAATTAAATCCATCCCTTGTATTTACAATTTCATTGTATATAAATTCATTAATTTATGTAAATTGATTTTAAATTAACTTGAACATAAGGTACTAGTAATAACCCAAAATAAAAAAGTAAACAATGGGTGAAATTACACTATCAATACTTCAACAGATCCCATTATATTTCATAGTTCATCTGGAATTAGCATTATTTTTACTGAGATAGATAACATTTTAGATAGATAATCCCTAAAAGTCATGTTATAATTCCCTAAGTATAATTCTATTTAATTGAAGGTATTTATTGGATCTCCCTGCATATATGATTTAACAACTGTCAAGATAAGGATATCTTATTTCATATGCCAAATCATAATTTCTTTATGAATTAACTCAAGGGTTATTATGATTTCAACATGGAAAGTAATTAAATAATATGAGTTATGATTCCAAAAAAGATGATAAACTTGACTCAAATAATCTAGAAGGAATTCAATATTTTTTACCTATTGATTTAATTTAAACACACTGATGATTTTTTGGGGGATATGTATGGTATTCACTCAAAGAGTTTGGTTGAGTTTCAATAAAACTCATACGTGGATAAATTATTACCTCTGAGATTCTATATAGTATAGATCCCATTGAATTATTTTAATCAATGAAAAAATTACAAGAGAATCTTGATATGTTTTTTATATGCCCAAGGGCTTCATTGTGGGGTACGCCAATCCTTTTTTAAAAGAAGTATAATGTAATGTAATCATATATTAAGCATTTTTTTCAAATTAATTTTAATTTTTATATATATTATGTTACATGAAAAATTTGTTTTATATTACATTACACAAAACAAATATTTTCTTCAATAGTCAGCATAACACGCGACAGCGTTTTTCAGCAAACCATGAAATAATATTATTATAAATGTGAAATAAATAAAATATCAATTAAATATGATAGAATGAATATTATTAACTACTTTAAGAAACATACTTATAAGTATCCTACTCAATATATGTTTATTTATACGTTCTATGTAAATAATTACGTTGTTTTTAGTAATGTAATTGTATTATTCAAAAATATTTTTTCTTTAAAAAAACATTTATTTATATTTATGATGAAATATTATAATTAATTTATAAAAATTTTAGATAATTTATTTGATAAAATGAAAATCATTTTTTATATCATCATCTTAAAAAATATGGTGATCCTTTGATATTTTTTTAGAAAATATTTATTTTTTGTTAATACTAAAAAATGTAGATTTTTAAAAAATGATAATATATTTTCAATAAATTAAGTAATTTTAATTAAAAATTATTGTTTGAATTAACATAATTATTATTTATTAATATTTAATGCAATTAATTATTTTTTAATGATCTATATATTTTATTTTATTTTATGTTTATTTTGAGGTGTAAAAAAAACTTTTTAAACTATTTTAAAATTCATAACATTTGTATATTTTTATTAATTAAAATAATATCTAATGAGTAATGTTTTAAACTAAAATTATAGTTCATATATTAATATATTATAATTGAGAAAAATTTTATAATAATAATAATTATACATTGATGTAATATAAAATCATATTATGCTTGAAAAATATACATCTCAAAAAGAAAATTGTTAGTCAAGTCTGTTGGTTTTTTTTAATTTTTTTTCCAATTATTAAAAATTTATTTAAAAAGGTGAAAAATAAAATTTTGAATTTATGAAATCTAAATTAATAGGTATATATTTTTTATTTTGAAATGATTAATTATTTAATGAATGGTAATAAAATACTAAATTTTAATTGAAGACATCCTTTTTTTATATTAGTAATTATGATAAATTATATTTTAAAATTTTTTAAAGTAGAAATAGTTAAATTATAAATATATATATATACATACATATATATATATAATCAATTTATGTCATTTGAATCAATTTCATGTTGATAATAGATATAAAATCATCGTAATCTTTTTAACATCTTTTCTTTGAAAACCTGCTTTCTCATCATGTCTGCAAGATTAATTATAATTTTTTTCATTTATGTTAATTAAATTTGAAAAAAAAAGATTAAATATTTGGAATAATAGTAATTTATGTTTCATAATAAATTAATAATATATTTTTATCAAAATTAATAGTGAAACCCAGAAAAAATAATTACCACGATTGAAGTAAAAATGTGTCTATCAGTGGTTAAACTAAAACAATAAGGGATAAAAAGGCAAAAAAAATTAAAAAATAAATATGATGGATTTATTTATACCCTATAACTTATATAAAGTTATAATACTCCATTTTTATAATTTTGAAATGATAAAAACATTGTTACACCTTTTTCATTATGTAAAAAAACAATTATGCCACTCCCCTCACTTATAAAAGGCCACACCACCTCCTCTAATTTTCACACCATAAGCTATTTCTGGTTGAGAAAAAATCTTCCCAAAACACTTCCCAAATTATCTAATTTTATCTTATAAGACTTAATTTGGGAAAAAATACATTCTAGGAAGGCCTTTTATGAAATTCTAAAGAGGATACAATAATAATAGCTATCATTATTCAAAAAATAATTTTTGTTCCTCCACCTCTGAAAATTAATATAAAAAAGGTTGATTTAATAACATATGTATCCTAAATATACTGATATTTTTTATGTTAAGGGAATGACCTAGAACTATATCCACATTAATTAAATGTGTAATACCATAACATTTTATGGAGTTAAATAATGAGTTTTAGGAACTCTTTTGTGCTTATTTGAGTAATTATCATTTAAATTGTAATTTGGCTCTGTTTGGGTGAAAATTAATAAATATGGAAGAAAATAGGATGTGCACAGTTGGAACATAGTTAGATAAAATCATTCACCCCTACCCAGAAAACCATGGAACCCTAGATAATGGGGGTTCACATAGAAGGGACATGGATAGTGAAACTATGTTCTATAAAAAGATAAATCGTACACCACTAAATGAATTAGTGAATGGTTGGTGAACCATTAGGGAACCCTTGCACCCCTTCCAAGAAAACCATGAACAATATTTTTAGTTTCTTGAAAATTAGTTTTAAATCTACTCGAACCCCTGAAACTTCTCCCAATCAACCCAAACTCAACCCCTTTATTATTTCAGACAATTTTAGAGATTTCTAAAGGGATTCTAAGGCATTATGAAAAATTTTATTTGAAATTCAAAGCCCTGATCAATGATATTATCCTCCCCAGTAAGTGGATTCTCTCTCATTTCATTCTCGTTCAACCACCTTAATTATTTTGTTCTTTTGGTGGGTGTTAATCTTCTATTTTTTTAAATCAAGATTTATTATTAAAGGATCTTTTATTCATTAATCTTGATTTAGGGTTTTGAGATTTGAATATAAATCTATGTTGTTGTGATGCTAAATTTTAGGTGATTTTTATTGAAAGAATATTATTTGAAACTTTGAGTCATGTGGTCTTATATTCAATTCACATAGTCTTTATTTTTCTTAGTTTTATGTAATTGCATAATTTCTATACTTATTTATAAATTGAAGTTCCTGGTTAATTAATTAATTTGGGTGAACTAAGTAATAGTAGATTTTTGGAATTTAGGGATTCTAGAAATATTAATTGTAGAATTAATTAAAGGATAATGATTTAATAAATTAGGGAAAAATATTTATTGAATTTATTTTTTGAAATGGATGTTATGAATTTAGAATAATTAATTTCTGAAATAATTTTTGGGACACGAGATTTTGTAATTGAATGAATTTGATTAATAAATTTAGGAAATTAACAAAAGAGAATGAAATTTTTTAATTAATTGTTCAATTAATTAGTGTGATAGATGTGGTTAATTAATTATAGAGTTAATTAATAAACTGACTATGATTAATTATCATTTGATTAATTAATCAGATTTATTCTGATGAAAGTATTAATATTGATTAATCTTGATGAATTTCATATAATAAATCATGTGATATTTTGATATATGAGATATAGATGATTCATGAGATTGATTTATATATGAGTATAGGACATGGAATGATTCTCCAAATACTAATTGAATGAATAGGTGCTTGCATGGGAATATTGGATGGGATAGGGACTGATGCTTCAAATACCAAAGGGGTGTGGGACACAGTCAGATTCTCCCAATACCCAAGGGGTTCAAGACATTACATTATATGCTTGTAACATCGTCATTGGGAGTGGTCCCAAGTATCTGTGTAAGTCAATTGAATTAAAATGGATATTATAAGGCCATTTATTGAATGAATTGTGAATTGATGATGCAAAATGTTTTGACTCTGGCATGGGATGATGAAGGTGTTCTGGTTTAGGTTTCCTTGAGTCCCTGAGTGTTTATGTGAAAAATATATAATATTTAATAATGAGATAAACTTTTTTTTACACATTTTATCTTTTTCATTATAAAACTGCATACACTGTTATTGATTGGAATTGTGTTACACACCATTGCTGGTGGCCAAATGGGTTCTACTAAAACCCTACTTGGGAAGCCATATTGGTGCCAAAATAGACTTTATTGTTAAAAGACAAGTTAATTAAAAAGGAATTGTGTCAGATGGTTGAGTTGGGGAAGAATCATTGACGGGTTAACTAGATGTGGTTCAGGACCCACTTAAAATATGTCAGCATATTTATTTTGGAGTATAATTTCTAACACATGAAACATAAATTTTCATGTCTTATTTACAGTTTGGTTTTGACTTTTTTGTAGTTTGATCATCTTGATATCTTGGTACTCTTATATTTAGAGTTATATATTATTCATTGATTTTTTATTCTTTTCTGGATGATGTTTCACTCTAATAAAGGAGGTTATAGTCTCCCCATTATCTAAATTTTCCCTTGATGCTAGTCGGTAGGCTTTGGGGTAAGGGGATGAATGCTTTAGGTCATGTGGTGAATGAGCTTGGGGCACCAGGGTGTGGAACCTAGGTTCAAATGTTACAAAGTTGTATCGAAGGAGGTTTTCTTTTCTATTTTCTTTTGTCTTATAGTTTTGAGAAATGTAGATAGGATTATAATAAGATTCATGCCTTGGTTATGAGCTTGGGAATACAGTTTACAACCCATGTACAATGGAAAAACCAAGCTCCCTGGGTGGTATTGTTGATATTTATTTTTTTAATTACAATTAAATATTATTTCACCTTGGGTGACAAACTTGTTGTGTGATTTGATTGTTGTTTTTGGTAGTTGTTTATAATTGGCTTGTGTTTCAATATAGAAAAATATTTTTCTTTCAATGCATCATTCTAATAACTCATAGTTTTTCTGAAATGCATCATTTTTTGTATTTGTGGGGAAATTGAGCTTGGGTAAATTATAAATATTTAAATTTTCTCCATGCATGTGGGAAATTTAAATTGAAATGGGTCCTAACATGAAATTGAAAAAAAAAATGGTGGAAGATATGAATAAAATGGTGTATAATGAGAAACTTGATTATTTGAATGTGTTTTCCCTTTCTAATTAGGACCTAGGGGTAGGATGGTTAAGGCTAGTGATAATGCCTCTATTTTGACCATGTGGAGAGGTTTTGGAGAAATACTTGTTAAATTTTAATTCAATTTTATCTGACAAAAATGTGATGAATGTGTGTTATGAGTCTTAAAGTGTAACACCACATGATTTTATAGTATGTTATCTTTTCAAAGTAATGCAATAACTCATTTTACACGAAATAATGAGTTTGAGCGCACCATGATTACCAAACTAGTCGTTTAAAAAGAGGTTACGAATATTATTAACTTCATTTTGAATTTTATATACTCTATATATTTTTATAAGCAATATTATGTGTTTCTTAGACATAATATAGGAAAAAAATCATTTCTTTAGATAAAGGAATTAATTTTCAGAAAATGAAAGTTTACCATCCTTTTATAGAGATCCATTTTTAAATCCAACATTTGACACTTTTTTATATTCTATTTGACAAAAAAACTTCTTCTTTATAATAGGGACATAAAAATTTAGTTTCATTAATATTTTTGGGTTTTTCTGATAACTTTCATATTTTGGTGAATAGTGAAAAATACTAAATTTTAATTGAAAACACGTTTTTAAATCAAAATAATTTACAGTTTTCAATTATATATTTGAATGGTTTAGAAGTATAATTCAATTAATTTTTTCGCATTTAATACAATATAGGTCATTATAAATAATTTTACCTTAAAATTTGACATAAACACATGTCAATCTTTTGATAGTTTTTACTTTTAAAACCCCACTTTTCGGTTTTGAAAACAGTAATTAATTTTAAATTATTAAATCCAAATTCAATGTTTTCATTTTGGTGAAATAGGATTTATTTTTGAATTCAAAATATCAAAATTAGCATAGGGTGACTTTTAGGTATTTTTCTGAAAACATTCATTTTTTTGGGGAATAGTAAAAAACACTATGTTATTATTTAAAACTGAATTTTTATTTAAATAATTATTTATTTTATTTAAATTTAATTTATGTCAAAATAGATATATAATACCTATATAATTTTAATGTAATTCATTGGATTAATTATATAATAAAATTAGATGTATATATTTTTATAGAACTTTTTACCGTCTTTTACCCACCTTCTAGGAGAATTTTCAAATTTGCATAAAACATAATTTTACTACTTCTGTGAGTTGAATTTTAAAAATCCAAGGGACATGGTTAATATCAATAAGTAATGCGTGGTTCAATAAGATGAAAATATTTTTTGGTGAATGGTAACATTTGACTTTTATTTAGCACAGTTAAAAGTAAATAGGCTAATTAAGGGTAAAAATGATATCATAATAACTCTAACACATCTCCTAATTCTATTGGATAAATATAATACAACAAAAAAAGCCTTAGGAATAAAATATTATCCTCTTTGGTCTACTTAGATTAGATTTGGACATATATTATTTTTTTATTTAAAGATGAGTTAAAAGAGTTAAATTCAATGTTTAATAAATAAACCATTTTTAATATAAGGTTATACATAAGATAAATTCGACTATAAATATTAATTAAAAATATAAAAAGATTTACTACCTAATTTTATTTTATTTATAATTTTTAGACATTATGTAATTTAATTTACTAATTACATAATGATGGTGCGGTAATGACCTTATTAATGAAATATTAAAATAATTGATATTATAAATATACAAATAAATGTAAATGGAGAATTATGATGAATTACACAAATTTTCTAGGTTAATATGACATTTTAGGGTTGGTTAAATAAATATTATTCTATGTGATAAAGTTTTAATGGCTTTAAAAATCTATTATTAAATAGTGTCAAAATTGACGTAAGTGAGTTTTCATAACAAATAATTTATTATTAATTGATATAATATTCCTAAAAATCTATGTTACAGACAAAGAACATAGATAAGGTTATATATATTAATAATAAACCATATAGTGTTATCTTGGCTTTTTATAGTAATTTTATTAACCATATAATATAAAAATAAAAAGAGACATGGTAAATGAAAATCTATTAACTTTGAGTTAATTCCAAAAGATAAGGTTACTATGGTGACCTAAACCTATCCAAAACCTATTGTTTGAGATTTTTTCGACACATAACCATATTATCTTAGAAATAAAAAATTTTATCCATTATAAACTGAAATGAGGTTTATTATAAAATAATATTACATGCTTTTCCAAAAGTGACCCCCACCTCTCTTATAAAAGAGTACTTTCCATTCTCTTAATTTCACACCACCAAAGCCTTTTGGCTAGGCCAAACCCTACCCAAATATCCTCCCAACTTTCCTACATTCATCCTGGAGGCCTTCCTTTGTTCAGAAAGCCAACCTAAGGATCCCTTTTGATCAAATCAAATGGAAGAACCCGAAGAAGAGGTAAATATTTCATCACGTCTTTCAAGTTCTTTTCTTCTTCCACATCCTATTTCTTTTTTGTTTCCATTATAAATTAAAAACCATAGTATTTACTATTTAAAATTATGTTATTATAAATATTGTACAACCATATTCATTATTCTATCCATCATTTGAATGACAAAGTCAACATACGTGCGTACGTACGGCTTACCGTCTCCACATTGTGGTATAGTTTGTTATTCAAACTCTTCATTATTTGGATGTGTATATTAATTAGTATAACTAATGTAAATAATAAATATAACATGTTGGTTATTAGGTATATATGATATGCCATCAAATTACATATGATTTCACCTTCAATATAATAATATTGTAACTAGTGCGTGGATACGGATTACCGTCTCCATGAACGCGATGTGATTCATTCCCCATCATAATAATTCAAGAATAATTTTCATTTTATGATTAACAAAAATGTTTAAGAACTTAATATCATTTTGTATATGAATAAAATACATATTATCCATAAAAACCATGGCTTACATAACTGATTATATAAAGGAAAAAAGATCAGATAACACCTGTAAAGATGATACTACTAAAATATTATTAACAATGCCATATTATAAGATCATAAATGATATCATATTTATGTATATTATTCCTGTATAATTTGATCACAATGTTTTAACTATTATAATGGAGGCTAACAAACCATCGACTAAGGAAAAGTTCAAGTTAAGTATTAATTTCACAATCTCTTTATTATCCAAGGTGGTTTTTACGTAAGTATCAACCGAGACCTCTATATCATCCACATCAATGTTTCTTAACAATGTATTCCAAAAAAATTACTATTTAATAGATAATGGGTTAAATTCAATTATACCATTTTTTAATTTTTATAAAATGTTTTGATTAGAATATTTCTATAGTTTTTCAAACAAAGTACTATATGACCTTTTCGACAAAATTAATGTAAGAATGTTTTTTTAACTTATACGGTCGGTGTGGATATTTTCCACCATTATATCATCACTAAAGCTTCCCATAAAAGATTATAAGAATATTTTCAAAATAAATTTTTTCTTTTATAATTATATGTCTTTTAAATGTTTTCAAAATAAAAATAGATATTTCTCTACAAAAAGTATTGATTTCACTTATATCAACATCCTTTGATGGATTTTAAGATTGTTTGATATTGATTTATTATCATACAAATATTCCATATTTTATTTAAGGTTTTGTGATATGTTTGAATGTGGATGTTTTATTTTTATACCATTCATGTTTTGTGGATAATGTATTGACATTTTGTATGCTAGATTTAATACGAATGTTTATGTTATGTTTAAAACTTTTCACATGAGGAATGCATTGGACATAGTAAGTGATGGGTGGAGCCCTCTATAGCTCCTCAATGCATTGTTAGGTCCCATGAGACAAACTAGTGTCTTGGAACAAGGCCTTGAAAAAATATTATTTGTAGTTTTGGCACAAGACCTTGACTATGTGGTTATGAAGTCCGGCATTATGCATTTCATCATTATGAAAGTGCCTATTGATATTGAATGTTACAATTCGACTAGTAGAATATCCATGTGAATAAGTGAATGGAATTAATTGATTTTATCTTTGCCAAATTATGCTGATGTTTATCTTTAAAATGATTTTTTTTTAGTCTTATACATTGCCATCCATTTTTATGCTTATTAATGAATGCTTCCTCTATATTGTTATCATTACTAAGCATCTGAGATCACCCCTCTCTATGTTTTATATTTCCCAAGAAGTGAAAAAATAATTTATGGTTTACCTGGAGGGGAAGGCTAATGATGTAATTGTGGTTAATGGGAAAAATGTGGTTGTTGTTTTTATTTAATGATGTAATGTATAGCTTATCCATGTATCTAATACTTCCAAACCTACTAAACCGGTCAGTCTTTCAAGACATGATTCCTTATATCATGACAATGTTATGTAATATTGCACCAAGTCTGGATAACTGGGGTCAGGGCATTACAGTTGGTATCAGAGAAAGTTTAGTACATCCCTTGGAAACTATATTAGGAAAAATTCTGATTAGATAACATTACCCTAAGATAGAATTTGAGGATTTTTATAGAAGAACTTCCTTAGTTTTTGGTACTGTATAGATTTTGTGAGTATTAAAAGAAATACATCCCTATCTGAATACGAGCAAGTAGAGGCGGTTTTGGCACAAATGTACCTAAGGGTGAATCTAAAAAACACCACTTTGAGCTAGACTCAAATGGGAACTGATGCACGACAACAGGCGTTGATGCACTCTTGGTTATGACACTCATGGGGGATAAGCTTATGATAATTCTCAATTTTTTACAAACCATTATAAAGGGTTAATGAGTATATAATTCATCAGAGAAAACATTTGTATGATTCTGCATTATATACATAATCTATTTAATTTATGATAACTATTTTACATGTTTGGAATAATTTATTTCGATTCATAAACTAATGTAGCATATGTCATTGTTAAGAAATAGTGCCTAGTAGAAGGAATGTGAACTAGAACAATACATATGATCTAAATATTAAGAAGAATCGTATATTTCATTGAATTAAGACAACATTTAGAAAGGAAATAGTCTCCCAAGAATTATCATCATATGAAGAAATAGTATCATGTGTTAATAAGATAAGTAAATAATTCTCTATGTCTTTTGACTTTGAAGGTAAGAAAGAGAAGAAAATGATGGAAGAGAGAAAGATGGATAAAGGGAAGAGGGGAAAGATGAATTTTCCCATATGTGATAAATTTGGAAATAATCACCTTGGTAAATGCTTGAAGGGAATGGGAGTTTTTTATAAGTGTGTAGAAAAAAGAATCCATGTATGTGATTTCAAGGGTACGAAAAATGTGTCAAATATACAATACTTCAGCTACAAGGACTTGGGACACTATGTAGATCATTTTCCAAATCATCACAGTATTTCCCAAATGATGTTATTGGATAATAATCATGTTATGATACTACCACAGACGAATAGGAGTGACTAGTATTCTTATGTTGTTATTAAGGAATTATTTCATTTGAGTGTTTTATAAATGATGTACTGGTTATATGAATTTTGTAAATAAATAATTATTGTACTACAGTAATATTTCATTGAGGATTTGAGATATATGGTTCTAAAAAAACTTACTCAATAACCAGAAAAATTATTTGGAAAATACATGGTTGAAGGAAAGATAAACCATAATATGGTTCTGATAATGAGGTAGTGATTTTTGAATAAGATATGATTGATTTGAATAAATTATATTCAAAATTATTTACTGCCTTGGAACTGATTAATGGTTTTCTTATTCCATCATTGTTGGAGTATTAAAAAATTTGGATATAAGGAATATATCTAGTATTCTAAATGGAATGAGGGAGTATGGATGTAATCAATAAGGTTTTATGATAAATCAGGTTGTTACAGTGTTTTAAAAGAATACATGCTAAAGGTATTCACATGTTATTCCATTGAAAAAATGATGTTTAGTTTGTTTACCTTCCTTATAAAATTTAGACTGTTTGTTTGGACAGAAGTATTTTGGATAAGCCTAAAGGTTGTAATAAGTTATGTTTCACATTCGATAATATTGTTATGGTTAAATCATTTCTCAAGATTTTTTTTGGATTGTTATAAAAGGGTCAACCTAGAGGTTGGGAGAAAACCTGTCGCATCCGATAAGGTCGTGAGACTTGAACCAGTAACTGTAGGGTGACAAGGGTGCATTAACTACCACCCGCCTACTTGATGTCCTAGTTTGTATAATGTATTTTTTTAAATAGTGTCACAAATGAATTATAAATTAATTATTTTTGGAACCCAATACGATTAGGATAAATAGAATATTGTTTAATTATATTATCTTTTGTAGTGCAATATGAGTTTGTGGTAGGAATTAGTTGAAGGATGAACCTCTACATGTCAAGTATATTTTTTCCTTTTATTCTATGAATAAATTAATTCTTAAACTTTAGAGAAGGGATCTTAAAATGAAAAATGTGTTATACTAATACTTTATGTTTTGTTGAACGGATGATATTTTAAATCATCATAGATTGACGGCTTTGAGGCTCTTAATTGTACACATGTTTGTGAATGATGACCTCAATCAATCCATATAAATATCTACATTTTTCCTTCAATTTTGTGTCCATAATTTCCATAAATTTTCTATTAATTTAGATCATAATATTATGGTGACTTTTTCATTTCCCTTTCCCTCTTATTAATAATAAATTTTATTAAACCAATTTCTGATGTGGGTTTTCCACAAAGGTATTTTTCTATTCCTATCCTTTTATTTTCAATGAAAAACTTCAAATTTCGAGAAAAATTTTATTAAAGGAGTGTAGAATGTAACACCCCATGATTTCATAGTATGTAATCTCTTCAAAGTAATTCAATAACATGCGCTACACGCAAAAATGCGTTCGAGCGCATCACGACATACCAAACTAGTCGTTCGAAAATAGGTTACGAATAGTATTTACTGAATTTTGAATTTTATATAATAAATATAATTTTAGAATCCATATTATTTGTTTCATAGAAATAATATAAGAACAAATTCATTTTTTTCAGATAAAGGAATTGTTTTTCAGAAAACTTAATTTTACCGACATTTAATGGGGAACCCTTTTTAAATCCAATATTTGACACTTTTAAATATTAAATTTGACAAAATAAACTTTTTCCATAAAATCAAGACATAAATATTTAGTTTTGAAATTTTTTTGGTGTTTTTCTGATAACTTTCATATTTTGGTGAATAGTGAAAAATACTAAATTTGAATTCAAAACATCTTTTTAAATAAAAATAATTTATAGTGTTCAATTATATATTTTAATGGTTTTGAAGTATAATTAGATTATATTTTTATAATTTAATAAAATATAGGTCATTAAAAGTAATTTGACATTGAAATTTTACATAAACACATGTCTTTCTTTTGATAGTTTTCACTTATAAGACCCCGCTTTTTGGTTTTAACTACGAGATTTAATTTTAAATTAATAAATAATACTTCTATGTTTTTAATTTGGTAAAATAGACTTCATTTTTTATTTTATAATATACAAATTATCTTATGGTGAATTTTTTATATTTTTCTAAAAATATTCATTTTTTGGTGATTAGTAAAAAAACACTGCATTATTAATTAAAATCGGATTTTTATTTAAATAATTATTTGTTTTATTTAAATATAATTTATGTAAAAATTGATATATAGTACCAATAAATGTTCAATGTAATTCATTGGGGTAATTTTAAAATAAAATTATATATATAAACTTTTATTTAACTTTTTACCATCTTTTTAACCACCTTCTAGGAGCATTTGAAAATTTGCATAAAACATAATTTTACAACTTCAATGAGTTGAATTTCAAAAATATGAGAGAAACTATAACACCCCGAGATTTTAGGAATAATATTCTTTTTTAATTTCATTGATGTCTTCGGTTGTACGCTACACCAATATTATCTTTCACTATAGGCAACACCGTATTAGATTGCAGTATACGCAGCCCTGACTTGGCTTACATTACACGCAATTGCAACCTTCCTCGATAGCATGTGTTGTACGCAATACCGAGTTTCATTAAATAAGGATATATGGTTATAATATTATTATGAACTAGAATTTATGATTAGTATTAACTAAATTTTGAACTTTATAACATTATTATTCATCTTACAGATTTTCTAGAACACGGTATAAGAACAAAATAGATTTTTCGAGTAAAATAAGTATTTTTCAAAAAATGCAGTTTTGCCGCCTTTTGATGGCGCACCCATTTTATATATAATTTTTTACATTTTTATAAGTTCAATTTTGAAAAATAAATTTATTCTTTTGAATAAGGATATAAAATTTTACCTTGGATAAATTTTTCATATTATTATGATAACTTTCATATTTTAATGAATAGTAAAAACAGGCTATATTTTAATTAAAAATAACTTTTTTCATCGTAATAATTTATGTTGTTAAATTATAATATTGAATGGTTTTAAAGTATAAATAGAATATATTTTTACCATTTAATGTAATATATTTCATTAGCATTGATTTTACATTGATTTCATAGGTTAAATCAATTCAATCTTTTGCAATGTTTTAAACAAAAACCTGTTTTCTTTCCACAACGGGATTAATTTTAATTTAATTTCTGCAGCTTCTATGTATTGAATATGGAAAATTGATTCCATATTTTGAATCAGTGGGTCCAAATTATATTAATAGACTACTTTTTATTTTTGGGCATTATGAATAGTAATTATGGTAAATTTTATTTACCATAGTAAAAGGTAAATCGGGTAATTAAGGGTAAATATAATGTTATATAATTACCCTAACACTTGTCTTAATACAATTGTATGATTATATTTAGTCCTAAGTCATATTTGGGTCGAAATGGAATCCATTAGAACCCACTTGGAGGTGATTAAGACCTTTAGTTTATTTTATTTAAAGGAAAGTGAAATATGTCTCACTCAACTTTAATAAATAAAGTATTTTTAATATGAGTTTATACATAATATAAATTCCGTTATAAATACTCATTTTGAAGATACAATTTTTTTCTTTATCATGGTAATTTATTTGTAATTTTTAAGAGTTATTTAATTACCTTATTATCTTATACATTAATGATGCAGAAATTATTTATTTAGTGAAAAATCAATAATATAGTTTTTATAGAAATAGTAATACATATCAAAAGGCCCAAAAATCTGCAAAAAACATATTAGTAGTGTATATATAAACCATAATCATCCACTGGTCGAATTTGGGACCATTTGGATCCTTATTAAGGCCACTATGACACTTATAATATTTTATTTTAAATGATTCCAAAGTTGTCACCTTCATAATTTAATAAATCTAACAATTTACTTGTTGTTATTTTATGATGATAAATTAGAGTAAAATTATTATTATAAAATCATTGATATTTATATTCATCAAAGTATTTTATTTTTAATTTTTATGCAACAAATAAGTATATTAAATAATTATACCAAAATGTTGTACTAATTATTTTATTAAGAGATATACCATATAAATGGTTTTAAAAATATTAAAATAAATATTATATGAACTATTTAATGTACTCCACTAATTTTAAAGATTACTATGACATATTAGGAACCTATTAAATATTTTATTTTGAATATATCCTTTTTTTTTGTATTTAATTTAAATTCAAATAAATGAATAGTGTCAAAATTGAAACAATTTTTATTTTATAAAAATAACATATTATTAAATTGTTTAAAAACCACAAAAATATTTAAAAATTATAAATTGAAATTTATATAGTCTAAAATGTCATATATTATTGAACTGTGGATAATTCACAGCACATAAGTAATTATTTATAACAATTTAAAATTTAGAATCTTATTACCACAAATAAAATTTAATAGATTGAGAAAGGATAAATTAAGTTGATAATGTTTAAAATAAATTCCCTACATGTCTAAATTTTTTTGGTTGATGATATTACAACCCTATATCATCTAATATTTGAATTTAGTCATTTTTGTAGGTTTTTATGTGGGGTGTGAATTTATATTAAACTAATATTTTTGAGGATTCCAAAGGTGCCCCTCTCCTCCCTAATAAAAGGGCACCGCCTCCCTCTCCTCCTCACACAAATTTGAGACATCAAGCTCTTCCAACCCCTGAAAATTTATCTTCTCCACTTCCCTAGAAATATCCTAGAGGTCCTGGTCTACTTCAAAGACCAATTTTAGTTCCCTAAGAGGAGGTTTCAAAGACGCGTATCGAAGAAGAGGTAATATCAGTTACCGATTCTTTCAAATTTATTTCTTCTTCTAACTCCGCTTCTTTAGTCATTTCATTATATTGTAATAACATCAGTATCAATAATATACTAATATGTTATTATAAATTTTAAACAACCCCATTTCACCTTCTATCCATCCTAAGGAAAATGAAATCAACGCGCGTGCGTACGTACGGAATATTGTCTCCACGCCGTGGTGTAATCTATTTTTCCACCAACACCTTACTTGGATGGGTATAATGGTGTAAATAATAAATAAATATGATTATTATAACATCATAATGATTCTAAGATATTATATCATTCACTCCAATTCGATTCAATAAATATGGGAACGATATCATCACTCGTGCGTACATACGCATTACCGTCTCCACGACGCGATGAGATTCATTTTCCATGTTAACAACTCAAGAATGATATAAAGTATATATAATAAGTAATCATGAAATATATGACATAATAATTCTACTGTATTTATGTATATATATTTTTATTTCATATACTTAATTCCATTCAATTCAATAAGGAAATGAAAACAGCGTTCATGTGTACGTACGGCCTGCCGTCTCCATGAACGGTGTATTTCTTTCCATTTATCGATCTATTACATATATGTATATTCTGAATATATATTATATATAAATAATCTTTTATATTCTGGAATTAATTAATCATGATCTAAGTAATCATATGAATAATTACAAGTCAAAACACGGAGGACAAATGAAATGATTTTACCCAAAACGCTCTTTAACATGGAATTTACAAAAGAACGGGTAATATAAAGTCATAAGTGAACCATATATGATATCATAACAATGAATATGATTTTGTAATAAGTCAATTACATTATTTAAATCATTATACAGGAGTTTCGTATACGTACGAAGCATATCAGACCTAAGGTAAGGGATAATTTTGCAAATCTCATTTTTATCTGAGATTGCTTATTCATTAGTATTTACTGGGGTTATTGCTATCATCCATGTCCATGTTTTATAAAAGTGTATTCATGTATATTTAAAGTACTTTTAGACATTTTTACTTTTACCCCATGTTATGGAAGGAATATTTCTTTTATTTACCCTACATGGTACTTTTTGACTTTTTCAACAAAAGTACGAGAATAATGTTTTTTAACGTATACGGCATGAAAGGATTTTTACGGTTTTATAAAGACTTATTTTCATGAAGCTTCCTCCGAAACATTTCATGACTATTTTCAATAAAATCCTTTTCTTTTAAAATCTCATGACATTTTGTGAAAAGAAAATGATTTTGAAGAAAAAGGGATATTTTCCTCCAGAATTCATTTCTAGTGTTTTGTCAAAACCATTTTCCATATAAGATGACATTATTTCATATGTGTCTCTATTATTTACATGGTTTCACTTTTCTTATTATGAAATGATATCCATTTCTTTTATATGGATTATGTGATGATGAGATGATGTTTATGAAACCCATTTTATTCTTTGGGTTATGATGAATGTTATAAGTTTATTTTGTGGCACAAGTAAGAATGATTTCATTATGAGATGGGTGGGACCTATATCTCCCTCCAATGCATTGAGTAAAGATTTATATCTCATGAGATATACATGGATGGAATGACAAGTTAAACCGTTTTAGTAATACAGGACTGGAACGAGGAGTGATCTCGATTCAGAAAGGGACTTTGTCCACTAAGATGGTCTTGGCAGCAATGCCTTGGCTACTATGGAAATAATATCATGTGCTTAATGGTTTTCCACAATTACATGTTTTAGTCCCATGATATTTTATCATGATTGATGTTCCTTTATTATATATGCCTTATGTACTTCCAAGATTTATGTCTTTGCTCAAGATTTTGATGTTTATATTTTATGTTCAGGTTTTTGCATTCAAATGCTTATGGATTGTTTTATGTTCTCTATGCTTACCATTACTGAGAATTTGAGCTCAACCTTTATATGTTTTCTTTTCCCCAGGATATAAAGAAAGGTTTTAGGTAACAAAACAATATGGGAATGTTTTTATGAAGATGTTGAAGATATTTCACCACGATTAGAGGATTATGTTCTGAGTTTCCAAAGACACTAAACTATTACGTTCCTTATGTGTCTGATTTTTTTATGTATTAAGTATTCCACAAAAGTAATGTAATGTACATGTACGTCATGATTCGGGTCTCTACAGTTGGTATCCGAGGAAACGTTTAGTTAACCTATGGAAACTAGGATGAAAAAACTTTAGTGAGATCCCTAGAGATATTTCTAACGTATGTCTAGGGATGTCCCTAAGGTTAAGTATAAGTGTAGGTTATAGTCCTAGGATTATGATAAAGATCATGAATAACATAGGATTAAACCTAAGATATTAGAGATTGAAAGTACTCCCCTTGATTATGTTGTTTTACTAGCATGATTTATGCCTCTCACACAATTTTTTTTGGGTTTTAGAAAATGGCTGGAAACCTGAAGATTCATGTTAATGGAGAATATGATGGACAATGGAATGATATTCTTCATGATCAAGCAAATGAAATGGGATTTGGAAGGTGAAACATCGTTATTATGCCTAATCAGAAATCTCATAATACGATCAATAATCTCAACTTTGGTAAGTTTCCTGAATCAGTTAATAAGAGAAAGATAGAGTTTCATGATGATCATAGAAGAAAGAAAGTTCAATTTCCCTCATGTGAATCATGTGGGAAGAGACAGGAAGGAGAATGCTTCAAAGGAAATGGAAGATGCTTTGGTTGTGGAAAAGAAGGACACAAAGCCAGTAATTTCAAAGGAAAATGATCAGTTAACACCATGGACAAGGATAATGGTATTGCTAAGACATCAACAATGGTTAAATGTTTTAAATGTGGAATGTACCGGCATTATGCAAACCAATTCCCTAAGGGAAAGTCGCATGAATAGAATCAGCATAGATGTATGGGTAGTATTTATGTTGATGATGATAAAGTGACTACAAATGAAATATGAGATGAAAGAAATGATGAATCTCATTCAGTGGTTTAAGAAGTTACTGGAATGATTGTATGTTTATCAAGAATAATGTATGGAACTATGGAATAAAGAATAATATAAGGATTGTTACACTATTGTTTTTCCTAAAGTATTTAAAGTATATGGTACTGGTAACCATGAAAGGATATTCAGATATTTTAGGAAAGAAGTTGATATGCGCATAATGAAGGGATATGGAGAAAATAATATGTTTGATAGTATTCATCAGCTCATGGCTGATAAAAGGACAAAGTGATATCATGATTTGAGTATATAGATTTTATTTGGGATTTTTTCATGTGGAAAGAGTTAAATTTTGAAAAAATTCATGTTTTATCTAAGGTTTTATGGTAATTCATGTTTCAATAGAATACATAATTAAGGTATTTACATGTTTGTAATGTGACAAAAAAGATATATCTTATGATATATGGGGGACGAATGAAGTAATTCACATGCTCGGTAGATGAAATTTCTAATAATCGGACAGAAGTATTTTCGATAAGACTAAAGGTTAGAATGGAGATCATATAGTATTGGTTAAGGATATAACTTTTTATTTCTGAAAAGTTATGATAGTATAGTTTTATAAAAAGGATAACCTGCAGGATGGACGACAACCCATCGCGTCGGACAAGGCTGTGGTAATCGAACCCACAACAGAAGTGCGACTGGCATTTATCGCCTACCACTAGCCAACAGGAAGTCCCTGGTTTTTAGAAACTAGTTTTATTTTATTAATCGATATGATATATGAAGTATAAGTTCGTTTTTGGAATAGTATATGATTATCCTCACTATAGATGGACTTATGTTTATTTGATAACTTTTGCTAACCTTTTGTTTGAAACAGATAGAATGACCCATCATTCTATCACATGACCTGTTAACACATCACGAATAACAAATTCAACTTCATTTCTTTAAGAGATGAAGTGGAAATTGTTAAAAGAATGAACAACAGTGAGATTGTACCAAAATCAAGCAAGTATTTCATCTAATTCAAAATTTTCAACTTTAGGGAAGTGATATTGAAAACCAAAAATGTTGTCCTAGTGCTCTTATATCCGATGAATCAGATGGTACCTTAGATCATCAAAAATTTATGGCTTTGTGATTGTTGGATTTTTTCATAGCCATGTCCTATACCACTCTCCATCACAACTTGATGGTTAGATTTTTCTTCCATATCCATATTTTCACCTATGTTCTCATATGTGGAAACCCAGTGATGAGTTAATTTGGGTAACCAATATGTTTCATACTTCACTTTTTAAAATGAAATTTTTGTATTCCTTTTTTCGATGTGGGTTTCTATTAAAAATTTCGAGTAGTAAACCATTTATAACTCCGACGAAGTTCGAGGGCGAAATTCATTTTAAGGGGGGTAGAATGTAACACCCTGAGATTTTATGAGAAATATTCCTTTTAATTTCATTGATGTCTTCAGATGTACGCTACACCAATATTATCTTGCACTATACACAACACCATATTAGATTGACGTATAGGAAACCCTGACTTGGCTTACATTACATGCAATCGCTACCTTTCTCGATAGCGTGTGTTCTACGTAATACCGGGTTTCACTAAACAATGATATACAGTTATAATATTTTTATGAACTAGACGTTATGAATAGTATTAACTAAACTTTCAATTTTATAACATTACTATTCATTTACACATTTTCTAGAACATGTTATAAGAACAAAATAAATTATTCGGGTAAAATAAGTATTTTTCAAAAAATGCATTTTGGCCGCCTTTTGATGGCGCACCCATTTTAAATATAATTTTTGACATGTTTATAGTTTCAATTTTACAAAATAAAATTATTCTTTGGAATCAATATATAAAATTTTACCTTGGATAAATTTTTCATATTATTTTGATAAATGTCATATTTTAATGAATAGTAAAAACACGCTATATTTTAATTAAAAATAACTTTTTCCATCGTAATAATTTAGGTGTTTAAATTATAATATTTAATGGTTTTAAAGTATAAATAGAATATATTTTTACCATTTAATGTAATGTATGTCATTATCATTGATTTTACATTGAATTCATAGGTTAAATAAATTCAATCTTTTCCAATGTTTTAAACAAAAACCCATTTTCTTTCCACAACGGGATTGATTTTAATTTAATTTCTGCAACTTCTGTGTATTGAATATGGTAAAATGGATTCCATATTTGGAATTAGTGGGTCCAAATTTTATTAATAGACTACTTTTTATTTTTGGACATTATGAATAGTAACTACGATAAATTTTATTTACCATAGTAAAAGGTAAATTGGGTAGTTAAGATTAAATATAATGTTATAAAATTACCCTAACACGTGTCATAATACAATTGGATGATTATATTTCGTCCTAAGTCATATTTGGGTCGAAATGGAATCCATTAAAACCCACTTGGAGGTGATTAAGACCTTTAGTTTATTTTATTTAAAGGAAAGTGAAATATGTCTCACTCAACATTAATAATTAATGTATTTTTTATATGAGTTTATACAGAATATAAATTCGGTTATAAATACTCATTTAAAAGATAAAATTTTTTTCTTTATCATGGTAATTTATTTGTAATTTTTAAGAGTTATTTAATTACCTTATTATCTTACTCATTAATGATGCAGAAATTATTTATTTAGTGAAAAATAAACAATATAGTTTTTATTGAAATAGTAATACATATTAAAAGGCCCAAAAATCTGCACAAAACATATTAGTAGTGTATATATAAACCCTAATCATCCAATGGCTGAATTTTTGACCATTTGGATCCTTATTAAGGTGATTATGACACTTATAATATTTTATTTTAAATGATCCCAAAGTTGTCACCTTCATAATTTAATAAATATAACAATTTACATGTTGTTATTTTAAGATGATAAATTCTAGTAAAATTATTATTATAAAAGTTTTGATATTTATCTTCATCAACAGATTTTATTTTTAAATTTTATGCCACAAATAAGTATATTAAAAAATTATACCAAAATGTTGTACTAATTATTTTATTAAGAGATATACCAAATAAATGGTTTTAAAAATATTAAAATAAATATTATATGAAATATTTAATGTACTCAACTACTTTTCTAGATTACTATGACATATTATAAACCTATTAAATATTTTAGTTTGAATATATCCTTTGTGCGGATTTAATTTAAATTCAAATAAATAAATAGTGTCAAAATTGACACTATTGTTATTATACAAAAATAACATATTATTCAATTGTTTAAAAATCACAAAAATATTTAAAAAATTATAAATTGAAATTTATTTAGTCTAAATGTCATAAATTATATAATTTTTTATAATTTAAAGCACATAAGTAATTATTTATAACAATTTAAAATTTAGAATCTTATTACCACAAATAAAATTTAATAGATTAAATAAGGATAAATCAAGTTGATAATGTTTAAAATACATTCCCTACGAGTCTAAATTTTATTTTTTGATAAGATTACAACCCTATCTCATCTAATGTTCTAATTGAGTCATTTTTGGATGAATTTATAAGGGGTTTGAATTTATATTAAACTAATATTGTTTAGGATTCCAAAGGTGCCCCTTCTCCTCCCTTATAAAAGGGAACCTCCTCCCTCTCCTCCTCACACCACTTTGAGCCTTAAAGTTCATCCAAACCCTACCAATTTATCTTCTCCACTTACCTATAAACATTCTAGAGGTCCTGGTATAATTCAAAGATCAATCTTAGTTCCCTAAGAGGAGGTTTCAAAGAGGCGTATCGAAGAAGAGGTAATATCCGTTACTGATTCTTTCAAATTTATTTCTTCTTCTTCCTTCTCTTCTTTAGTTGTTTCATTATATTGTAATAATATCAGTATCACTAATATACTAATATGTTATTATAAATATTAAACAACCCCATTTCACCTTCTATCCATCCTAAGGAAAATGAAATCACCGTTCGTGCGTACGTATGGAATACCGTCTCCACGCTGTGGTGTAATTTGTTTTTCCACCAACATCTTATTTGGATGGGTATAATGGTGTAAATAAAAATTACATATGATTATTATAACATCATAATGATTCTATGATATTAGATCATTCACTCCAATTCGATTCAATAAATATGAGAATGATATCATCGCTCGTGCGTACGTACGGATTACCGTCTCCACGACGTGATGAGATTCATTTTCCATGTTAACAATTCAAGAATGATATAAAGTATATATAATAAGTAATCATGAAATATATGACATAATAATGCTACTGGATTTAATTATATATATATATATATATGTATGTCATAAACTTAATTCCATTCAATTCAATAAGGAAACGAAAACAGCGTTCATGCGTACTTAAGGACTACCGTCTCCAAGAACGGTGTATTTCTTTCCATTTATTGATCTAATATATATATGTATATTCAGAATATATATTATATATATATAATGTTTTATATTCTGGAATTATGTAATCATGATCTAAGTAATCATATGAATAATTACAAGTCAAAACACGGATGACAAATGAAACGATTTTACCCAAAACGCTCCTTAACATGGAATTTACAAAAGAACGGGTAATATAAAGTCATAAGTGAACCATATATGATATAATAACAGTGAATATGATTCTTTAATAAGTCAATGACATTATTTAAATCATTATATAGGAATTTCAGATACGTATGAAGCATATCAGACCTAAGGTAAGGGATAATTTTGCAAATCTCATTTTTATCCGAGATTGCTTATTCGTTAGTATTTACTGGGGTTATTGATATCATCCATGTCCATGTTTTATAAAATTGTATTCATGTATGTTTAATTTCCTTTTTACCTATTTTTACTTTTACCCCATGGTATGGAAGGAATCTTTCTTTTATTTACCCTACAAGGTACTTTTTGACTTTTTCGACAAAAGTACGAGAAGAGTGTTTTTTTAACGTATACGGCATGAAAGGATTTTTATGGTTTTATAAAGCCTTATTTTCATGATGCTTCCTCCAAAACATTTCATGACAATTTTCAATAAAATCCTTTTCTTTTAAAATTTCATGACATTTTGTGAAAAGAAAATGATTTTGAAGAAAAATGGATATTTTCCTCAAGAATTCATTTCAAGTGTGTTATCCAAACCATTTTCCATCTAAGATGACATTATTTAATATGTGTCTCTATGATTTACATGGTTTCACTTTTCTTATTATGAAATTATATCCATTTCTTTTATATGGATTATGTGATGATGAGATGATGTTTATGAAACCCATTTTATTCTTTGGGTTATGATGAATGTTATAAGTTTATTTTGTGGCACAAGTAAGAATGATTTCATTATGAGATGGGTGGGACCTATATCTCCCTCCAATGAAATGGGTAAAGATTTATATCTCATGAGATAGACTAGGCTGGAATGACAAGTTAAACCGGTTCAGTAATACAGGATGGGAACGAGGAGTGATCTCGATTCAGAAAGGGACTTTGTCCACTAAGATGGTCTTGGCAGCAATGCCTTGGCTACTATGGAAATAATATCATGTGATTAATGGTTTTCCACAATTACATGTTTTAGTCCCATGCTATTTTATCATGATTTATGTTCCTTTATTATATATGCCTTACGTACTTCAAAGATTTATGTCTTTGCTCAAGGTTTTGATGTTTAGATTTTATGTTCAAGTTTTTCCATTCAAATGATTATGGATTATTTTATGTTTTCTATGCTTACCCTTACTGAGCATTTGAGCTCACCCTTTATATGTTGTCTTTTCCCCAGGACATAAAGAATGGTTTTAGGTAAGAAAAAAAGGGGAATATTTTTATGGAGATGTTGAAGATCTTTCATCACGATTAGAAGATTATGTTCTGAGTTTCCAAAGACACTAAACTATTACGGTCCTTGTGTGTCTGATTTTGTTATGTATTAAGTATTCTACAAAAGTAATGTAATGTACATGTATCTCAAGCATCGGGTCTCTACAGAAATGGTTAATATCACTAAGTAAAATTTTGTTTAATAGGATGAAAATAATTTTTGGTGAATAGTAACTTTTGACTTTTATTTACTGCAGTTAAAAGTAAATAGGGTAATTAAGGGTAAAAATGATATATAATTACCCTAAAGATGTCCTAATTCTATTGGATAAGTATTATTAGACCCAAAAAAACCTTAGGATTAATATATGATCTTCATTGGTCCACATGGATTAGATTATGACATTTATTATTATTTTATTTAAAGAAGAGTTAAAAGAGTTAAATTCAATGTTTAATAACTGAACCATTTTTAATATAGGGTTATATATAAGATAAATTCGACTATAAATATTACTTAGAAATATAAAATGATTTTCTACCTAATGGTATTTTTTTTATAATTTTTATATATTAAATAAGTTAATTTATTTATGACACAATGGTGATACAGTAATTACCTTATTGATGAAATATTAAAATAATTGACATTATAAATATCCAAATAAATGTAATTTAATAATTTTGATGAATTCAACAAATTAATATGTTAATATGACATATTATGTTTGGTTAAATAAATTTTATTCTAAGTGATAAAGTTTTAATGGATTTCAATAAAATCAAATACTAAATAGTGTCAAAACTGACATAATTGAGTTTTTAAAACAAATACAATATTATTAATTGATATAATATTTTTAAAAATATACAGCTCGACCAAAGGAAATATATAAAGTTATATATATTAATAATTAACCACATGTGGTTCTCTTGGCTTATTATAGTAATTTTATTAACCATATAATATAAAAATATAAAGATATATGGTAAATGTCAAACTATTTAACTAAGTGTTAAATATACAAGATAATGTTAATATAGTGACCTAAACATGTCATAAACCTATTGGTTGAGAGTTTTTAGACCAATATCCACCTTATCCTCGAAAAAATTATTTTTGAACCATTATAAACAGAAAATTAGTTTATTATAAAATAATACATCATGATTTTCCTAAAGTGACCCTCACCTCTCTTATAAAAGGGTACTTCCCATTCTCTTAATTTCACACCTCCAAAGCCATTTTTCATGGCCATACTCTTCCCAAATATCCTCCCAACTTTCCTCCCTTAATCCTAGATGCCTTAATTTGGTCATAATGCCAATATATGGAGCCCTTTTGATCAAATAAAAAGGTAGAACTCGAAAATTAGGTAAATATTTCATCACCTCTTTCAAGTTCTTATTTTCTTCCACTTCCTCTTTATTTGTTGTCTCCATTATAAGAAAAATAACTCTGGTATATTCTATATACTGTTATGTTATTATAAAAATGTTACAACCATATTCATTATTCTATTTATCATATGAATGACAATGTCACCATACGTGTGTACGTACGGCTTACAATCTCCATGTCGTGGTGTAGTTTGTTATTCAAACACTTCATTATTTTTATGGGTATAATAATGAGTATAAATATTGTGAATTATAAATATAACATGTTAATTATTCTTTATATAGGAAACAAAATCCAATTACATATGATTTCACCATCAATGTAATGATATTGTCTCTCATGCGTATGTAGGGATTATCGTCTCCACGAATGCGATGAAATTCATTCCCCATCATAATCATTCAAGAATAATTTTAATTTTATGATTAAAATTAATGTTTAAAAAATTAATATCATTCTGGATAGGAATAAAATCCATTATATCCATAACAAACATGGCTTACGTAACCGAGCATATAAAGGAATACTGATCACTTAACACCCGAAATGATGATACTAATAAAATATTATTAACAAAACAATATTATAAGATAATATATTATATATTATATATTATTTTTGTATATTATTTTTGTATAATTTAATAACAATGTTTTAAATATTATACAAGAGGTTAACATACCATCGACTAAGGAAAAGTACAAGGTAAGGGTTAATTTCACAATCTATTTTATCTGAGGTTGTTTTTATGTAAGTATCTACTAAGACCTCTTTAGAATCCACATCCTTGTTTCTTAAAATGTATTCAAAAACATTTTTAATATTTACTAGACTATGGGTTAAATTAATTTATATCCTTTTTAAGTTTTTATAAAATGGTTTGAAGGGAATATTTCCTTCACTTTCGGAACATGGTACATTATGACCTATTCGACCAAATTAAGGTAAGAATGTTTTTTTAACTTATACGGTAGGTGTGGTTATTTTTCGCCATTATATCATTGTTGAAGCTTCCTATACAAGATTGTAAGATTGTTTTGAAAATAAATTCTGTGTTTTATATTTATTATTTTTTAAATGTTTTCAAAATAGAAATAGATATTTCTCAACAAAAAGTTTTGATTTCATCTATGTCAACATCCTTTGATGGTTTTTAGGCTTGTTTGACATTTATTTATTATGATACAAATATTTAATATTTTATTGAAGTTTTTTTGATATGTATGATAGTGGATGTGTTATTTATATACCATTCATGGTTTATGGATAATGTATTGACATTTCTTATGCTATTTTTAATACGTATGTTTATGTTGTGTTTAAAGTTTTTCATATGGGGAATGCATTGGACTTAGTATGGGATGGGGGGAGCCTAAAATAGCTCCATGATGCATCGGTAGGTCTCATGAGACAAAATAGTGTGTTGGAACCAGGCCTTGAAAAAATATTATTTGTAGTATTGGCACAAGGCCTTGACTATGTGGTTATGAAGTCTGAGATTATGAATTATATCATTATGAAAGTGGTTATTGATATTTCATGTGATTATTGAACTAGTAGAATATCCATGTGAATAGTTAAATGGCATTATTTGATTTTTATATTTTCCATATTATGATGATGTTTAATTTTAAAAGTCTTTTCTTTTAGTCTTATACAATGCCTTAAATGTTTATTCTTATTTATGAAAATTTCCACTATATTGTTATTCTTATTGAGCATCTAAGCTCACCTATTTCTATGTTTTATTTTTCCTAGGATGTGAAGAAATTTTTTATGGATGACCTACAAGCATAGGATAAAGATATAATTGTGGTCAGTGGGTACAAAATTTTGTTGATGTTTTTATTTCAAGATGTAATGTAAGACATATGAATGTATCTAGTTCTTCCAAAGATACTAAACTGATCGGTATTTCGGGACATGATTCATTGTATCATGCCAATGTTATTTAATAAGGAACCGACTCTGGGTAACTGGGGTTGGGGTGTTACAAAAGGTGTCTGTTTGGAATTGTAGATATATGCCTCCATGGGTATTCTTGTTGAGAGGACAACATGAGGATGTCGCTGGAGATGCTCCACCCATAGTGGAACCTGAGGCACCGATTGTACCAGTTGAGGAAGTAGGGGAGAAGTTCTAAGAGAACATAATCGCTTCTTTCAATTCATGGAAGAATAACCAGAGAGGGTTGTGAAATATATTCTGATATAGTGAGGGAGTTTCAATTGAAGCACCCTCTCACTTTTGTAGAATCAGGTGGACCTGAGGGAGATGAGTTCTAGATTGATTCTATCCAAACTATACATGACCAAATTGAGACTCCTACTGAAAATATATTCAAGATATAGAAATATATGTTACATGGTCAAGAAATGTATTTGAGGTACATACAAAATTAGGATATAGAGTTGAAAACTTTGAAGTTGAATGACTTCCAAGAAGATCTTATGGAGAAATTCAATCCAGACACACTGAGAAAGGAGAGAGAAACTGAGTTCTTGAGATTGAATCTAGGTAGAATGTTTGTGAGGGACTATGTTGGACCCTTCATAAATTTATAGTGATTTTTTCCAATGTTGGAAGGAGACGTGGCAACTATGACAAAGAGATATCATGAGAGAATTAAATGTGAAATTAAGTCACATGTGAACATCATTAGTCTAAAGACTGACTAAATGAAAGATATTTTTTTCTTAATTTTGAAAGAGGAATAAACTAAACAACAGCCCAACCCCCTCATGGAGGGTGAAAATAATTCAGACCACGGGAATACCCTTGAACTATACTTTTTCACCCAATAGAGATAGAGTCCAAACTATAATAGATCAAGATGTCCTCTTTCTGTCTACCCAAGAAAGCCTAGGGGAACCTGTAAGAGGATTAAAGTGGAGGGAAAGAGGTTTCTGCCAGATGATTAAGAGGTATGTCCTCCAAGAATTAGAAGAATCATTACGAGAGCTATAGACAAGGAAGTAGGAAGAAAAGTAGAATGTTAGGGGGATTAGTTAATGGGGATTTACCCTAGTACATTTCAATTAGTGTGGTAGTCCAGTCCATTTTAGTAAACATTTCTTCATAAACTGGTAGTGTTTTTAGATTGTGGTGTTCTGAGACATCTATAGAGGTTCTTCAACAACCCCCAATATATTGTTAGTGATTGATGAGTTAGATAGAAAAACGTTACTGGAAAATGATCTTATGAAGCATATTACTCTAGAAACTAGGGTTTTACTAGATGATGTGGTGTAGGTACTGGATGTGATAATTCTAGAAAATAGAGATCGTATCTGCATATTAGTGTAGCTCAGGTGTCTTAGACTACATCCTAGAGAACGAGGGTAAGACAGGTACATGCCCTTCATCCCAACACTTGTGGATATAGAGGTTGGACCATCAATAGTGATAGGTATTATTCTTGTATCATATAAATTATATACTGCCTTATTTGATACCAGTGCCTCTTATTTATTTATATATGAAAAACTTGTAAAACTTTTGAGCCTCTTGGGGGAATTTGTGAGCAGAAAAATAATGAAACATAGACCATTGAGAGTATGGGTTAGAGAAATATTCTTGTAAAATGGGTTTTTTTTCTAAAGATTAGGGAGTACCTTTATCTCTCAGATCTCTATATTCTTGATATGTCATTCTTAATCCTAATGAAGGAAATAGACACTCTGATCACATACTAATCCGACAATAGTTGTTACTAGAGGAGGGTGAATATAACATCTCTTGAGGGTTAAAGCTATGTACACCATAGTGAGTGTGATTTCTGATATGGATGATAAAATACAATTACTCAAAAATTGGGAGAGATCACAACCCATGTTTATAGTCTTCTAATGGGAAACGAAGGTGTGAAAGCTAATGTTTTTTCACCAGTACTGAAACTATTTTAGGATTTGTTTTCCAAATACTTATTCGGCCTTCCACCTAAGAAGAATTTAAAATTTACAATTGGACTCATGTTGGGGGATGATCCAATTTATATTACATAGTATATACTTACACTAATTGAACTTCAAGATCTCAATACATATCAAGAATAATTAGAGGATAAAGGGTTTATTTGTTCGAGTATGTCACCTCGGGGATCACATCTGCTGTTTGCAAAGAAGGATGATTGGAGTTTTCAATTATCTTTCATTTAGCAGATGTTAAACTAGATGAATGTGAATAACTTATATCCTCTTTTTCATATCAATGATCATTTTTAATAGTTGATAGGAGTTTGTGTGTAATTAAATATTAACATGTGATCTGGGTATCGTAACCTGAGAGTTAAGAATTTTGATATACCAAGGACTATGTTTAGTTTAAGGTATGGCCTATATGTTTTCTTCATAATCTCGTTTTGGTTGAAAAATGAACCTGTAATGTTTTATGGCCATGATGAATAGAATTTTCCACCCTTACATGTATTAGTTTTTGTAGTGATTTTTTATGATATCTTGGTGTACTCTAGGGATAATAACGATCATTCCCAACATTTTGGAATCTTCTTGAGTACATTGAGAGATAATCATCTATAATCCAAGCTATATTAGTTTATATTATGGTTTGATCAGGTACTCTTCTTGAGTAAAATCATCGCAGAGAAAGGTGTGTCTGTGGACTAAGAAAATGTTAAGGGAGTGGTTTATTATGTGCTGCCCAAGAATGTATTTTATATTTATTTATTTATTGGGTTAGATAGATATTATTGAATATTAATCCATGAATTTTTCCATTTATAAGTTCCTCTTTTAGGATTGACCAAAAAGGGGATAATGTTTGATTGGTCCGAATCATGTGAGATGACCTTATAGGAGTTGGAGAAGCATTTGACACTGGCACCAATCTTGATCCTACCCAAGCCATGTGTGGATTGTACTGTGTATTTTGATTCTTCTAGATAACACAAGGAGATTTGTTGATGTAGGGTGATCAAATTGAGGCATATGAGTCTTTTAATCTAAGGCCACATGAATGAAACTACCTTACACATGACCTTGATCTAGCAGTATTGGTCTATGATTTGAAGAGTTAGAGACATGTTTTGTTTGGTGAAAAGTTTATAGTGCTTGCTGATTGAAATAATTTGAGGTAAATATTTTAAAATAGTGATTTAATTCTATGAAATTGGAGATGGGTTTAGTATATGAATTCATTTGATTTTGATCTTGCATATACACTAAGTAAATGAAACAATGTGTCTGATGATTTCACTAGGAATACTTAGAAAACGATATTTTATGTGTCTAGTGTTGAGTGGAAGATGACGAACATGATCTCTAAAATATATGTGGTGTCTTAGGAGAGTCTGGAGAATATGAATCTTATATCATATTAATTAGAGTCTGCACTTTTGAGATGGATCGGGGAAAAATAGTATGAGGATATAGTGTTTGTCCTTGGGGGAAATCCGTGAATGTGGGGAGTCACCTTCAGATTGGAGAATAGATAAGGACAATATCATCTACGTTAGGAATTGGGTTGTACTGCATATGTGTATGTGCTAAGAGTTAATGAGATAATTTCATTCATCGAAGAGGGTGGTACATCCAGGTTTGACCAAAATTTACAATGACCTACAATGATAGATTTGATGTCCGGGCAAGAAAAAAGAGATAGTTGGGTTTATGAGATGACACAACACCTGTCAATATATGAAGGCAAAGCATCAAAGACCTTGTTGATTTTGGAAACCATTGCACATTCCAATGTAGAAATGGGATGATGTGAAAATGGACGTTTTCTTTAGTCTCCCAAGGATTCCATGGAAGAATAATGCTCTCAGGGTTTTTTTATATCGAATGAAAAATGTAGATAAGTTTATGCCTATATAGGAGACATTCTAATTTGATTAGATGGGTGTTTTGTTTGTTTTGATGGTAGTTCATCTGCACAGTTTTCCATAGACTATAGTTTTACATAGTGATTCACATTTCACTTCATGATTCTAGTATATCTTATAAAAGGTTCCTAGTACACATGTATTATTTTGTATGCATTTCCACCCACAAATAGATGGGATGTCAAAATGTACTACACAAGTTCTTAAGGATAAGCTATGAGCATGTGTCCTTGACTTCGGTGGGCCTTGGGAGAAGAAATTGATTTCATTGAAGTTTTCCTCTAAAAAAGTTATTAGGAAACTATATAGATGGAACCATATGAGGATATCTATAGTAGTCCATTTGGATCACCTCTTTGATGGATGGAGGTAGAAGAGTCAGAGTTGTTGGGACCGAGTCTAAGGATGGGGACATCAAAAATCGATCAGCCTATTCTAATGTTTTTAGGAACAACTCATAGTACATAAAATTAGTATACTAATCGATTTTGAGGACCCCTAGATTTTGTGTAGGGTTATCATGTAGTCATTTTGGTGTCACCTAGATTGGGTCACCACCCGATATAGGGATTGGACATGTTCATGTCTAGATTTATTGGATAGTTTGAGGTTGTGGTGAGAATTGGGCTAGTGGCATACCATTTGGATCTTCCACAAAAATAAAGTTTCCTGAATTATTTTTTCTAGTTGTCACAATTACCGAGATATCACCCAAAACATTCTCATGTGATTTATTTGGTTGATGTTGAACTTCAGAAAGACATGTATTTTGAGGAACATTTGATAAACATGTTGGATCGTAGTGATAAAGTGTTGTGGGGAAATTACTTGCTGATAGTAAATTTATTCTGGAAACGTGGGCATGTTCTAAAGAGAAAATGGAAGAGAGAAGTGGATGTGGGGATTTAGTCATTCAATATTTTTTATTCAAAATCTTATATATTCTGGGGAGTGTAGCTTGAGGATGGTCTATTATAAGGTTGGGAGATTTTAAGACCCTGACCTTTTCTACAATTGACTTGGGATTTTTTTCATGTAATATTATTTCATTATTTGATAAATTTTCATTTGGGTTGTACTTTCGGGTGTGTTTGGGTGAAAATTAAGAAAAATAGAAGCAAATTGATTTGTACACAATTAGTGTAGGGTTAGTGAAAACCATGCATGCTATCCCAAAAACCCATGAAACCCTTGAAAATGGGGGGTTCACATGGTTAGAGCATTGTTTTTCAAACAGTGTTCCCAAAAAAGTGAAACCATGAACCCTAAAAATAGTAGGTACAGAGTTAATGAACCATTATGTAAAACTATTTCCCCTTACTGAGGAAACTAATAATAATATATTCAATTTTTTTAAAATTATTTTTACGTCCACCGAAACTCCTTTAACTTCTCTTATTTGACCAAAACTCAGACCGTTATGATTTTAGATGATTTTGGATCTTTCCAAAGGGATTCCAAGGCTGTACGACCTCTATTATTCATGATTTTATTCTTGGATCAAATATCATATCTTCTCTCGATATGTGGATTATATCCAATTTCATTCCCCGTCATCCCTTTTCATTCTCTCAGCCTTTTGGTGGTAGGCAATATTCTTTTATTCTACATCTTTATTGAGATTTGGTAAATCTGGATCTTTCCATATAGATATATATTTTGAAATAAGAGACCTTGTTTTCATTAATCTTGATCTAGGGTTTTGAGATTCATATATAGACATACATCATTATGTCGCTCAATTTTTTGGGATTTCCAGTGGGTGATTATTCTTTGAAAAATTTAGGAAGGTGTTCTAATATTCAAATCTCATAGTCATGATTTTGATTAAGTGTCTATAATTGTAAAATATCTATATTCATTAGTAATTGATGTAATTTATTGATAAATTAAATTGGGTGAATTGATTAATGGAGGATTTGTGGAATTGAGGGCTTCAAGAATGATTACTTTTAGAATTAATTGTAGGATATTGAAATCATAAATTGGGGATAATTAATTATAGAAATAATTGTGTGATAATGATTTTATGGATTAATAATAATTAATTATTGAAATAATTATTGAGATATTAAATTTTGTAATAAAAGGAATGTGATTAATTAATTTTCCATATTATATAATGGAATGATATACATTAATTAATTTGTTGAATTAATTAATGTGACAAGTGTGGTTAAGTAATTTTAGAGTTAATTAATTGACAGATTGTGATTAATTAATTTTTGATTAATTAATGAGATTTATTGTGATTAAATGATTAATATTGATTAATTTAGATTAATATTATATATTGAACCATGTGATATTGAAATATATAAGATATATTTTATATATATTATTGACTGATATATGGGTGTGGGAAATGGACATATGGTCTAAATAGCCATAGAATGAAAAAGTTAAAGCATGGAAATATTATATGGGACCAGGATTGATGCTCCAAATACCAATGGGGTGTGGGACATGAAATGATATTCTAAATACCCATGGGGTAAAAAATACAATGTTCTGAACACTTAATATTGGAATTGGTTTTGGTCCCAAGTAGTCGTGTAAGTGAATTGAATTAAAATAGACAATTCAGGCTTGTTTATAGAATGAATTTCGAATTGCTGATGTGAATGATTCAGACTCAGGAAAGCGATAAAGAAGATATTGAGGTTCAGGTGTCCTCTAGTGACTGGGGGTTTATGTGGTAAATAGAAAATATTCAAAAATGTGATAAACAATATATTTATTCATTGTAATTGTTTATTTATACAACTGCATACAATGTAAATGAATGGATTTTTTTAGACATCAGTTGTGGTGGCCTATTGAGTTTTACTCACAATCTTCTCAAGATTCTTGATAAGTACGCAAATAGACTTTTTGATGAGGGATAGGTGAAGGGAAAAGGCCTTATGTTATATGGAAGAGTTAGGGATGAAGAATGGTTGAGGAAACAAGATGTGGTTTGAGACCCACTTGGGAGATGTTAGCACCATTATTTTTTTGTTACAATTATAACACTTGAAACATATATTAGAATGGAATATTAACTATTTGGTTATGAAATTTTGTTTTTATTTTGATCATCTTGTGATCTTGGTTATATTATATTTACATTTATATATTATTCAGTGATAGTTTACTTATTTTTTCACCTGAGTACCACTCTAGAGAAAGTTGATATACTCTCCCCATAATTGGTATTTAACCTTCCAAGTTGCCAGTAGCCTATGAAATACAGTGAGGAATGATTTAATTCCTTTTCATAACAGGATCGTGTCACTGGGGCATGGAGCCTTGGTCTAGACATTACAAAATGGTTTATAAAATCATTATTCAGGGGTTTGACTGACCACCACCAGAAAAACCGATGCCAATCATTTTTTCAATTACCACATCTAAGAGTTGGGTATGATAGTGGATATAAGTTATTTATATAATATTTATACCATAAATTTAACAATGTAGTAATTATATCATATATAAATTTTTTAATTTTGAATATATATGGGATACAATAATTTCTCTTATGTGTACGGTGAACTACCTCCTCGTGAAGCGATGTGATTTTTTTTTCAATAATTTTTTATATGGAAGATAATTAGTGTAAATTTAATTTATTTATGTGATATAAATAATATATTTATGATATTTATGAAATATTTACCATTCTTAAAATCTAATTTATCATTTGACTTCTAACCTTTTCACTCACTGAATGATGATAATGTTTTTCATGTGTGTGTGGACTACCGCCTTCATGAAGAAATGTGGCTCTCTTTCTATCACCAAACCAAATGGATGATATTTATAAGTAAATTTTAATAAACAATATATGTTTATGATATATAATCATTATTTAAATATATTATATAACTTATCTTTATTTGAAAATTATCGCTGAAAAATGGAAATGATACTCATGTGTATGTATGACCTACCATCTCTATGATCGTAACATAAAAACATTCTCAAAACCATAATTCATGATTGGTATTAAAAGAGTCATTGATGTATTAATATTATAATTATTTCATGATTATTATTTGTTATTTTATGTAACCATGGTTGTGTAAGAGGAATGAAAATAAAAAATCAAAACATATATGAAAAACCAAGCAGTTATTACCCAAAACGTGACTATAACATAGAATTGTAAAAATAGTTAATAAAAAAACATAATTAAATCATATATGGTATAATATTTGTGTTTTTTTATTCAATATATGTATAATAAACTTATATTTGTTATACAAGATTATTTAATTAGTATGGATGTAGTCAAGAATTATAGAATGGGGTTTCAATCTTAGTTTTTTACTTATACGAGACACATACAATATTGACCAACAATTTCATTTAAGTGGTTTATATACTTCCTAGGAATTTATCTTATGATAATTATATTGAAAAATAATATGGTTTACATATCTATTTTATCCCCCCCCCCTTCATGGGGTTTACATATCAAAATTTAACCAATCGGTAAGATATTTTTATCTCAATTTTCGTTCTTTGGGATATAAGTTTTGTTATGAATCTATATTAATCAATGATGTGTATATAATTTTTATTTACATGTTAAATCATGAAAATACATATCTTCATGTTATTGAAATTTCCATTTAATGTCATTCTTGGAGTTGGATTATGATTCAAAGTTACCAAAGTGTGAATATTTCTTTGTTACAATCTCATCGTTTATCAGGAATATCATGGATTATAAATTCAAATAAAGAAATATTATGATCGATCTATCATTAAAATTGTAAAATTTAATCTTCTATACTAATTTAATGGGATAAAAGTTTTTACCTTCTCTGACCTCGCCTTATGTAATCAATAGTTGAAAAATAATATTTCTTAGAAAAATAATCTTTTTGGTCGAAAACACATTTTGTCTCAAAACGTAGTTTTCTAAAAATGGTTAAAAAATATTCATATAATTTTTCAAATTCTTTATTAAATAATTTTTTGCGCAATTTTTTTTTATTTTTACAATTTTTTTTGAAATAAATCTTCATGTCGATTTCCAAACCATGCGTGTTTAGATTTAATGAAAATGTTTTGTGAATCTATGTTTTTTATCATGCACATCATGAATAATATTTCCCACAATAATTTACACTTAGTTAATTCATGATTTCATTACAGTTTTCATAGAAATTTTCAAATAAAATTTTTTCCATAATATTTGGGAAGTTATTTTATTTATAATAAATCATTTTCAAATTAAATGGGTTTTTAAAATTTTATTATGTTTTAAAAAGTATTTTTCAAAGATAAAAAGATATTTTCCTCAATAATTATTTTAAATTCTTTATAAATATTCCTTTGTAAATTTTCATGTTTAACTTAAAAGAACAATATTCCCAAAAAGTTTAATTTTTAAAAAACTAACATTCAAAGAAAGGGTAACTTATTTAATAAACTATTCAAGTAATATTTCAATATAATTCTTTGTCTAAGATGACATATTTTTATGCTACTTATGATTTAATAAGAATATTATCCAAGGATGTCATTCTTATTGTATTTCTAAATGAATTGTGTTTATGATGAAAAGATGTCTATGAAACCATTTTCTCTTCCATGGGTCGTATGTGTTTTTCTATGATGAAACGATCAATATATTTTGATATATGTCTCTTTTCCACAGGTTATGATATGAAAAAATGTTAATGAAATCCATTTTATTTCATAGGATATGATATTTTTAATTCTTATGGTCTTTTCCACACATAAATGTGGTTTTCATTATGAAAAATGTGAGTCCTAAATCTACTAGCAATGTGTTGGAAAAATATTTATATCTTAGGAGATATACAGCACTGGATTGGGGAGTGAACCGAATTCTAAAAGTGAAATTTTATTTTATGACAGTATTGGGACTAAACCTTAACTACTATGATGTTTTGGTTAGTGAACCCATTACACTATAATATATTTGGAAGTGATCCTTAAATAGTACGAAAATGATATTATTTTTTTCTATTTAAGCCACAATTCCATTTCAAATACTAATGTTACGATCTCATAAATAATTTACATTTATTATCATGTGATTCATGTACTATGAACATTCAATATATTTTCAAGGACTCATGATTATGATCTTTGATATGCAGTATAAGGTTTTAAATTGTTTTTTTAATGTCATAATACCCTTATGTTCTTGTTATGCTTATTTTTCTCCCATTTTAACCTTACTAAGAATCTCATCTCATCCTTTCTTATGTTTCATTTCCCATGTTTATAAAGAATGGTTATAAGTATGTTATGTCTATGAATATTACTAAAAAGAATATATTTATTGGATATTATTAAGATCTTTCTGAAATTAGAATATTTTCTATCTGTCTCCAAAGCCACTATACTATTAATGTACCTGGTCTTGTGTTTGTGTAATGTGATGAATATTCATCTAAAAATAAAAAATTTATACGTGTATAGATGTAATAATAGGAAAATATAGGAATCTGATCCTTGTGAACTATATCAAGCGAGTGTTCGATAAACATGTCTCTCCTCCCAAGGTCTTCATGAATAAAGGGATTCCACTAGGGATAGTGGTATGTTCCACCCATAAGGTGTAGCCTTTTATGTAGTTTTGTGATAGGTATCAATTATAGTTCATTAGAAATATTTATAGATTTCTATAGAAATTATCAAATAAATGTTTTAGTTAACCTTTGAATGATAGGACGATAAATCATTTGTGATATCCCTAGGGTAATTTCAAAAGATATGATATCGGATGTTTATAAGGATAAGTGTCGGGATGATTCAATATATAGGAAAAGTCATTGAATCTTGTTGAAGGATGGAGTGGGTGTTTTCCACATTATTAAATCCATGCCTAGATATTAGAGGAGGAGGTGGCACTGGAATAGAGATACATAGGGGTAATAACTCCAAAAAAAGGTGCATTGAGATAGACTTGGACATCATCTAGAGCACGACGAAATGCCTTGTTACACACCTAGTTTAACACTCTTTGGGGATATCCATTACCAATTCACAAACTCTTTTCAAACCATAATTATGAATTTATTATGATGTTGATCATGGATAACCTATGATAAACTTAAGGCATTGTAGATTAAAAATAATTTTTAAAGATATAGAAATATATAAGTTATTTTTTAGGATTATGTGATTTTACAATATGATTATTTTTTCTCACTCTATGATTTTTCAATGTTATTCAATGGATTTAACTGAAAAAATCATTTTTGCATAAAATCTGGTAGAAAATTCAGTGATCATGAGAAAGAAAATTAGATGACGGTAAGAGAGAAAGATATTTTGATTATTCCTAACCATTTATCATGATATATTATTATAATCATGAACATAGGTGAGACTTCTAATGTTTCAAATAAAATGATGAAATTTTATGATATTTTATTTTGTAATAAAAATAGAGGAATGAAGATTCAGCTTCTTATATGTCGAGAGTGTTCGAAGAAAAACCAAAGGTAATGTATTAGACATATGAGAAGATGTTTTAGGACTGGAAAAAAAGACACAAAAATGTAATTAAAATGTAAAAAGGAAAATATTGGTTAACGCAATGCATGATAATAATGGTCCCCTTAACTTATGTTTAACTATTCAACGAAATAAATGTGGAAAGTATTGAAAATATAAAAATCGATGTCCTAAGGTGAATTCTCATGAAGAGATTAATAAATTTTGTATGATTAAAGTGTTTTTATATAAGATAAAGGGTATAACAATGAAATATGAAATTAAAGATGAATTAATGGATAAGATGAAGAAGAATAGTCAGTGGATTAAGAATGAGGAAAAACAATTGAAGTGTTTATGTCCTGGAATTAATAAATTATGCTATATTAATCATAACATATATATATAAGGATTGTTTGTAGAATTTTTTCATTATGTATTTTTAGTAATAAGTTTATGGGAAATGATGGCCTGGAAAAATGATTTAGTTGCAAGGTGATATTCTTAGAAAACACATTATTTAGGTAAATTTAAACCTTAGTATGTCCCTAATAAGTATTTTTGGATAAATAAATTATTTTTATAAATATATTAAATTGGATATTATTGATGACCTCAGAATTGATTATTGATTTGTGGAAAAATTGATTTATTGATAGATTATGGAACGTTATTGGATTTATAGAATACATTAATTAATTTGTAGTATTATTCAAAGAATTATGAAGTATGACTATTTTTGTTAAGATCTTCAAATAATTCTGGTTTTTACAATGTTTGATGAAAATATATGTCAAAGGTATTAAAATATTTGTTTTGTGACAATTAATATCTACTTTAAGATATTTGGGCGATTAATGTTACGTAGACTTTTATGAATTTACTGTCCCTATTTATATTTGTGTTATTTAGGATGTGTTGTATGGTTAATAATTAATTAAATAGATTATGTATAATTTTTTATGATGTTTTATTAGTTAATGTATTATTACACCACTTTAATATATACTGATAACATCTGTGTAACATTTTGGTTTTGATTATAAAAAGACATAAAAGGAATGACATATAATTATTTTATAGATCCTATTTAGAGACTCAGACATGAAAAATTAAAATCTTATAGTAATATATGAAGTTTAAATTGATCAAATAATAACCAAAGGATGAAATTGTACATATAAAATGGAATACAATCAGTTAAGTATATTTTCATAGGAAAATCGAACAAAATTATGAAATAGATAGTGAAATAAAATGTTTTCTTTATTATATTCATTTTCTATGATGACAATGTCCCTTTGAATACATCTTTATATTATTGGTTTTGGTCATTAAACTCTTCTAGATCACCCATATTCTTGTGATCAATGGTCTCTATCACTCACTATAATTATTTATGCTTTTTTTTCGTTGTCCAAATATTCATATCCCATCTATGTTCTCTTATGTGGAAAACTAGTTAATGGATACTTTATTTAACCATTTTGTTTCAAAATTTTCATATTTAGGGATGTTTTATTATCCATTTTAATTATGTGGGTATCCGTGAACGAATTCTCAAATGTTAAACCTTTGATGACCATGATGAATTATCTGGGAGAAACTCAATTTAAGGGGGGTATAATGTTACATATTAAACTTTTGTGACATGTTTTTTTACAAATTAATTTAAAATTTTAGATATATTTTATTTAAAAAAAATTATTTTAGATTAATTTAGATCGAACAACGAGTTTCTTCAGTAGTGGTCATGAAACATGACACTAAGTTTCAACGAACATTGAAAAAATATTATTTTAAATATGCCCATAATAACTCGACCTATAAATAGGCATTTTTGAAAAATAACAACTACATATTTTCAATATAAATATAAATTTACTTCTTAAGTTTACTTTTTTTATAATTACTTATAAAATAATCAATCCATTTTTCAAAAATTAGTTATATTTTTCAAAAATATGTTTTCTTTTAAAATGTTTTTATTTATATTTACAAAAAAATATTATAATTTATTTATTGTTACTATAAATAATTTATTTCATAAAATTAAAATTATTTTTTGAATCATCATATAGTAATTTAGATATGTTTCAATTATGGGAATTATTCCAAAAATAATAATTTTCTTAATAATAGTATAAAATATTGATTTTTGTAAAACTATTATTTATTTTCAATTATGAAACCCATTCAGAGTGGGAATCAGCTAATGAGGATGAAGAAACCTATTTTGGATGTGGTAAGGGGTGAATTTTATTATATGTATTTTTATTTTTTATTGGTATTTCCAGTTGGATGTGGGAATGATTTCCTCCCTTATCCATTTCCTTATTTGTTATCCTTTTTCATTCCCTTTAATAAATTGACTGATGTATCATCCTCTGATTGGACATTCTTCCAAATTCATAATTATATTTTAATGAAAAAAATATAAATTTTTAAGTATTAAATCTTTTTAATTAATTTTTAATCATATTTACTTTAATTGGATTTTGGTATATGTTTAGTTTCTAAATTAAAAAGTGTTTTTTCTAAAAATTGTTTTAATGTGTATAATGATTAACCATTTTAATTAGTTAAAATCATACATTTTATATAATGTTTTAAATTAAAATTATCTATTATATATAAAAACTTTAATGGAGATTCATATGATATTTATTATTAGACATTGAGATAATATAAAATCATCTTGTTCTTGAAAAAAACAATTCTTGGAATCCCTCTTTTTCATCAAGCATGTGGGTTTTGTTTTAAAATTAATTTTTAAAATTTTTATGAATTTATGTGAATAAAAATTAATTATTTAAATGATCATTTCAAAATTATTTAATGGTCATTTTTTATTATTTTATGAAAAGATATTTTATGATGAATAGTAAAAAAATATTAAATTTAATTTTAAAATACCTTTTTATTTAAATTATTAATAATGTAAAATTATATTTTAAACATATAATAAATTTAAATTACAGAAATCAGATATATATTAATCCGATTTAGGTTGTTGAAATAAATTCCATCTTCAAATTAGATATGAAAACATTGTAAATTGTTGAACATCTTCTCTATGAAACCCTGTTTTCGCATCGCGTCTACAGGGATAAATTTAAATTTAAATATTAACGTTTTAATAATTTAATTTATTAAAAATATAATATATAATTTTAATAATAATAATTTATAATATATTACATGCTCTACTTGGTTTTTTAGGTAAAAAAATAGTTAAAATAATTAAAATGAATAATCATTGTTAAGGTAAAATTGTGTTTACATGGGTTAAACTAAAATGATAACGGCTTAAATGACCTAAATCCTAGTCTAAAATATATTTAATGAAAAATTTTAGACCATATAATTTCTAAAGATATATAATAATATATTTCAGATCATTTTATCTGGATAAAAATATGGGTACACCTTTTTATTTTCAAAACAATACTAGTGTTCCACTCACCTCACTTATAAAACGCCCCCTTATTTTACCATCATCAAACAATATAATCATTTAATAGAATAAATTTAACTGAGGAATAGATTTTGTGCATACCTAAAGAGGATACCAGAAGTAGAGGTAATGTTCCTCAATGAGCATTTTTATTTTATTTCTTACACCACCCTAGTAAGTTATTATGAAAACTTGATGATATAATAAACTAAGTATATTAAATATCTTTATGTGTTTTTATATTTTGGTAATGACCTACAACTATCTATACTTACATCAGATGGTTTATGAAATCATCATTCGTGTGTATGGTGGACTTCTACCTCACGAACCGAAGTCATTCTTTTTTTACATTACCACATCTCATAGTTGGGTATGATTATGGATATAAAGTATATATATGATATTTAGAACATAATTATAGATATTTTTATATTATAACATATATATTTTTTATTATATTACCTTATTTAGGGGATACGATGATGATACTCATGTGTGCGGGGGACTATCGTATCGTGAAGCGATGTGATTCATTTCTCACTAACACATTAAATGGATGATAATAAGGATAAAATTATGGAATATATGTGATAAAGATTAAATAATTATTGAAATATTTATCATTATTAAAATATAATATATCATTTTAATTCTTTCCTTTTCACCTACTAAAATATGATCACATTATTTGAGTACATGTGGACAATCGCCTTCTCGACGTGATGTGACTCCCTTTTCATCACCTAACCACATGTAATATATGTAAAATATTATTTAATGAAATAATATCTGGTTTATTTTATTATTAAAATTCTATAATGTTTATATATTACATACCTCTATTCAATAATGATTGTTAAAAATTGAAACATTACTTATTCATTGGTATGACCTACTGTCTCCATGATTGTAAAGTAATTCATTTTTTTTAAAAAAAATATCATGATTGGTATTAATGGTAATATTAATGTTTGAATATTATATTTATTTTAGTATTATTATTCAATAGATTATGGAACCAAGATAAAATTTAGTATGATGAAAATAATAAACCAAAATATATATGAAAGGAAAAGCGGTTATTTCTAGAAACATTAATTTAACATGGAATTTTTAAGAAAAGTATAATAAAAAAACATATTTAAATTACATATGGTATGAAACATTTAATTTTAGTTCATTAATATATTTATAATAAATATATTTCTTTTATACAGGATGTTTGAAAGATTATGATGGAATTCAAGACATACGTTATGGGATTTCAATATCAATTTTAACATTTGTGAGAAACATTCCATATTCACCGCCTATTTATTTTATGTGGTGTATATATTGGGAATTTATTTATATTATGATTCTTATCCTGAAAATTATTTGGATTTACATATCAACTTTAATATGTCTTTTGATGGGTCTTACAGTTCAGAAGTTAACAATTTAATACTGGATTTTTGTCTCAATTTTCTTTCTTTAGGGCACAAGTTATGATATGAACCAAGATTCTTAAATGTGGTGTATATACTACCTCATGAAGTTTTATATTATTAGTATGCATGTTTTATTGATATTACATGATTCAATTAGAATTTTTATTTCAGGGGGTTATAATTTAATGTGACTATTGTGGGAGGAGTTTTATGTTACAATCCAATCATCAATTGGGATTTTCAATAATTATTCTTTTAGATGATGAATTATTATGAACTAATTCTTAATAAATTAACAAAATTTTATATACATTGGTTATTTAATGAGAATACATGTTTTACCATCAATTTCCTTTAATTATGTACTCAGTAGTTGAAAAATAATTCTTCTATGAAAAGCAGCATTTCGGTCGAAAACCATTTTTCTTCTGAAGTCATGTTTTCTAAAATTGGTTCGAGGAATGATTTTAAAAATATTAAAATGTGAAGAGAACCTTTGTTTTTTATCATGCACATCATGAATAATATTTCTGTCTATCATAACCAATCAATTATTTTAATATTACGTTTTATTTTTCATGGTTCTTTTAACATAATATATTTTTTTAATTTTACTGTCTATTTTAGATTTATAATAAATTCTTTCAAAATGAAAATTATTTGTAAATATTTTATGTTTTAATTTTTTTTAAAGTAGAAATGCTATTTTAGTCATGAAATATTTTAATTTTTTTTAATTATTTTTATTTTATTTCATTTTTGTTTTTAAATAAAAGTATTTCAAAAATCTTCTATTTTTAAAAAGTTATTTTCAAATAAAATTTATATTTTTCACAAAAAATTCCAAGAAATCATTCAAAATCATTCTTTATTTAAGATTAAATCCTTTGATGTTACCTATGATTTATTAAGGATATCATCCATGTATGCCATTGTTATTCCATATCTTATTGGGTTATATTTGTGAATAAAATATTTTTATGAAACATTTTTCCCTCATTGGGTTATACCATGATAAATTCCTAAGAAAACTGCTTATTTTCATAGGTTAAGCTATGATAAAGTGATGAAATAATTATGAAACTGGTCTTTTTTTCCTAAGTTCAAATATGAGAAAATATTTATGAAACCCATTTCATTTCATGGGTTATCATATGCTTAAAGTTTATGATTTTATGGCACATATAAATATGGTTTTTATTTTGAGATTGGTGGAACCATCATCTCTCACCAAAGCATTAGATAATTATTTATATCTCAAGAGACTTATTGTACTGAAATTGGGCACAAGACTAGTTTAGTAAGGTGCATTTTCCAATATGATGGTCTTAGAAGGAAACCTAGCATACTATGTTTGTATGGGGAGTGACCTCATTCACTATGATTTCCTTGACATTACTCCTTTGCTACTTTGAAAATGATTTTATTTTTTAATGTGTATTCCATGAATCTATGCCTTATGATAATGTTATAATATAATGGCTCATGATCTTTGACTATATTATGATTAATGTCTTATGGAATTCCAATATTCATTCCATAACTCAATATGATTGTCGTTTACATGGGATGTATGGTTTTCAAATGTTATACTAATGATTACATACACTTATGTTAATTTTAGTATTATATATCTACCGTGTGTAACCTTATAGAGCATCCATGATCACTATTACTTATGCTTTTCTTTCCCAGTTTATGATGAATGGTTTTAAGTAGGGTATGTCTATGAATTGTTCTAAATTGGAATTTCTTTATGTGATATGTTTAATATCATTCATGAAATTGTAATATTTTTTATCTAGAATTCAAATACAATAATCTATTAATGTCCTTGGGTGTGTTTTTTTGTAATGTATTGTATATTTATAAAAAAATATGTAATATCGATGTATGAAAAGCATGGGTCACTATAGATGGGATCTGAGGAAAAAGAAGTAATATGATCATTGGAAACTCTCATGTGTGATAATTAGATAAAGAACGGATCTTCACCCAAGGGATTCATGAGGAAAGTGATACCACTGGGGATGGTGTTCTATCTCACCCTAGAGTGGTAGACCCACATGGATTCCCCTATTAGATATGAACTATGGTCTACTATAAATAATTTCATACTGATATAGATATATCTATGCATATTTAATCTTCATATCATCAATTAAGGATTATCATTTTGGTGATTTCAAATTATACATTCCATAAAATGTATGGACTCTTTGAATTTATAATTATTACATTTGGTGTTACCATTGATCCAACTATCTTCATGCAAATAATAAATAAAGTCATTAGATACTATCATAACCAATTTTTGGTTGTCATTATAAATGATATTATTATATATTAAAATGGAATATAATATCATGAATGTAATTAGTTTATTCTCTTATATACCTTTGGAATGGGAAAAGTATATTCCAAAATTATCATGTATTAATTGTGGTTGTAGAAAATATCATTCAATGTTCATATCATCATTATAATAGGAATACTAGTAGATATATTAATGTAAAAATTTATCAACAAATGTTCTAGATCGACCACTGAAATCTCAATAAATAGTTATCATTGGCTAGTATGATATTACTGACACTCAGTGTGAAATTTCTCATTGTTATCAAATACAGTATCCATTTAAAAATAGAATGGAGTAGAGTTTCCTGAGACAAAATAATGTGTAAAAAATATCATGGAACTAAAAAATAGGTTGTTCTATGATCATGTACATACATTTCCATGTAGTATGGAAGGGTTGTAATGTACAATGATTATTTGAAAAGGGTTTCAGGTTGAATCTTTCGGTATAATAATAAGTTCATTGTTAAAGCCTCACTCCAATTAAAGACTCATGAGAAAAATTTCCCAACACTTAACTTTTAGTTAATAGTAGTGATATTTTCATTAATGATTTTGCAGTATAATATCAATTGAAAAAATATTGAATTATATTATAATTAAAATAGACTCAAATATATATTTTTATATGTGGTGTCGAATATGTAAAAAATGAAATGGTTGTAATTAATAAAATATTTTGACATCTCACTACATTTCCCAGAGAGGATATAAATAAGTTGGATGATTCTTTGAGTAGAAAAGATAATGGTACTCAATCCTTGATGAGTTTTGAAAAGGACCCAATGCACATATATTTATAGAGGATGTATCATTTTGTCAAAAGTGGTGGAATGAACTCATATCTTTCCCAAGTGACTTCTCAGCCATCCAATAACATGACGATGAAATATTCTATTAAAGATGATATTGAGATATAGAAAATAATAAAAAATATTAAAAAAACTTTGATAAATATATAATTATATGGTTCTGAGTGAATATATGTGTCCCATCAAACTAAAATTAATGAATTATATTTTAGAAGATGTAAAAATATCATCATTCTATTTTCATCAAGCAAGTAATAAAAATTATAGAGATCTAAAATAAATTTATATTTGGATAATATAAGGAATGAAATTTCAGAATAAAAACCTCAATGAAAGGTTTCACAATAATTTTAGGTTGAACACAGAAAAAAGTATAAGTTTATCCTGAAAAAAAAATCCATTCCAGTAAAAAAAATGGGTCAACATATCTATGGACTTAGTTATAGGGATTATCAATATATCTAAATGTCGTAATTACAATTGGGTTATAGTTGATCACCTTATAAAGTCAATTAATTTTATTGTCATCAAAGAAGATTCCTATCTGGACCAACCTACCAAGATATATATACATATATATATATATATAATGGATGTGGTAATCATATAGGGAGTACCACAATTTATTCTATCTTATTTGGATACGATGTTCACCTTGAGATTATAGATATGTGTTTATAAATCATTAGATATAGAGATGAGTTTTATAATTTTTATCATACTCATACAAATGTTTATTCTGAGAGGACCTTTCAAACTCTATAGAATATTTTGATATATTATTTGATGGACATCCATGGATGTTGGGATCACCAACTTCCATTATAATATTTCTCATATAACAATAGTTTCAACTTGATCATTCAAATAGAACAATATGAGGCTATGAGTCGTTAGAGATATTAGACTCCAAAATGAATGGATGAAGTTATAGAGGAGATGATGGCAGGTCTTAACATTGTATAATAAAGGAAGGGTAAGGTTCATGTTACACCTCTACCCAAACCATTAAGTCTAAACTAGAGTGTTAGATGACCTCATACATGACTCTCAATACAAAATAAGCTGCTGAGTAGTAGTGAGGGTGTAAGTCCATCAGTGGGGAAAACATACCCTCAATTTCATTTCATATGTCATATAATAATAAACTATTCATAATTAGACAAATAATGACAGTTGACATCTGGAATATAATGAATAAAATGATTAATTGAACACATGTATTACAATAATATATAATTTGGCTCTTAAATTGTAAAGAATAACTAGATTATATCATGCGTGGTAAATTAATTGAACATAAATGGATGGAATACATCCCGACATCGCCCGCATCCCTGAACTTATTTCACCTATAATACTCATTATAGGTTCCCATACAATAATTGGATCCACGGTAATGATGTTTTCACATACACAATGATTCCCATGTTTGGTGTGAGTAACAAACACAGGGGGACACCACTATGGTGTACTTAATATAATATCCCAAAATATATAAATAATAGTGTATGAAATGATATATGTAAATGATCAAATAAACACATAGTCACATTTTTTTGAGGTCATTATGAGCTGATCAAGACACCATGTACTTTAACCCCAAATTATTCATCTTGTTTCATATAAGGATACTAGGGTAAATTAAACCAATTAAAACCATTAAGGAAACACTTCATTCCCCACCTTGACAGCAATCATTATCCAAAACTCTCCATACCCCATATTTTTAGTGGTAATTATCATAAAATGATGTTAATTATTATTTTAAATGTTTGATGAAATTGGATAACTGAAAAACCGCATGTATTGTATTCTCCCACTTTTTCCACAGTTTCTATATTCTAATCCCATTAATTGTCTTCTCCTACATCAAAAATCATATCTATGATTTAATAAATTCAATCAAATGAACCATAGTACATATCCCGTTTTCGGTCATTATGATTCCCCTCCCTAAGATAGCCTAATCAATCATGAATATCTTACTCACCCTAATACCTGATTCATTGTTTTATAGGCTATGAAACACAACAAGAAACATATATCATAATATGGAACAAAAACTCATATAAAGGAAAAATATCAAGAGGCTACACATAATCACATGTTCATAATTAACATGGTCTCAAGGCTACTCACATACCCACATGAAAACACAAAAAAAATTATGATTTATTTAGAATAAACATACATCATATTCTAATAGCGTACATAAGGAAACAAAACAATAAGGAACTTTATACCTCTAGGATATAAATGTCAATGTAAAAGATCATAAAGTAATCATCACTTGATCCAAGTACACATGTTCGTCATCTTACACCACTTGACGAGAATTTCATGCACTGATTCTAAATTTTCATTTCAAATGAAATAAAACACCACATGAGATAATAGATTCTCTCACTCAGATAATTTATAAAATATCAATTTATTCCAAAGAATGTATTAACCATTTATTCCATAGAGAAAATTATAAATCCATATAAGATAATAATTTTCTCTCTCCAAACTAACTTGATATAGTCTAAAATGATTATTATTATTCTTTTCCATAAATTTGGGTAATTATCATTTTAATAAATCTTTATCATTTTTATAGAAATCAATGGAAGGATAATTTCAAAAAATTTCTATAAAATGATTTTGATATAAACTTCTCCCATGTTTTATCATTTGAAAATGTAGAACCATAGAAAAAATGATAGAGGGATTTCTTCACCATGCCTCAAAACTAGATAAACAACTCATGTTTTTTTATAGGTTGTTTCCCCGAACATGAATTAGGGAACTTCTGGGCTGCTTAGATTAAAAATATTCAACTAAAAACAAATGGTAGAAATGTTTTTACATTTTTAAGAAATCAATCCACATATGGATTAATATAATTAAAACCCAAAAAAAGAAATTCATTAATTAATTTTTATAAAGAGCCATAATTGTGGTGTTTTTAAATTCTTCCATAATATGAGTCACAATATTTAAATAATCCAAGGAATTAATTCCAACAATTTTAGGTCTTAAAAATAGTCAAAAATTTATTACAGGCGTGTGTGGGGAAAAATAAGTGAAACTAGGGATTTGTAAACACATTTTTCAGAATGGTTTGAATGTTATGGTAAGATGTTTATTTCCTTACATATATCATTTTTTTTTGTAAGGGTGAATAGTTGTACACTTATATAGTACATCCTCTAAAAATACACTAATATAACCTTTAACAAGTAGGAAATACACATATATATAGCTCTAAAAATACCCATAAAACCATTATAATCAAGGGAATAACCGTAGAAAACACATTGGATCACTAAATTAGCTTTACATAAGCATATGTTATCACAGTTAACCCATATATAGTGGCTAAAATACCCTTATACATCTCAGGGTAACCTTTATTCATCAATTAAAATTTTGGAGTGAAGCTTTTAAAAACCATTGATGCTCTTAATTTCCCTTACAGAACAAAGAAAACTAATCTTCTCCCTTATAAGGCCTTTGAAATATAAAATTTACCCTTATTTAAAGAATGGGTGCAACGTAAGTGTGATAATTAAATTTAAAATTTTATTTTTTTACAAAACAGGTTTATAAAATTTAAACAAAATATGGTTTAATAAAATTTATTGATTGGGAACATTAATATTTTCCCTTTATAATTACTTCTTTCCCCGAGAGGTGTCTCTAGTTGTCCTGATAAAACAACTCCAGCCACTGAGCTCTAATTTATGACTATTTCACCCATGTATCCCCTGGATCCATCCATACTACCATAGGATCTAGAAAAGTGACACCATATTACCCTAAAACCCATATCACTTTAATCAATGACACATGCAAGGCACTTCTCATAAGATGAATCTAGGTTTAACAAGGAATCATCATGGTCTATCAGCTATAGAGGATTGGGTGTGGAGCATCAATGTTGAGAAACATTGATCACATTACAAAATCATTGATATCATAGAGGAAGTATTAGATTTTATTCCATTATCCCAAACTTTTAGATGATATCCTAGGCTAAAAAAACTATGGTTTCAGTTTCCCTTATAAAAATGACTATTCTCTAATCGAGGTGACACTCACTTGAAAACCAGTAACCTATAGAAAACTCAGAAGGTTGTCTCCTTCAATATTCATAGGATCACATTATTTTAGAAATGGTAACTAACTATATCATGATCAAATACACCCTCTTTGTGGCGTACTACACCATACATGGTATAATAACTACTACCTCACCAACCTTGTTTCGAGGTAATGGTACCCGACTCAACACTCTATAGAGATCTACAAACAGTTTTATTAGTATAGATTCTTAGAAACTATTGTTGTAAGTGAAATGCACCATGGATATGTTCTCATCCAATGTTCCACTGAATTCTACAACACAAACTTGGTGTATATTCAGATTTATGTGAATCAATCTCTCTGAATATTTGTCTGTCTAAGGTTTGTACATCGTTCTCAATCTCACCTGAGTCACTTTGGATTTTTGCAAGCCTTGATAAAAGTGAATCATGAAAAATGCACATTTATCAAAAATAATTACCCTGATAAATCCATGTAATCATATATTCTCATGGATATATATAATTTCCATCTCATCCACTGAGTGAGTCTCTTGGATCCATAAGAAGTGAGAAACCTTCATCAAATGACCAAATATTACCCATAAAAATTCTTAAATCCTTGGGGTCTACGGTAACCCCAAAATAATATCCATAGAAACTTCCTCCCACATATATTTGGGAAGTATATGTTGTTTAATAAAACCAGTAGGAAACTAATTCTTATCATTTACCCATTAAAAGATTATGAATATATAAATAATACTAGTGATATCCCTTTTCATCCATGGCCACTAGAACTATTGTATAAAGTTATAGTACATTATATTTTTCACCAGGATTCACCTCCCTTCTAGAGGTATGGAATTTGTTCTCAATTATTCTCAAATTTAAGAGAATAACAATACTATACCAGGAATGATCATCACATCATCAATTCACAATGACCATTCAGTATTAGGTTACCTTCATTTAGATGTTTCTATAATATAAAAAATTATGGATCAGTGTCAAATACAACCTTTTCCTAGGATACATGAGAATCATTTACCAAAAAATGGTATACATTAAATAAATCATTGATCCTAAAAATCATCCAATCATTATTCAGATAATAAGATCATCAGGTGACATTGGTCCTCATAAGGCCACTCACCAGGTTCCTTCTTAAACTTTATTGTATTACTACCATCATCCATAATCATATTACCTTTCCCTAGTTAATAATACATCTCAAATTCAAATTAATGATGATACATTAATATGTTCCTCTACCATAGGTTTAGTTACATCCATGTGAATATATAAAAGGGTTATTTTAGACATTATAGAAAATAACATTATCACTATAGGGATAGTGTTGGCAACACTTCAGAAAAAGGACCACTTCTACAATCTCCAAGTCATGAGAAGTGTAGTTTCACACATGCGGTAATAAATTGAATGACTAATAAGCCATTAAATCCTCTATCTATATCATAAAAAATCCCATACAAATTCATGATTCATTATATAATACAAAATATCAAACTCCTAGATCAAGAATTATCAACACTAGACCTATAGTAAAACTAAACTTAACCCCTTAAAAAACATAATTATAGTGATATCAACATCATGGGTACTGAAAATAAAAAAAATATTGAATAAAAACCTACTCGTATCTAGCTAATTTCAAAGAGAACCTAATCATGAACACATTATGTGGACATGTTTAGGACAATAATTCTTCTACTTTATATGAATCCAATGAAATATAGAACCCATAAAAAACATTCCTAAAGAACATTATCTCCAAAATCCAAAATCTACACTTAGAAATCAAAGTGTAAGGATGTTGTGATAAAATCGTACTCAGAACTATATTAAAATATATGAAAAGTTACACTTTTGTTAGAGAGTAAATGAGTATTTAATAAAAAAATATGCTAAAAAAATGAATATATGGGTGGAAGATCATTTTTATCAAAAACATGAATAATGATATCACAATTTTCAATCCAAGTTTCATAATAATTTACACATACAACTCATACCTACTCCAAAATTAAAAAAATTTGACGTCCACCTATATAATTTGAAATTGGTGAAATACTGATTAAAGATAAATCTTGGATAACCACTACACATCCCATAACTAATCGAGATGATCATCAATCATGAAAAAATGGTTGATTTTCTTTTTTATCACCTTGTTTAACTTTCTGTGATCAATGAAATGATCAATACTACCATCTACCATCTTAGAGAACAAAATAGGTAAACTCTATAGTGAAGCACTTGACCAAATAAATCCATTATAATCTATATCCCCATGTTTTACTATTACATCCTTCATCATGGATGACACCATATGATAACGGGGTATCAAAATGACCTTTCACCTTATATAATCTCTACACAAAGTCCAATATTATATTCGGAGGAAAATTATTGAATTCATTTTGAAATATGAAATAATATAGATCTACAACTAGAGGAAGAGGTGATGGTGTTGTCACTTATACTACTGAAATATACTATCCTACCATTGGGGTTGTAATGATCCATAGGTCTTGTAATTCTAGACCAAATCTAACTTCTCATAGTTCAAATTACCTTGTCAAGAAGAACACCTTTCCCTTGAACCCTATAAATGATACCCATATCAGATAAAAATCAATGTGATCACGGAATCTGGTTAGCTAGTCTATGTTGATAATCACATCTAAGATTGTTGTCTATAGAGTCATGAAGTCTCATAGAAGTCCATAACATGAAATAATAATAATATGGCACTGTGAAAATCACTAAATATTGTCCACATTCATTCCCAATGGTTTATTAAAGTAAAGTAACTTAGATTATAACAAGATTAGCAAGTTAATTCCAGAAATGACTTGTATATATTTGAAGGAATTCGAATAATGGTATCAATCAATGAATTATATAATGTAGACATAACCAAATTCATACCTCGAATTGTTGATGGTCCTACAACACCATGTGCTAGTTTCTGTTATACACTATAAACCCATTAGTTATTAGCTTCATAGCCCTCTTACTCCATCATTATAGATTGTGTATTATTCATCCTCTACAGAGGCCCTCCACTTCTGACATCATCTAATCTTCTTGTACCCCAATATGATTATATAGAGAAAAAATTATGAATAGTTTTTGACATTCCATAAAATTGGAACTCCACTGATGGATTACTATAATAAATTCTATAATTCCACTTTTTTTGTTTTTGAATCACCAGTTATAATTATATCCATTTTAGGATGCTAAATAAGACTTTCTATAACCTGACTATCTACTACCTAGAAGTTTTTTAACATCCTAACTCTTCATACTCATAGAGAAAACTAATATTTTAGTGAGAGAATGACCAGTCACGGCCCCAATATATGCCATCTGTAAACACGTTACCTTATCCACTGCTAGAGACTTCTAAAATGTTTGGAACCAATGAAACTCTTGTGTGTACATCATCATACCAAAGACCCAAACCTGGTATCTAAGATCTGGTCGAATGCCTTTATCAAACCTAATTTCTGTCCATGAATTGTTCCAAGACAAAAGTGTAGAAAAATAATGTATCCCAAAAATTCAAGAAGAATATATAGTGTCAGTTATAGAACCCTATCATAACTCAATAATCTCCTGAGTATGATATCATTTCATCATTTCATGAAGGTATTTCTTGACAAATAGATCCTTTATGGATTCCCATGTAAGACTCTATTATCTCCCATTTTGACTAAAGGAATTACACCATCCCAAGGTGCATCATTGGAACATAAAGGTTTCAAGAATCACTCACCCCTCTTGATGATTCTAGACAAGATCAAAATGATTTTATTAAACTACATCAAAATATCTACATCATATTGTCCACTAGTACCCTATAACTCTAAAGGATGATATAACTAGAAACCATGAGCATAATCGGTCAGCTCATTGATATAGTTTCACCATGGATAGGAATAGAGTAAAATAGTCAGAGTAGAAAAGGATATATAATAAGAACCACTTTTGTTAATATAGTAATGTGACAATGTAAATACATATATTCAATTGGTGGTGGCATAAGAGAATATCAGGCTTCTTTAACTAGTGATCTCAATAAAAATCATGGATGTGGATCCACTAAAATAAAAAACATATAGATCATTTAATATAAATATTATCTAGTTTATGGGATCACCTAAATGTTCCCAATGGAATGTACCTAAAACCCAATGTATACCCCTATTAGAGATAACCAAGTTCTATTTATTCAAATTAGTCAAGATCATATATATACAAACACCACATCATTATTTGGTTCAACATGTTGATTCATGAAAAAAATTTAACAATAAGATATAATGTGATATATCACAAATTATAGAATACAAGTGTATCATGAACATATTTAAAATTAAATGAATTAAATTGATGAAATAAATTTCATCACAACACCTGGTATATATATGTAATTTTTCTATTACATTCCTATTCATGATGAATGAATGCACTAGAAAATCACAAGAAACTATAACAATAATATCATTTATGGAAACTCATAGGTTAGTTACACATGAGTTGGAAAAGAACTTGCCAACTCCCATACATGAGTGCTTCATAGATATTTCATTTCAACCATGTCCCTAGTTATCATGAAAATAATTGTTGAGAACTCATATGATACCATTTTCTAACACCTCAACATAAACCATTGAAGTTAATCTAGAGTGTCACATGACCTCATGCATGCCTCCCCATATGAGAGAGTCCTATAAATTAAAGTGATACTTGGATAAAAGTATTGGGGAGACTATACCATAAGTATCATGTCATATGAAAAATACTAATTTAACCTAATATAAATAAAAAGAATCATATTGAAAATTCAACAAACTAAATATCTATAATGTTATATAGAATACATGACATATTATAATAAATAAATTAGAACAAAAAGTGTCCAAAAAAACTAGAGTATATCACACATGGAAAGTAAATGAAAAAAAGGCTATAGTATATCCTAACACATCCACCATCATGAAGCCTCCATATCCTCAACTCCCTGTCAAAGGTCCCTTTCCCTTCACCAGATCCCTATTCATGATGCCTACATTTTAACTAAGATGTATCTGTATGGTGTGAGTAATAAACCTATTAGGACACAACCAATGTCTCCTTAACATAAGTGAAAATGTTTAAATCACAGTGCTGGAAATTTCAAAATTAAATTCTAAAATAAATGTACAGTCACTCATGTGAAGAGTCATCATGTTCTAACTAATCCTCTATAAAACCTATCGCCAAATGATTTAGCTTATTCATGGTATGAATTTTAGGGTATCTCCATCCAAGTTTCACATTTAAGGAAACACCAATAAACCCACACCTATGGTGGTTATTATTAGTAACACCACATGCCCCACCCCAATGGTGACCGTTATTAGAAACTATAAATTCCCAAACATTTTTATCGTCATTATCCTCAATTTATGGAACATCCCATCTAATATGTTTGACACAATTGGATAAATCAAACCCACACTCAATGAAATTTTCCCACTTCAATTAAATTCAATTGATTATAGTACCGTGAATGGTCTAATTTTATATCAATAATCATGTTATTGATCCGGAAAAACCACCAAACTAGCAGTAGTTCATAACCCCCATCATATCATTACACTTCCCCTCTGTGGGAACATCTAAATAAGGCTGAATAGACTTGTCACCATGATACTAGAATTATGGTCCACATACTATGAAACACAATAAGTACTACATGTCATTATAAGGAACACCATGTAGTAATAAAAAAAATCACATGTTTCTACACATAATCAAGTGGTCAAAATCAACACAATATCAAGGCCACACATCCACCAATGTGAAAACTCATACAAATAATCTGTTATAAATAATAAATGTACATTCCTAAGAAACATAATACATAATTAAAACATTCATAAAGAACATAGTATCTCAATGTTATTAATGACCATGTGAATATTTTTCAAGGAATCATCACTCAAACCATTCCCACATGTCCATCAGCACAATACACCCTCTAAGGATTCCTAAAACTTGATCTATTACTTAATTTCCAGAAGAAATAAAATAGAATATATGATAATAGTTTCTCTCTCATAGATTTTCTTTCAAAATTATCAATTTAATCTATATCATTTGTTAACATTTTCATCCTTAGATAAAATTATAATCCAATAAAATAATATATTATTATCTCTCTATAATAATACGTTATAGACATGAATAATTCTTATAATTATTTTCCATCGTTATGGGTTCATATCATTTGAAGTAATATTTATAATTTTTTCCAAAAATATTTGGATGGAAATTTTCATAAATTGACTGTGAAATGATTTTATGGAAATTTCATGTATTTTTTATCTTTTGAAAATATATTTCCCAGGAATAGAGTGGAGAGGTTATGGTTTATCCACAACTAGAAACTAGAAAAATAACTCATATAATTTGAAGAAGGGTTATAAAATCTTGAATGAGGTGGTTTTTAGGAATCTTGTACTAAAAAGGATCACCACAAAACAAAATGATGTAATGTTAAGATATATTGACGAATTCAATTAGAGTACATATTCACAACATTAAAACAACCAAATTAAATTCATTATTTAAATTTTATTTAATTGATTCTGAAATATTTTGTGTCTAAATTATTCCATAAAATGATTCATGATCATTATAAAATTCAAAAAATTAACTCCAACAATTTTAGTCTCTAAAAACTATTAAGAACATGTTAGAGGTGTGTGTTGAGGAAGAAGATCCAAAAATTAGGATTTTGAAACATTTTTTTAATGTTAGTGGTGTGTAGGTGTAACATGGTGGTACTCTTAAATTCCCTATATGTGTCATTTAAGGGAAAATAGTATTACCCTTACATAGATCATCGACCAGTACCTACCCTTATATAATGTTTAGAATGTAGGATCTACCCTTACAAAACACTGGATCATCCCTTACACAATCTTTTGAAAAAAGGTTTACCCGTATAGAGCATAGAAGATCACCCATATAACATTATGAAATTATATGTTTTATAGGATCACACATATATATAAGTTTAGGTACCATTATAGAGCTACAGGTTACCTTTACATATCCTTTAGGATTTTGGAGTTAGCCTTACATAACACATAAAAACTGTATATTACCTTTACACAACTAAGTAAATTCCTATCTACCCATATTAAGCATTTGGAAAATATATTCTACCCTTAAAAAATCATAGTTCCTGTAAAGACCCGTAAATTTCAAGGGAAATTTTTTCGTAATTTTCTTTGGGATTTTACAGTTGCGCAGTTTCTGACGGCACCATATTCCGAGGCCCGGTGTGCCCGGAACCAATTTCCAAATTTTAGCTCAGGTACGTTCAGTGAATGAACGAGTGGGTTTTTTTTCTAACTTTTGAACTGGTGCTCGGAACCGAAATCCAAGGGCACCAATGAAACCGCAGCGTCAGTTTTTTCTAAGGAAGACCTTTTCGGGAGTTGCGTTTTCTCGGGTGTTGTTATTTTAAAAAAATGGGTTAACTAATGAAAAAAATAAAATTTGTGTGAAAATGTTTTTTCTATGTAGTTTAAACCTACGTATGGAAGTTGATGTGGGACCCACTAAATCATAACCCCTCTTGATATGATATTAGTGAGGTGGGCCCCACATGAGCCCCACCTATTCAACTTCCTCAAACCTCCCATTAAGTTGGAAAACCCCTATTAATTTTTGTGTAACACACCCGCACCCCCTTATTAAATGCCAAGTCAACTCTCGCATTTAATTGGATTATTAAACGCCACATTAATTGGTCAATGCAAGTTAATTAAATCGTGATTTAATTTTGAATTTCAAAAAGGGATGGCATGATTAATAAAATAAGGCAAAGCCTTATTTTATTATTGTTGATGTGGTGTACCAGAAGATTTGGGGAGAAATTACTCTAGTCTTGAAGAACATTCTTCCTCATTGAAGAACGCAAAGAACACTGAAGCTTAGATGAAGAAAACCGTCTTATCTTTGCATCTTCTCTCCGCATCAAAAGAAGCGAGACGCCGCATTCTTTAACGGACGAACACCGACGACGCTTACAGAACCTCATCCCGCGCCGCCATCTTCCACGGCGTCTTTTCCCGTGAAGAACCTCGATCGACGACTCTTTTGAGGTTGGGGTTGTTTTGAAAATGATAATACTCCCATGTTTGTTTTCCTCCAAAACATAAACGCAGACCGACTAATTAAAAAGTTGATCCGCGGATTATTATTGTGGGTTGGGATTTATCATTTGCCGGGAATTGTTTGGAGTTGTTTCAAACCACTAACACGGTGGGTGCTGATCAACGAATAGGTCTGAACCCACTGTTTCTCTGTTCTTCATGCGCTGAAATGATGGAACGGGACCAGAATGGTGATTGGAGGCCTTCACAGTAAAGTATGGGTCCCGGGAGAGCCATAGGCGTAGACGGCGGGCAAATCGGACCACCGGAGTGCGTCTGGTGGTTTACAGAAGACGCTGCCAGAGGAGGCGGCCGGCACTGACCAGCTGCCAGGAGGCGACGACACCCAACGCGCCACCAGGAGGAACTGCTGTGGCGGTAGGCTGTCGGATCCTATGGTCGTGTGGGATCCGGAGGAGGAGGACGGGGCACTTGCCGTGTCTGTGGGTCGCCAAATGGGGGAAACGTGCCCCCCTGCTCGGCCGCTGGCCGAGCCAGCGTACCCCCCTGTCCGAGCTGGACCCAGACCTGGACCCGGGTCAGGTCGACCCGGTTCGGGCCGACCCATGGGGGTTGGGTCGGGCCGGGCCGGGCCAAGACCCCCCATTTCGGACTGTTTTCAGTCTTTTGTTTATATCTTGGGCTTCAGACCTCCGATCGACGCACCGTCATTTGCGTTGGGATCCTTGGATCGAGACGGTCGTTTTGGTATTTGACACTCAAGGTTTCGGAAAACTTTGGGTATGGCCGAGTTGGTTCAAACACGAAACCAACCGGGCCCTCGGAGCGGAAATGCTTATAACTTGATCTCTAGACGTCCGATTGATGTGTCATCGACTTTTTTGATTTCCTGTTAGTGAGACGGTTATTTTGGTTTACTCCACTCGAGGTTTGAATGCAGTTGGATTGCGGTCAGGTTGGTTTTGACTTAAAAACCAACCAGGCCCCTGAAATGAAAACGCCAATAACTCTTAGACCGGGAGTCCGATTGACGCGCCATCTGTCGCGTTGTGTTCCTTTTGACATGAAAGAACTTTGCGATACATCAACTCTGTTCTATATGATAGTTGATGTATCGACCTCTTGGCTCGTGGAATGGACCCTCCCGGAACTAGCTTGCTGTGTACGGAAACCCTAGAGCTGGATGAGACTTGGCGACTGCTGATCGATCGACTCAGAGTGTTTCGGTTAACCAGTGGGGAGCGCATGGTTTTAGCGGCAGACCCACAGAAGAGGAGCGCTTGGTTGTAGTGGAATACCCGCAGTACGTAACAGAAGGGGTACCTCTGTAGGCTATGAGGGGGAGCGCTTGGTTGTAGCAGCAGACCCATAGTGGGAAGTGCTTGGTTGTAGCAGCAGGCCCACAGTACTCCACAGGTGGATTACTACAGCAGTCTAAGGTTAGTGGGAAGAGCATGGTTGTAGCGGCAGGCCCACTATACTGGATAGAGGAGGAGTTCCCCAGAAGCTATGGGTTCGACAGTGAATACTTTCGTATTGGAATCCTCTGTGGGTTCGACGGTGAAGACTTTCGTATTGAAATCTTCCGTGGGTTCGACGGTGAAGACTTTCATACTAAAATCCTCTGTGGGTTCGACGACGACGAAAACCGTACGGGAATACTATGTGGGTTCAGTGGTGACGACTACTATACTTGTATCCTATGTGGTTCTGACAGTATTGACCTCTGTTGTAGTATCCTATGTGGGTCTGATAGCTTAGCTGGTCTAGTATCCTATGTGGGTCCCAGATTAGATGAATCAGTGTCTACATCTGATGATCTCTATCACCTTACGAAGAAGTATACTTGTGTTAGCTGACTCTTGACTTTCAATCATTATCTTCGATATGATTGACTTGCTTTCCTATGTGGATTGAGTTGCAATTCCCTATGTGGATTGGGTTGTACTATCCTTTGTGGATGTGATCGAACTTGGGCTCGGATGTTGGAGCCGAACTGGAATTGATGACTTAGGTATATGTATGGGAATATACCAAAGTAGTGTTGTATATTACTTCGTTATTGTATCTTTCCTTTGTGGTTTATCCTTCGTGGATTCTGGGAGACATTCGGGGGTCTCGGGGTCCCAACTGAGTAGCGTATACTCACCCCTACATGGGCTATGCCCGCACTATGTTATGTTGGATGCAGACGACGGACATCGCTGATCATGGTTGAGGCTTGTGGAGGAAGTCAGTACCTGGAGGTGGACCACTGGGTGGGATGTACACGGAGCGGACGGCTGGACCCGAGGAGCTGAGGAGGCTATTTGTACCCACCCTTCATGTGGGACTTCCAGTGGACGGCTCAACATTTCTTCTTTACTTTTAGTTGCAGTACTTTCTTTCAGTTGTACTTTACTTTAGTTGGGTTTGTATTCTGGACCATTTACTTTCCAGCACTTATAGTTGTACCCAGTTTACTTAGTGTTTACTTCATCTTGCTTACTCTGTTGTTTGTTTACTTTATAAAGGAAATGCCTTCCCTTTTTATCGGGATTTACTCCTTGGTGCTAGTCGCTAGCCCCTAACCCGTGGGAGGTGGACTTGGGGTAGTCACGGCATGGGTCCCGAGGACGGATCGTGACAAATTGGTATCAGAGGAGTTTGGTTCTACCGCAAAACTCAGGACTCTGATCATTCTTCTATGTGAAGCAATAGTGTTAAGGGTATTGAGTGTGGTTATCAGTCCAGGGAGTCTAGTGTTGGTGCGGCGGCCGAAATATCCATACACCAAGACCCTAATTTCTAATTTCCAACTCAATGCATGAAAACATTTATTGCATGTGTGTTTCAAAAGTTTTCTTTGTGATTACTTCATGTCATCTCACCAGGTATACTGTTTTGATAGTGGCGCACCTATTTCTTTTCAACATGGCCCCACGATGGCAGCCAGCTAGGGTTCAGATATTTGTGCGAAACGACAGCCCACCAAGCGACGAGACCTCGGTGCAGGGCCCTTTTACAGTGGAGGCACTGGTAGTACCTCTACCCGTCGAGCCACCGATGCCACCAGCCCCAGCCGCTGAGAGTGCATGTCGCCTTAGTGCACTCCACGAGTTTCAGCGTTAGAGACTGCCCAGGTTCTGCGGGGAGATGGACCCTCAGGCAGCCGAGGATTGGCTGGAGGCTGTAGTTCGAGTTTTCAGGTTAGTGCGGACACTAGCTGACCTCATGGTGATCCTTGCAGTGAGCCTCCTACACGCGACAGCAGGCGGATGGTGGAGCTTGATGCTCTAAGTGCACAACGAGGCATCCCTTCTGCGGGCAGACTTCGAGAACCTGTTCTAGGAAGAGTTTGTACCAGATACCCTTCAACCGGTGCACATACATGAGCTACTACAGTTACGGAAGGGCAGCATGACAGTAGCCTAGTATTCAGTGAGGTTCACCGATCTCTCGCATAACTCTACAGATTTGGTACGGGGCCTGTTCTTTAGGGCCCAAAACTTCAAGTAGTGGATCAGGCGAGAGATTAGGGCTTATGTTGTTTCTCACAGCATCCCGACGTAGATAGGGGTGTTGGAGCGAGCCCTCTTAGTGGAGAGTTTCCTTGATGAGTAGTCTCCAGCAGCGGAACCCACCACTAGCTGGCATGTGGTATAGTCTTCTACAGCGGGTAGTAGATAGATGACGCAGAGGTCTATGAGGACCAGACCTACAGGTGATCGACCGCATGACACAGGATCATGTGTGCGAGGAACCCAGGGTGGAGAACGACTTACCAGGAGCGGACACTGTTACTTTTGCGGCGGGGTCAGTCACATGGCACGTGACTGTCCGAACCGCCATACAGATGACCAGTGGATAAACGAAGGACCTCTTCGGCAGAGGCAGAGGTTCGATCGGGGAAGATCGCAAGGAGCAGGAGACTGAGGCAGGGGATCTGGTTGTGCATATGGGGGTGGACGACACTTTGAGGTGTTGCCACCACCACCACCAGGAGGTCCAACCCAACCACAGGGAACATGTGGACATGGAAGAGCTCAGCTTCAGGTAGCTGAGGCATTTGACTATGGAGCTCCGTAAGCTGGCGGATAGGAGAGAAACTAGTTCTAGGCATGGAGGCCTTGTATTTGGTGCTTCTAGCTCTCTTTTTGTTGATTTTGTGGTTGTATGTGTCTTTGTCATTTGAGCTGCAGTAATAAAATACACCTATCTCTATGACGTTTACTTCACTGTCCTCTCTTTATGTTGTTACTAAGAGGTTCTGGTTTAAAAAAACCACTGAATTGACCCTCACTTCTGAGATACCTACTGGGGGAGACCTAGTGACCACATAATGATGCCGACAGTGTGGCTCAACCCTTGGAGGCGAGAGTAACGGTTGGATCTCTTGGTAGTAGCGTCGAGGCCTTACTACGTCATCCTTGGTATGGATTAGTATCATCCACGTTAGGATTGACTGTATTAGGCAAAGAATGTGGTTCAACCTGGGGATGAGACCGGATTTCTCTTATAGGCAAAGATGAAATCTTAGCAGCTCTTGTAGGACCAGAGAAGGTTCAAGTCATCCAAGAGCAGATGAGGACAGCTCGGAGCAGACAAACGTCTTGCGCTGACAGGAGGTAGAGACCACGAGAGTTTGAGGATGGCGACCACGTCTCCTATGGGTCTCACCTCGACATGGATTACGGAGTTTTGGCTGGGGCGGAAAGTTATCTCCGTGCTTCATCGGATCCTTCTTGGTCCTCAATGGAGTAGGCGAGGTGGTTTACCGCTTGACCCATCCATTACAGTTGCACCAGGTGCATGAAGACTTCCACGTATCTCAGCTGAGGTGATACGTGTGTGACCCGGATCATAACATTGATGATGGGGTGACTTTTGTGGAGGTTCCGGTGGAGATCAAGGATCGACAGGAGCGGGTCCTACGTGGATGGTTGATTCCTCTAGTGCACTTCAGATGGTAGCACGAGAACCTCCAGGAGAGCACAGGGGAGAGGGAGACTCAGTTGTGTGATCAGTACCACTTTTGTTTCCCTAGATTGTGTTATAGATTTACGGGGACGTAAATCCCTGAGGTGGGAGTAATGTAAAGACCCTTAAATTTCAAGGGAAATTTTTTCTTAATTTTCTTTGGGATTTTATGGTTGCGCAGTTTCTGACGGCACCTGATTCTGAGGCCCGGTGTGCCCGGAATCAATTTTCGAAAGTTAGCTCGGGTACGTTCAATGAACGAACGAGCGGGGTTTTTTTCTAACTTTTGAACCGGTGCTCGGAACCGAAATCTGAGGGCACCGATGAAACCGCAGCATCGTTTGTTTCTTAGGAAGACCTTTTCTAGAGTTTCGTTTGCTCGGGTGTTTTTATTTTAAAAATAATGGGTTAACTAATGAATAAAATAAAATTTGTGCAACAAATTTTATTCTAAGTTGTTTAAACCTACGTATGGAAGTTGAGGTGGGAACCACTAAATCCTAACCCCTCTTGATAGGATATTAGTGAGGTGGTCCCCACACGATCCCCACCTATTCAACTTCCTTAAACCTCCCATTAAGTTGGAAAACCCCCATTAATTTTTGTGTAACACACCCGCACCCCCATATTAAATGCCAAGTAAACTCTTGTGTTTAATTGGATTATTAAATGCCTCATTAATTGGTCAACACACGTTAATTAAATCATGATTTAATTTTTAATTTCAAAAATGGATGTCATGAGTAATAAAATAAGGCAAATACTTATTTTATTATTGTTGATGTGTTGTGCGCGAAGATGTGGGGAGAAATTACTCTAGTCTTGAAGAACATTCTTCCTCGTTGAAGAACGCGAAGAACCCCGAAGCTTTGACGAAGAAAGCCATCTCATCATTGCATCTTCTCTCCGCATCGAAGGAAGTGAGACACCACATTCTTCATCGGGAGAAAGCTGATGATGCTTATGGAACCTCGTCCCGCGATGCCGTCTTCCACGACGTCTTTTTCTCGCGATGAACCTCGATCGACGACGCCATTGAGGTACGGGTTGTTTTTAAAATGATAACAATCCCATGTTTGATTTCCTCCAAAACATGAACGCGGACCAACTAATTAAAAAGTTTACCCGCGTATTATTATTTCGGGTTTGGATTTATCCTTTACCGGGAATGGTTTGGAGTTGTTTCAAACCACTAACGCGGTGGGTGCGGATCAACGACAGGTCTCAACCCACCGTTTTTCTGTTCTTCATTCACGGAGAATTTGGAAATGACGAAACGAGACTGTAATGGAGATTGGAGGCTTTCACAGTAAATTACGGGTCTCGGGAGAGCCGTAGGCGTAGATGGTAGGCAAATCGGACCACCGGAGCGCGTCCGGTGGTCCGCGGAAGATGATGCTGGCGCGCCTCGCCGGCACGGCGGCACCGGCGGCCGGCCTGCCACCAGGAGGCGGCGGTGCCCGGCGCAATGCTAGGAGGAACCTCCACAGCTGAAGCTGCGGTGGCAGGCGGCCGGATCCCACGGCCGCGCGGGATCCGGAGGAGGAGGACGCGGCACTTGCCACGTCCGTGGGTCGCCAAAGGGGGAACCCCCCCTCCCCCCTTAGCGGCCGCTGGCCGAGCCAGCGCCCCCCCCCCCCCCCCCCGGCCGGGTTGAGGTGGGTCGCATGGGCCGGGCCGGGTCACGCCCCTCTGGGCCGGACCCGGACCCGGGTCGGGTTGAACCAGTTCGGGACGACCCAGGGGGGTTGGGTCGGGCCGGGCCGGTCCCAGACCCCCCATTTCGGATTGTTTTCAGTCTTTTTTCCATATCATGGGCTTCTAACCTCTGATCGATGCACCGTCAGTTGTGTTTAGATACTTGGATCGAGACAGACATTTTGGTATATTACACTTAAGGTACATGAGAACTTTGGGTATGGCCGGGTTGGTTCAAACACGAAACCAACCGGGCCCTCAGAGCGGAAATGCTTATAACTTGAGCTCCGGACGTCTGATTGACATGTCGTCGACTTTGTTGAATTCCTCTTAGTGAGATGGTTCTTTTGGCTTACTCCGCTCGAGGTTTGGATTCAGTTGGAGTGCGGTCGGGTTGGTTTTGTCTTAAAAACCAACCGAGCCCCTAGAGCGAAAAGGCCAATAACTCTCAGACCGGGCGTTTGATTGATGTGTCGTCTGTCGCGTTGTGTTCCTTTTGACATGACGGAACATTGTGATACATCAATTCTGGTCTATGTGACAGTTGATGTATCGACCTCTCGGCTCGTGGAGCGGACCCTCCCGGAACGAGCGTGCTGTGTGCGAAAACCCTAGAGTTGGATGAGACTTGGCGACTGCTGATCGATCAACTCAGAGTGTTTCGGTAGCCCAGTGGGGAGCACTGGGTTGTAGCGGTAGACCCACGGTGGAGGAGTGATTGGTTTTACCGGTAGTCCCATGGTACTCAACAGAAGGACTACCTCTGTAGGCTATGAGGGGGAGCGCTTTGTTGTAGCGGCAGACCCATGGTGGGAAGCGCTTGGTTGTAGCAGCAGGTCCACAGTACTCCACAAGTGGAGTACTATAGAAGTCCAAGGTTAGTTAGAAGCGCTTGGTTGTAGCGGCAGGCCCACTGTACTCGATAGAGGAGGAGTTCCCCAGCAGCTATGGGTTCGACGGTTAAGACTTTCGTATTGGAATCCTCCGTGGGTTCGACGGTGAAGACTTTCGTATTGGAATCCTCTATGGGTTCGACGGTGAAGACTTTCATACAGAAATCATCCGTGGGTTCGACGACGAAGACAACTGTATGGGAATCTTCCATGGGTTCGGCGATGACTACTACTATACTTGTATCCTACATGGGTCTGACAGTATTAACCTCTATTGTAGTATCCTACGTGGGTCCGCCAGCTTAGCTGGTCTAGTATCCTTCATGGGTCCCAGCATAGATAAATCAGTGGCTACATCTGATCATCTCTATCACCTTACGAAGAAGTATACCTGTGTGAGCTGAGTCTTGACTTTCAATCATTATCTTTCATATGATTGACTTGCTTTCCTATGGGGATTGGGTTGTGCTTTCCTATGTGTATTGGTTTGTACCATCCTGTGTGGACGTGATCGAACATGGGCTCGGATGTTGGAGAGAAACTGGAATTGATGACTTAGGTAAATGTATGGTCATATACCTAATTATTGTTGGATATTACTTCATGATTCTATCTTTCCTTTGTGGTTTGTCATTCTTGGATTCTGGGAGACATTCGGGGGTCTCGGGGTCCCTACTGAGTAGCGTATACTCACCCCTACACGGGCTATGCCCGCACTACGTTGTGTTGGATGCAGATGACGGACAACGCTGATCGTGGTTGAGGCTTTTGGAGAAAGTTGGTACCTGGAGGTGGACCACAGGGCGGGACGTACACGGAGCGGACGGCTGGACCCAAGGAGCTGAGGAGGCTATCTGTACCCACCCTTCAGGTGAGACTTCAAGTGGATGGCTCGACGTTGCTTCTTTACTTTCAGTTGTTGTACTTTCTTTCAGTTGTAATTACTTCAGTTGAGTTTTTATTCTGGCCCATTTACTTTTCAGCACTTACAGTTGTACCCAGTTTACTTAGTGTTTACTTCATCTTTCTTACTCTGGTGTTTCTTTACTTTATAAAGGCAATTCCTTCTCATTTTATAGGGATTTACACCTTGGTGCTAGTCGCCAGCCCCTGGCCTATGGGAGGTGGGCTTGGGGTTGTCACGACACGGGTCCCGAGGATGGGTCATGAGAGTTCCTTCATATGGACAAAAATTAAATTGAAAATGTTTAATTTCTCACACTTTAGGCATATAAGAGTTAAACAAAAGTGGGTTTTAATAACAGTTAAATAATGAAAACATTATAGTTCAAATCATTCAATGGAATATGAAAGTGTAAATAAGTCAACATAAGAGGCATAAATATAATCAATGATGGATATAGAGCTTGAAATTGGTGATAATTTATTCCTTTGAATATCCTTGTGGAAGCAAGTTAATATATTTGTGAAGAAATGGTTTTTGATCCCCTAGTACATCATTCCCATTGAGATCTTTGATTTTGTAGGAATGTATATTATCACTTAAAACTATGTATATATCTTTCCAATGTTCATGATTTGTTCCAATCATCACATTAGAAAAGTATATATTAGATCCATCACATGTAATGATCTCAAATTCAATAAAATTAGAACCTATGCTTTAATATAGAGAACAACCTTCAATGGTCATGGATTAAAGAGATAAGTTTTTTCGGGAATAATACAACCCACCTTATAGAATTTATATAGTATAATCACAAGTTTTAGGTGTATATTTGGTAACTATATGATGTTCTGAGAGAAAATTAACCTCAATTTTTCTTCCACTATATTTAATAATTTTTTAGGATAAAATTCTTTTTTAATGTGATTGAATGTAACAACTCATGATTTTCAAAATTACTTATCCAGACATAAATACCATGTGAATAAATTCTCTTATACACAACACTAAACTAATGCTAATACAACATTACCTTAAGAAAATTATTAAATAGTATCATTATATTATTATAATTTAATTGGATGGTATTGTAAAATAATGGTAATTTAATAATTAAAATATACATGTTTTTGAAAATTAATTTTAGGATATTTTTATCATTTATTTAAATTTAAATATATATAAAACTTTTGATATTTGTAATCAAAATATGTAAATTTTATAATGGGATAAATGTTATTTTTAGGCATGAGATTATGTTACCAAGGAAAATATTAGTTATCACGGTAAAATATCTTTTTTCAAAAAATGATAATTTTATAAACAATGTATTGATTTTTAAATAATATGGGTATATTTAAATTTAATACTCTCAAATTATATTTAATCATATATACAAATGAATTAACATTTGTTTAATTAGTAGTTAATGTTAAATAAAATTAATAACACCTAATAATTAAAAATACTTTATCTCAACAAAAAAGGTTTTTCAGAAAATAATATATATTAAATTTGAAATTAAATTTCTCATATATATATATATATATGTAATTATATTAAATCGCAAAAATATAATATTTAGATCATCAAAATTTGATATAAAGGTTCATCAAAAATTGTTAGAGATTAAATAATATCCATGACTAATATTTAATAATTATTTATATGTGTTATAATGTTTAATCTATTGTGGATTGAATATTACTAAATCAATATGAATCATATACCATATATAATATATTTTTTAGGCTAAAATTAATACCTACATATCCTACTAACATTTCCCTACTTAACTCTCCAAAATCGAATGCAATTCAATTCTTACCCCTACCTAGAATTCTTTTCCAAATAATTTTCCCCCTTATTCAGGTATAAAATGTAATAACTTATACCATTTTAAAGACTCAACCCTAGTTCAAAATACCAAGGAAAATATAATTAATTTACTTATTCTATATCCCTTGTAAATTTTTTTAGCCACTATCCCCAACAATTTTTTTCAAGTACACAATATTCCAACTATTCTTTAAGAGAAGATCCAAATACTCAACATAAGTGTTACATTAATTTTAAAATCTTTTCCATATCCTTTTTATCCACCCTATATAAATAACTATCAAAAAATATGCATATAATGAAATTAGAGTTAATAATATTCTTAAATATAATTTTTTAGATGGTATAACCATTATCTATTCCCAACCAATTCAATTTAAAAAATAAAAATGTTGCACATGTGTTGGTGTGGAAAACCGCCTAAAAAATGACACATTTCATTTTTCATCATTAAATTTCATGGATATTTATTGAAAATGTATTAGTTAAAATATATTTTATTTATCAAATTATTTATAATTTTTAAATATAAAATTGTAATTAAATAATAAATATTATCAATAAGAGATAATAGTAAAACTAACTAGTTGAACAAAAATACCAAGCAGAAATGTAATTTATTTATCAATGAAAACATGTTTTAAATTTAAAAAAATAATATAAGACTTATTTATTATGATTAATCTTCTTAATTATATATAAATAATCTCTTTATAATTTCTTGATAACGATAATAAAACAAAAGAACCTCTTTTGTAGACATACTTGCATATATACTGTAGTGTATTCTTATTTGGTTAATTTAACAACCTACAATAAAAATAATATAAATATAAATGAGGTATGAAATTTTATTTTTATTATTGTATATTAATATGTAAATAATTATTTTTTCCCAAAGTGGTAATATAATCATTTAATTCATTAGTTACGTTTAATTAGTTCATCTATTAAAAATAACATAAACATGATTATCACTAATTTCATATAAAATAACTATAAATAAAAATCTCATGGAAAGAAATTATATATTTATAAACTATTCTAAAACATCCAATTACGTTGATTTTTTTATTATGGAATGAATACATTTTTATAATAGTAAAAAAAACACTACTATTATAAAACTGGTTCAAAATGAACAATATTTCTCACATCTGATATTAAAAAAAGTTAATAAATAAATAAAATAAACATAGAGAATAAATGTATATGATGTTTATAAAAGATATTATACATGAATTAGATTTCTGAGATAGTTTTTTAAAAATGTTAATTTTTTATACTGGAGGTTATTGTATCATCAACTAAGCAGGATATCATGGTAAAGCTTTAATCAACATAATTTCTAATTTATTGTGTTATAGACATTGTTATAGAAATATATGTTTAAACCTTCCATACATCATTGTATTCCATTATTTTATATAGTATATCCTATTTTTTCCATGTAAAATTATTTCTCATCGACAATAAAATATTCATCAAAAAATGTTTTCATGAAATAATATTATTAATTTATTACAAATTCCTTAGACAATTTTTAATGAAACTATTTTCTCATGTACATGTTTTTCCTATAAAAATTATTTTCTTTAATAAAATGTAAAAAAAATATTTTTTCTCTATAATTATTTTGTTTCATTTTATCTCTTTTATGAGATTAATTCCATTAATGTTTTATTCTATGTGGGTTTTTATTTAAAATTACTTAACATACTTAATAAAAGAATTTCTTTACATTATTTTCCACTGCATATTTATTTGTATCATTTTTTTATGTAGGGATCCTCTATTTTTACATATTTATAATAACGTTTTAAAAGTCATTATTTTTTAGTTATCATTCATTAAATTTAATTATCATTGTTACATATATAATAATCATTAAAAGTATTTGTGACAAGTTATGTATTTTCACTTCTATTTTTCCAATGAGGTTTTTCTGTAATGTGTGATTATTTGATTATACTCTATATATTATTATGTTACTATTACATTTGTAAAATTAGATTTTTGATATCAAATTATCTCTTATGTTTATGTTATGGTATTTTTTTTGAATATTTTATGAAGCACATCATATTTCCATGGGTTCTTTAAGATATGATGATAAATACTTTCAAGTGGAACAAATATGAAATGATGTTGATTAGTGGGGTCCTATATCACACACAATTAATTATTTAATTTTTATATATCAGGAGATAGTTTCGAATGTAAAAAATGAGTTTGTTCATAGAGGCATGGTCATATTGAGTTGGATCACATTTTTGGTGGGGAAACCATGAATTTGATCACATATGAAAGGAAATAATCATTATTTTTACAAAGGACTTCATATGCATATGGTTGTGAGATATTTCAAAATATTTTATTATGTTATTCCATATTTCTAGGATGGATTAAATATTCATGATATTCCACAATTTAATGTTATACCTTATTTTATTAAAATTATTTCACACCCTTCTGTCATTCTCACATGTTGTTTTTTTATTGAGATGTATTTTTTCCAGTTCATAAATTTTATTTTTCCATAATGATATTTTAATGATCTTATTTCACTCTATCATTTTTATGACTAATAAATGGTCTTGGTAAATTTGGTGGTAATATTTATCTCTTCTATAATTTCCCATTCAATTTTATGATCTTGTACCTTATGATATGTTTTTCCATCCCTAAGCATATGAGATTACCCCTTTATTATGTTTCAAAACTAAGTTAGGAATATTATTATATCATGTGAAATTTATAGAAAAGGGATTAGAAGAGAATAGTTATAGAGTAATGTTTTAAATTATTTCAAAATAATATTTTTTTGATGTCAATCTACAGATAGTAAAACATTATTTCCTTGGGTTTTGTGACTATTTGTGAGATATAGTAACTAAATAAAATAATTAATGTGTTCTTAATATTTTTATTACCTTGGGTAGATTTATAGGAGAATTACTATTGAATTATAATTACCAACTAATAATTTGACAAAATCAATAGGTTGTATGAAAGAAAAATTAAATAGAATTGTAAATAATTTTATGATAACATTCATTTCGATTTAGAAGGTGACGTATTATCAGGAATAATATAATAAATTAAGAAAAAATGAAATTTGGGATACTCCTACATTAGTTTTTGAGGAAAGGGCATAAAAATTTTATTTTATTTAAGAGAAAATTATGAACACTTTATATGTAGAAACCATAATTATTTAACACCCAATAAACCCAATAAACAAACCATTTCAATGGCTTGTTATACTGGAAAAAAATGTGATATGGAATTCACAATGATAGTCTCCCAAGGTTTTATATATTAATTTTATAAGTTCATCATCATAATTTAAAATTATTTATTAATGATAATATAGTATTTAATGATGTTATAATTTTATTTCATGAATCATAGAATTAATAAATGATGAGTAAATATTGAAATTTCCCAACCAAGTTATTCAGAACCCAATATAAATCACAATTAATATTTATCAACCCTCTTTAATAGATAAAGATAGAAATGAGCTAGATATACATTATAACTATGTTGGGATAAATATTCATTTTTCATTGATATACTAAATAAAAAGAAACATAGTTTCCTTGAATAAATAAAATTTATTCAATGAGATGAACCAAACAAACCCATAATGAAATTATATCATAACTATAAATCAAAAAAATAAATACAGATGCTTACAAGTACATGGGTAATGTAAAAAGGTCAGAAATATGAAAAAATTAAACACCCATTCGGTTGAATATATATATCATATGAGAGCTATGAATAAAAAATGGAATACTTCAATTATAAAATTTTCCATCCTTTCCATTAACAAGAACGTTACATCTCATCGATAGAAAAATAGAGCCATCCAGTAATCAATATTTTATACCATTACATTAATCATATAATAGAAATAATGTTTACATATAAGGATTATTATAAATAATATGTGTGTAGAGTACCTAGTAGGGTGTTATCACCCCATACAAGATCATATCATATTGTTAATTATATTCTTGTGTTATATACTGAACACATGATAATGATTATCCCCTACATCCAATTCATGATGAAAAAATGATATAAAATCATATTAAGAAGATTATACATATCAAATTGTATTCTAACATTGAAACCATGGTGTTCAAACATTATTCATGACATATTATGGATTTGAAGTAAAATTATAAATCCTCATATATTGACTCAAAGTGAAATTTTTATGGATATTCTCAATAGTCATACATTGATATTGAAATTCCTTAAGCATTTGGATATACCTATTAATTATCATACCATTTGTGAAATATAACAAAAGATATATCCATCTACAACCTAAGATAAATAGGACCCTTGTTTCGAGATTAACATCCTCATAGGATACACTCTATGGGAAATACGTATATGTTTTATCACCAAAAATTGTGTGCCTCACCATTTGTCAAATAAATCATATTCATTAATTATAAAATCATATATAACATAAAATAAGATAAAAACAAGTCTCATAAAGTAATAAGAAGCTTATAACACAAAAGCAGATAATGTGATATAAGGGTATAAATCCATGGGATATGAGAGAACAGAACTTTGGGAAATTAAAACTCAATTAAATACTTAGGTATCGAATTAAAAACACTATAACAACACATTATCCAAAAAAAGAAACATGAATCACCATATTCACACATTTTATATCCAAATTATAATAAACCAGGAACAAAATTAATACATATCCAATGTACAAATACCATAGTGTGGTTTACAACACTCATTTAAAAGATTATTTCCACATTTGGGTGCATTGTCTCCACATATAGGTCACTTATACCCAATTACTTTATCCTACACTAACATGACTAATGAAAACACCAAAGAATTTATATATTTAAGTCATAGTCACCTAATATACATTATATTGAAGATTATACATGAAGATCACCTATTATATTAAGACAAATCAGATGTAGTTGATAAAACTATTAAAAAATAATTGGATAAGAGGGATCCAACAAATTAGAGAAAACTATCATTTAAAAAAACAAAAACTAAGGGATTACCATAACCCATATTTTTAAATGTAGCTTCCTTTGATGAATTAAAAACTGTGATAGATTGGAAGAATAAAAATAAGATAAATTTAAAGTCTTAGATACAAATTTATTTAAGGGGTTTATTTTTTTAATCGGAAGATTATGTAATGAGATTAAAATGGTATTGGAGTAAAAAATAAAAAAAAAATCTTTCAAAAGAAACCAATTTTTAGTAATCCACATGGATCCTAATGGCCCTATAGCTGGACTCTAATGGCTTCTGGTTTCTTGATGGAACATGACCAGTGTTTTGATGGAAAAAATGATGCATAAGACCTATTATATAGATAATTTATCATCATTTAAGACCACAATAATTTACATTTGGGGACTTGTTGTAATTTCCAAAATATTATTCCACTGGAAATTCTTTAATTACACCATTATAGAACACTAAACATTTCATATCTCAATTCCATTTTTAAAATGGAACAAAAATTTAAATTAAACCCATATAATAGAAAATGAAGATTATTCCAATCTATGATCCATACATCTTATCATACACATGATGAAGTGTGAATTATTTCATGTAAACAACATTAGTTACAATGATGTCGTATTTGAATCTTATTCCATAGACTACTCTAAAATAGGACCATGTTATTTTAATACCCATCTGATTGGAATATATATATCCCAAAAATGTCATTCAAATGATCTTTGATATGTATTTTATTCTCTATAAAAATATTATCAAACCCTAGATTGAAATAAATGATCTGATAACATGATATAACTAAACAAATATGGTAGAATAAATTGGTCTATTGTTTCAATATGTTTCTCAAAAATATAAATTACCCCCAAAAAGTGAGTCTCCAAATATATATGACTCTTTAACAAATGGGTGCCTAAAGAATGAGATTCACAAATGAAAACATACTAACTAATACTAAATACCAAGGGTCAATGAAATACAATTTCATAAGAGTTTCAATCAATCTATATTGTCATCAATTGTTTAAAAATAAATTTTATCTAATGATATTTTTTGTATGCTAGGATAAGTCATATTAGTGTCATATAGAAAATTTTTATCCAAAATGTGGAGATCAACAATGTTTTCCATATGGTACCTTAAATGGGGTCATTTAAATTGATTCAAGATAACAATTTTTTAAACCTAAACTAATGATGGATTAATTTACAATAAATTTACGAAATCTTTTATGCATTGACAATGAATATACTCTAATATACAGTTTATAAAACCAGAATACACACTGTTTAAGGATGGTAAAATATGTTGATCATTACTTTAGAACCTATAACCCACTACTAATGTAACACCCCAAGTATTTGAAAATAAATATATAATGCATGAAACACTCTATCCATAAAAAACAACACATTTTATAATCTAGTTGTTAAACGCAACTTTGCCTCTACTATGTCTTGAATTTTGAAAAAAGGGCATCCGGAGTTATGATCCGTAAGTCATTTGGAGTCTGATAAAACTGGCATATTTTTTGGTGAATAATAACACACCCTTATGAATTGTAATTATTTTTAAACTAGAAAAAATATATAAAATTCACCCATGAATGAATAAATACAATTTAGACATCAATAAATTGAAATAACGGCCATAGTATAAGAATTGGTATTTTATGTCATAAATATTTTAATTACAAATTTCTGATTAATTTCATTATTTAAAATGGAAATTTATTTTCATAAAATGTAATAATATGTTGTTACATTATTTTATTATAGTATATGATAATTTTATGGGACCTTGATAAATTTATCAAGGTGTTATAAAACGTGTTATATTTTTTATGTTTTTTGGAATAAATTGTGATTTTATTTAAAAAATAAATTATAAATATTTATAAAATTTATTTCAAAAAATTTATTTCATTTTTAAATTTTATAGGTTAAAAAAATGTTGGGGTGAAATTTTTGGATTTTTTTTAAATTCTAGAATTTTATATGAATAGTGAAATATAGTAAAATACTATATATGCAAATTATTAGTTAAATACACTATTTATGACATCATTTGTGATGTAAGTCCACTTTTATAGAATCCATTTGAACATGTTGCTATTATGGGTCACATGGAACAACACACTTGGTTGTCTTGAGGGAAATAATTAAATAATGAGTAAAATATTCAAAATCCACTCCTCTCCCCCACTATAAAACCCCTCATCACTCCCTATTCTCTTAACTCCTCTAAGACTTGAAGCACATAAAAGTAATACCAAATACCCTTCCCTAGTCACTCCCCACGTCCAAGAAGCTCTTGGTCTTTTCAATATATAAGGCCCTATCCTTAATCCTTACTTAATCTTGAGTTATTACAAGATTACACATTGAGGATATTATTAGGTTTAGAGTTTTAGATAATTAGATCATAAAACTTGCATAACATTCCAAATTTAAACAAAGTGGTCACATAAAAGGTAGTATTCATTCTTCCCATCAATGAAAACATATTTAAAATAAAACATTGATTGTTTCTTGACACTTCTTAGACACTATCATCATATCATGTACCATTCCCTTGACCTATGAAAAAACATTTCAAAAACTTGGGATGAGCATAAAGAGCTCAGTAAGGGTTATAAATAGTATGGAAAGGAAACATGAGTACATATATACATAAGAATGAAATCATACTTTACCCATAAAACATAAGCACTTTAACATACCTCATAAAATCATGATTAAATCATAGAAATCATAAGACATAAAGGTAACATGAGGCATTCATAACATTATTACGTAGGCAGTACCCCTCTTGGTTATGTTTGGAATACCCATAACAGTATATTCCCTAAATCTCTTCGTAGAAACCATAACGTTTGACTCCTTCGTGTTACCCAATGAATTGGAGAGCAATATCGGGCTCACCCACCCTTAGTTTATCACAGAACCACCCGTCTTCATAACAATGCCCAAGAACCATAACATAATCATAGAACATAACTTAATCACAAAGGAAAGATAACATTCCCATATTGCAATAAAAATATAACATTTTAAGATATTGAAATAATGAATCCATTCTAAAAACCATTTTCAAAACCATTTAAAACATTTAATAAAGAGATTTTTAAATCAAAGTGTCCCATACCACATTAAAGATTTTAACATTTTAAACCATTAATATCCATATAAATAAATCCTTAAAACCATTTTGAAAACATGGATATTAATGAGAAATATTTATAAGATTAAATCATTAAAACATTTAAAACGATATTTTAGTTAAAGGGTTTCTAACAAAATTAGAGACACTTGAATACAATAATTGAGGAATAATATTTAATAAAAACATTATAATGTCATGAGAATAAAGGGATTCATCATATAATATTCCAAATGACAGTATATACACCATATAAGAGTGAATTGGTGCATAACAACAATGAAGTCTCAATGGAAATGTAAATTGAGATGAAATCCATTATAAAGATGGTATCCTTAAATTAAAGATAAATCAATCTCATAATTATTTGTAACAAATAAAAATACATCCAATATAAGTTAATATTAAGTGTAAAATAATCAAAGGTAATTCACACATATTAAAAGGATGACATATTCAATAACTACATGTTAAACCCAAAGAAATCGAAATTGGGTTAAGAAGTTCCCTTGATAGCCTAACGACGTCACATCAAATTTTAGAAAAAGAGTTGATGAGAAAGATAAAGGGTATCTCATCACTTGGACATAAAATTTACAGTAATAAGGATATATAAGAACATATCCCCATAGAATAAGATGAAAATTAAAAGACATAACAAAATAAGTCTTTTAAAAAGAGGAGGGTGAAAGGTTCCCTTACCGATTTGGGTAATTTCGAAATGTACACCCTATGAAAGAAGGACAATACAAAATTGATGTAAATACTCATAAAAAAAATTATGTAACACAAATAGTAGAATAATGGACTGTACATACACCACTCAAAAGGAAATATTTGCAAATGTAGCATGAATCTCATGAAAACACAAAGTGAGATAAAAAACCCCTTAGGAAATTTCGGCAGCCTAACGACACCATTTAAAACTTCCAAAATGGATTTATGAGAGAAAATAGGGTATCTATTAATATTAAAATAAAAATTAAAGTAATATTAATATAAAATAACATCCCAATCATAAGAAATATGAGCTTAAAAGTAATAACATAAAAGAGTGTACTTAAAAAGAAAAAGAGGGGTATGATCCCTTACCTTGGGTCCGACTTGACTCGATCGTTCTTTATCCTCCTGAATAATAAACTTTAGTTGATTTAAACTTTATTAAGAACCTTTTTCAAGTTTATTATTCCTTTTATATCACTTACTACCATTCTATGAACACTATGTAATTATTTAATTTAATAATGGTTGTTTGTAGATCATTGCTACTTGGGTCAAAAATAAACTCTTTATAAATACAAGTTGATCATGTGGTAAAATATACATATTATATACAGAATTATATTCATTATTTAGATATCATATATGTCATATATATCCATTATATACATTCATTTATAATTTTACATAACATTTATAGGTAAAAAATGAAATGCACCGCTCATGGAGACGATAAGCCGTACGTACGCATGAACGCTACTTCCATTTCTATTTCTTATTTAATTGAATTAAAACATAATGATACATAATAGTATTATAATTCCATTATATTATAATATATAATATCATTAAATCTATCCTTTATACGTACCACATATGGTATTAACAAATCAAATCACTTTGAGGGGGCGGTAGTCCGCACTTCCTAAAATGAAGATATCGCATTTAACAATTATGGAAACCATAAAGGTATGCCATAAATGAAAAATACAGAAGCTTAAGTAAAACATAAACATATTATATATCATATATAAATATAGGGACATTTTAATGGCCACCTTTGAGGGTGTTAAAATAATATTGAACAATCATCATTTCGTGAGGCAGAAATTCACCATCCACAAAAATAGTATGTTCTTTAACCATTAGATGTAGGTGTGTGAAAGTGTATCTTGAATAATTATTATAAAAACATCATAGTATATTTAAGATACTGTGTTTGTTACAAAATAAATGAATAAAAAGAGTTTAGGGGGTTGGAGAAGCAAAATAAAACAAAAGAACACAAGTGAAGACATTACCTTAAAATCGGGTATCTCTCTTTGATTTGAGCTCAAAGGCTTCCTTGGGAAGACTTCTGCCAAAAGTGAGGCTTATAGGAGTAAGAGAGGGATGTGGAGAGATAAAATGAGCCGGGGTGGCCGAGACAAAGGCTTGAGAGGTGTGGGTAAGGTGGTAGAGGTGGGGGCCTTTTATAAGAGGAGAGGAGGGGCACTCTTGGAAAGTTACAAAATGTTACTTTATTTTCAAATTAGTTTCGGATTTTAAAGGTCCAAAATTGATATATTTCGAGGATAAGGTGGTAAGGGTTCGAAATATACTCATCTAATATGTCTTTTACAAGTGTAAGTTATAGTTTTAACATTATCTTTTCATTTTATTTAAATCCTTTATTAATGAGGTAATCGTTACATCATCATGATGTCATACATAATTTAATTTATTTTATGTCTAAAAATTATAAAGGAAATATCATGATGTAGGAAATCGTTTTAGATTTATAATGAATATTTATAGTCAAATATATGAATTGTATAACCCCATTTAAAATTGTTTTAGTAAAACAACTCATGCTGGTGACATTTTTATTTTAACTTTAAATAATACGTTATTTATCTCATTTTCCATCCAAAGTGGCTCCATGGGGTACCCAAGTTGAACCATGGATTGTATGGGTCGGCCATGACACATAAAATGGAAGTAGGACATGTGTATAGGTCATTTCATATTATTAAAAACATTATTTTTACCTTAAATTACACTAATTACCTCTAATCGTGATTAAAAACTTAAAAGTTACTATTCACCGAAAAAAAATATTTTTATCCCATTGAACAAAATTTTACATCCTAATGAAAACCATGTATTTTGGCTTTTGGAAATTCAAATCACAGAAGTGGTAAAGTTTCATTTAAACAAAAAATCAGTTTTCTAACTACCACTTAGTGGTTTCACTATTCATCAAAAATTGATGTTTTTCAGAAAAATACCAAAAATTCACCCTAAGCTATATTTGATATTCTGAATTAAAAATGATGTCTATTTTAAAAAATTCAAAACATATATGTTGCATTAATTATTTTAATAATTATTTCCTACTGTCAAAAGAAATAGCGTGTTTTTAAGAAACAATACCTATTAAAAGATTGACACTAGTTTAAGTCCAATTTCAAAGTGATATTAATTCCAATGACCACCATTAGATTAAATGGTAAAAATATTTTCTAAATACACTCTAATATAAATTAAAAATATAATCTATCCATATAAATAGATCATATTAAAAGGAGGTTTTGAATTAAAATGCAACCTTTTCAATAAAAATGATCTTTAACAGAAAAATAACAAAATTTTACACAATGTAAATTTTGATGTCCAGATTCTAAAGAATGATTTTATTTTGTCAAATAAAACATATAAAATTGTAAAAAGTATATTTCAAAAGGGTTCTCCATCAAAATTCAATTAATCTACCTTTTAAAGAATATTAGAAGTTCTATGCTTAAAATTGGACTCATTTGCATTTTAAGCCTCCAACATTTATTGGATAAAAGTAAAAATATTTGACAAACATATATAAAAATTTTGTAGTTAGTTCGCTTCATTACCACCATTACAATGTCTAGGCGTAAACTACCTTTTAAAATAATATTATTTTATTATTATTGAGCAACGTAAGATTTCAAAGAAACTCATTGTTGCGTATTGGGTACGCCCTCGAGCATAGCATTCCCTTTAAATAAATATTAATATTTTATTCAAAAATATGGATAAATATTAAAATGTCATATTCTTTATTTACCTGGGGTGTTACATCCTTCCCCCCTTTTTGTAATTGTGTCCTCGCAATTTTAAAATTGGGCTTAGAAGCTTCATTGAAAATCCCACATCAGAACAAGAGTCAATAAAACTATAACTTTAAAAGAATGGGAGAGAAGTACAAATGTCACTCGAGTTAACCCATACTAGGATTCCAAGTATGAAAATATGGATATGGAGGGAAAACCAAAGGGTCATGTTCTGATGGAGAGTGATAGTAAACATGTCTTGTAGAATGTTAACAATAAGAAAATCACAAACATGTGATGGGTTAAACGGTATTTGATTCCCTATTAGGAAAAATTAACAGACAACATTTTTTTTTAAGTTACTTTTCATTGAGGAATTTATTTATGAGCTTAACTAAAACAAAAGGAATCATACTTAATTGTCATGTTTACTTTCATCTTTTACTATATTTCTTACATGAACTCATATTTTCTCCAAAGGATAAGTATTTAGGATGACTTGTTCACATTAAGAGATCTATAATCAACTTCTAGAGAATCACCTAATCCACAAAAGAGAACTATATACTTCCCATGTTTTTAAACCTTAACCAAAACTAAATCCCAAAGTTCAAAAAAGACCATTCAATAAACACCTATCCATAAAATTCTACAAAGTAAACCAAAATAATATTGAAATGCAATTCTCTGATGGATTTAATCACATAGTCTCCTAAGATAAATTTTAACATTTTTCTCCAAAATAACATCAGTTACTCTTAAAGTCTCATACTGAAAAGTAATTAAGCTAATCACATATCCTCCATGATAGGATAATCATTTCCATTGATAACCAAAAAAAATCAACTTACTCTTAATTCATAAAATCATCTAACTAAAAAGAATCATTCAAACTAACCAGGGACTTCACGTAGTCCAGTGGTAGGCGATAAAAACCAGTTGCACTTTGGTCGTGGGTTCAATTCCCGCATCTTCGTCTGACGCGATGGGTTGTCACACGGTCTGCGTGTTGTCCCTTTTCAAAAACTATATATTTTTTTAACATTCCTCAAAAAGAGATAAATTCATCAAAAATAACCATAACATATTTTAACCACAATGGTTATCAAATAACTTCTATTTTGAAACCTGAAATGTATTAACCAGTAATTGCCTCAAATTCAAGGATCATATAAACACAAATGGTTCTTTATAACTATATCCACAAAAGAAAGGATAATTATTCCTTGAATAAAACATTCATATATCAAACATCAGGGTTACTATAAAAAGTCTTATAATGTAACCCCATCATCAAAAGAGACTTAATACATCTAATAATTTCACCATCCTAAAATCTACCATAACCCTTGAATCCCTTATATGATGACTTCTTACTCATTCAACATTCTTCATGATCCATTAGCCATTCCTTTTCAACTTATTCTGAAATAATTCTTTCCTACAAACAAAATCATGAATCATATCCTAAGATTCCAATAATAGGAAAACATATGATAAGAAATAATCCATACCTTTCATTCTTCATTGTCAGTTTCTTTATCCTCAATCGGAATGGAATTAGGTATTGGTAAATGAATATTTGTACGATCGTGGTGACCCCATTCCCGAAACTTCTTTGTAGGACATGTGTTTTCATAATGACCATGCACACCACATTTAAAACATTCAATTGATCCTTCAGAAAGAAATTCTTTCCATTTCCTAGAGTCAACTAGATGCTTCCTTCTTCCATGGCAGGTTCTTGCTTTATGGCCTTCATTTCCACATCTATAGCATCTTTCTGTCCCATTGAATCATTTTCCTATGTGTTTCTTTCCACATATTTGACACATAGGTTTTTGAACATACTTACCTTTATGATTATTACCTGAACTTCCGTAGGGATTTGTTTCTCTCATACACGATGCCTTATAAAAATCACTAAGGTTCAGGTGGTCAATCATGACTCTAGATAGTTGGTTGAGGATAACCACAAGAGTTCTCATTGCATCTCTGATATCATTTAGTTTTTATTTCATAAAACCGTCACAGTTTTCTTCAAATCCACTGTCACATTGGTGCCTGATAGATCCAGCCATTTACTAAAACCAAAAATGTCAGTGTGAGTATATCAGTAAAATCATCGAATAAAAAATTGGAAGATAAACACCAAGATATACTTATCTAAGTTATCTTAAACTCATTCTAAATTTCAAAAAAAATTATGACTCCATATAATATACTAACCATTGTGGTTATACACAACTTGTCACTTTTTCTTAAACAACACTCTAACCTCTAAAGTTATCTAAACTGACCTCTGATACCAACTATAAGGCCTCAGCCTTAAACCTTACTTAATCTTGTGTTATTACAATATTACACATTGAGGATCATTTCCGGTTTAGAGTTTTAGAGAATTAGATCATAAAACTTTCATTACATTCCACATTTAAACAAAGTGGTTACAAAAAAGATACTATTCATTTTTCCCATCAACGGAAAAAAATTTAAAATAAAACATGGATTCTTTCTTAACACTTCCTTGACACTATCATCATATCTTGTACCATTCCCTTGACCTATGAAAAACATTTCAAAAACATGGGATGAGAGTAAAAATCTCAGTAAGGTTTATAAAAACTATGGAAAGGAAACATGAGTACATATATACATAATAATGAAATCATACTTTACCCATAAAACATAATCACTTTAACATACCTCATAAATTCATGAATAAATCATTGAAATCATAAGACATAATGGTAACATGAGGCATTCATAACATTTTTACGTATGGAGTAACCCTCTTGGTTACGTTTGGAATACCCATCACAGTATATTCCCTAAATCTCTTCGGAGAAACCGTAATGTTTAACTCTTTCACATTAGCCAATGCATTGGAGAGCTATATCGAGCTCACCTACCCATAGTTTATCACGGAACCACCCATTTTCATAACAATTCCCAAGAACCATAACATAATCATAGCACATAACTTAAGCATAAAGTAAATATAACATTTCCACATTGAAATAACAATATAACATTTTAAGATATTTAAATAATGAATCCATTCTAAAAACCATTTTCAAAACCATTTAAAACATTTAATAAAGAAATTTTTAAATCAAAGTGTCCCATACCACATTGAAACTTTAAACATTTTAAACCATTAATATCCATATAAATAAATTCTTAAAACCATTTTGAAAACATTGATATTAATGAGAAATATTTATAATATTAAATCATTAAAGCATTTTAAATGATATTTTAGTTAAAGGGTTTTTAATGAAATGAGAGACACTTGAATACAATAATAGAGGAATAACATTTAGTCAGAACTTTATAATATCATGAGAATAAAGGGATTCATGATATAATATTCCAAATGACAGTATATACACCATATAATAGTGAATTGGTGCATAACAACAATGAAGTCTCAATGGAAATACAAATAGAGATGAAATCCATTATAAAGATGGTATCCTTAAATTAAGGATAAATCAATCTCATAATTATGTGAGACAAATATAAATACACCCAATATAAGTGGATATTAAGTGTAAAATAATAAAAGGACATTCACACATATTCAAAGGATGACATATTCAATAACTACATGTTGAACCCAAAGAAATCAAAATTGGGTTAAGAAGTTCCCTTGATAGCCTAACGGCGTCACATAAAATTTTATAAAAAGAGTTGATGATAGAGATAAAGGGTATCTCATCACTTGGACATAAACTTTATGACAATAAGGATATATAACAACATATCCCCACATAATAAGATGAAAATTAAAGACATAACAAAATAAGTCTTTTAAAAAGAGGAGGGTGAAAGGTTCCCTTACCGATTTGGGTAACTTTCGAAACGTACACACCATGGAATAAGGACTATAAAACATTGATGTAAATACGCATAAAAAAACTTATGTTACACAAAGAGTAGAATAATGGATAGTACATACACCACTAAAAATTAAATATTGGAAAATGTAGCATGAATCTCACGAAAACACAAAGTGAGATAAAAAACCCTTACAAAATTTCGGCAGCCTAACGGCGCCAATTAAAACTTCAAAAATGGATTGATGAGATAAAATAGGGTCTCTAATCATATGAACATAAAAATTAAAGTAAGAGTAATATAAAATAACATCCCAATCATAATAAATATGAGCTTAAAAGGAATGACATAATAGAGTCTACCTAAAAAGAAAGAGAGGGGTAGGATCCCTTACCTCGGGTCTGACTTGACTCGATCGTTGTTTAGCCTCCTGAATAATAAAATTGAGTAAATTTATACTTGCTTAAGAACTTTTTTCAAGTTCATTATTCCTTTTAATCACTTAATACCATTCTATGAACACTATGTAATTATTATAGTTAATAATGGTCGTTTTGTAGATCGTTGCTACTTAAGTCAAAATTAAACTCTTTATAATTACAAGTTGTTCATGTGGTAAAATACATATTATATACAGAATTATATTCATTATTTAGATATAATATAAATCATATATATCCATTATATACATGCATTTATAATATTACATAACATTTAGAGGTAAGAAATGAAATGCACCATTCATGGAGACGGTAAGTCGTACGTATGCATGAACGCTACTTCCATTTCTATTTCTTATTTAATGGAATTAAAACATAATGATACATAATAGTATTATAATTACAGTATCGTATCATATATAATATCATTAAATCTATCCTTTATACGTACAACATATGGTATTAATGAATCAAATCACTTTGAGGGGGCGGTAGTCCGCACTTCCGAAAATGAAGATAAGCGTTTAACCATAATGGAAACCATAAAGGAATGCCATAAATGAAAAATACATAATATTAAGTAAAACATAAACATATTATATATCATATATAAATATAGTGACATCTTCATGGCCACCTTTGAGGGTGTTAAATGAATATTGAACAATCATCGTTTCGTGAGGTAGAAATTCACCATCCACAGAAACAGTATGTTCTTTAACCATTAGATGTAGGTGTGTGTAAGTGTAGCTAGAATAATTATTATAAAAACATCATACTATATTGAATATACTGGATTTGTTACAAAAGAAATGAATAAAAAGAGTTTAGTGGGTTGGAGAAGCAAAATAAAACAAAAGAATACAAGTGAAGACATTACCTTAAAATCGGGTATCTCTCTTTGATTTGAGCTCAATGGATTTCTTGGGAAGACGTATGCCCAACGTAAGGCTTCTAGGAGTAATATAGGGATGTGGAGAGGCAAAATGCGCAGGTTTTCTCTGAGCCAAAGGCTTGAGAGGTGTTGGTAATGTGGTAGAGGTGGGGGCCTTTTATAAGAGGAGAGGAGGGGCACTCTTGGAATGTTACAAAATGTTACTTTATTTTCAAATGCGTTTCAGATTTTACAGGTCCCACATTGATGTATTTCTAGGATAAGGTTGTAAGGGTTCTAAATAAACTCATCCAATAGGTCCTCGAAAAGTGTAAGTTATATTTTAAACATTATCTTTTCATTTTATTTAAATCCTTTATTAATGAGGTAATCGTTGCATCATCATGATGTCATACATAATTTAATTTATTTAATGTCTAAAAATTATAAAAAAAATATCATAATATAGGAAATATTTTTAGATTTCTAATTAATATTTATAGTCAAACATATGACTTGTATAACCCCATTTAATTTTTTTTAGTAAAACAACTCATGCTTGTGACATTTTTATTTTAACATTAAATAAAAAGTTATTTATGTCATTTTCCAACCAAAGTGGCTCCATGGGGTCCCCATGTTGACCCATGGGTTGTCTTGGTCGTCCATGACACATCCAATGAGAGTAGGACATGTTTATAGGTCATTTCATATTATTAAAACATTATTTTTACCTTAAATTACACTAATTACCTCTAATCGCGATTAAACACTTAAAAGTTACTATTCACCAAAAAATTATTTTAATCCCATTGAACCAAAATTTACATCCTAATGAAAACCATGTAAGTTGGATTTTTGAAATTCAAATCACAGAATTGGTAATGTTTCATTTAAACGAAAAATCAGTTTTGAAACTACCACTTAGTGGTTTCACTGTTCATCAAAAATTGAAGTTTTTCAGAAAAATACCAAAAATTCACCCTAAGCTATATTTGATATTCTGAATTCAAAAATGATGTATATTTTAAAAAATTCAAAACATATATGCTTAATTCATTAATTTAATATTTAATTACTGCTGTCAAAACAAATAGAGTGTTTTTAAGAAACAATATCTATTAAAAGATTGACAGTAGTTTAAGTCCAATTTCAAAGTGAAATTAATTACAATGACCACCATTAGATTAAATGGTAAAAATATATTATAAATACAATCTAATATAAATTAAAAATATAATCTATTCATATCAATAAATAAGATTAAAAAGAGGTTTTGAATTTAAATGAAACCTTTTCAATAAAAATGATCTTTATCAGAAAAATAAAAATAATTTACACAATGTAAATTTTGATGTCCAGATTATAAAGAAGGATTTTATTTTGTCAAATACAACATATAAAATTATCAAAAGTATATTTAAAAAGGGTTCTCCATCAAAAGGCGGTTAATCGACCTTTTAAAGAATATTAAAATATTTATGCTTAAAATTGGATTCATTTGCATTTTAAGCCTCCAACATTTATTGGATAAAAGTAAAACTATTTTACAAACATATATAATCATTTTGTAGTTAGTTCCATTCATTCCCGCCTTTACAACGGCTAGGCATTAACTACCATTTAAAATAATATTATTTTATTATTATAGTGCAACTTAAGATTTCAAAGAAACCTGTTGTTGCGTATTGGGTACGCCCTCGAGAATAGCATTCCCTTTAATGAAATATTAATATTTTACACGAAAATATGGATAAATATGAAAATTTTATATTCTTTATTTACCTGGGGTGTTACAGAATACACCCAAAACCCTTCCCTTAAGGAGATTCTCAAGGAGGTGGATTCAAGAGGTAAATTCACATTAATTTTCATTAATTTTCATTTCATGTTCCTTTCTATTGTTATCCTCTCCCCACCTCATCTGTCCAAATGACCATGATAACTCCAGTATCATCGATATACTAGAATTATATCATGTTAATGGAATAACCACCATCAATATTCTTACTCTCAATCTCTCTTTCATTATATAAATGAAATCATAGCCTGTGAGGTTCCAATTTATAACCATCATGGACGATGAAGTTTTGGTCTTCAATTTATTCTTAATTAATAGTAATGAAACACTTTTTATGGTTTATCAAGACTATAATATATTTATTATAACCAATTTATTATTTAGGAATAATTATACGTAAATATTATTAAATCATTTGACAAAAATAGTTCTTAATAATCAAAATACCGCTAAAATAATCTAAGGGAATGTCATTAATATTTCATCTACTGATTCAACCTTAGGACATGTAACTAAATGATATAAATGAACATTAAAAACTATTTATGTTCATAAATAATATTCAAATTCAATTCTGGATATTTTCATCCATTTCACATGAACTCCATTACATAAAGACAAGTGAACCGATTATGAAAATCAAGAAAATTAACACTCTGGAACGATGGAATTCACTCTTATAACTAATAAAAAAGGATATAATAAACTTAATAAAATAATTATAAAATAAATAAATTTCTAATATGTTCTTAATTAATTTATTAATAATTATAATTTCACATTACATGACCCTATGTTCAAGAGTGGAACACATTCGGACTTAAGGTAAGGGTTTTCCACCCAAACCTCCATTTTCATTCAGGTTACTTTTATTATCTAATTACCTAAATGAAATTGTTATTAATCGTTATTTACTCCTTGTATATTCTGTGTACGTTTTATATATATTTTTACCAACCATAATCCTTCCTTATTGTTTGAGGAGTACATGTTTTAAAAGAAACTTTCAAAATTATTTTCTAAATACAATCCTGATTCAAAGGAATTTCTCAATTTTTTACAGAATTTCAAGAGAACTCTATAATATGATCTAATCAACCATTATATTTATAAAATCACTCATTCTATTATAAAAATTCTATATTTCTTAAGTTCTGGTTTTATATAAGGACTTTTCCGAAGTAACTCTTCTTTTCAAAATAAAAGAGTATTTATCAGAAGAATTACTTAACGATTTTATAAGAGTATTTTCATCAATTTCAAAACTCTTTTTGATTCTTATTTATTATTATAAATAATCATTTATGATTCCAAATAGAATATTTATTGGATTTTTTATGACTGTTTTGATGGTGGATGTGAAATCCTAAAACCATTCCCCAAATTTACTGTGAATGGTTAGTGTTTAAACATAATGTTGGGGAAAAGATTATTACATTTAAAATGTGAGTTTCAATAGGAATGTATATGTAGTTTATGTTTATCCCCGCTAATATTAGGAATTTAATAAACTTATTATGTGATGGGTGGGGCCTGCTATATCCCCTTGATGCATCTTTAGGTCTCATGAGACAAATAGATGTGGACTTGGCTGAGGCCTTGCCCATTTTGAGATAGGGTTTTGGATGAGACCTTAATTATTTCTAGACGTCTCGGTCGAGGCCTTGATGGTATAGTTTGGAATTTCTAGAATATGCACTTCCCTCATTATGAAGCTAGTTACTTAAAGTTCATGTAGTTATTCATCTATAAGAATACCCATGATTTTGTTTTATTATGGAATTTCTTTCTCAAATCTTGTTCCGACCACAATGTGTTGAAGTTTATTATTTGTAAATCCAAGTGTTTTCAATTATTAAACATGCCTAATAATTTTTTTTACCTTCCACTGTATTTCATAATATTACGGAGCCTTTGAGCTCACCCATTTCTTATGTTTGATTTTCCTATGATATAAAGAAGTAAGTTATGAGGGACTTGTAGGCATAATCTATGAGGAATGGATGCTTCTAACAGAATAATTTAGTATTGTTTATAATTTCATGATGTAATGTAGAAATTATATATGTATCTTGCTTCCAAGTCTACTAAAATATCCATTCCTTCAGGATACGACTTTCTTGTAATCATTCTAATGTAATTTGATAAGGAATCGGCTCTGAGCAACTAGGGTCGAGTCTTTACAATTGGTATCAAAAGACGATCAGAATAAAACATGGAAACTACATTTAGAAAAAGTAGATTAGGGGAAAAATCCTTATTATTGTATTTGATGATAAAAGTACAATAACATCTAGGTATTTTGGTATGAAATAAATTATGTGTATCTTTCTAGAAAATACATCTTTGTCTGTATACTGCAATTGTACGTGGTTCTAGTACAGATGTACATATGAGTGAAAACTTTGACAAAGAGTTTCGGGCATTACACATGGTATCTTGGTACACAACAATGGGACTTACTACGTACCTGGTTTTCCACTCCCAGGGGATATGATTAGGATAATTTACATTTTATTTTTAAGTTATTATAGATTATTTAAATGTAAATTTTTCCTCAAGGAAACTATTTTTATGGGTTTATCCAAGTGTAGGATTTCAATTAATGCTAAGTATTTTTCAATGTTATGGTTATACATTTTGTTTCATAACCTAATTTAGTGTATAAAATTATCTAGAAATGATTTCTAGTGGATGAAATGGAATCTTTCTGAACGCACGTATCCCATGTAGGGATTTCCCTCTCATGCATTATAATGATGTTGTCTATGGTACTACGATTGGTGAAGAGAACCTTATGACTATTCAAGGACAACTTACTAAGGTTATGAACAATAACATTACCCATATAGTGCTTCTGAATCCACCACATAGAGTAGATTTTTTAGATCGATTTACGGGAAAACATCCTCCATCATCCAATGGGACAACAAACCCATTTTTAACTAAGCAATGGATAAGTTGCATAGAGAATATATTTCTCAATTTGGGATGTAATGAAAGAGAGATGGTCATCATGTAATTTTATCATCTTTTGGGAGATAAGGATCAGTGGTGTCCATTAATCCAAAACACAATGGAGGAGGAAAAGATATAACAGATGGAATAGAGGGACATTAAGGAAAATATCCCAGAGAAATAATTTCCTTATAAAAAACACGAATATAGGATAAGGTTGTTTAAAATTTTGAGGCAAAAAGGAATAGGAAAGTGTATCAAAGTATAAATCTATGTTCTCATGGTTTCCATGGCATGTTTTGGACTACATATGTAATCCAAGGGAAATATTGATCAATGTTTTTGATGGCATAGATCCATTCCTACGATGGGAACTTGTCACCCAATGTTTTTCATCATATGAGTATATATCTTCATTTTATATCAAGATAGAAAAGGAATTATCTATGTCTCGTGAATTTAAGCTAAAGTGAGAAAATTAAAGGGTTTTTAAAATCACTACAAAATGAAATTAGGAAATTTGGTAGAAGGTAAGAGTTGAATTTCTACATTGTGATAATTGTAGAAGAAAACACCCTGATGACTGAAAAAAAAAGTAAAAGGATTATGCTATAAATGTGGTTAGAAATTCCATATTTATTGAGATTTTAAGGGGAAGAAAGAACCTATTAATATTCAATGCTATAATTTTCGAGAGATGGGACACTATGCTAATTATTTTTGAAAGATTCAAAGAAACATGAAACAGAAAAAGGAAAAGGGAGTCAGGATAAGCTTATGGGATCACAACATCTGATATTGATGTTCCTAATGATGTTGTAGATGGTACCTTAATCATTTAATAAAAATTAGAAAATGAATTATAGGATTCCAAAACATCACATTCTTTTATATATTCCCAGTTTTCCAAGAAAATTAGATATTCCCAATTCAATTTTATAAGGGAGTTGTTAGTCAAAAATTATAAGGGAAGTATCATTGCAAAAAAGGTGTGTTAGGAAGACCCCATTATGGAATATAAAAATGATTTTTCTATCTATTTTATTTTCATGACCATGATTTACTTTGATATAATACTCTGTATGGATTGATTTTCGAAGCATGATGTGAAAGGTTTTTGCAAGAAGAAGTCAGATTAAATTTTTGAGGATGATGTGGAATACCTTATTTATAGGGATGAAACATCACCATATTATTTTCATCAAGAAAAAATAGTAGCTCTACTAAATTTCATTATTGGGAAATAAGGGAATGAAATAACTATACGTGTGGAAAAGAATGTTCAAATAGAGAATGTACCTATTGTGCAAGAATATGTTGACATCTTTCCAAAGGATTTTCCTACACATCCTCCAGAGTGGGAAATTGAGTTTTTCATTGAATTAATTTTGGGTTCATGGCCCATATCAATGACCCCTTATAGAATTGTCACTGTGGAATTAGTGTTACTAAAGAAACAACTAGTGAAATTGAGTGATAAAGGATTAATTCACCAGAGTGTTTCTCTACAGGGAGCCCATGTTCTATTCATTAAGATGAAAGATAGATCTATGAAATATTAAATTGAATGTAGAGAGATCAATGCAATAATAATAAAGAAAAAGTATCCCCTACCATTCATTGATGATTTATTCGATCAACTTCATTGAGGCCAATATTTTTTGAAGATTGATCTTCGATCTAGATATCATCAATTGCTTGTGAGGAAGGTAGACCTCCCAAAAACAGTATTTCAAAATATGTTTTGGCATTACATGTTTATAATAATGCCTTTTGGACTAATGCATCCTCTGTTTTCATGGATTTAATAAATAGAGTTTTCAAGTAATATATTGATGACATTTTGGTGGTATTTATGGATGATATCTTTGTATACTCTAAATGTTATGAAGATCATTAAATTCACTTGCACACAATTCTAAATACTCTTAGTAGATTTTAATTGTATTGGATGTTTAGAAATAATGAATTTTAGCTTTAATCAGTTTCATTTGTGGGCCTCATTTTCTCTAAAGATTTAATATCTTTTGATCCTATGAATAAAAAGGCTATGAAATAATGGCCTACTCCAATGAACATAATTTAGGTACGTAGTTTTATTTTCTTAGCTGGTAATTATCTGAATTTCGTTCATAACTTCTCCCATTTATCCAACACAATGACGAAGCTTACAAGAAAAGTGGTTAATTACGTATGGAAAATAAAATGTGATTACTATTTAGAATAATTAAAAATGATATTAGTGAATTATATGATCCTACCCATACCATCGGGAAATGATGTGTTTGTGATCTATAGTGATGCATCAAAGAAAGGACATGGTTGGGTCCTTATACAGAATGATAGAGTTATTGCCTATGCATCAAGGAAGTTAAAAATTATTGAACAAAATTATCCCACTCATGATCTCGAGTTAGTATTGGTAATATTTTCTCTAATGATATGGAGATGTTATCTAAATTGAAAAAATGTGAGATATATACAGATCACAAGAGTCTAAAGTATATCTTCTCACAGAATGAACCCAACATGAGGCAATAGTGATGGATCAAACTACCCAAGGATTATGATGGTACTATATACTAGCACCATGGAAATGAAAACAATGTAGCTGATATATTGAGAAGCAATAATCATGGATTTCTTAAAAAAATGATGATTGGCAAGGATCTTTTGTATATAGATCATGTGAGAATGGATATGGGAATTATCAAAGAAGGCGAAATGTAACTACTTTTTAATTTTTTTCCCAACCATTTTTATTAAAAATGATTAAAATTTCTTATCCTGATGATGATAAACTTCAAAAGAAAATTAATGTTGTGAAATATTGTAATATGGTTGACATTGTCTAGTAATATAGTGTTCTGAAATTTGGGAAAAGTCTTTGTGTTTCAGATATATTCGAGATAAAAATGGTGTTATTGGATGATTCAAATAGTTCAAATTTCTCCAAATATCCTTTTAGCGCTATGATTTATAGATATTTAATGGAATAATTTTTTAGGGATAACATGAAGATGGAAATTGCAGATTATGTATCAAGATGTTTAGTCTTTCAACAAGCTAAGCCTGAAATGAGACATCCAAAAGTATTCATGAAACCCCTACATATTCTTATGTGAAAAAGGGATTAAATCACCCAAGGTTTTGTCAATGGATTACCCAAAACTCAATGTATAAATGATGCAATATGGGTAATTTTGGATCAAATTACAAAATCTGAAATTTTCCTTGCTATAAAGGAGGATTTTCAAGAGGAGCGCTTAACACGACCCTATATCAATGAGGTTGTGAGAATTAATGGGGAACCTCTCTCAATTGTGTCTGATTTTCACCCATGGTTTACATTAAAATTCTGTAAAAGTCTTTTGAAAGATTTGGATACAATGCTTTGATTGAGTACCCCTTATCACCCTCAAACTGATGGGAAATAAAAAAGGACAATCCAAACATTAATAGACATGTTAAGATCATGCTCACTTGATTTTATAGGTATGTGGGATAATTATTTACCTTTGGTGGAGTTTTCTTAAAATAATAGTTTCCATTCATGTATTCAAATTGCACCATATGAAGCAATGTACGGAAAGAGATGCCATAAACAAACTTATTGGGAAGAAGTTGGAGAAAATAATATTGTGGGCCCATTGATTATGGACGAAACAACAGCAATGGTAATGACTATTCAAGGTCATATCAAAATAGCTCAAAGGAGATAAAAGAACTATGTCGATAATCTAAGGAAGGATCTGAAATTTCAAGTGGGTGATCATGTTTTCTTGAAAGTATCTCCATGGATGGGTGTTATAAGATTTAGGAAGAATGGGAAACTAAGCCCTAGGTAAATTAGGCCTTCTAAAATCTTGGAGATAATTGGAGTTATTTAATATCATTGGGATATTTCGCCAATCCTGTCCAAAGTACATAATGTGTTCCATGTCTCATTGCTAAGAAAATACATGTCAGACCCAATGCATGTCCTCACATATAAAGGTATTGAATTGAAAAGCGGTATATCTTACTAGGAAGAGTGTAACACCCTGCGATTTTATGATAAATATATATTTTTTTATGTCTTATGTTATATGCAACACCAAATGAATATTTCACTACACACAACACTGGCTTGGCATGCGTTACACGCAATCGCGACCTTCCTCGATAGCGTGTGTAGTACGTAATACTGGGTTTCACTAAACAATGATATATTGTTATAATATTATTATGGAATAGCCATTATGAATAGTATTAAACTCATTTTGAACATTATTATTCTTTATAAACATTTTCTAAAACATGGTATGAGAATGAAATAAAGTTTTCGGGTAAAATAAGTATTTTTCAAAAAATGCAGTTTTGCCGCCTTTTGATGGCGCACCCACATTAAATATAGTTTTTGACAAAATTATAAGTTCAATTTGATAAAATTAAATTTTTATTTGTAATCATGATATAATAATTTATTTTGTATAAATTTTTCATATCATTATGATAACTTTTATATTTTAATTAATAGTAAAAACATGGTATATTTTAATTAAAACAACTTTTTTTCATCGCAATAATTTATCTGGTAAAATTATAATATTGAATGGTTTTAAAGTATAAATAGAATATATTTTTACCATTTAATATAATTTATGTGATTATCATTAATTTTACATTGAATTCATAGGTAAAAACATTTCAATCTTTGGCAATTGTTTAACTTTTAAAACCTGTTTTCTTAACAACGGGATTAATTTTAAATTAATTAATGAAACTTATGTGTTTTGAATTTTGAAAAATTGATTCCATATTTTAATTAATTGTTTCCAAATTATTTTAATAGTTTACTGTTAATTTTTTTTTGATATTATGAATAGTAACTACGATAATTTTTATTTACTGTAGTTAAAGGTAAATCGGGTAATTAAGGGTAAAAATAAGATTTTAAAATTACCCTAACACCTGAAAAAATTCTATTGAATGACTAAATGTCGACCCATATCACCTAAGGGTCAGAATAGATTAAATTTATGGACTTTTGACCATGAAAATAATTTAATTATTATTAAAACAAAAGAAAGTGACAACATGTCACTCTCTTAAATCTTATAAGTATAATAATTTTAATTTTGTGATAAACTTCATGAAACTTCGAACACAAATAGTCTCCATAAATATAATACAATTATATAAAACATGTGAATTTATTTAGAATTTTTAGGGATTAAATAATTATCATTAAAGGTTACACAATAGTGATGTTGAAATTATTTTATTGATTGAAATATCAAATAAATGGTTTTAAAAATATTAAAATAAATATTATATGAACTATTTATTATGATACACAAATTTTCTAGACACATATGACATGTTATGAATCTATTAATGATTTTATTTAGAATATATCCTCTATGTATATTTTATTTAAATTCAAATAAATGAATAGTGTTATAATTGACACTATTGTTATTTTATAAAAATAACATATTATAAGATAGTTTAAAAATCACAAAAATATTTAAAAATTATAAATTTAAATTTATATGGTCTAAAATTTTATAAAGTATCTAATTATGGATATTTAATAACACATAAGTAATTATTTATATCAATTTAAATTTAGAATATTATTACCACAAATAAAATTAAATAGAATAAATAATGATAAATCAATTTGATAAGGTTTAAAATAACTTCACAACATGTCTAAATTTTATCAGTTGATTATATTAAAACCCTATCTCATCTAATATTCTAATTGAGTCATTTTTGGAGGTTTTTATGTGGGGTTGGAAATTATTATAAATTAATATTTCTTATAATTCCAAAGGTGCCCCTCTCCTCCCTTATAAAAGGGCACCTCCTCCCTCTTTTACTCACACAATTTTGAGCCTTAAATCTTGTAAAAACCCTGCCCATTTCCTTTCTTAACTTTCCTAGAAACATACTAGAGGTCTTGGTCTCCTTAAAAGACCAATTTTAGTGCCCTAAGAGGAGGTTTGAAAGAGGCGTGTCGAATAAGAGGTAATATCTGTTACCGATTCTTTCAAATTTATTTCTTATTATAATTCCTCTTCTTTAGTTGTTTCATTATTAATTAATAACATCAGTATAAATAATATACTGATATTTAATTATAAATATGAAACAACCATATTTCACCTTCTATCCATCCTACGGAAAATGAAATCACCGCGTGTGCGTACGTACGGAATACTGTCTCCACGCCATGGTGTAATCTGTTTTCCACCACCACCTTACATAGATGGGTATAATGGTGTAAATAATAACTATATATTATTATTTTAAAGTGATATTAATTCTTAAATTGTATACATACACTTCAATAAAATTCCACGATCATGGGAACGATATCATCGCTCGTGCGTACGTATGGCCTACCGTCTCCACGATGTGATGCGACTCGTTCTACATGACCTTAATTTAATAATTATTATATAAAAGAATTGAATGAATAAATAGGATATATATTACACTAATACCATTCTGGAAATGAGTTATCTATAATTTAAAAGGAAGAATAAGAATTTATTCGACAAAACATGCAAAAGAACATAAAGCAATAAACACCCGAATAACAAGTAAAATGAAATATTACTAATAAGAATATAATAATATGACCATATATGATATAATAACAATTAATATGATTCTATAATAAGTAAATGATGTTATTTAAATCATTATATAGGAGTTTTGGATACATACGAATCAAAACGGACCTAAGGTAACGGAAAATCTCACAATCTCAATTTTTATCCGAGATTGTTTATACTTTAGTAATTACTGGGGCATATTTATCATCCATATCCATGTTTCATCAATATGTAATATCATTTCTATCCTCATAAAATTTTTTAAATCTAATTTTACCCATTGGTGAGTTTTTAGTAAAATATATAAAAGGAATCTTTTGTCATTTTTAGTACGAGGCACTTATTGACTTTTTTGGCCAAAGTACGCGAAGAATGTTTTTTTATCTTATACGACATGAATGGATTTTTATGATTTCATATAACATTATTTCCATGAATCTTACTTCACAAGTTTTCAAGTTAATTTTTAATCAACTTTTTTTAGTTTAAAATTGATTGACATGTTAAGAAAGCAAAAATGTTTTTGAAGTAGAAAGAATATTTTCCTCAAGAATGTTGTTCAAGTGTTTTATTAAAATTATTTTACATATAATATAATATATGGTTATATTTATATCCATATTTTTACATTAATTTGATTATGTTTTGATGGAATTATTTTTATGATGTCCTTTATCTTATATGGATTATGTTATGATGGAATGATGTTTAAGAATCCCATTTTTATTACATGGGTTATGCTATGATTTATGATTATGTGGCACATATAAGAATGGTTTCATTATGAGATGGGTGGGACCTATATCTCCCTCCAATTTATTGGGTAAAGATTTATATCTCATTAGATAGACATGGCTGGAACGACAAGTTAATACGGTTTAGTGATATAGGACTGAAATAAGGAGTGAACTCGATTCATAAATAGACTTTGTCTGCTAAGATAGTCTTGGAAATGAGTCTTTACTAATAAAAAATGATCTTATATGATTATGTGTTTATGACACAAAGTATCATGTTATATGTTATGATCATTGGGATTACATTTCACTACTATGATTTATCCCATGTTATGATATTATGATCTCTTTTGTAGGTAAAGATTTTCAAAATGTTATGTTCTTATGAATATGATATGATTTATATTTCCATTGTTTACCCTTACTGAGCATTTGAGCTCACCCTTTTTGTATGTTTTCTTTTCCCCAGGTCAGGAAGATGGGTATTAAGTAGGATATGCCAAAATAGACTGTAGATATGATGAAATAAATGGGAGACAATGTAGATTCTTTCTGAACCATTTTTTTATGTTTCCCAGTTTCTAAAGACATTATACCTATACAGTCCTATTGGAGTTTTGTTATATGTTGTAATAAGTATGCTTCAATTATGAATTAATAACAATTTATGTAATGTATGGGTCGTTATAGTTGGTATCAGAGGAAAGGTATAATCAACCTTTGTAAACTAGGATGTGAGAGCCTTAGTAAGAACCCCAAGGATATATCTAATCATAGAACACAATATTAGTGTTTTAGAAATTTCCAAGAATAACCTTTCATAAGATGTTATGTGTAAAACTTTTTTCTTGATTATGTGATTTTCCTATTATGATTAGTGTTTCTCACACTAAGATTATTGGTTTTAGTCAATGGTTGGAACTTAAATGAACTGTGTTAATGCTAAATGCGATGGGAAATGCAGTGGTTGTCCCCCTGAGAAACCAAATTTTATGGGAGCAGGAATGAAAAATCTTATAGCCATTCTCACACAACTTTCTGATTCTATGAATCATGCATTACTTCCAAACGAGCAAAGGAAGGATAAACATTTTGTTAAATCCTTCATGAGTCAGTGTCCACCTTCATTCAGCAGGTCTTCTGATCCATTAGCTGCTAAACAATGGATTAGTACCAGTGAAAAGATATTTTTAGTCCTGCAATGTTCTGAACATGATAAATTCATCTTGCAGTATATCTTTTGGAAGGTGAAGTTGATCAATGGTGGAATCTTATCAAGAATACTAGGCAAATAGACGAAATTGAGTCCATGGAATGGGATGAGTTCAATAACTTATTTTTCAATAAGTACTTCCCTCGTATTCTTCGAACAAAGATGTAGATGGAGTTTCTTGAACTAAAGAAAAACGATGATGAATCAGTTGGTACCTATGAAAAAAAAATATAAGACTTGCAAGGTACAGTTCCAAAATTTTTATCCAACCTGAGAGTAAGATTGATAGATTATTTTGTGACTTCAAACCAAGTCTTTGAAGGGTGTTAGCCATAAGGGACTTCAATAGCTATGATGAAATTCTTCGATGTGCTCTCAAGGTTGAGATGGATATTGGAGTAAGTCATCAGTCATATGGGTATGATAAGAAGAGGAAAATCAAATTCAAAGGGAAATCTAAATACCACACTGAAGAGAAGATGAGTTTTCCCTTATGCTCAATGTGTGGAAAGAAACATGGATGGAATTGTCTTAATGGGACAAGTAAATGTTTCAAATGTGGAAAAGAAGGTCATCGGGCATTTGAATGCCACAATGATGGGAAAAATATGTCTAGTGATGCGAACAAAGAAAAGGATACACAGAATACACCTCTTACACTTTAATGTTACAAGTGCAAGGAAATGGGGCATTATCAATGCCCTAATCTGAAGGTTGTTGATGATGATCGATGTCAACAAACTCTTAAGTCCAAAGACAAAAGAAATTCACATGCAATTTCTATCGGTGATGTGGAGTATGACAACGAAGTGGTGAAAGGTACACTTACCATCCACTCTAAAGTAGAAAATATTTTATTTGATTCTGGATCCACCCACTCATTTATTTCTGAAAGAATTTTCTAAGGGTATCACCATACTACCTCAACAATTAGATGTTGAGTTAGCTGTGACAACTCTTAATGGCACAATGGTTGCATCAAAAGTTTATAATTCTTCTCCAATTGATGTTTTTGGGAAAGTAATTCCTAAAAATATTGTGATACTTCCTATAGTGGAATTTTATGTGATTCTTGTCATGGATTGTCTTTCCTTATATATATCTCATATCGACTGGCAAAGAAGGGAAGTCACATTTCATTTTCCTGATCAATCTATAATCATCTATTGATGCAAGGATGAATATAAGCTTCCAATGGAAATTTCTTCCATATTATGGGTCCTGATTCCAATAAAGGAATGTTATTTATCTCAAATGGTTGGAGAGAAACTCATGATTAAGAATATTCCCATTGTATGGGAGTTTGATGATGTCTTTATGGAGGAATTTCTAGGTCTTCCACTAAATCACGAAGTTGAGTTTTGAATAGAACTCATACCGGGTTCTATTCCTATATAAAAGACACCATATAGAATGGCCCCAATTGAGTTGTAGGAATTGAAGAAGAAACTCCAATAGATTCTTGATAAGGGATTCATACGCCCTAGTGCGTCACCTTGGGGAGCACCTGTTCTGTTTGTTAAGAAGAATGATAGATCAATGAGACTCTGCATTGATTATCGAGAACTAAACAAGATCATTATCAAGAAAAAATATCATCTCCCCTGAATTGATGACTTATTTGACCAACTACGTGGAGCTCAATACTTTTCCAAGATTTATCTTCATTCAAGGTATCATCAATTAAGGGTAAAAAAATAAAATATACCGAAGACAACTTTCCGTACAAGGTATGGACACTATGAATTTATAGTGGTGACATTTAGTCTTACTAATGCCCCTTCTATATTCATGGATCTGATGAATAGAGTATTTAGAGACTATCTTGATCAGTTTTTGGAGGTCTTTATATACAATATTCTTGTCTATTCAAAGAGAAAGGAAGAACATGAAGATCACTTGATAATTGTATTAAAGACCCTCATAAAGGACAAGCTTTATGCCAGATTTACCAAGTGTGAATTTTGGCTTCAAAAAGTTTCATTTTCGGGTCACATAATCTCAAAAGAGGGGATATATGTTGATCTGGTAAAAAAAGAGGTTATAGAAAGATGGTCGAGAACAACAAGAGTAACTGAGACACAAAGTTTTCTTGGTTTGGATAGATATTATCGACGTTTTATGAAATATGTTTCACGATTATCTAATCCACTCACCAGGTTGACTCGAAAAGGAGTTATGTTCGTGTGGTCGGAGGAGTGTGAATAGAATTTCATGGAGTTGAAAAGAATGTTATCTAGTGCAAATGTTCTCACACTTCCTTGTAGTGGAGAAAGGTTTGTGATCTATAGTGATGCATCCAAGAAGGGATTAGGGTTTTTTCTCATTCAAAACGATATAGTGATAGCTTATGCCTCACGACAGTTGAAAATCCATGAGAGAAATTACCCAACTCAGGATTTGGAGTTTGTTGTGGTAATCATTGAATTAAAGATTTGGAGGCATTATCTTTATGGTGAAAGGTGTGATATTTATACTAATCATAAATGTTTATGTATATTTTCACACAAAAGTAGCTGAATATGCGCCAAAGAAGATGGTTGGAGCTGATTAAGGATTAGGACTACTCAATTCATTACCACCCTGGGAAAGAAAACAAGGTGGCAGACACATTAAGTCGACAAGACCAAGCTAGCTTATCCATGATGAGGATCATAAAAGATCCAACATTTATGGATTTACAATGGATGGATCTTGGAATTATAATGGAAGGGGGAAAATCTTATCTTTCTAAAATGAATGTTCAACCATCTAAACATATGAATATTAAAGAGGTACAAAAAGAAGATGTATTGTTACAAAAGAAGGTGACAAATGTTCCTGAATTTCACATTGATTGTGATGAAATAATAAGGTTCCGGAATCGGGTTTGGGTTCCTCCCATCCCAGAATTAAAGATGGGAATATTGGATGAGGCTCATAGTTCTTCATTCTCTATTCACCCTGGAAGCACGAAGATGTATAAGGACCTGAAAGAGTACTTCTTGTGGGATGGAATGAAAAGATATGTTGATGAATATGTCTCTCGATGTTTGGTTTGTCAGAAAGTTAAAGTTGAGAGACAGAAGTCTAAGGGGATGTTACAACCATTAACCATACCAGAATAGAAATGGGAAAACATTACTATGGAATTTGTCACTAGACTTCCTAAAACATAAAAAGGCAATAATTCTATCTGGGTTATATTTGATCATCTTACAAAGTCGGTACACTTCATTTCTATTAGAGAATATTTCTCTATTGATCAGCTTGCCAGGATATATGTGAAGGAAGTGGTAAGATTTCATGGAGTACCACTTTCCATTATATCTGATTGGGATCCGAGGTTTACCTCGATGTTCTGGAAAATTCTTTAGCATACATTAGATACAGAGTTGAGTTTCATCACTACTTATCATCCTCAGACAGATGGTCAGTCTAAGAGAACAATTCAAACTCTAGAAGATATGTTAAGAGCTTGCTCTATGGATTTCAAAGGTGGTTGGGATCAACACCTACCATTGGTGGAATTTTCTTATAATAATACCTTTCACTACAACTTTCAGATTTCTCCTTATGAAGCTCTCTATGGAAAGAAATGCTGGACTCCAACTTACTGGGATGAAGTTGGGGAAAGAAAGCTATTAGTACATGATCTTGTTGATGAGATGGCAGAAAAGGTTAGATCTATTCAACAACACATAAGATCAGCTCAGAGTTATAAAAAAAAGTTATGTCAACAACCGAAGAAAATACTTAGAGTTTGAAGTGGGTGATAAAGTGTTCTTAAGAATATCTCCTTAGAAGAGAGTAATGAGATTTGGAAAGAAGGGAAAGTTGAGCCCTATATATATTGGTTCTTTTGAGATACTGGATCATGTTGGGAAGGTAGCTTACTGATTGGTACTTCAACCGAATCTCTCACAAGTTCATGATGTATTCCATGTATCTCTCCTGAGAAAGTACATACCTGATCCTTCACATGTACTAATCTCAAAAGTTATTGTACTGGAGCAAGATATTTCTTATGAAGAACTACCAATAGAGATTCTGGATCATAGCGAAAGAGTTCTGCGAAACAAGACCACTCACTTGGTCAATGTTTTATGGAGGAACCACCAATTAGAAGAAGCTATATGGGAGCTTGAGGATATGATGAGGGAGAGGTATCCTCATCTGTTTGTTACGAAGTGACGAATTTCGAGGGAGAAATTCTATTTAAGGGGAATAGAATATAACACCCTAAGATTTTATGATAAATATATTTTTTATGTCTTATGTTATATGCAACACCAAACGAATCTTTCACTACACACAAAACTAGCATGGCTTGCGTTACACGCAATTGCGACCTTCCTCGATAGCGTGTGTAGTACGCAATACCAGGTTTCACTAAAGAACTATATATTGTTATAATTTTATTATGGACTAGACATTATGAATAGTATTAACTACATTTTGAACAGTATTATTTATCTTACACATTTTCTAAAACATTGTATGTGAAAAAAATACATTTTTTGGGTAAAATAAGTATTTTTAAAAAAATGAAGTTTTGCCGCCTTTTGATGGCACGCCCACATTAAATCTAGTCTTTGACATGTTTATAAGTTAAATTTGATAAAATAAAATTCATCTTTGGAATCAGGATATAAAAATTTACTTTGGATAAATTTTTCATATTATTCTGATAACTTTCATATTTTATTGAATAGTAAAAACATGCTATATTTTAATTAAAAACAACTTTTTCCATCGCAATAATATATATGGTTAAATTATAATATTGAATGGTTTTAAATTATAAATAGAATATATTTTTACAATTTAATATAATTTATGTCATTAGTGTTAATTTTACTTTTAATTCATAGGTAAAAAATTTCAATCTTTGGCAATGTTTTAACTTTTAAAACCTGTTTTCTTAACAATGGGATTAATTTTAAATTAATTAATGAAACTTCTATGTTTTGAATTTTGAAAAATGGATTTCATGTTTGAATTTAGTGGGTCCAAATTATGTTAATAGATTACTTTTGATTTTTTGAAATTATGAATAGTAACTACTGTAATTTTTATTTACTGTAGTTAAAGGTAAATCGGTTAATTAAGGGTAAAAGGAAGATTATAAAATTACCATAACGCCTACCAAAATTATATTGGATGACTAATAGGCGACCCATATCACCTAAGGGTCGTAATAGATTAATTTTATGGGCTTTTTACCATGAAAATAATTTCATTATTATTAAAACCAAAGAAAGTGACAACATGTCACTCTCATAGATCTTATAAGAATAATAATTTTAATTTAGTGATAAACATAATGGAAATTCGAACATGAATAATCTACAGAAATATAATAAATTTATCTACATTATTTGAATTTATTTAGATTTTTTAGGGATTAAATAATTATCATTAAAGATGACACAATAGTGATGTTGATATTATTTTATTGATTTAAATATCAAATAAATGGTATTAAAAATATTAAAATAAATATTATATAAACTATTTAATGTGATACACTAATTTTATAGAAAAATATGACATGTTATGAATCTATTAAAGCTTTTATTTCGAATATATCATCCATTTATATTTTATTAAAATTCAAATAAATGAATAGTGTCAAAATTGACACTATTGTTATTTTATAAAAATAACATATTATAAAATTGTTTAAAAATCACAAAAATATATAAAAATTTATAAGTTTATATTTATATGGTCTAAAATGTCATAATGTATCTAATTATAGATAATTCACATCAAATAAGTAATTATTTATATCAATTTAAAATTGAGAATATTATTACCACAAATAAAATTAAAGAAATTAAATAAGGACAAATCAATTTGATAATGTTTAAAATAAATTCGCAACATGTATAAATTTTATTGGTTAATAATATTAAAACCATATAACATCTAATATTATAATTGAGTAATTTTTTGAGGTTTTTAAGTGGGGTTGGAATTTATTATACATTAATATTTCTTATAATTCCAAAGGTGCCCCTCTCATCCCTTATAAACGGGCACCTCCTACCTCTCTTCCTAACACAATTTTGAGCCTTAAAGATTCAAACACTCCTGCCCATTTCCCTTCTCAACTTCCCTAGAAACATACTAGAGGTCTTGGTCCACTTCAAAGACCTGTTTTAGTGCCCTAAGAGGAGGTTTCAATGAGGCGTGTCGAAAAGGAGGTAATATCCGTTAACGATTCTTTCAAATTTATTTCTTCTTTTACATCATCTTATTTAGTTATTTCATTATGAAGTAATAACATCAGTATCACTAATATAATAATATGTTATTATAAATATTAAACAACCCTATTTCACCTTCTATCCATCCTACGGAAAACAAAATCATCGCGTGTGCGTACGTACGAAATACCGTCTCCACGCCGTGGTGTAATCTATTTTCCACAACCACCTTACATGGATGGGTATAATGTTGTAAATAATTACTATATATGATTATTTTAAATTGATATTGATTATAAAATTTTATACATACACTTCAATACAATTCCATGGTCATGGAAACGATATCATCGCTCGTGCGTACGTACGGCCTACCGTCTCCACGATGTGATGCGACTCGTTCTACATGATCATCATTGAATAATGATAATATAAATTAATTGAATGAATAATTATGATATATATTACACTAATACCATTCTGGAAATGAGTTATCTATGACCTAAAAATAAGAATAAGAATTTATTCAACAAAACATGCATAAGAACATAAAGCAATGAACACCCGAATAAGAAGTAGCAATAAAATATAACTAATAAGAAGATAAGAATATGACCATATATGATATCATAACAATGAATATAATTCTTTAATAAGTCAATGAAATTATTTAAATTATTATACAGGAGTTTCGGATACGTATGAATCAAATCGGACCTAAGGTAAGGGAAAATCTCAGAATCTCAATTTTTATCCGAGATAGTTTATACTTCGGTAATTACTGGGGCATATTTATCATCCACATCCATGTTTCCTCAATATGTAATATTATTTATATCCTCATAAAATTGTTCAAATCTAATTTTACCCATTGGTGAGTTTTTAGTAAAATATATGAAAGGAATCTTTTGTCATTTTTAGTACGAGATACTTTTTTACTTTTCTGACCAAAGTACGAGAAGAATGTTTTTTTAACTTATACTGCATGAATGGATTTTTATGATTTCATAGAACATTATTTCCATGAAGGTTCCTTTAAAAGTTTTAATGTTTATTTTTAATCAACTTATTTTAGTTTAAAAATATTTGACATGTTACGAAAGGAAAAATGTTTTTGAAGTTGAAAGGATATTTTCCTTAAGAATGGAGTTCAAGTGTTTTATCAAAATTATTTTACATCGAAGATAATATAGGGTTCTATTTCTATCCATATTTTTACATTGATTTGATTATTTTATAATGGAATTATTTTTATGATATCCTTTTATCTTATATATATTATGTTATGATGGCACGATGTTTAAGAATCCCAATTTTATTACATGGGTTATGATATGATTTATGATTTTGTGGCACACATAAGAATGGTTTCATTATGAGATGGGTGGGACCTATATCTCCCTCCAATTCATTGGGTAAAGATTTATATCTAATGAGATAGACATAGCTGGAATGGCAAGTTAATCTGGTTTAGTGATACATGACTGAAACAAGGAGTGAACTCGGTTCAGAAATGGACTTTGTCTGCTAAGATAGTCTTGGAAATGATTCTTTACTAATAAGAAATAATCTTCTATGATTATGTGTGTGTGACACAAAGTTTCATGTTATATGTTATGATCATTGGGATTAAATTTCACTACTATGATTTATCCAATGTTATTATATTATGATCTCTTTTTCAGGTTAAGATTTTCAAAATATTATTTTCTTATGAATATGATATGATTGATATTTCCTTTGTTTACCCTTACTGAGAAATTGAGCTCACCCGTTTTTGTATGTTTTCTTTTCCCAGGATAGGAAGAAGGGTATTAAGTAGGATATGCAAAAGAGGACTTTAGATATGATGAAATAAACGGGAGACAATGTAGATTATTTATGAACCAATTGTTTATGTTTCCCAGCTTTTAAAGACACTATACCTATACGGTCCAATTAGGGTTTTGTTATGTGTTGTAATAAGTATGCTTTAATTCTAAAGTAATAACAATGTATGTAAAGTATGGGTTTTTATAAAGAGTCTATCAGAATTATAGACACTAAAGAAAAAGTCTTGATAAATCGGAAAACTATTATGGTAATGATACTTTGATGAAATCATAAAATTAGAGAGGCAAAATTGGATCCAAAGGATCATATGTTGAAGACTTACCCAAATATTTTTGTGAAGAAAAATTCAGTGAATTTCAATGTTGAAATTTTTATAAAATAATAATTAACACCCCCAATGATTTAGAAATACATATTGAATGAATTAAACACTTAGTACCTACAAAACAACGCATTTTATAATCTAGTTGTTAAACACTACATTTCCTCTACTGTGTTTTGAATTTAAAAAGCGGCCATCTAAAGTTGCGATCAGTAAGTCATTTGGAGTCAGATAGAACCAACATAATTTTTAGTGAAGATTAAAAAACCCTTATGAATAGTAATGAATAGTAATGAATATTAAATAAGACAAATAATATAAACATCATCAATGAATGTATAAATACAATTTAGACATCTTAAAAGGGAAAAAATAGTCATAGTATTAGTATTGGTATTTTTGTATATCAAAAATATTTTAATTACAATTTTATGATTAATTTAATAATTTAAAATGGAAATTTTTTTTTTATAAAATTTAATTATCTATGGATAATTTATATTCTTATGGTTATAAGATAATTTTAAAGGACCTTTATTAATTTCTCAAGGTGTCATAAAACGAGTTCTGGTATGAAAGTTGATTTTTGGAAAAAATTATGATTTTATTTACAAATTAAATGAGAAATATTTAGATAATTATATTAAAAAAATGGATTTTTGATTTTAATTATAAGAATTGTAAATTTTTTGTGTTATTTTTTGTGATTTTTCAAAAATTCATGAATTTATTATGAATAGTGAAATACGGTAAAATACCGTATATACAAAGTATATGTTAAATACACTATTTATGATATAATGAGTTATGTAAGGCCAATTGGTTCGAACTCACATGCACTTATTACCATTATGGATTACATGAAATAGAACTATTGGTTTTCTTGAGGGAAATAATACAATAATCAGTGAAATATTCTAAATTCAATCCTCACCTCCAATATAAAAAACCCCCACATTACTCTCTCTTCTCTTGAATCCTCTAGGCCTTAGAGATCCTCAATTTTCTGCTCAAATACCATTACCTAGTCACTACCCACGTCCAATAATCTATTGTTCAGTCCAAAATACCAAAAACCCTTCCCATAACGATATTCTCAACTAGGTGGATTCAAGAGGTAAATTCACATTTTATTTCTTTCATTTTCATTTCATGTTCCTTTCTATTGTTATCCTATACTCACTGATTATGTACAACTAACCCTGATAACTCCATTATAATATATATAATATAATTATATCATGTTAATGGAAGAACCATCATTAATATTCTTACTCTCTCTCTTTTATTTTATAAACAAAATCATCCTCCGTGAGGTTCCAATTTACAATAATTGTTGACAATGATGTTTTGTTCTCAAATTTCACCTTCATTACTGGTCATGAAACCATTTTTATGGTTTAAACAGACTATAATATATGTATTATAAACTATTTAATATTCACAAACCATTATAATTACATATTATTAAATCATTTGACAAAACATGTTTCTAATAATCAAAATACCACAAAAATAATCTAAGTGAATGTCATTAATATTTCATCTAAGGATTCATCCTCATGATATGGAAATAAATGATATAAATGAACATTAAAACCATTGTATGTTAATAAATAATATTTAAATTTAATTATCTAGATTTACATCCATTCCACATGAACTCAAATACATAAAAAAAGTGAACTGATTATGAAAATGAAGAAAACGAACACTCCAGAACGACAGAAATCAATCTTATAACTAATCAATAATGACATAATGAACATAATAAAATCAGGATAAACTAAATAAATTTCTGATAGGTTTTTACTTAATTTATTAATATGTCTAATTTAATATTTCAGTACCATAAGTTTAAGAGCGAAACACATTCGAACTTAAGGTAACAGTTTTCCACCCGAACCTCCATTTTCATTTGAGTTAGTTTTATTGTATAATTACCTCAGTGAAATTATTATATATTATTATGTACTCCCTATAAATTCAGTTTTAGTCTTTTATATATTTTTACCAACCAAAATCATTCTTTATTTTATGGGAAGTTACACATTTTAAAAGGATCCTTAAAAATTATTTCTGAAATAGAATCTCGATTCAAGAGAATTTCCCCAATTCTTACCTAATTTCAAGGGAACCCTATAATATGTTTTAAGAAACTATAATCTTTAAAAAATAACTCATTTTATTATGAAAATACTATCTTACTTCTGTTCTGGTTTTATACAAATACTTTTCAATAAGAAATATTCTTTTCAAAATAAAAGAGTATTTATCTCAAAAATTACTTAATGATTTTATAAGAGTATTTTGAACTATTTAAAAACTATTATTAATTATTTTTTATTATTATGATTAATAATTTATGATTTCATCTAATATATTTATTGACTATTCTAAGACTATTTTGATTTTTTTATGTTCAATCCAAAAACCATTCACCAAATTTACTCTGAATGGTTAGTGTTTAAGCTTAATGTTCGGGGAAAGTTATTTACATTTCATATGTGAGTTTCAATATGAATGAATATTTTGTTTATGTTTATCCCTGATCATATGGGTAATTTATTGGAATTATTATTTTACGTGTGGGACCCTCTATATCTCTTTGATGCATCAGTAGGTCTCATGAGACAAATAGACATGGACTTGGCCGAGGCCTTGCCCATTTTGAGATATGGTATCCGCCGAGGACTTAAATATTTTTAGACGTCTAGGATGAGGCCTTGATGGTATGGTTTAAAATGTCTGGAAGATGCACTTCACTCACTATAAATATAGTAATTGAAAGTTCATGTGGTTATTCATCTAGTATGATACCCTTGATTATGTTCATCATTATTATTTTTAAAGACACATGTCTTTAATTATCCAACATTCCTAATGTTTATGCTTATATTATCTTCTACTATATTACTTACTCTTATAGAGAAATTTAGCTCACCACTTTCTTATGTTTCATTTTCTTAATATATGAAGAATTCTGTTATGAGTGACGTGGAGGAATAATCTAGGAGGAATGGATGTTTCTAATGGAATAATTTAGTTTTTTTTCATTTTGTGATGTAATGTTGAACTTATATATGTATATTGTTTCCAAACCCACTAAACTATCCATTCCTCCGTGATACAAATTTATTGTAATCATGACAATTTAATGTAATAAGGAACCATCTTCCAGATAATGGGTTGGTGTCTTTACTAGTATCATACCAAAAATAGATATAGAAATATTGATTTCTAATTTAAAATAATTCATATTATAATTAAACAAATATTTTCTACATCTTATATAAAAATCATATCGAACTCATTCAATAAAAAAACCTATTTTTTAAAACATCCTATGATCACCCATATTTTGTACTAGTTCATATATTATTTACAGGGATAGGCTACATAATCTATATTGATCTCATCCAAATTTCATAATGAAATAGTATAAAGGTCAAGAGTCTCTTTTTATCATTGATGTTTGGTCATTACCTGAAATAACAAATGGAATCTCACTATAAAGGTCATTACCTCTCACTTGATACAAGATAACAACAATTTCTTTTATTTTGAGATATCTTGGTAACATTAGTATAGACTACCAGTTAAAAAGAACCCAACTCTTTTATTACTTCCTCTAACATGTAAGGAGGATTAACCACTCCCTCAAGCATGTAAATAATGATGTGTGTCATGGATAAAACTTATTAATACCTCCAAGTCATTAAGACTCTGAAAAATCATGATACGGTCATGATAAAATATATGATCCTCCTTTACTCTATTCAACAAGGTTGATTTAAAACAGAATTTCATAGGAATAAATCATCCTTAATCCATTTTAATATATAATAAAATCCCTAAAACAAGAACTTCATTTTTCATTTGTTCTTCAATTAATTTACTCTATAAGATATTTGATTCTAGCTGAACATTAACTGTAATATTAAATTTATATGGTTAATATATCATTTGAAAGAGGAAAGATAAATAATATTCCTCCCATTACCTTTTCCTCAGATTTATATCAAACATTAAGAGATAATATTTTAGTTTTTAGGTAATTATAAACCATAAACAACTTACAAATAAGATAATCCTGCAAACACTTCAAAGTACAAATTTTTTAAGATCAAGTTCGTGAGTTATATCATCTTAGATATCTAAATTTATATATCCACATCCTATCATATTTCATAATAAGACACTGTAAGACTTACATCCTATACGACAAATTTTGTTAAAACATTTTATAAAACATAGTTAATATAAATATAGTTGATCAGGTGAGTCTCTATATGAACTACCAAAAATATTAATCACATATCATGCTCTATATTAATTAAAAAACATTTACTAACTAAATAGATAAAATAAGTGTATATTTGGTAGAAATAATTAATAAATAATTAATAGTAAAAACATAATCCAAAAATGATCTTAATAAAAAGACGTGTTGTTTGAGTACTCTAAACAAATCATTATACAAACCTTCTAAACATCAACTGAATTTCATTATTATAAAACAAAATTCCTATGAAATATCACATTATTCATCCAAAATTTTCTGATCATGTAATAAATTTGACTATCACTGAGGGTCATTAGAAAAATACCAATATATTTCACATAGACCTCCTTAGATTAGGAATAAATTATGATTTATTTATTTTTTAAAACTAAAAATAGATTCAAATATAGGGGAACTATGATGTTCATAATGAAAATAAATCAAGTTAAAGAATTCCTAATCACAAATAAGATAAACAAATACTCAATGTTTTTATAATTAACTATAATTATAGTCTCTGTGAAATACTCCACTCTCACCCAATGTTGATGGTAACCCTATTAAATATATATCTTTTAGTACTATTAATAACATAATAATTTCTCAAAATATTAATAAATCTATGGAAATAAATAGTGATTCTTGATCATCATGAAATTCATCTTCTAATAGTCAAAAGAAATGTTTTAAAACATTAATATCTGATATTAGAGAACTATATTAGATCATATGATAGAAAATTAATCATCCAAATAAAAACATTTGGTTAATGATACCTAAAATGTTTTTACTACGCTTACTATAATGAATATGTCTTGTAACAAGTAAAAGAAATAAAATTTTATCTTTATATTAATTATTATTTTAATTATACAGCTGTCATGATAGTTATCCTATAAAATTATTTTGTAATTAATATTAAAATTAGTCATCCTCTAAAGGTATATCTTCTTACCCATAGTACCTACTACTTAAAGAACGGGAATAGATACCTAAGAGGTAATTGATATCATGTACTCTATTTTAAATTTGAGATGACCATTGTAAAAGTAACACTCTTTTCTAAAGTTATATAAACTTCTCATGGGTGAAGAGAAAAACATTCATCACTTATAATAGTAATTATATTTCTATAACTAAGTCAACCAATCTATCCTTAGTTTTATTATGATAATTGAATTTGAAGAAATAAAATTTGAAAAAATAAATGTCTTTTTGTTTCTATTATTTATACATATTTAGTATATTCATACGGATTATAGTCTTCTTACTATAAGTGTGTTAAAATTATAGAAATATAGAGAATATTTTACAATAATTCTATGATTACACACTATATATTTAAAAATTATATTATTAAAAAACCCCCATTTTAAGAGAAATCATAAAATGGATAGGAGTTGACTTATATAGTACCTATCACAATATATAGACCCTCATCACCCTTAGTAAGTTTATTATATATAATTAATAATCTGTTATACCATCCTCCATATAATGTATTCTATAACACATATATGGATTCAAAAAATTACCATTATCCACCAACTAATATTAGATGTGTATTTCTATTAAGATCTAACCAAATAATTACAACTAACTATCATATGATAACCATTGGTTGATCATCAAACTCCCAACAGGCTATTTCTCCATATATACTTGATATAACTCATGGGCTAGTCAGTAATTGGTATGTAAAACCTTTTTCTAATATGGATAATGTAAAATAACATTATATATACATAGTATATGTATATATAGGTTTTTTATAACATATAAAATAAAATATCTACATCCTACCCTATACCGTTGTTGTAATTTGATGTATACAGTTGTGTTGGGTGGTGAATAAATTTCCTTAAAAGAAACTAATTCACATTCAAGATCATTTAGTAATTTCTAATAAATTTAGAACTATGAAATATAGTAATTATTGTATAAATAAATACACCATGGTGGCCAACAAGTTTTGATCATTTAACTAAAAAACATTCCTAACTTGTTATCCTTAAAAACTACGTTCTGAGGAAAATATCATATGGACAACCACAATGATATTACTCTAAGGTGAAATTACATCAATCCAAATTATTTACAATTTCATATTGAATTTTTATGTAATAGTCTCACTATACGTCATTTCTAGACCTAACATAATGGAATTGGTCATCAAATATTTAAATATACCCATTAATGGTCACAGTATGAGGAAAAGAAACAAATATAAATTTAAGATCTAAATGGGGTAAAGTTGTATAATTTGTTGTTAATATATATAGCTTTCATTATAATTTAATGATATCAATATTTTTGGGTGTTGAATATTAGTCCAATAACTAAATATTTTTGAGATATAGTTTGGAATTCAAATTGACTACCTAAATGGTGTTTTTTACATTATTGTATGAAGATTTATTAATATATTGGAAACGTAATACAATTTATTTACTTCCATTATAAATTAAAAAAATGTACATATGAGATGAAATTTCTTCTACATGAAATTCTAATAGACATTATTTCAATGGATATTAATATAACATGTGTGGATAGCTAATGTTGTTTACAAATGATCCATGACAAGTGTTATTATAAAACCCCATGATTTTACCGTATGTATCTACTTAATTAAATAAAATTTATATGATATCTTACGCAACATTGATATTAAGATAACTATTATATAATATTAAATATTTACATTACCATTTTATAAAATATTTAAATTTTGGTGAATAGTGAAATACGGTAGTTTACAGTATTAATCATTATAAGTAAATAAATGAATTTTTGAGTCACTCTCTAAACAAGGATGGTGTAAGTGACTATTATTTTGAAATAAAATTTAAATTTTTTTGTACATAGTCACAATAAATATTAGTATTGATAGTCTTGATCAAAAATTATAAACTAATGAAAACTATAATAAAAAAACACCCCTCCTGTCTAGTATAAATACCACCGCTTGACATCCATTATCCAAACACCTTATAATCATTGAATATTTCTTATATTATTCTAATTTGATCTCCCAAAAATCTTATTAATTTTACATGATCTTCTGGTATTAATAAAAGGTCAAACCCAAGTACCTGATGGAGTTTCTCCAGGAGAATACATTGAAGATGTAAAACCATTAATCCTTCTCTTCCAATTTCATTTAATTTATATTAATTATGATCGTCTCCATAATTAATAAATAAAACTTGAATTATAACACCAGTAACTTATATATACTTTAATTTAATTATATTAGTGTAATATAGATTATCATACCCCTTATCATATCCCTTTTATTCTAAAAATGAAAACATCATCCGTGATGTGTCGATTTTCTACCATCATGGATGATGCATTTTAATTTTCCATTACCACCTTCAAGGATATCCATAAAACCATGAATGTGGTTATGGTTGATTTTATCATGCATATTATAAGGCATATAAGGTTATGGAACCAACATATAAATATAATATCAAATGAAATTATATATGTTTGTGATGGTTGTAAAAACCGCCAAAATAAATTAAATCATTTTCATTAACATTTTACGAAATGAATCATTTTCATAACATATAAATAAGTTATATATAAGATCATTTAAACTTATGGATGTTTTTCAATAACATATAACATCAATTCTGGATAACTATTTCTATTTTACATGATCTTATGAACTTCTATATTAGGAAACCGACCAAGAAAACCAAGAAAATGAACACTCCTGAAACGATGAAATTGAATCTTATAACTCTCCAAAAAGTCCATAGATGAACTTAATAAAATTATAATAAAAATAATAAATGTATAAAGGTTCTTAATTAAGTAATTAATGAGTCTAATTTTATTATCTATGACATTAATTACAATTTTAGGACACATTGAGACATAAGGTATGGGGTTTCTCATCTCACTTTTACTTCTATGAGATATACTACTTATTCAAACATTATTTATTATGTGTAGTGTACATACATTACATTATTATATCATATCATGAATATATTTATCTTTATGGTATTAAATATTTTATTATACAATCATTAATTTTATGGGACATACGATTCAAATGATTAAAAGTTGTAAGGGATTTATTAACTCAATTTCTGTTCATTGCATTATACTTCTACTTCGTTGATTATATTATGAAAAGATTATGTGTGGAATAAAATGGTTATTTTATTATGTTCTATTAACACTTATCCATTTTTTGTTATTAGTTTATTTGAAATAATCACCCCATTGACTAATTCTCACCCTAATGTTGTGATCATCCTAAAAGTTTTCATGTCTCACATTTATTTTTATGAGATATTATCTATTCAGCACTAATTTCTTCTGTGTGGTGTGTATATCATGAAATTTAGATATAAAATATCCATAATCTCTTTATTTTTATTGTATTAAATTTTTTATTTTATTATTTTTAATTTTATGGTGCATATGATTCAATTGATTAAAAATTGGTAAGGGGTCTATCTTAACCTCCAAATTTACCATTGGGTTACGCTTTATCTATAGTCACCCAAGGTTAATTCCATTTACTCTTATATATTTATTTTAAATTCGGTATATATAGTCCAAAATTTTGTATGCATATCAATACTCCATTTTTTTACTGAAAATACATGTTATTAAAAGGTTCCCTTCTAGATTATCCCTGATAAGTAAACCCGATAAAAGAGGAAATCTCAATTTCTTAATCAATTTCTGGGACATGACATAATATTTTTTAATCTCAAATTATTTTAATAAAATCATTTATTTTAACACAAAATACTATCTTATTTCATTTCTAGTATTATAAAAACATTTATTCATTTTTCCTCTTGAAAGACAGTTTAATATTTTACTTTAAACAACACTATTGTGGCTCATTTTTAAAGATTATTAAACACTATTTCACTTGTTTTCACATCAATTGAACATAATGTGTCATTATATATACCTATTTTTTCCTTTTTAATCTATTCTTTCATTAATATTATTATTATCTATGTAGTATACCAATTTTTCATACAATGTTTACCTATAGTTTATTTATTGACTTGGAAAATATTAACAAATCTATATCTTTTATTTAATATGGATATTTTAAAATAAAGAGCACTGTTTTTTAACTAAATATATATATATGTAATTATTTTTATTGTAAGAACTTTTTTTGGGGATCATTTAATTCAAGCCCTATAGGTTGGGGGAAGGTTAATGCAACCCCCTTGTTATATCAATAGTCTCATGAGATAAAATCAATTATTACAAAACACTTCATGTTTGTTCCCAAGATGAATCATATGGGTTTCTACCCATATAATTAAAATATATGGATTCTATAATGGATAATTTTTCAGATACATGACATCCAATAATTAGGCATTTCCAACATTTAGAATTTAATAGTAATTATCCATAATATTTTCAATGTGAAAAAAATATGGATGATCATTCATTCTAAATTTGTTTATTAGAATATTTTATTCACTTATATACCTTGTCACATTGATTATAAATATTTATTAGAGACATATTATTTTTTAAATAATCTATAATGTGAATTTAAGGACTCGCCTTTTTTTTCCTTCACCGGGTTTTTAAGATGTGATCATTCAATGAGTTTTCAAAGATGCATTTTATTAGATTTGTTTGTGTAATATATTTTATTTTCTATTCCCAATATAAAATGGGTCCCATGTATGTTTTTAGTTCTTCAAGACTACTAAATTGAGCTATACTTGGTGATTTTATCTCTTGAATCTATGGCATTTTAATAAAATAACCACTCAGTCTAGGCTACTAGGGTCGGGGTTGTTACAATTGGTAAGTGAGAAAGTTTAGTAGACACTTTATGAACAAGATTTAGAAAATATGATATTAAGGAACACAACCCTATGATATACATTGAGGATAATCATATAAGAAAATCCCAATCAAACCATGCCTAAGAGATTGTCTATGCAATAATATTTAAATTTATGTTATGTATTTTAATAGTTTTTCGATTACATGTTATGTTTCATAATGATATTGTCTTAAATAGTGTATGTTGTAATTTATGGATGGAACTTCACATAAGGAATGAGATTCTAACCAATTCACAAGATCCAAAGAGTAAGGGTGATCAATTATTTCATGAAATTTTACAATTATTTCGATTGGAAAAAGTATCCCAAACAATCTCATCATATGAATAAATAATATCATGTGCTAATGAGAAAAAGAAGGAATTATCTTAGTGTTATTTATTTGGAGGTAATAACAAGAAAAAGAGTACAACTAGAATAAAATTTGATAAAGGAATGAAGTGAACGATGCATTTTCCCATATGTGATAATTATGGAAAGAAACACCCTAATACTTGGTTAAAAGGAATTGATTTTTACAGCAAGTACAGAGAAAACACCATCATTCATGTGTTTTAAAGGGTCTGTAAAATATTTTCTATGTAAAATTATTCTATTGAAAAGATATGGAACGCTATATAAATAAATGTATCAGCGTCAAATGAATATAACCAAAAAGAGTATAATAGATCATGGTAAACCTTATGCTAGTACCCTAGAAAAAGAGGAATGATTTATATTCCTGTGTTTGGATTCATGAATTATTTTATTTGAGTATTTTATGAATAATTCAATGTTTATAATAATCATGAGTTATATAAGGACTTTTCATCACTACATCATATTTAAGTAATTATAATCATGGGATGAGTATCACCGGTAATCAAGAGAAGTGATTTTGTTGTAAGTTAATCTATTTAAAAACAAATTACTTGGGAAAGAGAACCCAAAATTTGTGCTTGTTGATAAGATAATAGTAAATACGTGTTTATGGGGTAGTATTGGTGACCATGAAGGTGGTTTGTGATATGATTTTTTCTGTTGTGGTGGAATTATTAGATGATTGGATTTAAGGAATATATTCAACAACCTGAGATTATACAATTGGAAGAATTCCAATTTACTAATGTTTTAATATAGATTAAGGCATTAAAATACTTGTTATTATAAATTTATAGATACATTATTTGTGGAAATATTATGTAATGTTGATTTTTTAAATTCTGTGACATTACTCTTAAATGTTCGGTTGTTGAATTTAAATAGTCATTTTTTGGATGATTCTTATGTTTAACTACTTATATAATGGAAGAAAGATATTATTGATTAATATTGATGAATGATTTTTTATGTTGTATAAATTGTTCTAACCATTTTGGTTTCTATAAGCATTTAAAAGATGAATGAAAAAATAATAGATCTTATGATTTAAAATGTGCTTCAGGAATAAACATTTTTATTGAGAATCCTTCTCCATATTTAATAAATGAAGTGGAGATAGATTTAATCACAACCAAAGGATGAGATTATGACATGGAAAGGAATCAGGTATGTTCATTTTATCCAACTGATTATCTGGATAGTAAAAGAAACCCTATGTTCTAGGAAAAAGATTTTTGAAGAAAAATTCAATATGTTTATTTTTCTTACTAAGAAATCCAAGGTCTTTTAACCGATTTTTTTATTATTTTTTAATGGTATAAATTATAATGACAATGTTCTATATCACTCTTTAATAAAACATGATAGTTATATTTTCTTATATGACCATGTTATTATGTTCCCCTTATTTTATCATATATAGAAAACTAGCTTTTATGTGACCTTCTCCTTTCCCTTTCTCTCTTGTTAAGATGATGTATTATTAACCCAATCTACAATTCGGGATTCCCACAAAGTAATATTCATGTATAAAACATTCATTTTATAAGTTCAATTTTAAGAATTGTGAGGTCACAATTTATTGTAGGAGGGAATAATAAAAAATCCATGATTTTCCAATATGTATATTCTTAAATAAATTTAATTTACTTGATAGCTTATGTAACACCAAGCAAAAACAAACTATGATATACTATTAAATATTGACATGAACATTAGATTAATAACATGACCATTCAAAATAGTACAATGATAATTAGGGTAATAACCTCACCTATTAAAGTATAAATAAAATTTAGTTATATTATAAATGAAAATATGATATATTTATATCGTTTAATATGTAAATAAATGTTTTAAAAATGAAAAATTAAGTGTAGGTATTTTTTTTAAAAATAAATGTTAATTTATAATTTTATAAATAATACAAAAATTTAAAAGAAAATTTATTTTCATAGAATATATTCATAAATTAACTATTATTTTCTAGTTATTATAATATTATTTTATGATACCTTAATTAATTTTTAAAAGTGTCATAAAATAAATTATAATATTAAAATTGATATTTTTGGAATAAATGATGATTTTAATTTAAAAAAAATTATCATATTTCGGAAATTATATACATAAAATGTAGCCCATTTTTTAATCTACATCTCAAAAAATGGTTAGGTTTATTTTTAGTATTTTTGTAAAATAGTTTAATTTTTATGGATAGTGAAATAGGGTAATTTAAAGTATTTTACATTGTAAGTAAATAAATTAATTTTTGAGTCATTTTTTATTCATGTATGATTTAAGTTAACATTATATAGAACTCACATGCACTAGTAACTATACATATTCACCAAAAAATATCACTATTGATAGTCTTGAGCCATAATAATAAACTAATGAATAAAATAATCAAAATCTCCCCTCTTCTCCACTATAAATACCACCCCTTGCCACCCCATATCCTTACACCTTATAAGATTTGTAGCTTCCAATTATTAGTTCCAATTACTCTCCCAAACCCCTTCCTCAAATCCATGAGCTTCTATTCCCAATAAAAGACCAAAACCAAGTACATTAATGAGGTTCTCATAGAGACAAAATTCATGAGGCAAAACCCTCAATCCCTCTCTTTCGATTCATTTTAATTTATTTTATTTTAATCTCCTCTCCCTACTTCCTCAATCCATTAATTCATGATAATTATAGTACTTATATATATTGTAATGTTATTATGTTTATTGAATATCTATCATAAGACCCCTCCTCCTATCTCTTTTATTCTAAAAATGAAAACACCATTTGTGATGTGTCGATTTACCACCATTGTGGAAGATGAATTTTCATTTTCTATTACCACCATCCAGGATGGTTATAAACATATTATTATGGTGAAATAATATTTTATAAAACATATTATAAGTTATTTTATGTGTTGGAACAAATATATAAACATCATATTAAATACAATGATATATTTTTATGAATTTCATAAAAACCACCATAAGAAATAAAATCATATTCATTAATGTTTACATTAATGATTTATTCTCATAACATATAATAAAATTATATATAAGATTATTTAAGATTATTTATGTTCATTAAAAAATATAATTTTAATTCTATAGAACTATTCCCAAGTAATATGAACTTCCAAACATGTATATAAGTGAAGTGGTCATGAAAACCAATAAAATAAACACTCGCAGAACAACAAAATGGAATCATTTAATACATCAAAAAGACCATACAAGAACTTAATTAAATTATAAAAATTTAAATAAATGTATTAAATTTTCTAAATTAATTAATCAATTAATTAATTTTATTATCTAGCACATTATGTACAAGTGAAAATTCCTTTTAGACATAAGGTAAGGGGTTTCTTATCTCAATTTTAATTTTGTGAGATATCTTCCTTATTCAACACTTATTTATTGTGTGATGTGTAAATACTAACCCTTAATATATCATATAAACAATATATTTACCTTCATGATATTAAATCTTTTATTATGATATTATTAATTTTTTGGGGAAGACAATTCAAATTATTATAATTGGTAAGGGATTTCTTAACTTGGTTTCCATTCAATGGATTATATGTCCATATTATTGATTATATTATGAAACAATTATGTTTGGAATATAATTTTTATTTATTTATGTTGTATTACCACTTATACATTCTTTGGATATGCTTTTTTTATACATATTCACACCATTGATTAATTCCCACTCCAAAGATATAACCATTGTAAGTTTTTTCTCTTCTCACTTTTATTTCTATGAGTTATGTTATATTCACCACTTATTTCTTGTGTGTGGGTATTTATACTAACCTTTTGATATAACATATCATGAATCTATTTATTTTTATTGTATTAAAAGTTTTGTTTGATCATTATTAATTAAATAGGGCATATGATTCACTTGATTTCAAACTGGTAAGGGATCCCTCCAAAACTCCAAATTTACCATTGGGTTACAATTTCTCTCTCCTTAACCCAATGTAATTCTTCATTAAATTTATATTTTTTTATAAATAATGTATATATGTTTAAAAAATTTGTATCCAAATCAATTCATCATTATTTTATGGGAAATACATGTTTTTAAAGGCTATCTTTTCAATTAATCTAAATAAGAAAAACCGATAAAAGGGAGCTTCCCATTTTCTTACTCATTTTAAAGTTCACTCCATAATCCATTTTAAGAAACAACAAATTTTCTAAAATAAATTAATTTATCCTTAAAAACTATATCTATTTATTTTTGATTTTATATAAAATATTATTTATTTTTCATCTATAAAGACCCTTTTATATTTTCCCTAAAACCATACTAAAGTGGCTCATTTCTAAAGTTTCTTAAATTATCTTATTACAATTTTTTACATCATTTGGATATATTTTATCATGATATAAGACTATTTGAAAATTTAATCAATTATTTCATGTATATTATTATTTTCTAAGTTGTATACAATTTTTACATATGGTGTTTACCTTGATAGTTATTTGACTAATAAGGAAAATATTGACAAATATATATATATTCTATTTATTTCAGATATTAAATAAGAAGGAACATTATTTATTAATTAAACCAAATATGACGAATTAGTTTGATGAATATGACAAAGTTTGGGGACTTTTTAATATAAGACCTATTGGTTGGGGACTAGATAATGCATGCCCTTTGATGCATCTTATGTCTCATGAGACGAAATTAGTTGCTGACAAACCCTTCATGTTTGTCTATAAGTGGAATCAGATGGGTTTCTACCCAATTAATCATACCTCCTTGATGGTATAATGGTTAATTTTATAGATAAATGATGACCACTAATTAATAGTTTCCAACATTTAGAACTCTGTAATAAGTATCCAGCTGATTTTCACTGTGAAAAAATATATGGATGCGTTTTCATTCCCAATTTATTAATTGGAATGTGTTTTTTAGTTATTTTCCATTACATATTTATTATACTTATTGATTAAGGTAATATTCTGTAGTATCCAACCCTTAATGAGTACTTGAGCTCAATATTTTATTTTTTTCCTTCCCCAGGTTATGAAAAATTGATCATTTAATGAGTCGTAATGGATGAAATTTATTATATTTTTCATGTATTATATTTTATTTTCTATTACCAATGTCAAATGGGTTCCATTTATGTATCTAGTTCTTCAATACTACAAAAATTATTAATATTTTATGTTGTGGTCTCCCACATATCTTCCATTTTAATATAGAAACCACCGACTATGGGATATTAGGGTTTAGTTTGTTGCAATTATAGATACTGAGAGAAAATTCAACAACAAAACATTATTATAGTGCTTGACTGAAATATTTAAGAAAGATTATAGATTATTTTAGTGAATTTCGTTGTGGTTATTGATAAAGTAGATATACTATGATAAAATTATTGAAAAATAACTGGATGAATGTTTGATTAACAACCCATTGAATTATAAAGAAATTTATATTGTAAAATATATAAATATTATAATCTAGATGAAACCCGGACATGGCTAAAATTGGATATGGGATTCATGTTGATGAAAAAGTTAATTAAAATACACAGATATTGTTATTTAAAGGTTGTAATACATTGATTGTTCTCTTAATATTTTATGTGAGTATTTTTTTAATTGAAATGCTATTTTAAGTGGCTCCAGATTCCCTAACATGATTTTAAAAGAATCCTTATTAAAATTTTATTTCAATAAATACAAGTAAAATGATAATTTACCATTTTATACTAAATTATAATAATTGAAATGGAATATATATGAATTCATGAGATTTATATAGATGTTTTTTAACCCACAATTCAAAAAAATTTAGGAATATGCCAGTATAAATTCCATCCATAAATTGAAATATAAATATACATTTCATCTTTACATGAGTATCTCTGATCTATGTCTGTTTAATAATTTAATAACAAGATTTTTAATTTGTTTTTTTAAGCATGAACATGGATGCACTTGAAAACATAAGAGTAACTCTAGTGTCAATAGTTGAATATTGAAAAATCTATAGAAATTGAATGGGGAACTTAGTGGATTCAAAGTATTTATTTTATTCGTTCAAAGATGATATATTTTTAAGTGTCAATATATGATGTTTCAAATAAAAGATATTTCCATATTCAAATATGAAAAAAATATTAACAATATTTTATATAGGTATAAATATAAGAAAATGAGATGGAATGATATGATTGAAAAGAATATATTATTGTATTTATAATGATAATATCTATATAAATGTAAGACAAGATGACCATATATAGGAGAGAAACATATATGATTGTCATAGAATAAGAAATATTGGGGGAAGATAAAGAATACCCCCTACAATAATCCTAAATCATAGATGATGAAAAAGAAGTGACGAAATTATTATTATTCTTAAAGATAAATGTATCATGAATCTTATAGATTGGATAACTATGAGTATTGAAGGAAAGTGTGATATTTAGATAAAGGGTAAGGCCAACATGCATGTAGTGTGGTTGATCATATTCTAGATGTTGAAGGAATGTTAATTAAGGATGAAATAACTCATATTTAAACCAGTAACATCCCATTAATAACGGAATATATTTTTTAAGGGTTTCTTTATGGGGGTATAATAATAAAATAGATGCCACAAGTATTATCCAAGCTCATTATAGTCAAGATAAATGATAACTATATTAATATAATTATATTTTTCATAGCAATGGTTCATGGAAGTAAACTACCATTAACTTGTAATGGATTAGACAAAATTCAGGGAAACATGGATGAACAATTCCCCTTTTTCTATTATAAGCACTCCCTCTAATTATTTATTGACCTATAATTCAGAACTCAATCCCAAGACTACTAGGAATAGGTATCCATGATAATACTGAATATTTTAATTCCATGCATGTTTCTATTTCTTTTGGTTCTTTTTAATGAATATTGGTGTGAATATTAATCAATACTTAATTGATCTGTACATATTAATAAATATTTACTATTCAATATAAGCATAGGATAAATAAAAAAGTAATTAAAATTTTACAAAATATGGTTACACTGATTCACAACCCATTTTTTCTACATGATCACTTGGAGCTTCAATTGGTATCAGATCTATTCTAGGTTAACTATGAATCAATCTGAAATTGAATATTTGTAATTTTAAAAGATATACATGAAGTAAAAAATTTGATTATGGTTTCAAAGAACCTCATATGTATAATGAATTATCCATATTTGTTAATATAAATATAGAGTTTTTAACCAAGACCATGAAGAAAACCAAGAAAATAGAATATAATAATCTTCAAAAATATTCAACTATTATTGATTATTCACCACTACATGTAAATAATAAAATTAGTTTTTTATTAGTTAAATCCATTTATTATAATCCTTTATAAGAATGAAATACTATATGTGGATAGTTAAATGACTACTAGTCTATTTAAATTGTTAAGGACCTCATCCCTAAATTGAAGTATTGTTCATGGCCTCTTTAATAAAGTGATGTATTATTTGAGGAATGACTTTATTGAGGTTTCTTCCTACATATTTGGGATTATCAAGAGAATATATGATGAAGAATCATGGTTGTATATGGATTAATTAAGTGGTAATAATGTGTTGGCTAAAATGTTACACATATATATCTCTCTAACGAAACATATTAATGATATAGAGATATATATATCAAATCCAATGAATGTATTTCAATATTAGGAAAATAATTGAAATGTATTGTCTCTATGATTGTTGTGATTGAATATGGTTTTCTATAAGTGATCCATTATTTTTAAAAACAACCAAATATATCTAAAAATGTTAAATATTCCTAGATGGAAATTAAATTAAAGAGAATAAAGTGTCATGAAAATAATCTATAAGCAACAAGTCAAGTTTCTCTATATAAAATTAAAAAATTGAAAATAAAATGTGGTGATAGGGTAAAATAACGTAAATTCCAGAAGAAGTCAATAAAATATGAAATTTCTTGAGCTATAAGTAATGTTTGTAAATTGGGAATACACATCAACATGATCGCCACATAAATATTTATGGAAATATATTTCCATGAAAATATCAAGTGATATTATTGTCTCATAAAAGGATAATATAAATGGAAAAAGTACCTTGATATCATATAAAGATCCATATACTAGAAAATACTAGAAATATTTTACTCACACTTCAGATATTTCTACTTTTACTAATTTTGTTTGACTTGATAATATCTATTTCAATTAAAAATCTGAAAAAATTCTAGGTAGATAAAAATTTTAAGTGACCCACAAAAACATCAAAAGTGGACATAGATTATATAATGAGTTTTACCTCCCCCAATAAAACTGAGAGTAGAATATTTTTAAACAAAAACAATAAGGGGAAATTCCTTCCAAACTATTTATAAAGGTAAACGAAATAAGGTTTTTTTCCAATGAAAGTGTAGTCATAATATTAGTTATTACACTATTGTATGCTATAAAAATTTACTAACATGTGGTTATTAAGAGAGGGAAACACTAAGGGGAATGAAATTATATGATAAAAAAATATTTCTAGACAAAAAAATATTCACTGAAAATAAAATGTTCACTAAAAACATATTTAAATGTATTATAACAAATTCATTACTATAATAGAAGTGTTCATGGAAGTGATAAATTATGATATGAACCTATCAAGAATAATTAATATATTAATAAGAAGAAAATTATATAACATCATAAGATAATGAGAAGAAAAATGAGTATACCATGGGGAACAAAAAATAATTAAAGAATTAAAAATTACTCCTAAATAGAAAATCTAAATGAATTTTAAAACAAATTAGAGAAGCATATATTAAGGAATAAGGTATAACACCATGAAACATATTAAAAAATTCATGTATATCTGTTTCAAAGGGATAAATATGGGATCAAAGAAGAAAAATGACAATTAGAGGAATAGGAGGATTGGATTGGTGGAAGATGACCCTGAAGAAAAAAAATTGATGATTACTAAAAATTATAACATAAAAAATGCTAAGAAACCATTTGAAAATTATACAAATTAATTAGATGTGATGAAATATAAGTTTTTTTTATCTAGTTTAATAATAAATATATATATATATATATATAAAGAACAATAATTTTAAATTTATAAAGGGAAATAATTTATTTCACATATAGAGGAACTCAAATTTCATGAAATATTTGTTATAAATAATGTGTCATGAGATTATAAAGAACATTAATGGTGGTGTAAATATTCATTTAATATATTAATTAATCTTTTTAATCATAAAAACATAAAAATAATTCCTAAAAAATAAATTATAGCACCATGATCTATATCTTTCTTGATACCACATGTTAAGAAGATAACCCCACATAAAGTGCCTATTCAAAATATGAGTAAATCCGAACTTCCTAAAGAAATTAAATTATATAAAATCGAAGGAGTTGAAATAATGAATATTTACAGTTAAAATAGATCTAAAAACAAAATGGTTTCATGGATGATAAAAAAATCACAACCTTGTGACTCTCATATTATAGCTTTAAAGATCAACATTACTAAATAATTGTGTGTTCGTAGTCATGTTTAAGGAATTTAAAGTGATAAATAAAATAGGATAGCTATATTAAATGTTATAATAATTATATAGAAAAACTATTTAACCATAATTAAATAATTTATATATCCTTTAAAAATTTTAGGGAGTATCGAAATATTCATGGAAATTAACTTTCACAAAAACCAACCATGTTGATGATTATTCAACCACAACCCTTGAGGGGGGCCTAGAAGAGAATATTTCTGAAATTAATAAAATTAATTAACACATAGAAATATCTAAAGATATTTAAAATTGAATAGTGATCCATGCCATTCATTTTTTCCATCCTCGTTATAGATTATATAAAATCATATTATTATGGTGACTGCATATTGAACTGAAAATGAGAAGAGTCATTAATAATGTTTAATTGTTTAATTTTTTTATTGAAGATGAGTATAGGTGTATATTTTTTAGAAAAATTGAATATCCATTAGGGAGATTTTTTTCAAGTGGTATCACATGCTATGAATTTAAATAGAAAACAATTATGATACGATTAATCACTCTTATTTCCTATACAGAGCATCACATTTATAGACATAACTTTGGAAAAAAAATTGAAAAATGTTACACCATATTTATATAAATAAAAAAAAATTATCTAAATACTATATACGAATAAATGAGTGTATATTTATTTTATAATAATTGAAATTTTTTAAAAATGATTATTTATTTACCTTACCTTATTTCCATTGTATTTATTATTAATATAGTGTAAATAATTAGTTAATTCAAACATATTGACATTGATTTATTAAGTGGTAATGAAAGAAATGAAAATGGGGTTATTTATGATCTGGATATTGTAATATTATTTTATTTTATATTAATAATTAAGGGATTCATTACGTAAATCTATCAATATGAAATGGGTGCTGAATATGAGTCCAATTACTATATAAAATTTAGTTAAAACAAGTAATTGTTTATTATACATACTAAGTATTTTCAAATATATCTCAACATAACTTAGTTTTTTATTCTCATAAAATCCCCATTTAATTTAATGATAAACTATTCATAAGTATTTTTAGGAATTTATGTTCTTTATTAAGTAATATTTAAATTCAAAATATTTCTGTAAAAAGAAAAAAAATTATGTTCAACAAAATATTCTACGTCAAATATCAAACAATATGATAAATTATCATACTAGGTGTCAAATTTTTTATATCGTATTTCATTTCCCATAAGCTATATGAAATTATATTTTTTTCAAATGTAATAATTTTACAAATACATAGATATAATCTTTCTATATTTTATATTCCAATTGAATAGAATTTAATATGAAATTCATGATTATGAGATATAACATACGAGGAATAAGAATATAATTTGATTCATGATTTGGGAAATAAAATATATCATATAAATATGAAATTATCATATGAAGTTCCAAATTTTCCTACATGATATAAAAGTTAAAATGTAGAAATTTAAAAAAACCTAATTAATGATAGAAGAGAAGAATTATTGCATAATGAAAAAAAACATAAAAAAGAAAAAATATCACATATAGAAAAATACTTCTTGTTTTATTATCTTACATATATAATATAAAATTAAATTTTTATGAAATATCACAAACAATATATAGTATTTCTATGTGTCTAAGAAATTAATAACCTAAAAATAAGATATAACTCTTTTAAGTTTAAGTCATTAAAATTATTTATTTTAATTTTTTTTATTCACTCTTTTGATTTATTTTTTATTAATGAAGAAACTCAATTGAATTTGTCACCTACTTATATTTTTTCAAAAAATGTTGACGAATTTCTAAGGAAATAAGAATTAAATTGTAGTGAAATTTTTTATAAAGCTAATATTTCCATGGAAGTTTTTCATTACAATTAGGATTGACCTCTTTGATTTCTATTTTCTATATCTAAGGCCAAATTTTAAAATATTGCTTATGGTTTTGGGTCATTCTATAAACTCTAGATCGTTAGACAAAATATGGAGTTTTCAATGTCAAAATTCATAGGGTGGGTAAAATAGAGATATAAAGATATACAAAAATGTTGTAACACTCAATAATCGCATTCCTATTTGAATTATAAATATTTTACTTAGATATTTTGTATATAAAACTCACTCCTTATTTTTCAAATAGAATAAAAAAATTTATTCCATTATTTAAGAACACTTATAAAATAAATATATCTTTCAAATAAAATAATTTAAGTCATATTATTTTTATGTAAGAACATCTAATTATTATTTAGTTTCATCATACAACTATTTAGTGATTATGTATCCCATTTATACATCTTTATATTCTCTAAAACCCATGTATTACACATGTACAAAGAGATATCCCTATAAAATATCATAGAAACATTTATAAAAAGTTGTAGATTCTTTGACTTGATTAACAAGGTCCCTTGGAAAAATTAATTCTTAGCGAAAATCACTAATATCCTAGACAGAGGTTTTTGAAGATGACTTATTGATTTTTATTCATTGAACCACTATAAAAAATTTGTGCTCTTTTTATATTATTTCTAAATTTATTTAAATTTTATATTGAGTTTAAATGGGGTAAAAATATCATGAACTCAATTCCCCCACTCATATGATTCATTGTGCATCTCTCTATGCATAATCAATATGTATCAAAGGTAGTGATTGTTATGTACTCAAATCAAAAAATTTGATGTTTTGAAGATCATTTTCAAATGGCCAAAATGTCATACAATAGAGAGGGAATGTCTACGATCAATGCTCCCTATTTCAATAGAAAAAATATGGGTGTCTGAATGATCATATGGTTATCTATTTTAGAATGCTTAGTTTAATGTTTTATTTCAAAGTCTTCAAGTCCTAAAGGTGATCTAAAAAAATGGGATGATACTGATGAGGCTGAAAGTCATCTGAAATCTAAATATATTAATTCCATCATATGTCGTTTTGGTCTAAATGAATTCAATAGAGATTCAAAATATGATATAGCACATGAAATGTGGAAAACTATATCATTATCTCATAAAAGTACTCATAACTTATGAAAACTTAGGTACAACAATGAGAAGCTATATTTTGGTACATTATAAATAATTGATGTCGAGAGAATCATTCAGATGAATAGGAGGCTAACTAAAATCATAAACAATATGGCTACCTTTGGAACTCTTATTTTTAAATTTTATTAATCCCTTATAGTTCTCAGAGTCTGTTTATATAAATGTAGTGTAATTTCAAATTGCATTAGATAATATACTAATGTGTAATATTTCAAAATAAAATACCTTCATGGAAAAATATAGTAAAACAAAGCTAATATGGAAGTTGATTCTAGAGGAAATAAGATGAAAAAAATAAAAATAATTATTTTAAGTGATCCACATTAAAATATGAGAATAATAAAAAAGATACAACATTGTTTTCTCATATATGAAATAGAATTTAACAAATTCAGAGTCAAGTGAAGAGATTCCCCAATTTTCAATGATGTTAAAACTGTTATATAAAAAAAGATTCAATATAACCATTTACAAGTTCAAAAATCTTGATATAAATTCCAATGAAATAATATGCTTTTAGTTGAAAAGATTGGGAATATCAGCCTTGATTATCGATAATGCAAGGTAATAAGAATTATAATAGAATTATAATTATAAATAAGACTATAAGAAGGATATTAAATTTTTGAAGGCTACATGGGGTACCTCAGAAGACTCAAAGGATTTCTATAGTTCTAATTCTAATTCTGATGAACCTAATCATAAGAAAAACATGTGTTTAATGAAATAAAAAATCATATATATTATACTGATTATTGTTATTCAAAATATGAATCTGAAAATTTCCCATAAAAATTAAATAAATATGGTTAAATTTTAGGAAACAACAATTATTCTTTGATAAAAAATTATATTATATAAATAAATAATATAATTATTTTATAAAAAATCCTTTAATAAATAGATTTATAAAAAAAGTTAAACTTGAATAGTCTAATTTCAATTGTATTTTCATGATAGTAAAATAAATGAACTTCTTATTAATGTTAATGGTATAAAGTATATCACTAGTGTTGTTACTATGGGGGTGCAGTATCATGTTAAATTCCTTAGTACAACCATATAAAATAATGAAATGGATCAGGAAGTAAAGGGGAAACAAAATTTTTATATAATTTCTTAATGCCTATTTTAAAAAATATAAATCCTTTTAATGTCACATTTTATCATTATAGAAAAATGGGAAAATTTACAAATTATAATTTTCAGATAAATCCATATATATTTGGAATCAATTAATCAGAAATTTTTATAAATTTATAAAATTCAATCTCGTAATATTTTATATAGTCATGACCATTGTTTTTCCCAAATCTTTCGAAGATAATGCTACTGTACCCAAGAACATTTGAGTACAAAAACAAATTTTTCAATAGATGTTTTTATATGGAACTAGACCGAACAAATTCATTGAAAAATATTTTATAGATAATGGTATTTCATGATATACAACTTAATATTCTTCTAACTTTTACTTACTATAAAAAATTGATAGAGTACATGTCACATTTGTGGAAAATTATAATTGTAAAGTTCTTAGTATTCTATTAGTCAGATAACCCCATTAAATCACCATTAAAAATTAATTAATGGTGAATTCTTAAAACAAAAAATTATATAATTATTTCCAAATAATGATATTATAGAGATTTCGATATTTATTACTATTAAATATGGTTCGATTGTTAAAAATGTGTTTATATAATTTAGGTCACCATGAATTGAATGTATTTACACAATATACCTTCATTATTTGTGTAAAAAATGTAAATTGTTTAAATGATGAAATTTATAAATCATGGATTTTCAATAGGTGTATTTGACTTTATAAAATTTATCCAATAAAGAAATTATCTATGAAATATTTAATTTTAGTTTTTACTTATCCCATATTGAATACAATGATGTTTTCTGATTCATGAAAAATGGGAATGAAATACAAATAATTTTTTAAAATAATTAAAGAATTTACTTTATCCAAACCTCCTTAACATATTCATATGAATCTATTTGTATCTTATAGAACTGAAATAATAGTTGATAAATATTTTTTTATGTTTCGGTAAATGCTATTTCCCAATTTAGATGTGATTATTTTTTAAAACATAAACATAATTATTTTATTAATTTTATTAATTTTTATAAACTTGTTCAAAAATAAAAAATCTATAAAATTATGTATATGAGAAGTTATCAGTGATGAGAATTTGAGAATCATGAATTTAATTCATTTTTTATAAAAATGGTATTAAATAAATCTTCTCTACCCATAGAAGACCACAAATAATGGTATTGTTAAAAGAAATATAATACATTGAAATGTATTTCTAGAAAAATATTGTGGTAATATGGAATGACAACCCTTTTTGGGGTGATCTTATTAACACATCATATTGTATCATCAGAAAATTTCTAGTAAAGACTATTTTAAATAAGAATCCCAATGATCTATAAGTCAATAGAAACCAAATGTGGGATACTTTAATGTTTTTGGACACAATGTGTATATCCTAAAAACCATATATGATAATGGTATTTTGGATAGGAAGGTTACTGAATGAATACTATTAGGTTATTCTACTAAATATAAATTCCTTTATGTTTTTAATAAAAAATAAATGATATTCAAATAATAAAATTTTTTGAAATTTTTTTAACAAAATCAGTTATATTACAAACAAAATCATGTTGATGACTTTTGTTATTTGATGGATAACTTGATACTTGATCCCTTGTTCAATAATAATATGGATGATTAGTTGATTCATGATATTGAAATATCCAATCCTAAATGGAATGAAATAGATTAACCTAATAATTTTTTTCAAAGATGCAACAGCCCAAAACCTAAACTTCTGGATCTATTGTTAAGAACATAAAAATTACCTTTTTGGATTTGATATTGATAAATGTGTCTTATTTTTTTCATCAAAACCTAAAAAATCAAAAGGAAATATTGTATCAATTAAAAAAAGTTAATTTTTGGATTAGAGTTATAGAGAATTAGGACAAACTCTTACATAAATGACTCTCATGACCTCAAGAGATTATTTTTCAGATTATACACAACTTTTCATATTCCATATTAGTTCTTTAACATCTCACACAAATTTCTTTATATATTAATCTTTTATAGACACCAATAATTTATAATCATTATTTATAAGCCATGGAAAATTAAATTTAATATTAGTGAGACTAAATTCTCAATAAGGGTACTTATAAGCAATAAATATTGAATGTCATTGGAAAGGGTAAGATGAGAATGGAAGTATGATGACATAATAATAGTGATTTATCGTAACATAAGAGAATTCATACCCATAAATACCTAGATCTTCAATCATAAAACATGAATTAAAACTGTAAGAATACAAATATTAATTGGAATAAATAATATTTACCCATTTCACGTCAATTTAGATCAATAAATAAATTATAACCTATAAAGGACATAATGAAAACATTTTAGTAACTTAGAACATTATCTTCATTACAATATTAAACATATGTATGAAATAATTGAATTATAGTTTAATCTATGGGAGAAACAATCTGGTAACTTCCTTCTTCATTCATCTAAATTCATGGAACATTACCTAATGCATAAGAGTTCTATCTAGGAAGACCCATCATATAATCTAAATGAGGTTCACTCAGTGATATCTAGGAATACCCATCCTAAATGATATATCATGATAATATGGGGCTATCTAGGGTTACACATCACATAACCTATATCTGGATCACTAAGAGCTATCTCGCCACACCTTTGATCATAAATATTGATCAGGAACCGTTCATGAATAAAACCATTACAATCTTTAATTTTTCAATATAATAATTAATGTAACTCCCCGACCCCAGCTACCCAGAGTCGGTGCATTACTTCGTAACATTGGCATGATCACAAAAGATCAAGTCTCGAAAGAACGATTAGTTTAGTATCCTTGGAAACACTAGATACATTCGTAAACGTTACATTACATCATAAAGTGAAAAACTACAATAACAAAGTCTCCATAGTCCACATTCATATCCTCTTCTCACAATCCCTGCAGGTCATTCAAAAAATACTTCTTCACATCCTGGAAAATATTAAAACACTGAGAGGGGTGAGCTCAGATGCTCAGTAAGGATAACAATATTGCGGAAGCTTTCATAAATAAACATAAAAATTTAAGGCAATGTATAACTAAAACAAAAGCCTTTTAAACATGAACATCAACATAATATGGAAAAAGTAAAATGAGATAATGCCATTCACTTCTTCACATGGATATTCTAATGGTCGAATAATCACATGAAATATAAATAACCACTTTCATAATGAGGGAATGTATAATGCCAGACATTCTGAAACATTTTGTCAATGCCTCGGCCAAGACGTCTAAAATGATTAAGGCCTCGGCCAAAACCATAAATAAAATTGGGAAAGGGCCTCGGCCAATTCCACATCTAGTTGTCTCATGAGACCTTCCGATGTAATTTTTTAGAATATAATTACATTTAAAATTGCTCAAATATAATCCAGTGTTTTTCTAAAAACATTATGCAAGCTTCTGAAAACTAAATAACTAATTCTGAGACTTCACGACTAATTACAGGCCATGATGGGTCCATGCCCAATCCCTTCCTGTCTACCACACTCGAGAGTCGGGTTTTCTGAAAACATTTTTAAGCTTGCGTTAAATACGTATACATTTGCACTGGATTTTCATATATTGGAGAGAAATATCTCTTTTTTGAAATCATTTAAAAATAACATAATTATAAAAGAAAACCTTTTTAATAAACGTAAAATTCAAAGGGGTTTATACACTATATAAATGAAAGTTGTGTATAAAACCAAATATGCCTCAATGAAAGGAGATTGAGACGAAGTACTTAAAAAGATCATTTTTAAAATAAAATAGATCTATTATGTGTATTCACTATCGGTACACATGAAGAAAGTAAAAATACAAAATAGGACATAATAATATCATGACATAATTTGAAAGTAGGAGATTAACCCAAAGAATAGAAATTGGGTTACGAAGTTCCCTTACCTCGTGTCTGACTTGACTCAACCGTTATTTAACCTCCTGAATAATAAACTAGATTTAATATATACCTTATTATGAACCATTTTCAATTTCATTATCCTTATTATATCACTTATTACAATGATATGAACATTATGTAATTACTTAAGTTAATAACGGTCGTTTTGTCGATCTTTGGTACTTGAGTCAACAATAAACTTCTTATAATTACAAGTTGTTTATGTAGTAGAATATCCATTATCTCTAGAATTATATTAATGATTTAGATTTCATATATATCTTATATATCCAGTATATAAATTCATTTATAATATTACGTAACATTTAGAGGTAAGAAATGAAATGCACCGTTCATGGAGACGGTAAGCCGTACGTACGCATGAACACTACTTTCATTTCAATTTCATATTTAATGGAATGAAATAATAATGATATAAATGTATAATATAATTCCAGTATAATATAGTGTATAATACCATTTACTCCATCCTTTATACATCCCACATATGGCATTAACGATTCAAATCACTTTGAGGGGGCGGTAGTCCGCACTTCCTAAAATGAAATTATCGCATTTTACCCATAATGGAAATCATAAAGTATTCCATAAATGAGAAATACAGAAGCATAAGTAAAACATAAACATATTATATATCATATATAAAAATAGTGACATCTTAATGTCCACCTTTGATGGTGTTATATGAGTGTTGAACAACCATCGTTTCGTGAGGCAGAAATTCGCCATCCACAGAAACCGTATGTTCTTTAACCATTAGATGTAGGTGTGTGTAAGTGTAGCTCGAATAATTCTTATAAAAAAATACTAGTATGTTGAGGATACTGGTGTTGTTACAAAATAAATTAATAAAAAGAGTTTATGGGGTTGGAGAAGCAAAATAAAACAAAACAACATTAGAGAAGACATTACCTCAAAATCAGGTAACTCTTTTTGATTTGAGCCAAAGGCTTCCTTGGGAAGAGTTCTGCCCAAATTGAGGCTTCAAGGAGTAATTGAGGGATGGTGGGAGAGTATTTGGGCAGAGTTTGTCTGAGCCAAATGGATTGAAGGTGTGAATAAGGTGGGAGAGGTGGGGGCCTTTTATAAGTAGGGAGGAGGGGCTCTTTTGGAAAGATTGAAATGTTACATTATTATACAATGCTTTTCGGATTCTAAAGGTCCCACACTTATATAATTCGTGGCTAAGGTGATAAGGGTTCGAAATCTCCTCATACAATAGGCTTTGGACAAGTGTAAGCCTTGGATTTTGCATTATCTTCTCATTTTATTTAAATCGTTAAATAATGAGGTCATCGCTGCATCATAATTATGTCATAAATAATTTAATTTATATAATGTCTAAAAATTATTAAAAAAAATACTATGATGTAGGAATCTTTTTATCTTTCTAATTAATATTTATAGTCAAAATTTGGACTTGTGTAACCCCACTTAAAAACTGTTTTAGTAAAACAACTCATGTTTGTGTCAATTTAATTTTAACATTAAATAAATATATATTAATTTCATTTTCCAACTAAAGTGGCTCCATGGGGTCCCCAAGTTGACCCATGGTTTTTCTTGGTCGGCCATGACTCATCCAATAGGAGTAGGACAAGTGTCAAGATCATCACATATTATTAAAACATTATTTTTACCTTAAACTACACTAATTATCTCTAATCGCGATTAAGAACTTAAAAGTTACTATTCACCAAAAAATTATTTTAATCTCATTGAACCACATTTTACTTCTTAATGACAACCATGTATGTTGGATTTTTGAAAATCAAAACACAGAAGTGGTAATATTTCATTTAAATGAAAAATCAGATATTTAACTACCACTTAGTGGTTTCACTATTCATCAAAAATTGAAGTTTTTCAGAACAATGCCAAAATTTCACCCTAAGCTATAATTGATATTCCGAATTCAAAAATGATGTCTATTTTAAAAAATTCCAAACATATAAGTTTCATTAATTAATTTTATAATTAATTCCCGCTGTCACGACAGATAGCGTGTTTTTAAGAAACAATTTATATCAAAAGATTGGCAATTGTTTATGTCCAATTTCAATGTTAAATTAATTATAATGACCACCATTGGATAAAATAGTAAAAATATATTCTAATTATAATTTAAAACCACTAAATAGTATAAGTTATCACTATAAATTATTTTGATTAAAAAAGTTGTTTTTAAGTATTTTTCACTATTCATAAAAAATTGGAAGTTCTCAGAAAATTACAGAAAATTCAACTTTAGATAATTTCGATATTACGAATACAAAAATGAAGTCCATTTTGAAATATAAAATTTCTATAATTTTAAAAAGTGGTTATTACTATTCATAACAGCTACTTTGATTAGTCGCGGTGTTTTAGAACTCGAAGTTGCGTACAATGCAAGCTATTGCATTATTTAATGAGAAGCGTATCATGGAATCTCGGGGTGTTACATTCTCCCCACCTTCAATAAATTGCGTCCTCGCAATTTGAAATTTTTCTTTGAAAATAAAAGGTTGAAATTTGAAAATACCTTTTTGGAAAACCCACATCGGAAATAAGATTAATAAAATTTAGCCTTAATAAGAGGGAAAGGGAAATGAAAAAGTCACCACCCAATTTTGATCTCGATTAGGAGAACTTTGGTGGCAATTATAGACATATAATTGGAGGAAAAACATAAATATTTGTAGGGAGTGATTGAGGTCATCAATCACAATCAACTGTCAAATTGAGGGCCTCAAAGCCTTCAATCTATGTTGATTTAAAATATCATCAGTTCAACAAGACATAAGGTATTAGGATAACACATTTTTTTGTTTTAATATCCCTTTAATAAAGTTTAATAATTAATTTATTCATTGAATAAGAGATAGGTATATATATATTTATGCTTGACAATTAGAGTTTCAACCTTCAACTCATCTTTCACTCAAAAAGATAATAGTACTCAAAAATATTATACTTATCCTAATTTTATAATGTTACAAATGTTAACACATACCATTTAGATTAATAAAATTATATTGTAATAACTAGGGACTTCCTGTAGGCTAGTGATAGGTAATAAAGGCCTGTCGCACTATGGTTGTGGGTTCGATTCCTGCAACTTTGTCCGACGCGACGGGTTATGCCCCACCCTGCAGGTTGTCCTTTTCCTAAAACTATAGTATTATAATATTCCAAAAATAATCTTCATAAAATTTTTAACATTAAACAATACTATCCAAAGATCAACTTAATCCACTCCAACCTTTATAGTTATCCAAAATACCTCTCTCCAGACATTCTCTAAAAAGTCTCTTAATTCCAAAATCAATTTATCAGATTTCCCAAACAAAGAAAAGTTTCTCTTATTGTCACATACTAAAAATATATAATTACCTTCATCATATTAAAACCTTACTGAAATCAACAAGTACTGCAGTACAATCCTTATATATATCACATTATTCTTATAACCAGAATATAATCCTTCAGTCCAGACGCACCAATACATTAATTATTCCGCTTCAACTGTAGTCACAACATAATATTGGCCTTGATCCCTTGGCCTTTTCTGAGGTAAGTTTTCTTGACGCTTAGGACATTCATTTGCATAATGCCCCATTTCCCTACAATTGTAGCATTCAACTTTGACAGCCTCTTTCTTTCCCTTGCAATCACGAGCCTGGTGACCCTTTTCTCCACATTTATAACAAACTCCCATTCCTTTTAGGCACGTACCAGGGTAATTCTTCCCACAATTATCACATAATGGAAAATCCTTCTTTCCCTTTTTCCCTTTATCTGTCTCTTGTTCCCCCGTTCTCTTCTTCTCTTGCTTTACTTTGTTGTCATAAGACTTAGAGAATTCCTTTTCTGTATTGATAGCACATGAGAAAATATCTTCGTATTATGAGAAGGATTGTGATACTAAATCTCGACAGAGAAATGGTTTTAACCCATCAAAGAAACGATCAATATTACTCCTTGGGTAACGTATATAATCGGCAGCATGCCTCGCTAACCTTGTAAAGTTAGCCTCATACTTTGCGACATTCTCATCCCCCTTCTGCCTCAAACTCAGAAATTGCCTTTCCATATCTGCTCGATGGTCACGAGGAAAGTATTTTTCTAAGAAAAGCTCTTTGAACTCCCTCCATTCCATATTCGATACGTCATCATCTTCCTTTGTGTTTTGAATCAGCGACCACCACTGATCGGCATCTCCAGTGAGGTGGTAAACTGCCATGACAACCTTCTCCCTTTCGCTACTCCCCAAGGCATGGAATATTTTCTCTAAGGAGTTTATCCATTGCTCAGCTACTAACGGATTTGTACTCCCATTGAAGGTTGGTGGTTGTTGCCTCATGAAACGGTCTAGCATTGATCCTCCACGTTGCGGATCAGGGTGCTCCATACGAGTAAGGTTATTATTCATAACCTGAGTGAGTTGTCCCAGTACGGTGAGAAGTTGATCAGCACCAGTTGTATCACTAGCTCCACCATAATTATCTTGAGCAGGAGGGAAATCCCTACACGGAGTGCGTGAATTGATACGGTTTCCATTCCTTCCACTAGGTGCCATTTCTAAATAATGGCATAAACTAGATTAGTTTATGAATCAAAATACATAATTCCATACTTGTAAAACACTTAACATAAATTGAATTAATTATGGATATAATCCATAATTATAAAAATGTTTTCTTTGAAGAATTATATACTCGTAACCCTTCATAGTGGTTTGTAAAGAAAATGGGAATTATCCTAAGCATATCCCCCGGGAGTGTTGTAACCAAGAGTGCAGCAAGGCCCGTTGTTGTGCACCAGTTCCCGTTCGAGTCTAGCTCAAAGCGGTGTTTTCGGGTTTTACCCCTAGGTACATCTGTGCCAGAGTCGCCTCTACCTGCTCGTATCCAGACAGGGATGTATTGCTCGGAAAACTCACAAAATCTCTACAATAACAAAATTCTAGGAAGTTCTTCTTTACTAATCCTAAAAGTCTATCTTTGGGCTATGTGCTCTAATTAGAGTTTATCTAAATCTAGCTTACAAGGTTTGTACTAAACTTCCTCTGATACCAACTGTAACGCCCCGACCCCAGCTACCCAGAGTCGGTGCATTACTTCGTAACATTGTCATGATCACAAAAGATCAAGTCTCGAAAGACCGATTAGTTTAGTAGCCTTGAAACACTAGATACATTCGTAAACGATACATTACATCATAAAGTGAAAAACTACAATAACAAAGTCTCCATAGTCCACATTCATATCCTCTTCTCACAATCCCTGCAGGTCATTCATAAAATACTTCTTCACATCCTGGAAAATATTAAAACATTGAAAGGGGTGAGCTCAGATGCTCAGTAAGGATAAAAATATTGCGGAAGCTTTCATAAATAAACATAAAAATTTAAGGCAATTTATAACTAAAACAAAAGCCTTTTAAACTTTAACATCAACATAATATGGCAAAAGTAAAATGAGATAATGTCATTCACTTCTTCACATGGATATTCTACTGGTCGAATAATCACATGAAATATCAATAACCACTTTCATAATGAGGGAATGTATAATGCCGGACATTCTGAAACATTTTGTCAAGGCCTCGTCCAAGACGTCTAAAATGATTAATGCCTCGGCCAAAACCATAAATCAAATTGGGAAAGGGCCTCAGCCAATTCCACGTCTAGTTGTCTCATGAGACCTACCGATGTAATTTTTTAGAAGATACTTACGTTTAAAATTTCTCAAATATAATCCAGTGTTTTTCTAAAAACATTATGCAAGCTTCTGAAAACTAAATAACTAATTCTGAGACTTCTCGACTAATTACATGCCATGATGGGTCCATGCCCAATCCCTTCGTGTCTACCACACTCGAGAGTCGGGTTTTCTGAAAACATTTTTAAGCTTGCGTTAAATACGTATACATTTGCACTGGATTTTCATATATTGGAGAGAAATATCTCTTTTTTGAAATCATTTAAAAATAACATAATTATAAAAGAAAACCTTTTGAATAAACGTAAAAGTCAAAGGGGTTTATACACTATATAAATGAATGTTGTGTATAAAACCAAATATGCCTCAACGAAAGGAGATTGAGACGAAGTACTTAAAAAGATCATTTTTAAAATAAAATAGATATATTATGTGTATTCACTATAGGTACACATGAAGAAAGTAAAAATAAAAAATAGGACATAATAATATCATGACATAATTTGAAAGTAGGAGATTAACCCAAAGAATATAAATTGGGTTAAGAAGTTCCCTTACCTCGTGTCTGACTTGACTCAACCGTTCTTTAACCTCCTGAATAATAAACTAGAGTTAATATATACCTTATTACGAACCATTTTCAATTTTATTATCCTTATTATATCACTTATTACAATGATATGAACATTATGTAATTATTTAAGTTAATAACGGTCGTTTTGTCGATCTTTGGTACTTGAGTCAACAATAAACTTCTTATAATTACAAGTTGTTTATGTGGTAGAATATCCATTATCTCTAGAATTATATTCATGATTTAGATGTCATATATATCTTATATATCCAGTATATACATTCATTTATAATATTACGTAACATTTAGAGGTAAGAAATTAAATGCACCGTTCATGGAGACGGTAAGCCGTACGTACGCATGAACACTACTTTCATTTCAATTTCATATTTAATGGAACGAAATCGTAATGATATAAATGTATAATATAATTCTAGTATAATATAGTGTTTAATACCATTTACTCTATCCTTTATACATCCCACATATTGCATTAACGATTCAAATCACTTTGAGGGGGCGGTAGTCCGCACTTCCTAAAATGAAATTATCGCATTTTACCCATAATGGAAATCATAAAGTATTCCATAAATGAGAAATACAGAAGCATAAGTAAAACATAAACATATTATATATCATATATAAAAATAGTGACATCTTAATGGCCACCTTTGATGGTGTTATATGAGTGTTGAACAATCATCGTTTCGTGAGGCAGAAATTCGCCATCCACAAAAACCGTATGTTCTTTAACCATTATATGTAGGTGTGTGTAAGTGTAGCTCGAATCCTTCTTATAACAACATACTAGTATATTTAGGATACTGTTTTTGTTACAAAATAAATGAATAAAAAGAGTTTATGGGGTTGGAGAAGCAAAATAAAACAAAACAACATTAGAGAAGACATTACCTCAAAATCGGGTAACTCTTTTTGATTTGAGCCAAAGGCTTCCTTGGGAAGAGTTATGCCCAATGTGAGGCTTCTAGGAGTAATTTAGGGATGGTGGGAGAGTATTTGGGCAGAGTTTTGCCGAGCCAAATGGCTTGAAGGTGTGAATAAGGTGGGAGAGGTGGGGGCCTTTTATAAGTGGAGAGGAGGGGCTCTTTTGGAAAGATGGAAATGTTACATTATTATAAAATGATTTTGGGATTCTAAAGATCCCACACTTATATAATTCGTGTATAAGGTGATAAGGGTTCTAAATCTCCTCATCCAATAGGCTTTGGACAAGTGTAAGCCTTGGAGTTTTCATTATCTTCTCATTTTATTTAAATCGTTAAATAATGAGGTCATCGCTGCATCATAATTATGTCATAAATAATTTAATTTATATAATGTCTAAAAATTATAAAAGAACTACTATGATGTAGGAAATCGTTTTAGCTTTCTAATGAATATTTATAGTCAAAATTGGGACTTGTGTAACCCCACTTAAAAACTGTTTTAGTAAAACAACTCATGTTTGTGTCAATTTAATTTTAACATTAAATAAATATATATTAATGTCATTTTCCAACTAAAGTGGCTCCATGGGGTCCCCAAGTTGACCCATGGGTTGTCTTGGTCGGCCAGGACTCATCCAATAGGAGTAGGACAAGTGTCAAGCTCATCTAATATTATTAAAACATTATTTTTACCTTAAACTACACTAATTATCTCTAATCGCGATTAAGAACTTAAAAGTTACTATTCACCAAAAAATTATTTTAATCTCATTGAACCACATTTTACTTCTTAATGACAACCATGTATGTCAGATTTTTGAAAATCAAAACACAGAAGTCGTAATATTTCATTTAAACGAAAAATCAGATATTTAACTACCACTTAGTGGTTTCACTATTAATCAAAAATTGAAGTTTTTCAGAACAATTCCAAAATTTCACTCTAAGCTATAATTGATATTCAAAATTCAAAAATGATGTATATTTTAAAAAATTCCAAGCATATAAGTTTCATTAATTAATTTTATAATTAATTCCCGCTGTCACGACAGATAGCGTGTTTTTAAGAAACAATTTATATCAAAAGATTGGCAATTGTTTATGTCCAATTTCAATGTTAAATTAATTATAATGACCACCATTGGATAAAATAGTAAAAATATATTCTAATTATACTTTAAAACCACTAAATAGTATAAGTTATCACTATAAATTATTTTTATTAAAAAAGTTGTTTTTAAGTATTTTTCACTATTCATAAAAAATTGGAAGTTCTCAGAAAATTACAAAAAATTCAACTTTGGATAATTTCGATATTACGAATACAAAAATAAAGTCCATTTTGAAATATAAAATTTCTATAATTTTAAAAAGTGGTTATTACTATTCATAATGGCTACTTTGATTAGTCGCGGTGTTTTAGAACTCGAAGTTGCGTACAATGCAAGCTATTGCATTATTGAATGAGAAGTGTATCGTGGAAGCTCGGGGTGTTACAATTAATATATTTTTTCATTACTTAATTCATCAGTGAAAGTGAGGCTGGTCTATTATTAGTTGAATAATCAATCTAAAGGAAGAATAAGGATGGTATCATTACACAATATCCCAAGTAAATCTTTATTAATATATATGGTTATTGAAATTGATGAGTGAAAATAACAATAATAGATCAACAAAATAATTCATGAGAAAAATATCAATTTAACATTGAATGTAAATTTTAAACCATAAAAATTATATAGTATTTTGAAAAACCCAATTCCTTGAAAATAACCTTGGAATCTTAAAAAGTAATATTTAGATAAGGTAATGGTCGTGATAGTGGCCCATTTGGAAAAAAATTAATAAATTTACATTTAAAACCTTCTAAAATAAGTTCCATTACCATGTCAAATATATTTATGAAAAAAATTATAAAAGAAATTTTTTAAATTTTTTTAGAAAGAAAGGATATAGAAGAGAAAGATTCTCAATTTATAAGAATATATAAGATCAATATCACTTACAAATTACATTCTTCATGTTCATTTAGTAAATTTTGGAGGAAATGGAAATGAAACAAGTAATTCAAATTCAAAACCATAACCGAATAAAATATATATAGTTTAATAAAACCATAACACATGATATACTCTTGGGTCACCTTAAACATAAAAAATCTTAAAAATAAAAGAGATTGTGACATAAATCCTTTGTTACATTGGAAACATTTCAATCATAAGACCGTTGAAAGAGTAACATTAAATGAAAATTTAAAATTCATTCATAGAAGTAGATTCATGATATAACATGTCAAATGAACATTACATACACTTAAAGAAAGATAAATACTTATCATACACATATTTCCAAAATAAATATAATTTTAGATGAATTTTCCTACGAATGATCACATCATTGAATTTGGAATTATTCAATGAAATAACTATATAAAAAAAATAAAAAATCACAAAAATGTTTAAATAGTTAATAATGAAATTTAAAGATCTTTTCATAGATAATAATGGAACAATAAGTTCAATGAAGAAGAGTTATACACCAACTAAAGAAAATATAATTAAGGAACCCTTTAACATTTGGTAACTTTCATGTCAAATACCCATAGATAAAATAATTCAAACAAAAACATAAAATATCATTAATTATATTACAATCATGATATAACATGTAAAAGTGTTATTATATACACCATATAAACAATTAGTTTCAAAATAATAAAATATACCTCAAATAAAGGAAATTGAGATGAAATCCATTACCTTGAGTCCGAAATTTCCACACGTGTCCTTTTAAATTATATATAATAAACTCATATCAACTATTTAATATATTAAGAAAATTTTCCATGTTTAATACATTCACCTTAATTAATTAATTTATCTTATTTTAAGTAATAATTTACCTACATAATTAGTTAAGTCTACATAGAGCACTTGAGGATATTCAGTTTGTAATTTTCAGAATAACATTTGTGTGCCGACCGTTATCAATGGGATCATTATTCCATCTTCTATTGAATAATAATCATGATAAATTTATTATTTTTATAAATAAATTATTCGTTTAAATAGGACCAATAATTGTGGATATGATGAAATGAACTATGTTATAATCATTTAGATGATATTCCTTATACAGACATGGGTAAAGATTATATTTTTCAAAATTAATTATGGAAATAAAGTGAGTATTAATTTATCATAATGAATAAATTATTAAAATTTTTATATCAAATTACTTTTTTATATAAACTTATATTTATAATAAATTTAATATGGATATGAAAAAGGAATCACATTAGTTCATTGAGGTGGTAGTCCACACATACATAAGAATGACAATATCATTTTTCAGTGAATGAAAAGGTAATAAAATAGGTGTTATAATATTTTTACATAATTATAAATATTAAATTAGTGTGTGTATACATATATATATTTAATCCATAATTATATCCATCAATGTGATGTTTTTATGGAAATAAAATTATATCTCTCTTTGAGGTGGTAGTATTCCATACACTTGAAGGATGAATTCCATTTCAATTTGATAGATGATGGAGATGGATATTGTTTTTCAAGACACGTTAGACCAAAGGTGTGCATATACTAGCAAAACAATAAGAGGATGGATATGGTGACCACCCAAGTCTTTCATCTAGTAGGCTAAAAGTCAGAAACCATCACCAATGTTATAATAAAAAATCATTTCATAGGCATCACCTCCCAAGAGAACATGTGGAAGAGATATATAAGACAAATACACCAATAATAGCATTCTCATCCATATATATTTATAGATAATTAACAAGTGATAATATGTAATGACATACAATACTATAACAATTGAAATGAAAAATACAAGTGGGAAAAAGGTAAATATGATAGCAAACAAGTAGCCCAAACAGCTCCTACAAACCATGAGCTAGTAATATCTTTCCCAATCTCTATCATTAATTAGATTATCTGAAAAATAAATTATTTATATGTTGTGTGAGAACAATATTATACTTAGAAGGATTCTCCCAAAGCCTATCATGTAAATGATACTGAAAACAAGATAAAGTGAAAGGGACAACCATGGATCTAACTCGTCACCTAAATAGGTATACTAAGATCTCATTCTGACAATGGATAATACTCAAAAAGTATCACATAAATTAGAGAATGTAATATAATAACGAAACATCAAGGTTACCCCTCTATAGCTTCCCCACTGGTTTGTCGCTCAGCCCTAATGCGACAAACCATGACCTATCTCTCCCCAAAATTGGCCAGCCTGAAAAAAAACTAGGCAAGACATCACAACATGACCTTGTTCATTCAATCATCATTTCATCTCTTCCACATATCAATATATAAAAACCTTGTAGTTTCAAGGATCCACTGTATCTCAATTTAAATGTATCATACATCAAGTATTATACCTCAAGACATTACAACCTATACACTGAGTAAGTACCATAATCAATCATATCCTACACATGTCATAACTAAAATAATCCTTTGGGTACTATATATGCGGGTAAATGTGTGTAAATAACAAAAAAACATCACATAACTCTATACAGATATATGAGAAAAATAACCATCATGTATACCAGTATAAGTAACTACCAAGTGAACCAACTGGGGTTATAGGGGGTAGTCAACCATCCATCCTCCCACTATGATGTATGTTAAAACAACCTCCCAAAGTCCACTAGATGTTTGTGCCCCTAACCGACATGGGTGCAGTATCATATTAAATCATATAATATAAATGATTTAATATAGATCACAACCACACTATGAGAATAACCTAGTCTTAGAGTTAGCTGCAGTTAAAGTCACTCAAACTCCTGGACTCCACTACCAAGACTAGATATCCTATAAGAACACAACCTTTTAAAATAGATACATTAATTTATTATTTCCTTTGTATAATTTCCTTCAGTTAATTAATTCATTATCCATTAATTAATGATTAACATTAGTCTAGATTACATTACATTAACAATCAACATACATTCATTGAAATCTATTTATAATAAAAACTAATTCCATTGTTTCTCATTATTTACAACTTTTTAGTATTCAAATTCCATCACCAGAAACCCCATGGGTTATAATTTTGTTTTTTAATCATTAGAATCATTCCAAAATCTAGGTACTCTATTAAAAAAACATCCTAATCTTGAACAAAGAGGAAACAGGAAACCAAAAACATCTTTCTACATTAATCAATGGGGAAATAAATGAAGATAAAATAAGAAATAAGACCATAATACATTAAATAGTTTCAAAAGTGATCATTCATGCTATAAGAATCACATCAATCATTAATCCCATCTTCAACCTATTCTATAATTTTTTATTCTATCCCTAGAACTCACATACATAATCTGATGAAACTCTCTATCATAGGCTTCAACAACTATAACATCATCTAGGCTTATCCACCCTCAGCAGATCATTCATCCCAGGCTCAACCATCTAAACTCATATCACATATGAGCCTCTCTACACTATATCAGATTATATAGAGAAATTAAAATCTATAAAACATCAAAACAATCTTTAGGAAATATGAATACTTACTTAATAGTAAAATATAGGCCACTAAACCATGGTGTCCAGCCTTAACACATTAATATGATCTCAGGTCTCTAATCACAAGGCCCTCATCCTTCTCAATAAAATAAGAAACTAATGAACTATTAATTATGTTTGTCATGTAATATCTTATTATTATACTTCAATTAATCAATCCATTATTCCCCATATAAAAATATGGGAAACCTAAGGCATAAATATATAAAAATATACTAGAATTAATTAAAGAATTAATTTAAATTTTCTCTCCATCATACATTCACTTTTCAAAAAACCAATGGAAGTAATATTCTCATTTAACATACCTTTTATTTGTTATAAACATTGTCATCAACAATTATCTTCCTTCAAATTGCTTATAAATTCAATTAATCACCTGGAAGATAATTTTCAATTTCACATTCACATTTCATCAATTTAATTATCTTTAAATAATAATAAATATAAGATTCAAACATTCTTATTCATTAATTTAATAAGAAAAGTAGTCAGTTAATTCCATATTTATTTTGTTTAACATCTTCCATCAAAACAACATGTTGATCTATAACATCACAATGCATTATAACAACAATATAATAGATATCATACAATCTATAAAATTAAGAGGGAAACCTCTATAATGGTATAAAGAACATCATCAAGTGATCTACATACAATTATTTATTATTCCACTTAAATAATTATTAGTTTAATTCCATTGCCATTCAATGTTTGAAACCACTCCAAATTTACAATTGCACATAAATAAAGAGAATAATAATATAATACGCTAACTCAAATTTATCAACGTTATTTACATGACAATGGACCAACATCATAGTTTCCAATCACTTATCCTGTAAGAATATGCATCCCTCCAAGGGAACTATAAAAAAACAAAAAACAATAAATACGAAAAAATAAAATAGAAACATGGAGACGAACCACCATTTCAAAGAAAGAAGAATATGGATGAAATATATCTATGAATTTTGAGAAATGAGATAGAACATGACTCAGATCACCATAGATTGAAGAGAGAAGGTTGAGAATAAACCCATAGAGAAGGAATCCCAACACACCTGAACAAAGGGTCATTGGATAGATAGGATTCAGCAGATCTGTGAGGTTCGAGAAAAACACAAGGTACTACAGACTTCATAGGTAAGTGAAAAAAGATTATTTACATGGAATGAATACATTTCACAACATATAAATATCAGATTTTTTATCTTGTAGAATAATACATCACCACAAACCAATTATTTCTGAATATTTATACTTCATTTAAAACTACATGAACTGGCCTAAAAAATCAATGAGCAACATTTTCGTTGTGAATAGGATCTAACCCTTTCTATGAAATTTGAATTCATAGCATGAAAAATTTATACACCATGTATTCTATATATTCCTAGGTTCTAGAAACCAATCACCTCCATACCAACTTCATGTATCCTCTATGCACAAAGATATTTAGAAACACATGAAGGTTTAGACTAAATGGATCATGGTACATGCCTAAGATACCTATCAAATAATATTTATAATTAAGAATACAAAACTAAACATAAAAATAAAACTATTAGTGGTAAAATGAACAACCACCACATGAGATACCTCTCAAGGATCTCGTTATAAAAGAAGTTTGGAGAACTCACAAAGAGGAAAACAATGCAAAACCATGAAACAACAACACCCATATCTTAAACACCCTCCTATAAGAGATACCTCTTAAATGAGTGTAAATTCACAAAAAAAAATCAATAAGAAACCATATCATAAAATATAATGGTCAACATCCATAAAATGAACAACATTATAAGAGAATATATATACATTAAATAGATCAGGGTCTTATGTGTGAATTTACGACTCATATACTTAGGTACTTTCATCCACACCATTGTGCCACCATAATACATGAACCCATGGTATTTAATGTCTTCATACCAACATATCCTAGTGGAAATTGATCTACATTGGATACTCCTAGAATTTTTCATCATCGTAAACTTCTATATCACCCAAATAGATTACATGAGACTCTTCATGAAGAAAATGACAGAGCTATGACATTTGAAAAAAATCATGTATTCTTCTCATATACAGGGGAAGTGTTATCTAATATGCCATGAATCCTACATAAGGAAAACCACTGAATGTCCCAACAAACCGTGGAGAATTATTACACCCAAGAGAAACCTTCTCTACTCTTTATGAGGAGTAACCTTTATAAATGCATGATTTCCAATGCCAAACTATGGTGGTGCCCTCCTATAAAATGCATAGTATTTATGATGAACCACTAGTACCCATATAGCTTCCTATCCACCATGTGATTGATGTAAAATAGAGAAAATTTTCATTGATATTTACTCCCATTTCCAATAGGGAACATCAAATTCTTTGAGAAAACCACCGAAAACACGGTGCTCAGAATTCACCTTCTAAAAGACCAATCATCGAGAAACAAACTTTGCAACTGCATGCTTCACCAAATGGAACAAAATTGACATCTAAAAGCTCAATAATTAATTAACAAACTAAGATGTACCACAAAAGGTGAGAAACGGAACTCACGGAGAACCATTTCATGCATAATAAAATGAATGAATAACCTTACATGGAATAACACATAGTGTTGTCCATACTCACACCAACCGTCAAGGGAATTCTGAAAAATGACTCGATCTCTCCAGGACTCCACCTCAATTTCCCCCAACATAGACTCCTCCACCCACCACACCAAATAAAACAACACTTTTATATTGAAATGAAAACATTTTCCTCCAACCTCTCCAATATCAAGATTCATCACTGATATTTCTTCCATCACTCTACCAAAATATCTATATTAATGAAAAACTTCACTATGTGACATCCTGATGGTTCCATCAACTATAAAATTTACCTTGTATTGCATAAAAGATCTCTCAATGTCATAATATTACAATAATTCTAACCATATATACAAATTAAAGATCAATTCACATTGAGAGAATATATACCTCAGGATATTATGATCAGTAAAAACCATAAAATGATCACTGATGAGATAATGTCACCAAAAATTCAAATAGAATAGAACTTCCATCATCTCAAGATGGTGGGTATAATAGTTATTCTCATTGGAAAATAAATCATGAGAGTTATATGAAACCGTTGATCTCTACTGCATTATAAAACAACCCAAACTAAGAAAAGAAGAAACGTAGAAAAATATCAAATTTACCACCCACCAATAGAAAATGAAGGAATGGAGCAAGGACCAAAATCTCCTTCAGGAACTCAAAGGATTCCAAACACTGGTCATTCCACAAGAACATCTGATAAATTCTAGTTAAGGATTTCCAAGGTGTTGTAACCAATGATAAATCAGCTACGAACCTCCTGTAATTGCGAGAAACAATATAGAAACTCTACACCGCTGCCACTATATTGGGGGATTCCTAAGAAACAAGTTATTATATCATCGAAGGTTCTCTATATTATCCTCTATGGGACATGAAATTCTCCACAAATTGGAATTCACAAGACCATAACTCAAACTTCTTCAACTTCTTGAATAGATTCTCATGACGATGAACTCACAATACAACACATAGATGCTTTCCATGATACACCTCAAATGTGTATTACACAAGGATTTAGATGATGAAATCCACCATGAAATTATCCAGGAACCCTAAAAACACTATATTTATAAAACCCTTGAACAAGGCTAGATCATTCATCACACCGAATGACATTACAACAAACTCATAATAACCATGAAGACAACAGAAAGAAATATTTAGGAAAACGTCATCCTTTACACAGATCTATGAATATACAAACAATAATTAGATTTTAGAGAACCCACTTTCAACCTTAAATTGATCTAATAAATCATTTATTTGAGGAATAGGGAGGGTTTATTTACAGTAACTGGGTTCTAAAGATGATAATCGATACAAACATAAAATTCTCTAGTAGCCTTCTTTAAAAACCATACTGTTGTATCTCATGTTGATATTCTCATCCAAATAAAACCTTACGGATACAGATCATGAAACTATACTCTTAGATCTCTCCACACAAAAGGATCCATCATATGTTGAGACATTGAGATAAAATACAAGCATGGTAATATATTGATCTGAAACATGATGTCTCATCGAGGGGGTAATGTTACTACCTCTTTTAGAAATACATTAGGATACTCATCTATAACCCATAAAAATTGGATGTTTAACATCCAAAAAATTATCATCAACTCTTACATTAAGGATGATAAAGAAGAAACATGCCTCAACCCTTATTAGTGTCTTTCTCACCAACAAACACCACTGGATCTCCATTAGCATCACAAAACAAAAAATTTAATCCTAAAACAATCTATGATAGTTTTCACTCTATAAAACCAGTCCATACTAAAGAATATATAATATGGACATATCACTAAACATAGAAAATATGGCCCAATGATAGTGTTTTCCCACCACTAACTAAAAATCAATAGATACTTCATATAATTTATCATGAACTCTAACTATTTTAGTCAACACCAAGGGCCCTAGAATACTCTTTACTTTATTTCATAGACAGTATAATATGGTAGGTGATAAAAAGAAGTGTGTTTCACATGAATCATAAAAATAATAGATGTACATAAAATTAAAGAAAAAGGTTCCTCAAATGATATCTAGACCACATGATGATGGAAATGTTAAATAATATAACTAACCATGACATGTTCCCCAACCTTGAGGACACTGATGAAGATCAAATCAATAGTCATGCTCAGGTCTTTGATGATGAGGAGTATCTTGGGGTATCCTATCCTGACTCTATCTCCTCTCTACTGGCCCCATACTAGAACACCATACTGATGTTGCCTCGAATGAAACTTCCTCAATGTATGAACCTGAAGTGGAACACCTAAAAAATGCTAACTGGTCGGAAATGTTGGGCACACTCATGATTGGTAACCTCAACCTCCTTTAGAGAAGCACATTTTTAATCCCTTTTCATAGGTATGAGATCCACTACACCTAGGTAAATGCGATGATGAGGGTTGGGACCTACCCTTAGATGATTGAAAGAACCCTTTTCTTAAAAATGGGAAATCCCGACCAAAAATGTTCTTTACAAGTACTCTAGAAAACTCCAATCTCTTGATAATTTTTTCCAAATAGTGTCATATCTATAAAATCATCTCTTTACAGTGCGTCATGATATGTCTTCATCCAGAATTGGGTGACCTAGAACTGGAGCTCTATACACAAATCATCCTACAAATTTTTTTCTTTAGTATCCTCATTTTGAAATATGTCTGAATTATATCATTAAAGGGTCCTAAAACAGATCCCAAAAATCATGGACACTGTAACTCCCCTGTAAATGTGTAATAATCACCCAAAAAACTATTTCCTTCATGGTAGAAGAAAGAAGATCTAACCTAAATGAGTCTTGGAGCGTATCTCATGAGACTGTTATCTCATCCCAATACTAGAGGAAAAAATACAATCATAGCATCACTGCTCCATGCGACATCACTATAGTCAATGAAACCCAATCTCCTTCGGAGAATATATCAAACTAAAATCTATCTCAACCTCTTATATGTTGTTTTTTATGAATTAATCTATAATTGAGAACTCATACTTCTACATAAATTGTTGATTAGACTCTTATATTTTCCTCCATCAAATTTCAACATCAAATACATCCACTCTAAGGAAATCTTATGTCACATCCTGTTAAACATCATCAATAGAAAGCTGATGAGTAAGTTCACCAAGATCCATTCCTGCAAAAACAAAAACTATTTGTGCTCCAAAAACTATAATATGGAATACAATATATATTTTTAATTAATTTTTTTTATTTTCTTTTATGGTTTAACCTTATCCCAAGGTCATCCCATTTCAAAAGAAGGCACTAAGAAGAAGGATGGATGATAATTTTCAATGTCTCTACCCTACAACCAGTATCACCTAATATAGTAGGTTTATTAAATATAATTTTATTTGAATCAGATCACATGGATCCTTAAATACACATGTATTAGCCAGTCTCTCATGTTTAGATTGCACATTAAACTTATCTGATGCCTAGGTCCTACCTATACATGTAACATCACTTGTTCCTAACTCCAATCTCCATCCTATACGTCAAACGCGAACATATGATACCACTATTTCATGAAACCCTCCTCCTAATGTGTACCTATCCTAGTCTGACAATGAAAATAGGGAGATTGTTTCCCATGAGTCCTTCCTCCAGTAGTCACCAAATTGGAAAGTAGCATTGAGGGTGTAAAAACACACATATGAGAGACATTTTCATGTAAGATAACATTTCGAAAAGAGATATAAAGTAAATACAAAAATAAAAACATTCTCATATATATAAATATTTAGATAAATCTCAATGGAAAATATGAAATTCTATATTTTACTATAACAACTCAATAAAAAAATGAAGTTGAAAAAGGTAAATACAATGTTGACTACAAAGACCAAAGAATTATTATAAAACCATGAGATAGTAATAACCATACCGATCTCCAACCAATATTGGATGGCCAGAAAATGATTTCATATACATGTGGTGTGAGATTGAAACCATACTCATAATGATCCTCCCTAGGGCCTATCATTCAAAAGAAAAAGAAATAATTCTAAATCACATTGAGCAACAGTGAAACTAACTCATCAACTAAATATGTATAGTAGACTCCCAACCTCCACATTGATAACTCATACAATTTATAACATAAAATAGATCATATAATATAATAATGAAACATCAAGTTTACCCCATTATATCTTCCCCACTATTTTTCAGATCATACCCAACATCGCAGATCATATGCCATCTCTCTCCAAAATAGGGTAGCCCAAAGTCCATTGGTCAAGGAATAAAAACCTGCACCACATGCATCACATAATCAAATAATCTCATCTCTATATCCATATAGTAACCATGTAGTTTCTGTGACCATCCACGTACATTATGAAAAGTATCATATATCGAGTATTATACCTCAAACCATTACAACTCATACACTGAGTATGTACTTCAAGCCATCATATCTTATACAAGTCATACCAAACATAATCCTTTGGATGTTATACTTGAGGAATCATGTTTATAAATAACCATATTCCATCACATAAATTTTAAAAATATATGGGGAAACAATCCTCCTATCATACCAACACAATTAACTATCATGAGAAGAGAGAGTGTCTAGAGAAGGTAGTCATCCATCCATCCTCCATCATGGATGTTTGGGAAAACCCCCTCCCAGTGGCCAATAGGTGTTAGTCTCCCAAACTAACATGGGTTGGAAGCATATGAAATCAAAGAAAATATATCATCTAATATATCTTACAACAACACTATAGGAATAACCTAGTCATAGACTCGACTATAGCTAACATCTCTTGAAATCCCGGTTTCGACTAGTAAGTCCAAATATCCTATAAACAAACACGAATTTTAAAGTTATTCATTAATTACTTATTTATTTTTTATACTTTCCTTATTTTAATTAATTCACTATTCATGAATTGACCAATAATATTATTATATATTACATTATATTAACCATCATAGTAAATATTTCTCCCTCTAGGCATAATCAAGTAGAATCCACAGTTTCCCAAGATTAATATCTTTTTTGCATTCCCATTCCATCTTCACCATACCCATAGGTTCAAAATTTATTATTCATTATCATAATCATTCCATAATCTAGGTGCTCTAGAAAAACTATCCTAAGCTACCTTTAAGAAGAAAAATTCATCCATTCACTTCTAGGCACCTCATGTAGTTTGGGATGGAATGCAGATAAAACATGAAACCTAACTATCAACCACAAAACAGATTCACAAGGGAGCATCCCATATCTCAACATCATGTCAATGGGTAACATCTTCTTCAACTCATTACATCATCTCCAGTTCCATCCCTTACACCCACAAGATTATCCTAATATATCTATCAATTATAGACATCAACTATCTCCAAATCATCGGAACTTCCCTACCTTCATCACAAAAATATTTCATGGCTCGAACATCCCTAGATCCCATCAAAATCAGGCCTCCCTTCCCTATATCACATCACGAAGTGAAGCTCACATCCTGATCAAATCATTAAATAAAAATGAAACAAGAGTCCATATCCAATAAGAAAATATTGGCCCTAAAATAAGGTATCCAACATTCATAAATAAATGATCTCTCATTAATCCATTCATGAGGCACTCAGCCTGCTCAAAAAATGGAAAACTCAACCCAATAAATTATCGTAATCACACAGTCAGTTCCTTTTCTATATTGAATTAACTAATTGATAATTCATCGGTTCCAAATATGGGAAACATAAGGCATAAATCACTAACAATATACTACAATTAATTAAATAAATAATTTATATGTGCTTCCTACAGTTTCAAAAATAATTGAGATGTATCATTCTAATTTAACATGCCTTTTATTTATTATCAATATTCTCAATGATCATTTTCATGATTCACATTATTTCTCAATTCCGTCAACCACATGGATGATCACTTAAAATTAAACATGTTCATTTCATTTTATTTATTATCATAAAATTAAAAGAAATAATATTTTCAAACATTCCACTTAATTTATTTTATAGGATAATTAATCAATTTATTCCTTCTTTATATTCACTACCATCATCCATCAAAACAACATGATATTCCATATAATCACAAGACATGATTGTAATAAAGTCATATATATCACACTATATAAATAATCAAGAGGAAAAATGTCATCACAGAAAAATGTACATCATTATATGATCACTATCTAATTCTTAATTAACATCGTTCGATAAATATAAGGATAATTTTATTTGAATCCAAAGGGATTAACCATACCAACATTAAGATTCCTTGTTAATAAATAATAGTGACAATGAATCTCTTACCCCAATGTTATCAACATTCATCACATAATAAAGGACCAAAATATTTTATCATGTTCCCTTATTCTGAATGAAGATACATCCTTCCAAGGACGCTACATCTGAACCTCACCAATAACAAAAAATAAAAAATCCATTTGATTTATAGAGTTAAAATTCCATTTCATTCATAGAATAAGTGGAAGGGACCATATCAATGTAACCATGAAAATTGAGGTAAAAAATTCTTTTTATAACCAGGAATCAAAGACAGAAGGTCTGGAATCAACCCTAGATGAAGGAATACCAAAAATCTAATATGGAGGGTAATTGGATAGCCTTAAAGTCAGGAGATCTATAGGGTTTAATAAATAACCTGACATGATAGAGAATTTATAGGAATTCATAACATGAGATATATGTAGAATAAAACCCATTCCCATCATGTAAATGTCCTATTTCATATCTCTCTAAAAAATATGTCACCAGAAATCAACTAATCATGAACATATACACATTGTGCAACACCCTGTGAACCAGCTTTAAACAAGACATGATATGATTTATGGGTATTAATAGGCTCACACCCATTCCATAAATTATGAATTCATAATATGAATCATTTAAATTTCATTTATTCTCTATACTTATATCTTTTATAATCCAAACACCTCTATACCCTCTAGAGGACTCCTTCATGCACCATGAGCTTCAAAAACAAGCAATGTGTCGGACTATAAATATAAATGACCATAAATTATTTATTACAATAACATAATAATATTATATTATATAGTGTATAATTATTTTATTATCCCATCATGGTTTGATAATATATTAAGGAGGTGTAAGAAAAAATTGAACAAAAACACTAATTAAAAATGATACCTCTTCTTTAGAAAACCTCCTAATGTTTACACTAGAAGAATTTGTAGGAAGGATATATGATAAAACAATTCTATTGGATGTGATGATGTATCTAAGAAGGGAAGTTTCATAGGTATTTTTCAAAAAAAGAATTCAAGAGTGAGTAAATTAAAATAGGAGGTTTCTTTTATAATAGAGGGAGGGTCACTCTTTGAATTTATAAAAATTATTAAATTAATATAAATTAATTTTGATATCAAAATGGTAAAAAATTGATAATATTATAATGTTATATGACGGTGATTCTAAATAATATCATGCAATTAAATTTTTACAGGTTCATAGAATTTTTGTATCCTTTTTAATTTGTTTTAACCTATTAAAACTTATTTTGAAAATTACAAAGATAATAAATTTTTTACTCATTAAGTTTCAAGATAGGTACTTTAAGTAAAAACAATTATACATTAATGAAATTGGTTGATATTTTAATCTAACTAATAATAAGTAGAATTCTGAAATTATTTTTTAGAAATTTTAAATCTTCTACCAAAATATTAATTTCATAAAAATTCAACAATGTCAATTTTAGAACTATTCATTTACACTGACTATTTATAAAACGATGAAAACTAATGAAATTATAATAAAATATTTTAATATATTATTAACATGTTATTTTCATATATAAAATTATTTTATAAAATTAATTATTCCAAATTATACAACATTTAAAATTTTTATTATCATTTATTTTATTTTTCCATTAATTCAATAATTATTATGTCGATGTCGTCTACACATTTAGAGTAATTATTTATTCACTAAAATAAAATTTTAGTTAAAATTATGAATATAAATAAGTTATATTTCCAATTAAAATTTCTAACCAAACATATCTTATGTTTATTCCCAAGTCAACATTATTAGAGTTATTAGAAACAAGAGGGTTACCTTTTTTACTTTTCTGATCATTAAATATTATGAAGGTCATAATCAAATCGCAATGGTAAAAAAAAGGTAATGTAACAAAATATTTGATTTTTATGGGAGACTTATACTCCCAAAATAATATTAAATCATAGTTTGATGTCATTTATAAGTCTATACAATATTAATTTTAACCCTAAAATACCAGATTTACCATTTACCATGGTAACACAAATTACTAATGTTACAATTCATAACGAATAAAAAACTAACCAATTGACTAAAAATGAACCACATAATTAAAAATATTTACTCCATTTTTTAGTATTCAAAATAATAAATTGGATGAATTTAATTTAAAATTAAACTGAAAAAACATGAGGACAACTATTATTCAAAAATATTTATTTTTAAGAATAAAATGTTTAAATAATAAATTCAATAATAAAATTTATTCATCAAATAATAACTGGAATGTTTTACATCAAAAGCAACTAGTAAAATTTTAAAACTACCACAGAATATGATTTTACTTTTTAAATAAATGAAATTATAATACAATTTTCAATAGAAATTAGTATTTTTCACTATATATTGAAAAATCAAAATTTTTAAGAAAACCTAAAAATTTCACCATAAGATAATTTTTTGTTATGATATCAGAAAATTTATAATTCATATCAAATAATTTTTCTAAAATTTCAATATAATAAATATAATTACTTCCTCATGAAATGTTGTACAACCTAATTTTGAAGAAAATAAATTTTTTAAGAACAATAGAACTTTACTAAAAAAAGAGTACTTAATTGGTAATAATTAATCAATAAATTTTAACAAATTATAAACTTTATAAGTATTTAATAATTAAATTAATCAAATTTATACATTTAAATTTAACGATTATGTTATAACGATCATATTCAAATAATTTTATTTCACAGTTTTTTTAAACTTGGTGCTGTGTATTTTGTATCATGTCAAAAATTGTATATTTTAATCATCTCGGGATATTACATTCTCCACAAATTTAATAAATTGAATTCTCAAAATTTGAACCAGTTCTAAATAAATTAGTATTTAAAATTTAAAAATTCATTTGTGGAAACCCAAATGATAACAAATGGTTAATATATATTCCCTTTAAAATCTAGGATAGGGAAATATGAAGTTCATTTGAAATTATCCAAAACAAGGTTTCAGACAAGTAAAAAATTAGTGGTAAGTAAAAATTTGGACATCTATGAAAATCATAATGTATATGTAATGGTATATTATTACATAGATCATCGGTTATAAGAATGTGAATGATTAGGGGAAAGTCACCAACCATAAAACCTTAAACCAAAGAGGTTTCAAAAAGCTCATAGATTCATCTGAATTTAATGTAATTGGATATTTTTTTAGGAATATTTTCCTTGAGTTGAGGATTTATTTTATAATATAGATATATAATAAAATGAAATATACTTAAAACGTATAATTTCATCTTATATTAAATTTCCTCCATAGTCTCATAATTTTCCCCAAACAATGAGTATTAAAGATGAATCTTATGGCTGAAGCGTTCAAATAAAATTCTAATAGATTATATGATCCCAAAAAATGATAACAAGGAATTCCTCCTATACTTATAAATTATAACCACTGAAAATAATTATAATAATGTAATAAAATCTGAAAATTAATAAATACTTATACGAACATATAATACATTAAACTCCAAAATTCAATAGTAAAACCTAATGTTAGAACAATATTATTTCATAAATATTTAATATTTAATATTTTCAAAATATTCCTAATAAATATTCAAACAAAAAAATCATAAGGATTTGATGACAAATTTTTCCAAAGTAAATTTTATATTTATCTAATAATAAAATTAGTTTCTCATATAGAATATAAATGTAGCCTCTATGATATTCTAATAATTTCCATAAATAAACATAATCTCTATTAAAAAAATTAAGATCATATATGCTTCCAAAGGATAATTCACCCTTGTGACATTTGATAATATTTCTTTCTAAACAAAAGGGTAAAATATATGTAAAACAAAATAATACAACTCCTTAAATATCATCAATAAATTTAAAATTACATCACATAAAATTTTAAAAAGGGTATCTATGACTTTGAACACATGATCAAAATTAAACTCAAACACCAATTCTGTATCTACAACTCTAAAAATTACCTCACATCAAAGCTTTATGATCTAAAAGTTTATCTAAACCCCGATCTAATACCTACTATAATATACCTGAATCCACACTTCTCGATCTAGTGCTTAAAATATAAAAATCACGTCAATTCATTTGATATAGAAGAATATGACCACATTTTTATCCATACCTACCCCACAACATAAAAAGGAAATATTCGATCAATTTTATACCAAATGACCATTTAGGTTTACCATTTTAAAGAATTATTATAAACTCTTACATAAAAAATCATGACTTTAAGATAGCATTTTTCCTACTACAAATTTCTTTTGAAATACTATACAAATACCTCATTATCTCAGACAAATTTCTTTACATATGAAACCTTTTGACACAACAATCATTTATAATAATTATTTATAATCGGTGGAAATTGAAACATATGAATGGTGAGCTTAGTTATTCAATGAGGGTAAACATATGAATTGAAAATTAAATTTCATTAGTAGGAGTAAGATGCAAACATGGTGATGATGAAATAAACAATGAGAATGAAAAAAACATAAGATAATTTATACCCATCAATACTTGGATCAACTATCAAATAACATGATATTGTGATTTAATAATTAAAAGATTCATTATAATCTACAAACATGAGATATGTGATTTTAATTTAGATCGAAGAAATCATTTATAACCCATATAAAACATAATGAAAATGTGTTGGTGTCTTGAAATATTTTCTTCACAATAAATTTTAACCACATTTTAGAAATACTGGATCCCATTTAAATTTTTAGGGGAAACCATCTAGTAATTTCCTCAATCTTACCTCTCATGACGTAGAACATTACACAACACACTAGATCACTGTCTATTTACACCCATCGTATATGATATAATGGGCTCTCCAAATACTATCTAGGAGCACCCATCGTATAAGCTATGTCGGGCTCATCTAACAATATTTTGGTACAATAATCATATAAGATATGTTAGGCTCACCCAGTGCAACTATTGAGCAAAAATGATTATCAATATTTTCAATGTATTATTAAGGAATAAAATATTTAGAATCATTCACTTTTCATTATAAAAATAATCATTGTTCCTTAATTTCTTAATTCACCTATAAAAACAATTTTCATGATTATTTCATATCCATATAGATGAGGAATAAGGATAGTATCATTATAAAATATCCCCAATGTACCATAATTGACATCTTGTGTTGTTGACTTGGAAGAATGAAAATTCCAATAAAAGATCATTGAAATCATTCATGGGGAAAATAAAATTTTCCTTTTGAGAAGAACGTTTAGAAACAAAAAAAATATAAAATATTGTGAAATAATTATTTATTTAAAATTAACATGGAATCATATAAAGTATTTTCCAATTAAAATAATGTTCATGATAGTGGGAAAATCTATTTATTTTGTAAAAGTAAAAAATATATATAATTTTCAAACATTTTTTTAAAGTATTATCAAGGGACACATGTTTGGAAAATGTTTAGAAATTTACGTTATAAAACTTTTAGAATAAGGTGAAATACCATGATGAAAACAATTATAAAATTCATTATTTTTATAAAATATCATTTTTAATAACATTTTTTAAAATATGGATACTAAAGATAAATATTCTAAATCTATATGAAGGGAGAAGATCAGTATCACATACAAATAAAATTATTGATGCTTTATTAATATATAATTGATGAAATAAAAACTAAACAAGTAGAAAACATTCAAAAATAGAGAAAAATGAAATATATTATTTCAAAAAAATTAGTAAATTTTATTTTATCATAAATAACCACGGACACAAACAATATCTAAATGAATATAGATTTTAACATTAAGCCTCTTCTCCCTTGGTAAAATTTAAATCATAATCCACATGAAATAATAACATAAAATGAAACTTTAAGTATCATGAACATAATTAGATTCATTATATAATAGGTTAAAAGTGTTTTATGTACACCTTATAAAATAATATAGGTGCATATAATAAGTTTTTGTCCTAAAGATAAATAATTTAATATGAATTACCATAAAAATATCATATCATTGAATTTATATTTAATTTAATAGAAAGAATATATTTTACAAATATAAATCTACAAAAACAATGTTTAAATATATAATAAAACAACTCAGACACTATTTGACACATTATCAGGGAATAAAAAAGAATATGAATAAAATTTATAACCCAACGCAAGGAAATTGAATTAAGAAACCCTTTAACACTTGGTAACTTTCTTGTCAAATTCCCATCAATAAAATAAATCATAGTGAAACATAAAATACCATAAATCATGTAGGAATCATGATATAACATTTAAAAGGTGTAGTAGATACATAATTTGAATGAAATAGGTTAGTAACAATAATATTTTCATAAATGAACGAAAATTGTGTTGAAATCTCTTTCCTAAAGTCCAGAATTTCCAGTTATATCATATTTATCCAGTATAATAAATTGATATAAATTATTTATTTTTTATTTTTTTTTCAAATTTCTATCTCTTACCATTATAAAAGATATTTATTTTATTTTATTTAAAATTTAACTATTTAATCATTTATACCCATGTCAGGAACATTGATGGCCTTCTGTTCCTAATTTCCAAAACATCTTCAATTTGATGACCATGGTCAAAGGGGTCATTATTCCATAATCTATAGAATAAATAAAATTAATATATTATAATTTTTATAAATTATTTATGTCTTTAAATAAAACAATTAATCATCTTGGGAATGAAATGTACGATGTTTCCATCATAGAGATGATATATCATACGTACCCATTATTAATATTCCCATTTTTCAAAAACAATTATGGAAGGAAGGTAAGAAATTAATCAACATTAAAAAATTATAATAATTATACTTATACCATATTATATCTTTAAATAAACTTATTTATATAATTTATGTGACTTTGTGATGAAAAATGAATCATATCACTTCATAGAGATGGTAGTCAATATGTATGCACAAACAACGTTATCATTTTTCAATGAATGAAAAGGTAATAAAATAGGTGATATATTATATTTAAATAATGATATATATGTAATTAATAATATATATATACTATAAATCCATCATTATAGTCCTCCATGATAGGTGGTCATGGAAAATGAATGGTATCAGTCTTTGAGGCTCTAATCTGCCGTACACACAATTAATGGATCTATTTCTAAATTTATGGTGGTTTGAGATGGATAAAGGTTATAAAGTTTGGATAATCACAATATATTATATGACATATAATTATTTTATTTCCTCTTAAAGTTTTTAGAATATTTCAGTGAGGAGGAAAAATGAATATATAAAAAATCTCGGTTTAGAATGATACTTATTCCTTGGAAAATGTCTTATGGACTACACAAAAATCATTTATAGGTTGGTTTCATGATTAAAAAAATAATTTATTATGTGAGTATGAATGTATGTAATATATTTGGTAATTAATTGTCTTTATCATAATATTTTTAAGTGTTAATAATGGAGAAGAAGTGGTTCCCTTTTATAGTGGAGGGGAAATGCACTCTTTGGATTTCTTAAAATAATTAATTATTATAAAATAATTTTGATTAACAAATATATTAAAATTAATAAAATTTAATTATAATTTTATTTTTATAAAAAATAATTTAGTAAATTATAATTTTAACACATTTAGATGGGGCTTTTATCCGTATTTTTTTTATTAACCCATTTTAACCCTTTTTGATAATTTCTTCAATAATAATGTTTTTAATTTTAGGGGTCACGATACTTACTATAAATGGAAAAACAAATCATAAATGGTTCTTAAATTATATGTTATATTTTATCCAAATAATTTTTTTAAATATATGATTTTCATAAATTGTAAATCTTTAGAAAATACAATTTAAAGAAATGATCATTAATGTCAATTTTTGAACATTGTCGTTTACACTGATTTTTTATAACATCAAGACAAATAATTAAATTAAAATAAAGTTGTCCAATAAATCCCAAAAATGGTACATTAATCTATAAAAATATGTTATCATATTAATTATTTAAAATTATACTACATTTATTTTTTATTATATCAATTATTTTAATTTTTTATTAATTGAATAATTATTCTATGAGCATTGTATATGTGTTTACAAAACTTATATGTTTACAAAAAATTTAAAATAAGTTCAATGATGAAGATAAATAATTAATATTTCTAAATTCTATTTATAATCTAGCATTCCTTTTGTTTACTCCAATTTTAGAATTAATATAGTATTTTTAAACAACATTTTTTACTTTTCTAAAAATGAAATAGTATAAAGGTCATAATCACATCTGAATGGTAAAAAAATGGCATATAAATGAATATTTAATGATTATGGATTCAATTAACTAATAAATAAAGATGGAGGAAAGTTCATGGGTCATTTACCTATCTCTATTAAAATTATTTTTAACCCTTAAATGTTTGATTCACCCACAATCATGGTAACCTAAATTACGCAGGTTACTAATCATAATTTCCAATAATAATAGTGGAATATTTACTAAATTTGGAACTATTTATTCCAAAAAATGGAATCCCATATTCAATATTCAATTCATTTAACTGATAGCATTTAATTTAAAATTAAACCTACAAAACTCGATGAAAAATAGTTTTTCATGCAAATGCCTTTTTAAGTATAAAATATTTTTATAATTAATTCAAGAATAAAATTCATTTCATCAACAAAAATTGTATTATTAAAAATAAAATGTAAATAATTAATTCATAACACTAATCCGAAATATAATTTTAATTCTCAAATAATCAAGAAAAAAACAATAAAGGTTAGATATTTTCATTATTCATTGAAAAACAAATTTTTTTAGAAAAACATAAAATATCAAAATAAAATAATATTGATATTATGGTGTCAAAATTTATATCCATTTTATAAAATACAATTTCCAAAATTTCAAAAAATTAAATATAAGTATTTTCTTACAAAAATCTATCAAATCCATTTTTGAAGAAAAACTATTTTTGAAGAAAACATTAGCTTACTAAAAATATATAGTTTCATTCATAAGAATTAATAAATAAATTTTCATTTATTAGTACATTGTTATAAATTTCTTATTTTAGTTAATACATTTCATACCCTTCAATACAATGATTAGGTAATAATAGTCATATTTAAATAATAATATATCGATGTTGGTTTACACTCAGTGTTTTTTATTTTGTAGTTATCTGAAATTGTCTTTTTTTTTAATATTAAGATATCACACTGGAATTCATTGATCCCTTAAAAATCATTCTCTAAAAACTATTATAGGAAACCTAGATATATAAGATATGACTAAAATAACTATATGAAATATTATTAGGTTTTCATCCTTTTTTCTGATCTAGAACCTAAAATAATTATTGAAGACTTATGTGACGAGAGTTGGGTGGCTTCTATAAAATAATAATTAATCTAATTCAAATAGAATTGGTTTTGGAAATTAGTTTAAATAACTTATAATTATTGATTTATTTGAAAAAAATGGGTATTTGTAAATAAGTTGGATGATCATGGTGTGATCACTAGATACAAGAATAGATTATTTTTAAATTGTTTGAATTAAAATGTAGGACTATATGCAAAATAATCATTTTCATAAATTTATAGGTTAGAAGATATTATAATTTTTTTATCCTATGAATCATATGTTGAATTTATATTATATAAAATTGATGTTAAATTTTCATTTCTAAATTTATTTTTAATTAAGGACGTTTATGTTGAAAAATCATCAGGTTTTGACGACCCAATTTTCAAAATTATGATAATAGACATACTAAAGATTTTTATGGTCTTAATAAAGCAAATATAGGTTGGAATGAAACACTAAGTCCATTTCTAATATTAATTTTTTTGGTGGGTTTGATATAACACAGATTATTTAAGATATATTATTTAAAAGATATTCTAATTGGGTGATTATAAATTTTTTATGCTATTTCTATTTCCATAAAAATATAATTTTTTTGATTTTTATAACTAATGAAAAATGAATTTAAAATGCGCACAACATGTGGGTTGAAATTTTTCATTGGATATCAGATTTATCAAAAGAATTTTTCAAATTATTTCAAAAAAATAAAATACATACAAGATTTTTTAAAATGGTCCAGTCTTATTAGTGGTCGGATATATCCAACTCTAATGAATTAAAATATTATTCTTCATTTCCATTAAGCTTGAAATTTTTTTGACAAAAATAATATTGGGTGATAATTGGTAGCATTCTATTTCCAACTGAAAATAAGAATTATACTATATTTTTAGTTATTATTTGTTCATGATTTCAATGTATTCCAATATAATTTCGTTTAATATATTCTAAAATATTTGGCAATGCTTATAATAGTTCAATTTAATTATCTTTGTTTTTAAAAAATTCATATAAATGTGATTTAACATCATATTCAGATTCTATTTTTTTGTGGTTCTAGAATGGATTGAAAATTTAATTCTGGTATAGAAAACTTATTAAGGAAATTGTTGGTTTCTTATTGAAATAAAAAAGAAACATTCAATTTTATTATCCAATTACTAACATAAGTTTGTTTGTCACGACGCATCCTCAGGGCCCATGCCGTGACCACCCCAAGCTTGCCTTCCAACGGCCAGGGGCATGCGACTAGCACCAAACGGCATATCCCAGCAACCGGGAAGGCATTGCATTTAAAACCTGTAATACATACAATCTAAAAGCACAATAAAAAGTATCCACAAGTAACTAATATAGTAAAAAAGCATGCAGAAAGTAAGGGACAGTATATAAGCCCAACTGAAAGTACAAGTAAAACTGAAAGTGAAATAACTCATGGATCGTCCAATGGGAATCCTACCTGAAGGGTAGGTACAGCTCTCGATCAAGTCATCTCTCTGGTACATCTCGTCTAAGTCCACCTCTGAGCATCCTCCTGTTTGTCACCCCTATCCTCGATCAATGTTGTCTATCATATGCACATGACACAACAAGGTGCGGGCATAGCCCATGCAGGGGTGAGTATAACAATACTCAATAGGGACCCCGAGACCCCCTAGGGTCTCCCAAAATCCACAAACGATAAAACTAAAAAGTAAGAGTGCAATAACAAAGTACTAAGTAAAAAACATCCTTACTTAGGTGTATTCCCATACATATACCTATTTTTTCCTGATTACATAGAGATCCATCACCTGAGCTAAAAACACAACTGTCCACGAAGGAATAAGTACCACGAAGGTAACACCACACGGGTGAGTACCTCTTAGGTAACACCACACAGAGAACAACCACAATGGTTTCACAAAAAATATTAGAACTCATCTCACACGAGGTAGAACTTATGTACGATAGTAATGATGAGTAGATGTAACTATTGAATCATCTTAATCTATTTAGAGGGATACCCACATAGGATCCTCAATGATCATACCCCCGTAGAATCCTAGTACAGAAGACCAACGTAAAATCCTAGAGTAGTCCCACGTGGATTCCTAGAGCGGTTCCACGTGGGATCCTGGAACACAAACCTAGGTATAATCACAATGTACAGCTGACCCATGTATGATCCCAAGGCACAAACCCACAAGGATCCCTTTCTCATGTTACAGCCAGTCATAGGGTTCCCGCACTAAGCTCACTTGATTTCGGGAGGTTCTTATCCTCAAACAACAAGTCAATACTCCAACTTCTACGAAGTCCCATGAAGAAGTATCCCCAAATGTCTGTCATGTAATAGGGGTCTCAACACAACATACGGTGAATTAAACGAATGCCAGGCCTGTATGTTATTGGTCTTTTTAGTCCTGAGGGCCTGGTTGGATTCGTGTTCGATCCAAGCTAACTATACCCCAACTTTATCCAAAACTCATGTGGGGTATACCAAAGGGACTGTCTAGATCAGAGGTTTTTGGTTCTACTAACAGTTCGTAAAATGGATGCCCGTAGCTCATGTTATTGCTGGAAGAGTGGAAAGGGGTTTAAGCTGGTCCAGGTCCGGTCTGACCCGGCCTAGCCCGACATGACCCGGTTCAGGTTGACCCAGCCCAACCTGGGTCCATCCCTTGGTTTGACCTAGCATGTTGGGTTTGGTCCAGCCTGCTGTCACGGCCCAACCTAGCCCGCGATATGGCCTACTAGAGGGTTGCGGCTGGGAGGCCCCGTGGTGGGGTCCATCCGAGCCGAATCCCAAGGGGGAGGTGCCCCATGGGTACCTCGAATGACTAAGCTGTTCCGGTTGGGTGGCCAACTGGAAGGCGCCATGTGGCACTGGCAGCTAGCACGCTCGGCTCCTCGGTTGGCCGAAAGGCCAGCCCACCTCTACGATGTTGTCACGCACTGTGCCACCTCTGGTGACCGACAGAAACTGACCCCCTATCATCGGGGCCTCGTGTTGTGGCCCCTACAAGCCCAGCGGTGTGGACGCGTGATGTCTCCCCCTTCATGTGGACAGCCACCGCACTTGCTCCACCATGGCTGATGGGCTATCGCCCTCCTCCAGCAGTGTGGTGACGCCGCCTCCATCATCACAGCCGGCCAGAGTGCCGGCCTCTGCTCCCAAGCCCTACCGGCACTGGTCACGAGCACCGATCACCAGCAGTGTTCCTTAGGACACCGGGTGCGCCCCGGTGGCCTGATCTTCATTTTGAAGACTCCCGCACTCATCTCGGGACGTCTCCATCAATTCAAGACAATCAGGGTCGGGATTTTCTCAACCTGAAAACAAGCCACGAAGAACACCAATATCCACAACGTTTGCGGAGGAGTTGGGTCGTGTCTGTTTGGCCCGCACCCTCCACGATAGAATGGTATCAAGAGACATAGTTTTTCTCAATTCAAGAAGAACGACAAGAACAGGGTAAGGGGTATACAAAATCAACAATCCCAACCTTGAAGAAGCATTGACATCGGTGAGGAGATGGAAAGACAGACGTCATTTCATCGCCGTTGAAGACGTTCCTCATTGTAGATCCTTCAACGAAGTTCATTGTTGGAGAAATTTCTGTCAAGAGGAGAAGATTTCTTCCTCTAAAGGGGTTTTCCTCTAGCAAGATCCTCCACCGAGCTTCTTCTCCAGCAAAAACCAAGATCCCTAATCAAGGTGATGAAAATACTCCCCTTTAATGGATAAATTTAATGAATTCATTTAATGAAGTCGTTAAATGTTGGGGTTTGGTACAATTAAAAAAACAGGTCTGAAGAGATAGTGTGGTCCCCAACAAGAATTCAAAATAAATCAAAAGTTAAAAAAAGTTAGTTTATTTTTATATCAAATTTTTTTATTTATTTTCCCATGATGGGTAGCAAAAACTATCTTCTACCCATGACCTACTGTATCCGAGGTGAAGGTCTCCTTAAGCAACTACTGGCACTACAAGATCAACAGTGCCCCGAGATTTCAATTCCAAGCACTGGTTCAAAATCTAAAAAAACCCACTCACATGCTTATAGAAATTACTTAAGAATCTTCATAAAAGTAGTCTGGGCTCTCCAGACCTCAAAATCAAGTACTATTAGAAACTGCATACTCAAATATTTCCATATAATTAAAATAAAATTTACATGGAATTCTCGGGTCTTTATATTCTACCCACCTCCGGGCTTTGCATCCCTGAAATCCACATCACAAAACTATGAAGAAAATTGGGGGTACTGAGCACGAATATGTGACTCCCACTCCAATGTGAACTTTTGGAGGTTATCGTGCTACCACCGTACATGCACAAAAGGTATCGATCGCCCATGGAGGACTCTCTCTTGTCAATCCTCAATCTCCACTGGAACCTCCGAAAATGTCACCCCATCATCGATGTCAAGATCGCCCCAGTCAAAGATGTGAGTTGGATCATGCACATATCTCCTTAGCTGGGATACGTAAAAAACATCATGCATCGGCTGAAACTGAGGGGGAAGTTCAAGGTGTTAATCCACCTGTCCCACTCTGATGAGGACCAGAATGGGTCTGATTAATCTTGGAGATAACTTTCCGCCCCAGCCAAATCTCTGAGAACCTCGTCGGGGTGATACCCATAGAAAGAAGTGGTCACCATCCTCGAACTCCAGAAGTATCCATCTCACATCGGCATAAGACTTCTACCTACTCTGTTCAGCCTTCATCTGTTATTGGATGATCTCCACCTTCTCCATGGTAGCTCAAACCATCTCTGGTCCCACAAGGGCTGACTCCCCTGGGTCAGTCCAACACAAAGGCAATCTGCAAGGTTGGTCATACAGAGCCTCATATGGTGCCATCCCAATGGTGGAGTCATAGCAACTGTTGTATGAAAACTGCATGAATGGCATGTGATCCCCCCCAGCTACGACCGAAGTCAAGGGCGCAAGCACACAGTGCCTCCTCGAGGGTCTGAATGGTCAGCTTAGTATGTCCATCTGTATGAGGATGGAAGGCACTGCTCAAAGAAAGAATCATCATGAAAGCCTCCTGTAACCCCTTCCATATCAAGTAAATGATATGTTCGTCACGATAAGAGACCATTATTGTGGTTAATTTATGTAGCCAAAAAATATCATGAACATAGAGGCGTCCCAAGATCTCGAATGAACCCTACTCTCTGATCGGTAGGAAGTGGGATGACTTGGTGAGTCGGTCGACGATCATCCAGATAGAATCATGACCCTAGGATGTACGTGGAAATCTTGTCACGAAGTCCATGTATATTTCTTCCCACTTTCAATCTAGGACCTCAAAAGGATTAATTACGTCTGTTGGTACCTGATTCTCCACCTTCACTTTCTGATAAGTGAGGCACCGAGAGACAAAATATGCTACTGCTTTCTTTATTCTCGGCCACCAGTGTAGTCGTCGGAGGTCCTAGTACATCTTCACCACTCCTGGATGTACCACTAGAGAGGATGTGTGGAAATCCCTCAACATTTAATCTTGAAATGACATGGGTACCATGGTACATTTTCTAAAAAGGATGATGTGCTCTCCACCATCATAAAATCCATCAAGTGCCTGTCCTGTGGATATCTGAGCACGTCGAGCCTCGCAGTCACTGTCGGCATGTTGTGCCTCCCTGACTCACTGAAGGAGTGGGGGATTGATAGTAAGATACTGAAGAAAATCCCTCCATATCGATCCACAAAGGATATCTGCAAATCGACGAGCTGCTTCGCCCCCTCACCTAGCAGTTGTATACCAGATCTCTTGCTAAGTGCATCTGCTACAACATTCTCCTTCCAAGGAGTATAGACTATCTCGAAGTCATATTCCTAGAGGAACTCAAGAAAACGTCACTGCCACTGGTTTAGGTCCTTCGGGGATAAGATATAACTAAGAATCTGGTGATTAGAGTAGACCGTAAAATGCTCACCCATCATAGAGTGTCTCCACATCTTCAAAGAGAATACCACTGCTGCTAACTCAAGGTCATGGGTAGTGTAGTTCTGCTCATGTTGTCTTAGCTGTCGAGAACCATATGAAATATCTGTCTGTTCCTGTATAAGGACACATCTGAGCCCCATCCCTGATGTGTCACAGTGGACTACATACCCAACGCCCTCCTCCAGAAGCTTCAAGATGGGGGCACTAGTCTGCCTCTGCCTCTGCTCTAGAAAACTTCGATGGCATCTCTCCGACCAAAAAAAGGGTTTCCCCATATTTATCAATGATAATAAAGGTGCTTCAACTCTATATAAATCTATCACCAATATTCTTTAGTATCCGGACAAAACCAAGAAACATCATACCTCTGTCACACTCCTGGGTGGCTCCCATGGAAGTACCATCTCAATCATCGCTGGATCCACTGCAACTCCAGCCTCTGAGATGACATGTCCCAGAAAGTGAACCTATCAGATCTAGAACTGGAACTTCAAGAAGTTACCATAAAGCTGGTGCTCTCAAAGTGTGTCCAAAACTACCTACAAATGATAGGCTTGATCCCTTTCAGTAGATGAGTAGATCAGAATGTCATCGATGATGACTAATACAACTAAATCAAGGTATCTCTGAAAAATACAATTCATGAGTCCCATGAACACTACTAGAGCGTTGGTCACACCGAATGGCATGACCAAAAACTCAAAATGGTCATACTGACACCTAAAATCCATCTTCTTCACATCCTCATATCGTACTCTGAGTTGTTGATAGCCTGATCTGTGGTCTATCTTCGAGAACCAATGTGCTTCTTTTAGCTGATCAAATAGGTCGTTAATCCTCAGGAGTGGGTATTTGTTCTTCATGGTCACCTAGTTGAGTTACCAATAGTCAACACAAAGTCTCAAGATCCCATATAACTTCTTGGTGAACAAAATTAGGGATGCCCATGAAGAAACACTGGGCCTGATGAACCCCTTTCCCTGTAAGTCCTCCAACTATACTCGCAGCTCACGAAGCTCCATGGGAGCCATCAGATACTCTAGTGTAGATGTCGGTGTCATATCGAGGTACAAGTCGATGTAAATGTACAACTCCCTACAAGGAGGTAGACCCGACACATCCTTAGGGAAGACATCTATGTACAGGTCCACCACTTCAGGATAGCTCGGACTCTCCACATCAACTACTCTGAGGGTAAGGCTATCCAAATGATGGGTGATCGGATACACTTCCCTCTAGGTAAGTCCATCATGTGCTGAAAAGGGTCCCTTCTCTCCGGTGAAGGTTAAAATAGTCCCATTCTTGTGGATACAGCACACGTTTCACCTTATGTAGTGGATCTGGGCATGGAAGGTTGATAACCAACTCATACCCAAGATGACGTTGTAAGTCCTCGATGCCACTACTTGAAGATCTCAGCTAAAGATCTCGCCTCCTTGAGTAAGGTCACACTTCTGGAACCAGTGTGAAATCATTGAATCCTCTCCCATAACAGTCTCTAGGCTTAAGGATCGATCCAAAAGCTCCACCAGAATCTCTGAGCTCCGAACAAGGGTAGTTGCAATAAAAGAACGACTGGCACTTGTGTCTATAAGTACTGCAGCTATGGTGGATTAGACACTGATCGTACCTCATGTCATATATAGAGCATTGTGGTCATATGCCTCAGTTTCCTGGAGTTGAGCTCACGCCTGTCCACCTGCTCCCTGTGGTCGGGGTGGACCACCTGGTGGTGGTGGCGATAACACCTTGAATCATTTCTCATCTCCAACTACATAGTCGGCTCATCTGCCATGTCTTCCTGATCCCTGTGGACCTCCTCGGTCGAACCTATGTCTCTACTTGGGAATTCCTTCAATCGTTTGTTGATCTTCCGTATGGTGGGTCGGGCAGTCACGAACCATGTGACCCTGCACGCCACATGCGTAACACTGTCTGCTCCTCGCATGACTAGCTCTATCTCAGTTGGCCTGCACAACAAAACCTGAATCTTATGGTCATCCACCTATATCTCTGGTCCAACTAGAAAACTATGACATATGTCTGTTAGCAGCTAAAAAAATCTCTGTCACGTGATGCCAGATGGTGTGTCACGTTGCTGGTGACTACTCTGCAAGAAAACTCTCCACTAAGAGGGATCACTCTAACACCCCCGCTTGTGTGGGGAAGATGAGAGAAATCATCGAAGCCCTGATATCCCACCTAAGTCCTTTCTTGAAGGTCCGGGCCCTAATTAATGGGTCCCACACCATATCATTGGAGAAACATGAGAGGTTGGTGAACCTCGCTGAGTATTGATCCGCAGTCATGTTTCCCTACTACAGATAAAGAATACCCTATATGCGCACTACGCGAAAGGTCACTGGGAAAAAATCTACTCGAAATAGTCTCTCGAAGTCTTCCCCAAGAAGTGTCACCTCGTTGTGAACCTGAAGTATCAAGCTCCACCATCTTCCTGTTGCTGTATGTAGAAGACTGGAAGCAAGGATCACCATGAGATTAGATGGTTTCCTTACCAGTTAGAAGAGTCTCACCATGGCCTCCTGCCAATCATCAGCCGCCTGTGGGCCCATCTCACCCATGAACATGGGTTACCTCTATGGCTGGAACTCGTGCAACGCGCTCAAGAAGCATGCACTCTCTACTGCTAGGGATGGTTGCATCGGTGCCCCAACGGGTAATGGTACTGCTGGTGCCTCTGCTAGTGTCTCTATTGAAAAAGGGCAATGCATCGACGCCTCATCACCTGTTGGGCTGTCACGGCATGCTCTACCAAGAACTTGTACTGCCTTTCTATGTGGTGGCATCCTGTAAAGAAATAGGTGTGCCACATTCAATATGTTATACCTGGTGAGATGAATCAAAGATATCACAAAGAAATCTTTTCAAAACACACACGCAATCAGGGTTTTAGTGCACTGATTTAGAAATCAGAAGTTAGGGTTCTGGTGTATAGATACTTCAACCTCCACACCAACACTAAATTCCCTAAACTGATAACCTCACTCATAACACTTAACACTATTGATGTTAAAAGATTATATTCCAATGTTCTATGGTATAACTGACTCCTCTGATACCAATTTTTCACGAACTATCCTTGGGGCCCATTCTATGTCCACCCCAAGCCCACCTCCCATAGGCCAGGGGCTGGCGACTAGCCCTGAAAGACATATCCCATTAAACGGGAAGGAAATGCCTTTGAAACATGAAACACACACAGTCTGAAAACACTACAAGGAGTAACCAAAAGTAACTACTATAGTAGAAAGTGTGCAAAAAGTAAGGGACAATATACAATCCCAACTGAATGTACAAGTACAACTGAAAGGGAAACATCTCTTTGATCATCCAATGAGAATCCTACCAAAAGTGTAGGTATAACTCTCGATCAAGTCATCTATATGGTACGTCTCGTCTAAGTCCACATCTGAGCAGCCTCCTATTTGTAACCCCTAGCCTCAATCAATGTTGTTTGTCGTCTGTACAGTACACAACAAGGTGCGGGCATAGCCCATGCCAGGGTGAGTATAATGAAACATAGTAGGGACCCAGAGACCCCCGAAGGTCTCCCAGAATCCACAAACAATAATCCTCAGAAGTAAGAGTTCAATCACAAGGTACGAAGTAACAACCATACTTGAATAGGTGTATTCCCATACATATACCTAATTTTTCAAGATTACATAGAGCTCCATCACCTGAGTCGAAATAACAATTGTCCATGAAGGAAGAAGTACCATGAAGGTAACACCACATGGGTGAGTACCTCTTAGTAACACCACAAAGAGAAGAACCAAAATGGTTTCACCACAAAGATTAGAACTCATCTCACACCAGGTATAACTTAGGTATGGTAGTAATGATGATTAGATGTAACTACTTAATCATCTTACTCAATTGAGAGGCAGAACCATGTAGGATCCTCAATAATCAGACCCACGTAGGATCCCAGTATAGCAGACCCACGTAAGATCCTAGAGTAGACCCATGTGGATTCCTAGAGCGGATCCATGTGGGTTCCTAGAACATAGACCCACGTAAGATCCCAAAGTACAGTAGACCCAGGTAGGATCCCAAGGATCATACCCACATAGGATCCCTTTCTCATGTTACAGCGACTCACAGGGTTCCCGCACTAAGCTCACTTGATTTAGGTAGGGTCCTCTCTTGAAGCCACAGGTTGGTACTCCAACAGTAACAAAGTCCCACAAAAAAGTATCCACAAAGGACCGTCATGTAATAGGAGTCTAAACTCAACAGACAGTGCATCAAATAGACACCCGGTCTGTAAGTTATTGACCTTTTTAGTCCCATGGGCCCTGTTGGATTCGTGTTAGATCCAACTCGGCCATTCTCCAACATTATTCAAAACAAAACTGGGTTGTAACAATGTATCGTCTTGATCCAAGGTTCTTGGCTCCGCAGCAGGTTCCTCAAACGGACCCCTATAGCAGATGTTATGGATGAAAGAGTGGAAAGGGGTCGAAGCAGGTCCGGGACTGGTCTGACCCAGTCGAAACGACCCCTCCCGACCCAGCCTAGGCTGACCCGACCTGGTTCACGTCGACGTTGGCCCGACCTGGGTCCAGCCCTAGGTCTTTCCCAGCCCACCGGCATGGCCCACCCCGCCAACGCAGCCCATAGTGCGGCCCATGCAGGGAGGCATGCAGGAGGCCCGCGACTGGCCCGCGGTGGGCTCCGCCCAAGCCACCTCCAAAGGGGGATCCACCCCCTAGGTACCCTAAACAAACCAGCTATTTCGGTTGTGTGTTCAATTGGTCGCTTCCATGTGGCGCTGGCGGCTGGCATGCAGGACTCGGGGGGTCCCGCTCCGCTCCTCGACTGCCCAGACGGCCAACCCACCGTCACGGCGTGGCCGCGTGCCATGCTGCCTCCAGCAGCCGGCAGCGATCTAGCCAACCCCCCCCCCCCTTGTCGCCACAGCTTCATGTCACGGATCCTGCAAGACTGGCGGCATGGACCCACATCGCCACCCTCTTCAAGCGGTCGGTCGTGTACCGGCCACCACCCTTTCTCCATCGCAGCCGATGGGCTACGACCCTCCTCCAACGGTGCGGTCACACCTCCACCGTTATCGCGGACGGCCAGAGTATTGTTCGCCGCTCATGAGCCCTACTGGTGCTTGTCACTAGTACCGGTCGCCAATTGCATTTCTCGGGTCACTAGTTGTACCCTGGTGGCTCGATTTTCATTCTCAAGTCTCTCGAACTCAACTCGGGACATCGTTATCGATTCAAGACCACCATGGTCAGGATTCTCTCAACCTGAAAACAAGCCATGAAGAAAACCAATATACACAAAGGTTGAGGATGGGTTGGGCCATGTTCGTTTTCCCCCCACCATCAACGTTAGAATTGTAGTAACCGGCATAGTAGTTATTTAATCAAGAACAACGACAAGAATGGCGTAAGGGGTATACAAAATCAACAATACCTACATTGAAGATTTGTCGACGTCAGTTAGGAGAGGGAAAGACAGACGTCGGTTAGTCGTCGTTGAAGACGTTCCACTTTGGAGATCCTTCGACAGAGTTCTTCGTTGGATAATTGTCCGTCGAAGGAGAATAGTTTTCCTCTAAGGGGGGTTCCCTCAAGAAAGATCCTCCACCAAGCTTCTTCTCCAGCAGAACCCAAGATCCCCAAACAAGTTGATGAAGAACCTCCCCTTAATTGATAGGTTTAATGACTTCATTTAATGAAGTCATTAAATATTGAGGTTTGGAACAATTAAAAGGAAAGTGTTTGAAGAGATCGGGTGGTCCCCACTGAGAATTCAAAAGTTAAATAAAAATAAAGTTAGTTTATTTTTATTTCCACCTTTTTTATTTTCCCACAATGGATACCAAAAACAATCTTCCACCAAAAACCAACTACAGCTGAGGTGAAGGACTACTTAAGCAACTTCTGGTGCTGCGAGATCAATGGTGCCCTCATATTTCAATTCCGAGCACCAATTCAAATGTTACAAAAAAAACTGCTCACACGCATACAAAAAGTACTTAAGAAACTTCAAAAGAACATTCTGGTCTCTTCTGGCCATGGAATCAAGTACCGTCAGAAACTATAGACTCGATGTTTTCCATATAATTAAAAAATATTAAATGAAATTTCCGAGTCTTTAAAATGTTATTGTTAGTAGTTTTTTAATCATGTTTTGTGGTTGAAACACATCCTAAGAGAATGGTGATTTAATTTTGATCATGTCAAAATGAAATATAATAATACCAATGCTATAATCTTTCCTAAAAACAAGAAAAATTATCCAAGGACCAAGTATATATATTCGATACATGTCTTATTATGAAATTATTTTGTAAAAGTTTATATTTTTTTCAATTTAATTGTTTTAAAATCAATTAGATAAAAAACTTAACAAACCATTTTCGAATAACTAGTTTAATGTTTTTAAAATATAATTACATTTTTTAAATTTTAAAGATTTTATATCATTCAAATTTTAATTCTATGTTTGGTTATTTATTTCATTGATAGATCGCATAAAATTTTATTTTAATAATTTATTCAAATTCTATTGATGTGAGTGTATGATTGATAAAATTATTGATGATTTACTTAATTGTTATGAGTTTTGTGGGTTCAATGAAATTTTTGAGTTCATCTTGGACAGTGTTAACGATTCTATCATATCGAATGTTTTTTGGAATAGCATCTAAATATCAACCAAGGAATTTTCAGAAGTCTAATGATTAATAAATGAATAAATCTTTGAGTTTAGTTCATACCAACATAGTGTAGATGAAATACTCTAAGTTAATATTCTAAAATATTGTCTTAGATCTCCAGTAGTATATAATAATCATGTCAAAATCATAGAATATGATAGGATGCTTTTATTTAAGTGTATTTAAAATACAATCATTTAGAAGAATGGTGAGTTTGATGTTTTTATATAACCATATATTCACCTTCTCTTCAAGCTACTGGTTGATAAGATATTTAATCTCAAAAATTATATTCTTATATATATATACATATTCTTCAAAAAATCATGTATTTCCTATCCTTATTATAGGATTAATACCCCATTGTTTGTGAAAGATATTTTATGGCTTAGTAATGTTTTGGAATCAATATTCCATTGCCTAAACATATTTGGGTTACTAATTCTTGAGAAAATTGGAAATTTTTAGATGAAAAAATTAAAAAAAATTGTCAATATGTTATGAAGAAATATCACATGAATTATCCAAAGCATACACCTTGGGACTGTCATACCATGTGTAAAATTAAACCCGTTACTTTTTAACTCTGTAAAGATTGATTTAACACCTAACCAAAATTTTTTAGTTATTAACCTTATTTGAATTAGAATCAGATCTTATATCCACTTATTTTTATCTAGAGAGGTATTTCATTTTATGGAAACACCACACACTATTTACTTTAAAGAAATTTTGGGATTATTTTATGGACATAGTAGTGTTTTAGAGTTATAATATCTTATAAAGGTCATATAATGAGTGATAATATTGACATCTAATTGATAATATAATAATTAGTTTCTATAATGAAGCATAATAACCTTTTTCATAAAAAAATGAAAATTAACAGATTTCCAAAAAAAGGATAGAGAAGGGGTTTAGAAGCCTTACCATGAAATGTAGCTTCTTAAATATTGTGTGGAACACAATATAACCTTATAAACACATCATAGAGACTAATTTTAGGGGAAATTATCGGTAATTCATGCACAATGGATTCGATGTGCAGAGAAATTGGATAATGGGTGGGTTTTTTTATTGAAAATTAGTGGGATTTGTTTATTTCTTTCAAAGCACAAGCTTTGTATCCCATGTTATATATAAATATAAAAAACTTCCATTCTAATGGTTTTACCCCCCTCCCCCCTATATTTGAGATTTTGGGTTCTTTTTTGGATTTTAAAAATTTATGATTAAAACCACAATTGAAATATATTATTTTGAATGTGGAAAAAATACTTATTCATATATAATTTCATTTGAAATAATAATATATTCTTCAGGTTAGGGAAAGTTATTCATATATATGGAAAAATATTTCTAGTAAATTAAAATTAATTATTTTAATGAATAAACTCATTTTTGGATGATAAAAATGATTAATTATTTAGTATAAGTTTTTTAAAAAACATTAGTATGTTATAATATATATGTATATTCATATCATAAATTAATTTTTATAAGAAAACTTGAATGTCTCAAAAAATTATTAAATGTTAAATTAAGTTTTATTTTTATGTTTTAATTCCAAATTTATGGTCATTATTGTGAAATTAAATCTCTATATATGTAGATTTTAACTATCAGTAAAATATTTCATTACATTAAAATCAAACATTTTTCACATAAATTATGAAAACACTACTTTTATTAAATATGATTTTATTCCGTGATATATTTGTGTACATATATTTTAATTAATAGAAGAATTTAAATTTTTATAATTATTAATTTAATGATTTAATGAATTTGGTTTGAAATATTAATAAATATAAGTTATAATTATATAGTATAACCTTTATTTCTTCCTTATTTGGGTTGTAATAAATCTCTCACATTAGTTACTACATTGTGTATTAGAACTCAAATCTAACACATAAAGGATATGACATGAATATTCGAACTAGACCTTGTAAATCCTTACATGCAATTTTTTTCTGTATTCTCTATATTAAATTTTAGGATTATAATTAAAGACACTTCAACAGGATATATATTTTTTAACTATAAAGTGTATTTAATATCAATTATGGATAATTTTAAGATAAATTGAAATATAGTAAAATAGGGTATCCAAAATTAACCCCCCCAACCCTCTTAGTGTGACAACTTGATTCAACTAACCATAGATAAATCTCACAAAAAAAGTAAAAAAAAATCAATGGTTTACTTTTTCCTTGTATTTCAATTCCCACTACTTTTGATGGATCAAATTATTTAAAAGAGACAATGGTTTTATTGAAGAAGAATGGAAGGGGCGTAGAGATATATTAGAGAATATGGTATTTCAGTAAATCACCCAAGAAGATTGATGAATCAAGGATTTAATATGGGTTATGAGATAAAATAAAAATGAATTCCCATATTTATGTAATGGTTTAGAAATAAATTTGGATCAAATTATCTCACCCTTATAAATTTAATTTTCACAAACAAGAATATTATAATAATTACAAATATATTCTGATAACATCTACCAAAATAGGATTTTTTTTATAGGGAGTGAAATGGTGATAGAATGTTACTCTAGTGGGGAAAAATATGTAATATTTATTTCCAAAACAAACTATAAAAATTATATATGTTTAAATTCAGATAATAATTTACAAATCAATAATTATTGTTCTAACAATAAGGGATTATGAAGGAACTCTAAAGGAAATTAAAATATCAATCTTGGAATTTTTTTATTATTCAATAAAACTAGGGTGGTCAATGCATATAGAAAAGTCCTCAATGATGTATGGATAATTTACGTAAGAGTAACATTGAACAAATTATACAAAAATGAATATATTAATAAATATAATTTTATAATTGAGGGACTTATATGTTTTGGAAATAATCAAAAAATGAAGATCATTGGAGTTTGTCCTATTAAAATAATTTTTATAACTATTTCATAAAACATATTTTAGGATTTAACCTTGTGAATCCACTAATAAAAAATATATGTCTCATTAATAATTATATGGCATATAGTGACAATAAACATTAAGGATGGTATGAAAAATGTTTTGTAAATAATTCATGGGGTGATAAAGGCAACAATGATCCTAGAGAACATTTACATTCATCATGGTGAGATATAAAAATATATGATGATTTTTTTCAAATTAGCTAACTAAATGAAATCATTAAAGAAAATGTGGAATTTAAAAAATTTCAAATTTCCAATTGATGAATTTTGATTATCATTGATAAAATGTTTTTGAATGTGTTTTAAAATCAATTCTTATTCATAAATGATAATTTTTTAATGAGTATATAATAGAGGATGAATTTTAAATCCTTAACAACAAATAGAAAGATAATAATGGACTATATTTATTCTAATGCTGGAAAAAAATTATATATAAGAGGGAAATGATACATTTAATTATTAATTATTGAATATTTTAAATGATATTTTTATTTCCTAATAAAAAAATGAGGATTATATTGGAGTGTTAAAATATTTCAACATGTATGACTAACTTTATTTAGGAATGATAGTCATGTGTTAAATGAATAAAAATGGAATAAAATATATAAGTGAATCATCTGATTATTAATAATTTCTATAATACATCTATAGGTAGTTAACGATAACAAAAATTCTTCAATTGGATGGATTCGTAAAGTTTAAAATTATAACACTATTGAATATAATAATATAAATAAAAAAATATATGAGTAGACAATATTATATGGGGTGAAACATTAAAGATCTCATGTTTTGTCATTAATCAATCCCCATTGATAGTGTCCAATTTTTAAATACCAATTTAGATTTGGACTATTAAATTTTTTTCCATTCTTTGATATAAAAATTTGGATGTCCTATATATGAATATTTATCATTGAACATGAAATATCTAAGATTTATTAAATATATAGAAAATGTATTTTATTGGGGTATGGTGTTAGAATAAACTGTTGTCATTTTTGTGATATCATTGCCTATAAACTTATTTATAATCCTAATATTGAATTTTTTTTAATGAGTTAATTTAACTAATTAATATTTAAATTAATTTCTACATCAAATATATTTCTAATGACTAATTATTGAAAATATAATACTTTTTTTAGTTGATAAAAAAATAATTATATATGAATATTTTTATGAAAAAAAATAATATTGAAAACTAGGTGTAGAATTTATAAATGGTATACAAAAATAGAATTTTAAAAGTTTTATGTTGAGTAAATATCTAAAAATTAGGAAAATTAATACTAAAATAGAAATTAAATATATTCAAAAAAAATTAAATATGTTTTAAATAAGTTATTTATATTATATTATTTTAATATAATAGTTGAATATCAAAATTGTTAATGCTAAAAAAATTATTTTATACTAAATATGTAAGGGGCCCATTTACAATGATTTCATTGGTCATACATTTAAGTATATCTAAAATCATTTACATAACAAGTCCATATAAAAACCGATTCTCCAATCAAAAACCAAGAGAATATGAAAGTGATACAATGAAAATACCGAATTTTCTTATCTAATTTTTAATTTTATAAAAAATTATTTGACCTAAGAAGATAAACCATTCAAAATAATTTTTAATAGAAAAAACCTCCTTTAATAGGATAAAAAATTGGGAGATTTAATTTTCATTCCAAATCAATTTTAGTTCTTAATATGCTAATTAATTAGTGATTAAGTTCAAATCTACTTATTGCACTTTACTATCCTCAAAATTTAACTATCATGTTATGTTACCGTTATGAAATTAAATTCCTACATTTATAATACATTATATTAAATATTTTTTTTAAAATATTTAGTTCATAAATATGACTTCACATCAGTGTTTTAATCAAATATTGCAATTCAGATATTAAATTGTTAAATCTAAATTTTGAGAAAATTTCCATACAAAATTTCCAATTTAATATTTATTAGATGATAATCTTCATATATACCTTTTAAATTAAATCCCTCCATTAATCATGTACTGAATCAATTATGTCTCTAATTTTCTGTTAATGGTTTTAATGTAATTTTATTTTTATAAAAATATATATTGAATAATTTATTTTTTCTATTAACATTTATCGAACTCATTCAATAGGTTTTATCGATTGTATTATTTTTATATATCTATTATGGTATATATTTTTATTGTAATACCTGTCAAACCATCGGAGAAAATATTGGATCTTTATGAGATAATGATTGAATTATATTCTTTCCAAAAGGGATTTATAATTGGTGTTTTATTTATATTATATTATTTTATCTCTATTAGTTTTATTGTGGACAAATAAAATTATAGTTTTATAAAATCATCTTATTGAAATATGTAATTCTGTGAAAATTATAAAAGAGTAACAATTTATTCAATAGCAAGCATGACATGCCACTTTAAGCATAGAAAGGAATATAAAAACATGATAATTTAAGTTATATTAACTATTTTTAATAAATTTAATAAATTCTATTTCTTTCAAAGTTAGAAACAAATTATTTTTCGATATCTTGTGTCACACGCAAGACCAAGTTTTTCCAAACAACAACATACTATTAATATTATTATTTAATATGATAGTTATAATATATCAACTGAAATAATAGGAATAAATAAAACTAAATAAATTATTAATATTTATATTTTGCTTTTTTTATTGTTTATCTATTGACTTGTAATAAAATAAGAATCATCTATGAAAGAAATTAAAATATTCTCTATAAAATTATTATTTTTTCCAAAAGACAGTTTAATCGTGTATTATGAACATAATTTAAAATTAACTTTTAACATTTTTATTAAAATTAGAGGAAAAAATGAAAATAATTTTTCAAATCAGGATACCTGAATTCCCATATGGTAAATTGTTAGGGTTCTTCTTAGTGGTATAACTTTTTATGAATAGGGGAAAACAATACATTTTAATTCAAATATATCTTTTCATGAATATAATTTATAATGAGAAACAATATTTTTAATTATTTTTGAAGTAAAAATAGTTAAATTGTAAATATATTAATCCATATTAGGTAACTGGAATCATTTTCACATTTATTTTTGATATAAAAACAATTTTAATTTTTGAGCATTTTCACATTAAAATCACCCTTATCACCCCGTCTGTAGGATTGATTTTAAATTAAATTATTCCACATCTATGAGTTGAAAACCCATTTTCTTGTCAAAATATCTCCAAAACACATTTTATGGAATTACATTGATATTCTACCTCGTAGGGTTGAGAATGGACCATTATTAGGGCATTTTGATATAAAAAATTATTGTGGAATTCACTCCATAAAATAATTACAAGTTTTCCCTTCCCCCCACCTATAAATGGCCCCCAACTATTCTCTCTTCTTCACACTAATAAATCTATTTTTATCTACAAAAACCTACAAAAATCGTTTCCTGAAATCTCACTATTAATCTTAGAATCCTTATATTGGTTAAAAATTAAAAATTTTAAGGCTTTAGTGCAAAAAAAGAAGGATATCCAATAAATATGTAATGATCTTGAACAATCATCTTCATTTTATTTCCTTCTTCACATCCATAAATTTATTTTAGACCATGAATATATAATATATTTATTATATTCCATATACTAATATTTTTTAATGTTATTGTTATTACCTACAAACATACACACTTCAATCAAATGTCATATGAAATCATCATCTGTGTCTATGGCAGACTACCACCTCACGAACCAATGTTGTTAATTTATTCTATTTACACCTCTAAAGTTTTGATATGATGGTGGTTATATGGTTTATATATAAATATTATATTTATAAGATTTTTTTACCTCTATAGTCACCGTTTCATATATATCTATTAACCATTTTTTAAGAGATACAATAATGCCCCTTGTGTGAATAGAAGACTACCGCATTGTGAAGTGATGTGATTAATCCTTTACTGACACTTATCCTATAAGGTGATAAATATTAATCTAAAAATAAAAATAAAATAATTATTAAATAATTATCATTCAGTAAATATATTATATATACAATTTTCTTTTTCTTTTTCACTCACATAAAGTTGATAAGATCATTCGCGTATTTGTGAAATACCTTCTTCAAGAAGCAATGTGGATCTATTTTCCCAATAAAAAAAACTTATGATATATAAGTATAATTAATGAATTTATAGGATAATTAATTCATAGTTATTATTCTGAAGGTTACCTAACTATATAATATGTGCAAGAACCAGATCATTCATTTCGAAAAATGCATACAAAAACAAGGAAATTAACACTCAAGTCAATGAAAGTAATGGATGGTTATTACCAAATGGGTGATAATATGTTATAATAAAATCATATAGGAATTTATAAATATTAATATTTCTGATTTATAAGTTAATAACTTATTTTAAACTACTATATTGGTGGTACAAACTCATTAAATAAAAAGGAAGCGTATGGAAAGGGATTTTTCCTCAATTTAAATTCCATTGAGGATTATTTGTTATTAGGAACCAGTTCTATTTTAGGTGGTGTAAATACTACACCTTTTACGTGTAAAATCAGGATATATTCCTAATTCATGGTATTTTATGTTTCACTTGGAATTATCTCAACCAATTTGATTTCACTAGAAAGTTACCAAGTGGCAAAATTTATTGTACAATATCATTTTATTTTGTGATTGTTATCTTTATCCAGATACAATCACATCCATGTAATCAGTTTTTATTATGAATTAAATTTATATTAAATACCCATATTATTGTTTGATGGATATGATTATTACCTTAACAATTTAACATTTTTTCATATGGTGTCTACATTGAAAGTTATTTGATTAATTTAGAAAATATTGATAGTTATGTATGCTTTACTGAATATGGATATTTAATAATAATGCACTTTATTTAGGTATTAAATCTATTGTAAGATATATAAATTTTTTTTTACATGGAATGTACATTTTTTAAGTATTTAATTCAAGCCCCTCTGTGTACCAGTAGTCTCATGAGAAAAACTCAGTTGGCCAAAAACCCTTTGTGTTTGTTACCAAGTAGTTTTAAACTATCTAGAGGATAGATATTTATTTTAAGAATCTTTTTAAATGTATTGAATAAATTTATATGAGTTTTAACCTAGAATTTTTTAAATCATCTTGAGGATATATCTTTATTGTAATGGTATCATGTTTTTTGGAAACATTAAATCTAATAATTGAGTATTAACTTCATTCAATATTTATTTTTTAGTATCCATAAAATTTTAACTATTTTTTAATTTATAGATGCATTTAATTGTTATTTTATTTGTTAAATGGAATTTGTTATCAATTATTTACCTTTATATATTTATTTTCCCTTATCATACCATGATATTCATGTTTCTTAAATGGAATGTATGTTTTATTATTTACCTTTCCATATTAATTATGCTTATTGATTCATGAGAGTTTCCATGGAACTTAAATCATACAGAGAATTTGAGATCACCCTTTCTTTCATTTCCCTAGGATTCTATAATGATTAATATGTTTTATATTCAGTGATATTCTATATATAATAATGTTATTCTTGAAAAACAGTTATATGGTAATTGGTGTACACAATTGTAATTCAAGACTCATATATGTATCTAGTTTAACAATAATTGTAAAATATTCAATTCTTTATGTTTAAATTATTTTAATATTATTCCAATTTAATGGTAGTAGGAGCTGACTCTATGATACTAGTGTTGGGGTCATAACATTTGGTATCGGAGAATTTATAGCATAAACCTTTTGAACAAGATTTACAAAAACATAGATTAGAGTACATAACCATATGATAAACATTGAGGATAATTATAGAATAAATTATTAACGTTATGGTAAGGTATATATTATGTGTCTATGACAAGAAAAACATCCCTTTATAGATATTACAAGTGGACGTTGTTCATGCACATATTCACCTATGGTTAATAAATTTTTAAAGGTAGATTAAGCTTGATGCAATCATAACCTACTATATAAAAACAAGCCTTACTACGCACCAGTTTTGACACTCCTAGGAGATGTGCATTGGATAGTTCACATTTTAACTACAAAAATTATTAATTATTGAATAGATAATTAAAAATAATGACCTTGGATAAAAAATAGACCAAAGAAGGACCTATGTAGAAATAAAACAGATAATGTATTTATGTATTGTAGTTGTATTGTGAACATTTGTAAACAGGTAATTAAATGAGTAATGATATTTAAAGTATTTCCAAAAAAAATTTGTATCATTGTATGAATTATATTAATATATTTTAGAAAACATATATCCCATGTCATGGGGGATATTCCATCATTTCTGGAAAAGCTCTATGGTTTGAACGTATGACTGAAGGACGATAAGGGCCTCACACCTACCACGAGCCTATGTGATCTCATGGTAAATATGTAATTGATTTTAATTAATCAATTTGATGGATATTAATTAATCATGAACTATTAATTTTACTTTTTAGGTTTAGAGATTAATTTAATATATTGTATAAACTATTATAAATATATTGGTTTTGGAAAATATTTTAAGATAGAAGGAATCACTTTTAAAAATTTATGGATCTTTGGATCTGTTAAAAGTGAATTTTATTGCATTAGGGATAAAAAATTATTTTTTATATTCATTTTTGGATGTAAGGGATGAATTAGAAAATTTATTGAAGCACAACCAATGAATTAAATTATAATTATGAAATATGAATTCATTAAGTATGTATATTCCAATTTATTGTTTGATATAAAATTAATCCCTCAACTATAAAAATAGGATTTTAAAAAAATGTTATCCATTTATGTTCATATCTAATGAAATATATGGTTATTTAAATAATAATTGATTTATAGAATAGAGGCCCTAAAATTTTCACTGATCACTCAATTTATTATGTCAAATAAATTCAATAACACTGTATAATTATTTATTCTTTTCTTCTTCATCCATATCCTTACATTCCACTAATGTTCTCTAACTTGAAAACCTATTAATGTTTTATTCCATATGACTATTCTACTACCCATTCTCACTCATTAAGAGGATGTTTTATGAACTCTTCTATGATGTGGGTCTCTTAATAAAAATGATTATTATATATCAGACCATGTACTACCATGATCATGGTTAAATAGATAGAACACAATTTATTTAAGCTTGGTGGAATATAACTCCATGAAAAAACTGAAATAATAACATTTTTAATAGAGTTTGTGAAATACGTCACTAATCATATAAAGGAATATAAAATCTTAATACATTATTATATATTTATTATTTTGAATAAATTAAATCAATTTAATATATTTCAAATCATACAACAACATGTTTCTTTGATATCTTTTGTTACATGTAAGACCATGTTTTATAGAAAAACTATATACTATTAATACAATTATTTAATATAAGAGTTATTGTATAATTGTTTTAAAAATATTAATAAATAAGATCAATTTACTTTTAAAATATATATTTTAAACATTTTTATTATTTATCTATTTAATATTAAAAAAATAATCATTTAAATGGAAAGAATAAGTTTTCTAAAAATAGTATTTTTCTAAATGAAATTTTAATTGTGCAATGACTACAAAATATGAAATTTATTTTTGATAGTTTAAGAAACATTATATTAAAAATGAAACTTTATTTTTGAAATTGGGATGCCAAAATTATCTTAGGGTTAATTTTTTGGATTTTTCGGAGAAATTTAATTTTTTGATGAATAGTGAAAAATACTGAATTTTAATTGGAAGTTTCATTTTCTTCTAAATAATTTATAATGATATATTATTTTTTAAATTAGTTTTAAAGTAAAAATATTTCAATTATATATATATTAATAAAAATTATTTCATTCAAATCGTTTTTATTTTTAATTTTGATATAAAAACATTGTAAAAGTTTGAACATTTTCATTTATAAACCCAATTTCTCATCACTTTTATAGGATTAACATAATATTAAATTCTACCACTTATATGAGTTAAATTTGACCATTTGGATTGAATATATTGATTCAATATAATGTATATTTTCTACTATAGTAAAATTAATTTTTTACCTTATAGGATAGTGAAAAAAATTATAACTATGGACACTCATTAAGGTAAAAACGAGGTTACATAGTGGTTAAACAAACAATATAAGGTGTAAAGATGAACCAAATATTGTCAAAACCTCATTTTATACCACTATTTCTTCTAAATACCTTATTTATCTAAAATTTACCATTAATGGGGTCTTGTTACATAAAACCATGGGTGGAATTCCCCCTCCAGTATATTAACAGTGTGCCACTCGCCCCACTAATAAATGGTGTCCACCTCTCCTCTATTATTAACACACCTTAATCCATTGTGATCAAAAAAAACTTAAAAAAATAATTTCCCAAACTACCCACTCTAATAATATAATCCTTAGTTCGTGTATAAATAGAACCTTTTATGTATTTAGTGCATACCAAAGAAGGATACCTGAAGAAGAGGTAATGTTTTTCAATAATCATATTCATTTTTCCTTCTCCACCTCTTTCAGATCCTATTATACCATAATTATGTAATAAATAACTATCTAAAATATAATGATATGTATTAATTTTAATTTTTTGACAAACAACTAAACACACTTCCATCAAATTGGTTATTAAATCACTGTTCAGGTGTATGGCACACTACTGCCTTGGGAATTGATGTCTTTCAATTTTCTATTTCCACCTATCAAGGATGGGTACAATAACTATTATAAGGTATTTATATATGTGTGTTTTTGATATTTCTAACATATTTTTACATTTTTAGTCACTATATAATATATATATATTTACCATCCATTATGTAGCAGATATGATAACAACACTCATGTGTATAGAATATTATAGCCTCACAAAACGATGTGATTTATATTTCACTAATGCTTCTCAAGGAATGTGATATATATAATGTTAATAAAACACATGAATTAATTATGAAATACTTATAATTCTATAATGATAACATATATATAATTTTTTTCCTTTTCACTCATGTGAATATGAAAACATCATTCGTTTACGTCTGGAATACCACCTTCACAAAGCAATGTTACCCTATTTTCATTACCACAACAAATGGGTTATATATATGTATAATAAAATAAATAATATTCTGATTATGTCATGATTATTATTATGGGGATGATATAAAAATATAATATTCTCAATAACTAGATCTTTCAATAGAAAACATGCTTGAAGAAACAAGGAAATTCAAACCCAAAACAATCATAACAATGGAAGGTTATTCATAAAAATGTGATAAGATGTTATAAAAAGATTCTATATAATACTATATATATATCTGGTTATTATATAACTTAATAACTTATTTAGAACAAATTTATAGGATGTTAAGGCATTTTTAATCAAAATGAAGCTTATGGTAAGGGATTTCATATCAAAAACCATTCCCTTGAGACTTATTTGTTATTGTGAAACAATTATATTATATGTGGAATATATAGTATCCCTTTGACATGAAATATAATTATTGATAATTATTCCTGGTATTTTATGTTTGAATTTTAATAATCTCATCCAAGTGGATTTTATTTGTAATTTACCAAGATGTAAATTTTAATTTACAATATCAATTTCTTTTTTGATTATTAACATTGTCCTAAAAGAATGAATTTGTTGTAATAATTTGTCTTTTGAAAGTAAATTATTATTAAATATTCAAATTCTTGTATAATGGATACTATTATATCCCAAACCATATTCCATTTTTAAAAATGGTTTCAATATTTAAGGTTTCTTTATTAAACAGGAAAATATTGAAAAATATGCATACATTAATCAAGATGAATATTAATGGAAATATAACATTTTTAATGAATTAAATTTATTACATGATATATATGGTATTATTTGGAAATTAAATACATGTTTTGGGTCCAAGTTATTTAAATATCATCGATTTATTAGAAGTCTCGTGAGAAACAATTAATTTCCATAGACGCTTCGTGTTTCTAACCAAGTAGTTTTAAACATTCTATAGGATAGAACATGTCAATAAGTGTCATATGAAATTCCTTGGCAAAAATCATATGGGTTTTAAACCAACATATTTTAAAATGTCTTGGGGATATATATTCATTTTAAATATATCACGTTCCTATAAAACATGATTCACAATAATTAACTATTTCCTTCATTCAGAATTCAATTATTATTATCCACGACATTTTCTCTAAGTTATTATTTATTAATGAATTTAATTATCATATTATAGATTAAATGTCATGTGATATCAATTATTTACCTTTTTGTATTTATTCTAACTTATCTTAACATGATAGTAATGTTAATTAATTGGAATTTTTGTTTATTTATTTACATTTCCATATTGATTATTCATCTTTATTTATTATAGATTCCATTGTACTTTACCCTTACTGATAATTTGATCCAACCCTTATTTGTTTCCCTTTCCCCATTATTCCATGAAGAATACAATGTTTTATATGAAAGGATATACTGGAGGGAATAATGTTACTATTAAAAAAAATTATTTTATAATTTTCTTATTTAATTGAAATTCAAGAATCATGTATGTATCTATTTTACCAAGACTACTAATATATTTTTTCCTCTAGAATGTGTTCCCTGGTATCATATGCAAATATAATTCTATCAAGTACTATCTCCAAGTTACTAGGTTTAGGTTTCAAGAAAATACAACATTTGAAAGTTTATTATTCAATAAGGATAGGACTATCTATATTGTGGTGAAACAATCTTCGACGATTGTGGGTTGAGTGTCTTCACACTTTTAGAAACTGATAGATAATATCTTGAATGGAACATAAATCCATTTTTACAAACTTTTTCATTTCAATCATTTTAATGATTATTTTATACTAACTCTTTAAAAAATCTAATAATAACACAAAAGTATCATAGTTGAATATATTTTAAAAATGGCGTGATGAAAATCCATCTCCCAAAATTGAAAAAAACTAGAGATTATTAGTGGCATGATATTTTTTTAAGATATTATTATCTTGATTACAAAAGATGTTAACAATTCCACATTGACTTCTATGAGTATTTTAATATCAAATTTAATGAGAATACATGGGTAATTATAAAATTACCTATAACTTAAGATTTTATATTTTCCATTAGAAAACCTGGAAATTTCTAGTCAAATAAACATTATAGAGTGTTTGAGATACACAATAAAAATATTTTTAAATAGACGGTATTTTAGGAAAATAATATATACAAAAAATATTATAGAAAGTCAATACATTTACATGAATACTATTCCCATGGTGAAACAAAACAATACCATTGTTTCAATGATATTATCAAAATTTAATTAATTATTTATTGTTTCTTTTCATAATAGTAATATATGTTTTTAGGAGTTATATATTGAATTAATTTGTTGTTATTTATGACCCATTAATTTTTAAAATATATATAGAGGATCTAAGATAAATATTACTCTATATTGGGTTTATTAGAAGAATATAATTATTTAATAAGTATATAATTAAAAAACATTAACATATATATAAGAATAGAGAAAAAATGACCTTGGAATATAATTATGATTTATATACGGTATTTTTATACTTAATTGAAGATATAGAGAACATGAGAAGTTAAAGACCTTATTCTTGGATGATATATATTTTTTTCAAATAGAAAAATTATTACACATTGTAATATGGAATAATATTGAATTAAAAAAGGTGAAAAGTGTTTACATTGTGATTCACCTATACCCCTATCTAGGTGTTCCATACCTCAGTGGTTATAAAAATTGGTATTGTATTCATAAGACTAATTATTTAAAAATAAGTTAGTTAAAAGTGTTAATACAGGGAATCTTTTCAATTTGAAATGAGTACCATTATTTGATTATAATTTCTAAAAAATAAATGAGATCGCATCTATTATCTACTATCAGGAATATCATCTATATTATAATTTTTGGAATCTAAATAATAATCAAACATCAATAAAAATTATTGATTCGGTCAATAATCTTTTAAAACTAGATGCACAATATTAAAATTTCTAATTTAGATCTACCTAAAATTAAATATATATACTTATATATTGTTTGTCAGCTTCATTTACACAAAATAAGTATGTTGCAACTAACCTAAAATATATGAAGGTAATAAAAATTCTTGAATACCAAATATCAACACTTTAAAAATAGAGTATATAATATTCCCAAACTAAGTAAGTGGTGAATTCTTTAATTATATTATTGATATAGGTTACTCAATGCTGGTAGAGAAATAAAATATTGAAGATGTGGAAATCATGTAGAAAATATTGTGGAAACTCTAACCATTATAGAATGAAAAAAAAATCAATTCATGAAGAATTTTATCTAACTAAAGTGTCATTTAAACAAAAATAAATTATCCTAGTTTGTTATAATAAGAATATTAAATAAAAATGAATAATAATATTTTCATCTAAATATATTTATTTCAATTAAATTTAAAAACATTATAATTAAACTATTATAATTGTTATAAATATATCAACAATGATTTATTATTACTTTTTATAAGCACGTTTAAATATGTAAACTAAATAGTTCCCATATTCAAGAGTGGAAATGTTTCAAATATTATATTGAGGTTACCAAGAGGATAAGAAGATTAAGAGGTTCATACTGATTTCATATAAAGATGGTAAATGAATTTTATCACTATAAGAATTTCAAAATATAGATTTCAAAATCAAATTAAAATAATTATATAATGAAAAATTTATTAAGGAAAGAGAAATATAATAATGAATCATTTCTTGAATAAAATTTTAAAACTAAATACATATATTATAAACAAAATGTAATTATTATAATGAATAAAAATGTTCAAACTAAAATTAAATAATAATATCAACAGGAATGTGTTTTGTCTATTAAGAGATAGTTATAAAGTACTGATGAGAATATAAAAATATTAGGTAAAAATAATAGGAATATAGGTGGGATTTTGAAGGATTCCTTTTAATACATGGAATATATTGAAGCTAAAATAACATAGTAGAAAATGTGATTTAGTATTCATTAACTAATTTTTAATACACAAAACGTATAACATATTTCATGAATAAAAATGAAAAATACATTTTTGATATATATTATCATAAATATTTCATCAAATAACATGGAAAAAATATTGGATATCCTAGGGTTGAAGTTATTACATTTAAAAAGTTCCCCCAATTAGAATTAAAATAAACAAAATTGTGAATATGGGATGTTTTTTATGTTTTAAAAGTGATATTTGAAAATTAAAATATCATATATTCAAAAAGTATATTGACAACTATTTGAGTGAAAAAAATTTCTTTATCATTGGATATAGTAGACTTAGATATGGATCTAAATTTTATGGCATAAAGAATAGATGTAATTATAATAATATTAATGATAAAATGAATATAATATATTTGGTAAAACTCCCAATCAAAATAAATGAGATTTTACTAATAATAGAGATGATATTTGAATTATATAAAAAGGGGATCAAGAAGCATTACCATTAATTAAAATTCTATTTTCCAGTAACATGTGGATAATAATTATGGTAATGAAATATTTTATCACATGTTAGTTAAATTTGATAAAACATGAATCTAGTAGATATACAGTTGGGGAAGTAACCAATTCAGAGATTTAGATTGTATTTATTGTGTTAGGGTATTTAATTGATAATGCGTTCATGGTATTTTGGATAATTTGGATGAATTTCATAGTTTTTTAAAATAGAGGGAATCAATGTCATTTGTATTAAATAGTAGTAGTGCCACTAGGTACCCAGTGGGGACACATAGGGTACCCAATTAGGTGTCCATAGGTGAGAATAATTACCAAGAATAGACACTAGGTGGTATGTTTCCATCCAATGAGAGTCCAATGGAACACCATGAACTCGCTAGTGGAAATCACAAACACAAAATCATCTTAACTGATAGTTAATTATTTATATAGAGGTGTTATATCACTGTAACATGGGATCAAGGGGACTTCTAATTGTATAGGCCAAGTCAATCCTTAATAAACATATTGTTACAATCTATGGGGATTGAACTCTGTGACTCATGATTCAAACATTTCATATTTTAAAATTTTATTTAAAACCTATTTTACACCACCATGATTTATTCTTCAATATCTTCACATCCACTATCTATTTATTTTCTACTCAATTATTATAGGGTTATAAAATTCTTATTCATTATTTGATTCATTATATAACTATATAAGTGTTAATTTATCAATAATTGTGACTTTTTTATACCCCCATTATGAATCATTTTTCCAATTCTATAGATTTTCTCAACACTGAGACTATAAATTTGGTCATTTTTGTGAGATTATCCGATTTATAATGAATTAAATCTACAATTAAGAGCTTATTATAGAGATATTTGAATGGAGATCAAGGGGTTTTATTATTTTTATATACAGTGGGTGGAAACTATTATTATGTGAATTATATATTCTACACCATGTTTTGTAATTTTATAATCACTATGACCATGTCACCTTGTAAAAATTGGGCTAGTTATGCTTATTTTTTTTCCTAAATTGGTCTCAAAAAATTAAATAACATATGATAAACCTAATAGGGTCTCTCAATGTATAATTATATGGTTCTATTCTATGCATAAATTCTGGTGGTTGGTTTGGTTAGTAGATCATGAAATGAGTCATTTTGTTAAGGAATTGATTATAGTTTATTGACTTATTGTTCTATATTAATAAGATGATTGTATTTTGGGAATGGAATTTGTTTTGGGGGGACTTGTGATTATTTTTTACATATTAGAGGAATAATATTCTAATAAATTTAAGGTGGTTTGCTGTCTGATGGATGATTTTCTTAATAATGAATATGGTGTAAGGTAAGGGTAAATTATGCATGTTCATTATTAAATAATCATGGGGATGGTTATCTCATGATATTTACTATACATACTTAAATTTTAATTTAGTTATGGTCTTTCATTTGGTTATCACATATGTTAATTATGAATATATTCAGTGGGACATGAAATCCTCATTTAGTGTTTATTGATGATGGTTAGAATCTATGATAAGTCTTAGAATAGAGAGTGGGATAGTCAACATTATATAAGATTAGAAAACATATAAATTCAAATTTTTATAACATATGATATGGAAATTGATATATTTATATGTTTTCTAAGTGCTTTGTGACTATTCAATTTTGTACATTGGGTGTGATGGATTTCTTATTGTATAACTGGGCCTTTGTAATGTGATTTAGAATATATAAAGTACTAGTTTTTTTATAATAGTTAAGTGTATGGAATTGTATTTGTGATTAAGAATATTTTTTCCATTATTTTTATAAAGACTTTATAATTATTATTTTTCTTTTTATATGAAATTTTATCTGATGTGGCACGTAATTATGATGATAGAGATTATCAGGAGACATTCTTGAATACAAGTGGATAAGAAGTGATTTGTGGAACACCATCATATTATTCATTTATGATAGTGAATCTAAAATTATAGGGACAAATTAGGGTGTCATAATACCCAATAGGTTTTATTTCACCTGGATACTATCTATTAATTTTTCTTCTCAACATTCAAATATGTCATAATGTTAGTCCCAAAAATTTTAAATACCCTTATTGGGGTGAATAGGGGTATAAAGTTATTTTAGAAATGATACTTTTCTAATTATCATTTCCCATGATTATGAGGAACATGCATCTCCCACACTATGGATACAAAATGTTAAATAAACTTAATGTGGGATATAAGAAATTTTACTTTTTACATCCAAACTATTATAAATAAGGATATTTATATAGAAATCTTGTGTTCTACTGAAACACAAATATAATTTATTATATTACAATTTTGTGTAGATTCACTATCCACTTATGTTTGCAACACTCCAAAATATAAATAAATCACTACTCTGACACATTTTAACTACTCACCCGATCTCTGAGGGTTAATGTGTTGATAATTATGATAAAAATAGAGTTTATGCTAGTTGTGTGTATCGATATTTTCCCCCATAATTTACATTGATGAAATCCATGAACCACTTAGATGATAAACTACTAATTTATTCTTCATATACATTATTCCAAAAGTTTATAAATAGTTTCTCCATTCTCTATAATTTTCCCTCTTTCATCTCTACAAATTCATGACCATTATTCTTGAAATAAATAGAAAGACATATATGTAAAGACTCGTAAATTTCAAGGAATTTTTTTTTCTTAATTTTCTTTGGAATTTTACAAGAGCGCAGTTTCTGACGGCACCTGATTCCGAGGCCCGGTGTGCCCGGAATCATTTTCCGAAGTTTGGCTCAGGTACGTTCAGTGAACGGACGAGCGGGTTTTTCTAACATTGAAACCGGTGCCCGGAATCGAATTCTGAGGGCACCGATGAAATCGCAGCGCCGGTATTCGCTTAGAAACGCCACTTTCGGAGTTGCGTTTGCTCGGGTGTGGTTTTTAATTTTCGGGCTTAAAGTTAATAAATAAAATAATTTTGCGACAACTTTATTTTATTTCACTTAAGCCACTTGGAAGCCACTTAAAGTCGGCTTGAACTGAGTTGAACTGGATAGGATGTTATCCAGAAATATCCTACCCCCTTGGTAGGATATTTGTGAGGTGGGGCCTGCACGAGCCCCGCCGTTTCTTTCCGCTAAGAAACGCACCCGTGAAAACCCGTCTTAATGAAGTCAACCGACGCGTTTTCTAAATTCTTAACAGACCATTTAATTGGGCGGTTTATTTCGTGAATTAAATGGGCTGTTTCTTTCGTGAATTAAATGGGTCGTTTCTTTCGTTGAATTAATTCAACGAATTGATGGATCGTTTCTTAACCAGTTTTTCAAATTCGTTGGCGTAATAATAAAATAAGGCCAACACTCAACCTATGGTTATTTTACGTTTGAGAAGATTTGAGAGAACCCTTGTAACTTCTTCTCCCTCGCGAAGAAAGCGAAGAACGCGAAGAACGCCGAACCCGGAAATCGATGACGCCTTCGTCCGAGACGTTCTTCCGATCTCCGATCTCCGATCTCCGATCACCGACCATTTGAGGTGAGTGATTTTGGGTTTCCTCTCAAGTTCTTTTCTTTTGGTTTTAAACAAAGCACAGATTTAAATATTAATAATTTAAATCTGTTGTTCTTGGTTCGTTGAGCTCGCCGACTCAACGCCGGATTCCGCGACGACACGACGCCTCCCCGCGACGACGCGATGATCCCTCTCTTCCGCGACGATCCATTCCGCGAAGAACGCCCGCGCGCGACGATCGACGAGGTAGGGATTTTAAAATTTTGGAATACCCCTATTTGTTATTCCCGTGAGCATTCTTTAAAAATTAAAGAACCGGAATCAAAGAAACAATTTTATTTTATTAAAATTGTTGGTTCATGTGTTGAACGTTCTATTAAATTTCTCCCGGTTGTTTATCTCTAACGCGGAGGGTGCGGGCCAAACGAACACGGCCCGATGACCCTCCGTCGTTCTTCGTTTTGCGCGGATTTGACAGTCGACGACGGAACGTTCCGCATTGGACGTTTGACGATCCCGCAGTAAAGAACGGATCCCGGGAGGAGCAACGGCGCAGACGGGAAGGAAAACGGGCCACCGGAGCGACGCCGACGGCCCGCGGAAGTTGCCGGTGGTGAGGGTCGCCGGCGCGACGGCGCCGGCGGCCAGAGGCGGCGGCGCCCCGGCGCGCCGTGGTGGCGGCCAGCGAACCCGCGGTCCGCTGGTCCGGTTCTTCCGGTCGGGACGCGGCAATGCGCCGCGTCCACTGACGACCCGCACAGCCCGCACGCGGGCCGCGGCTCCCTCGACCGCGGGCTGCGTCCGCGGCTTCCACCCGCGCCCCTCGGCCGAGCCGATCCGGTCGAGCCGAGCCGGCCGAGCCGGGCTGGTCGGGCCGGGCCGGGTTAACTGGGTCGGCCCGGGCCCGTACCCCCCTTCTTCGGACGTTTTCGTTCAAACGCCCGTAACTTGAGCTTCGTGCCTCCAAACGACTCGCCATCAGCGGAAACGCGATCCTTGGATCGAGACGGTCGTTTTGGTATATCGCACTCATGGTTTCGGAATACTTTGAGTTCGGCCGGGTTGGTTCGTACACGAGACCAACCGGGCCCTCGGAGCGGAAACGCTCATATCTTGAGCTACAGACGTCCGATTGACGTGCCGTCAGCTTTGTTGAATTCCTCTAAGTGAGACGGATCTTTTGGCAGACTCCGCCCGAGGTTTGGATGCAGGTGGAGTGCGGTCGGGTTAGTTTTGCCTTAAAAACCAAACGGGCCCCTGGGACGAAAATGTCATAATCTCTCAGACCGGGCGTCCGATTGACGTGCCGTCTGCAACGTAGAGTTCCTGTTGACGATACGGAACTTTTGGATACATCAACTTCGGACTTTGTGTCAGTTGATGTATCATCCTCTCGGCTCGTGGAGCGGACCCTCCCGAACGAGCTTGCTGTGTGCGGGAACCCTAGGCTGGCTGCGACTGCTACTTCGACAGCGACGACCGAGCAGAGATCCTCAGTGGAATGCGGCGACGACTGTGCAGAGATCCTATGTGGACTCCGACGACGACCGTGCAGAGATCCTCAGTGGACTGCGGCGACGACTGTGCAGAGATCCTCAGCGGACTGCGACGACTACTGCACTCAGCGATCCTACGCGGATCAGTGCTACAGGTCCTGCGTGGGCCCGGTCCTGTGTGGGCCCGATCCTGTGTGGGTCTGATCCTGTGTGGGTCATCACTCAACGGTTCTGTGTGAGCCAACTCCTACAGGTCCTGCGTGGGCCCGATCCTGTGTGGGTCCGATCCTGTGTGGGTCACTGCGAGGTTAGTACCTATCGATCTTTCGTGGGTCCGACGTCTTAGATGGTTCAGTGATCATCTTTATTATCATCCGAAGAAGTATACCTGTGTGAGATGAGTCTTCTGTTTTACTCGATAGAGGTGGTGCGCTTGGTTGTAGCGGCAGACCCGCGATACTAGAGACGAGCGTACGGAGTACGGAGACCGTGTAGCCGGCTGAGACCTGAAGACTGCTCGACCGACTCGACTTGAAGTGAGTCGACTAGCCCAGTGGACGAAGCGCCCGGTATTTGGCGGCAGACCCACGGCGGACGGAGCGCCTGGTAGTTGGCAGAAGACCCACGGTACTCGACTGGAGGAGTACCTCTGTAGGCTATTTGGGTGAGCGCCCGGTATTTGGCAGCAGACCCTCAGCGGACGGAGCGCCCGGTAGTTGGCAGCAGACCCGCGGTACTCGACAGGAGGAGTACCTCAGCAGTCTTAGGTTAGTGAGAAGTACCTCGGAGTCGTGACAGGACCACTGTACACTTCAGGGATGGGGCTCTTCAGCAGCTACGTTTTTTATAATGAAAATCCTGTGTGAGCTGAATCTTGTGTTTCTCTCCTTTGTGGATTGTGTTGAACTATCCTGTGTGGATTTATTGTTTACTCTCCTTTGTGGATTGCGTTGTTCTATCCTGCGTGGGTATGCGTTTTGCTTTCCTATGTGGACTGGGTTGTGCTAGGGCTCGTACGTTGGAGCCCATCGGGAAATTGATGACTTAGGTATATGTATGGGCATATACCTAAGCCGTGTCAGATGTTACTTCGTGATTATATCTTTCCTTTGTGGATTTCGGGAGACCTTTGGGGGTCTCGGGGTCCCTACTGAGTATCTTATACTCACCCCTGCACGGGCTATGCCCGCACTTCGTGGTGTTGGTTGCAGACGACGGACAGCGCTGATCGTGGAGGAGGCGTGTGGAGCAGGACAGTACCTGGAGGTGGACCACTGGGTGAGACGTGCTCGGAGCGGACGGCAGGACCCGAGGAGCATTGGAGCTATCTGTACCCACCCTTCAGGTGGGACTTCCAGAGGACGGCTCGACGCTGCAGTTTTTCCTTTCAGTTGCTGTTTTTCCTTTCAGTTGTACTTTACAGTTGGGCTTGTATTTCCGGCCCCTTTTACTTTCAGCACAGCTTGTACAGTTTTTACTTAGTGTTTACTTTTCCGCTTGCTTACTCTGTGGTGCTTGTTTACTTTTCAAAGGAAATGCCTTCCCTTTTTGCTGGGATTTACGCCTTGGTGCTAGTCGCCAGCCCCTGGCCTATGGAAGGCGGGCTTGGGGTAGTCACGGCACGGGCCCCGAGGATGGGTCGTGACAATATATCTTCTATCTCAAGAGAATTTTCATATTTCCTTCTTAATTATTAATAAATTCAACTTAATGAAGTGGTAAAAAGTATCTAAATACACCATTTAATTCTGGGTCAATATATCCAATTTAAATCCCATTATTACCTCATAAATGAAAGGTAATGTAAATCTTTAATTCTAAAAGATCAACATATTCATTGTGTGATAGTTACCCTTAATATTTTATAATACACAATATTTTAATTTAATGGAACGTATCCTGAAATAATATCTCGTAAATAGACATATAATACCCCATTTACATGAACCCCATTACATGACCTCTATCATGGGGGAATCATCACCTTTACTCCATGGAAATTAACATATTTAAACCATTAATTCATGGTTATAATGTTACAGTATGGTGTGGACACCATTAGAATTGTAGATCCCTCAAAATATTTATAACTCCATTCATTGTTGGTAAATACATCCCATATAATGACTCATTTTATCCAATTTTATAACAATTGAAGTACTCACACATATGCTCCCCAACATGATAGTAAATAAAATTATATATTCAAATATATTACCATATTTTCATATATAAAACCACTCACTGTGTGATTTAGGATGACATATAGTAACATACCTAATTTTAATAAAACAACCCAAATCCTACTTTTAACGATTTCCCATCAAAAAATACCTCTTCCTTATGATTCAATCCCTCAAAACAACATCCCCTTTCATATCTAAGTCGTGACATGCATAATGTTTCAAAGGAATGACTATTTTTATTCACCCATATATAAAATAAAAAAAACTATAATATATTTTTAAATAATCTTATATATTTTCACAGTGACTAAAAATATACAAGGAAGACCATGCATTTTTTATTTCTTGGTAACCCACGTCACATTTTTGCATAGGGTTTCAATACATGACTTTGTTCATATAGAGAAAACCTTTTTATCTCCATAACGATTTCTCTAAAAATCCTCTAACCATTTATTAAGACCAACTATGATCTATTATTATTATTATAACCTCCTTTCCAAAAAAAATATATCAAGAAATATTCATCTGGTGTATTTTTTTAAAAAGTAGCCCCCATTTATGACAATTAAAACCCCTCTATAATAGATTCAGTACATCATCATTTATGCTTTTGAGATATGACCAAAACCATAATTTAGAATCTTTACCTATAGATAGTTAGTCAATAATAACTTATAATTCAGAAAAATAAAAAATGATTTAGTATCATCATGAAAGATAAAACAAAAATAGAAGATACTCATGAAAAAACATCCTTGATCCTCATTTTTTCAAATACATATATATCAGTTGGTCACCCAAAATAGACATTCAAATATATACCCCCATTTTAAAAATAATCATGGAAGTGATCTCCATTTTAAATTTTAATGAAAAAAATCCAAAAATAATAAAAAACATAGAAAACATCATTGGAAAATATAATGGAAAATTTTTTACAGGAAAAATTTGGACAAATTCTCCCACTCTTTCAAGGAATACAAATATCACATCTCCAAAATTTTATAAGAGTGTTACAAATCCAAACATTTAATTCAATAGAGTAAATATACTATTATATAAATATAATACCCCATGGGAAGTGGGGATCCCTTTTATATATTATATAATTATACAGATATATTTGGATGTCATGATCCAATTGATGCCTCTCAAACATAACCATGGGTCTCTCTATCATCAGGTTTTCTGTAATATGGTCTTGTATGGAAACATAATTCATCTTCAAGAACCCTTTCTCATACTTATACTTGATAAATTAATATTATATATTAGTATGATTTTCCATGAAGGATTTACCTGATTTATTCTCGGCTAAGTAGAACTCGACTTATCACCCATGACATCAATATGATATTCAAATCAACTCTGAAAACCTCAATTTTTTTCTTCATCCATAAAAAAAGAGTATATACTTGAGTAGTAAAATTCTATTTATCCACAATAGTTATAACTATGATTTATTTGTACTATTTTATTGCCTATGAAATTTAAAAAAAAAACCCAAAATAGAAATCAGATCTCAATGTTAACATTAAATCATATGTTAATCCTACACAATCCAAATTCAAGAAGAACAAAAATATATTCTTTGTTGCTTTGTAAAGAAAATAACCAAAATGAATTATGTAGTTAATATAATAAATAATTCCTTTCACTTCTATCATATTGATCTATATAGGATATATTTGGTACTCAATAGATTTACATATTTCAAAAAACTCTTATTTTGTGCTATTGTTATTTATAATAGTATTTTAGTGATTTTCATAAATTATATTATATGGAATTTCATGCCATACTCATATCTTGAAAAAATTATTATAATTTCCACCAACATTTCCATTGGCCCCTAATACTACATTCAAATTTTATTAATGTTTTCTCTTTTAATATTTGAGAAATATATAAAAAGGACCTTATTTACGCCATTTATAAATGAATGGAAATTGTGAGCTCCCTAATAAAGTATATTTCATGCTCAACCTCTAGAATTATACAAATATATTTCATTATGAATAACCAAATATGAAAATCACTATGTCATCTATAAAAAAAATATCTAATAGCCTTTGATCTTTCTCTTTAATATGGATGGATTATTAAAATCCAACATGTTAGAATCCAATAATGGTCCATCCTTTAGTATATGTAAATCCATAAATAATGTGTAAAATGTATCTAATTTTTATCTATAAGTAATCCAGTTTATCTCTCAATGTTCACTCCCACTCCAATATCACCATTAATATGTGCGGATTTTTCATCCATTTATAGTACTGTGTGTTCTCTTGGTAAGGGAAATACTATGAAAAATTTAATTTTGTCAATTGGTTAGTGAGGGTAAATGTTTCATCATCATCAATAAAATAAATTTTAGAATACCTATTTTACGTAAACCATTTTTTGTTATAAAAACCTTTCAATATTCATTGAGTTTTTTATTGAACACCGACATGATTTTAATTCTATTATTATCATTCAACATTAAGATAATTTTCAGTTTTTCTTTCTCTTCAATTTGTTAAGAATCTTCAAACATCACTTCAAGCCAATTTTCATATTTGAAATCCTTTTTGGAAAACATAGGCTCTACTTGAGATAATAGATAATTATATTGTAGGATATCCATCCTTCATGATTTCCTAGATATGATCCATCAAAAATAATATTTCTTTAATTGATTTAAACAATACAAATTTCCTTTATTTCATCATCTAAAAATTTTATGAATTCTTCATCGTCATTATTTTCTTTTAAGTTCAATTTATTTTAATGTACCCCCTAGGATTTTCACATCACTATCACCGTACATTGAAGTTCCATCATTGTATTATTTGCAAAACTCCTCAATTGTTTGTGAATTCCATCCACATACTATAACCCTTAAGTCATGAATTTCAATAATTTAGTAATCCTTTTTGTATCATTTCTATTCCATTATTTAGTATGAATTGAAATGAAATATTTCATTACCCACATTATATTGAAACATGATTTTATTCTGATTCTTGAGAATAAAGAATATATTTTTGAAATAATAAAATTACCTTAGTGCTGGATTATTCAAACACTACATCTCATATGGTTGTTAGTCATCATTTAGATACAATAAATCTCTGTTAGAGATATAATCATTTGGAATAATTTCTTCCTTTTAACAAGAATCTAGGACAACCATTCTAATGACAATTTCCAGAGACATGTTATTAAAAAGTTTGTTTTTAATATTAATGGGAATATTTTATTTATTAGTTATCACCAATAAGAGTTGTATAATCATATTTTTCTTCTAAATATATTTTTTAACAAGATTTTTAGTGAATTTTTTATGTTTTTTATTTTGGAACTTTATTATTTTTTTGGAGAGAATATTCTATGAAACTATTTGATAACACGCAATAAATTAAAACAATACATGTTTTCGAGAGATTAATATTAAACATTATATATTACTATTATCTTTAATGAATACACCATAATACAGTTTTCTATACATAGATTTGGGTGATATTGGATAACGCACATCCCCATGAACCAACTCAAGTAATCATGTTGACATATTATCCTTTGAATTGTATGTTTTCTGAATGATTATTCTTTTTGGTAAGTGTCACATGTGTGACTGTGATCATGTGATAGTGTATAAATATTATGATTTCCTTCATTCTTCACCAATTATCCAATTTAATTTTAGCTTAATTGGATAGGTATTTCATTCCATAACATGTTATTTTCGTCCTTGGGTAGAAATTAAATTAAATTTATTAACTAGGGAGGAAGATATTACCATTTTGTGATTTATTTTCATCACAATAACACCCTATCTTACTTTTATTATGTAGACATTTTTTTGTAAATTTATTGCATTCCCCAAGTAAAATAATTGAATTAAACACAGTAAATTATAACGAAAGCTAGTGACCAAAAATATTTCATGTGACTCAAATTTTTGCCTCTTATTATATATTATATAGAGATTATGATACTTACAAATTAATAATTACAAAAATGAATCACATGTTATTTTTCATATTTTATTCAATTTATAGGAATATAATTTCTCATTAAATGTCAAGTTAATCTACTCTCAATGTCCAACCATAAAATATGATCTGTCACATTGAAAGAAATCTAGGTCACATTCATCTTATTATTCTATCTCTTGATCTATGGTGCCTAATTTTCTCATTTCAGCGGTTAAATATATTTTCCCCCTTGACCTCTATTAAATATTACTCAACTTGTAAGGCTAAAAAAGTATTATGAATTTTCACACCATATTATAAAGAATTCAGATACTAAGATTGGTTTCTCTAAGTCTGAATTGCTTAACATATTTATACTCATGATGATAAATTTTTTTTCTGTCCATCAACTTATCATGAATAAGAATTTCTACTCCTCTATTGAAATTTCTCTTGATCCCAGAAATTCCTTTTTCTACGGAACAAAAATATTTTTTATTTCAAATTTAATCAAAAATAATAATATTTTATTAATGGGGTATTATTGTGTATATTCACTACTACGCTTATGAATTTTTGTTATTCTGTGAATTACCAAAATAAACATTGTTCTAGGGTGTGGGTGATTATTCTTTACCATAAAATGGGAAAAAATTTCCTTGCAATCATTCCCAAAAATATATGTTTAAATATCAAGGATCTTTTATACATTTTGTAATGTTACTACCTTTTCTTAACAACCTGTAATCCTCCTTGTATTTTCTAATAACCAATAAACTCCATCCAACTTATGTCATCGTGGTAGTTAGAATTCCTTCTTAATCATCATGATTACCTAACATGAAAACAACATAACATTTTATGACATTGATCCTTTAAAAATAATATTTTACGAAATATTTCAAGCTAATAATAATATTTGTCTAATATTATACATATTTTTTATATTAATTTTATTATATAGTATTTAGAATTTAAAATTTTTATTCATTCAATTTCATTCATTATCTAATATAGTTATTCTTCTCACTATTCTAAATATATTTTTGAATCATGTATCACATTAAAGAATTTATTTATTTTAGATGTATAAATATAAATTTAATTTGTAAAATATTTTATTTCAACCTTGAGGTCAACTCTTCCTTCAGATTTATTAATTTAATAACAATTTTCCACAAGTTGTGGTTTATCTATGTCAACATAAATATATTTATCAACGAGACCATTAAAGTATTTATTTTATTTCAATTCACTTTATTTTCAGATGATATTTTCTTATGAAATAATGTTCTAGTTTTTAACACATTTCTATTATGTAAATAATTTTAATTATATATCCTTAATGGATTTTTTGTGGGTTTTCGTTTTAATCATCATCTTGGAATTTATTTAGTAAATTTATAGAAAGATAACAAACATTTCAAAGTCAAAAAATCATGTGTAAGTTTCCATTGAATATCTCTTTTCCCCATTTAATGATTAAGGGATGAAAATGCAACTTCACCACAATATCCCTTTCTTTGAGATCTTCCACCACTATGATTATATTCATCACATTTAATTCCACCCCCTAATAAATCCCTTTCATCAGGTACTTATTATTATTCATCATGTAATTTATAATGTGTGTTATAAAGACTAACTAGCATAACCTCCTATGGGTCCTTATTTTAGATCCCTGAAAATGTTTCCTTGAAATGAAGAGGAAATATTGTCATGATCCACATCACAATCCTAGCATCATTGAGATATTCTTTGAGTTTAATAATTTCATATCTAAATATATTTATATTATCAAAGAATGTGTCTACAAAATCATTCAATTACATCCTCATATCCTAATAACTATTTCAAATCCCTTGAAAGTAATACCATTTAAATTGGAGTCTTCCCCATATATATTGAGAATTTTCCCCATCACATTTTAGGATTTACCCAAAATAACCTACATGTATATAAAATTGGTTTATTTTCTTATCAATTTAGTGAATTGATTACATAGGTAATATGGACCCTTCCATATATTGATTATAAATTCATACTATATATTATGGTGGAAATAAAATGACAATGAAATGTTTAGACATCTATTCCTAAAGATTGGAACTAGTAATTCTGCTGATTTTTCAAAAGGTAGAAATTTTTTATATCCAAAAATGGAATTCCTTTATGGGTGAAAACATCTTAAATAACTTTAGAGAGAAAATATTTCACCAATAGTGATTATCTCTAATAACACATGCTAGTATAAAGAAAATAAAATATCTTGGGAGGGTAATCATCGTATATCAATCTTTCAAAAACAACCCATCACCAATGATTTGGTTCCATGATTATTAAGAACATATATCTCCTTAAAAATTGGAATGAATTATTAAAAAAATTAAAATACTGTATAAATTAATTTTACATGGTTCACCTAAATAAGGAAAATATAGAGAGCAATAAATGACAATTTTTTCACCATAAACACTATGATAACCTATTTTAGTATAATTTAGATAGAATAATCTAACCCTTATTGTTTATAAACTTAATTAGAATAAATAAATCACTATTGTTACATACGCGAACAGCTAATTGCCTATATGAGTGTTGTTGTATTGACCTTTATAAAATATTTTGATTTTACACCCATAGTGGTGTATAAAATAGTCTCTATTTTATCCATTTGGATGAGCTTCATAAAGAACCTATAAGAAATAATATGTTCATTACATTAAAAACATTACAGAGAATGTGTTTTTTACTATATTATCCATTCTCTCATATTTTCTATCTTTCTTCTCTATAGATTCATTATCATACATCCACTAATAAAAAATATCTATTTTATATATCTATAGAATTATTATATTACTATATTAATTATTTATTTACATAACTTTATTTAGTAGATAAAATTAATCCAAATACCTCATTTAATTTTGGGTAATGATTACTAATTTAGTTTACTAATCTATATCCCAAAATATAGAAAATATAAATCTATAATTCAACTAACTAAAATTTTTCATAGGGTTTTCATCACCCTTGACAACATTTAATCATAAAAAATTGTATTTCATGGATCACATATATAAATAATTCCATTAAGATGAATAATTAATTACCATTTGACTATAACACCATGTCATAGCCTTAATAATCATGGTAAGGTCACCTTTACACCATAAATACCAATCTATTCATTTAGAGTGTTAATAAACAAAAATAACTACCATGACATAGACACCTATATATTGGAAGATCCCCTAAAATCATACCAAATAAATTAATATTGTGGTTATACTTCCTATGGTGTGATTCATTGATTAATATTTTTTAACAGAAATAATACACTTATTTATTCTCCTTGTCACTATAGAAAATATCCATACATATTCTTATACTTTAACATATTTTCATATAGAAAACTACTCAAGGAATGATGCAAGATACCACAACGTGACCATATTAATGTACTCCATGTAGCATAGATCCTAATATATATAGGGTCATGTCACGATATTCCTCTTCCTCATGATAAATAACTCAAAACTAGATCCTCATCCATAATTGAGTTGTGAGATTCCCAATGGTGCCAAGACATGTAAAATATTTTTCACCAATTGAAAATTTTAAAAAACTATAATTTGTTTTCAATGTTACTAATGTTTTACCCCAAAAACTACTATATATAAAATGATGTCTATATAATTTTTATTACATGGTAACTTGAATCATGACAAGTAAAAGGGTTTCATGGAATTACAACTGTCATATAGAAATAATTATTGTATCTCTTTCAAGAACCTTCCAAAACTCTTCTACCCTTTCTTCAAGACCATATAATATTATTTGGAAGTCATACAACATCCTTGTAAAAAAACCATACAAATAATACTTTAGGGTATTTTTTCTAACAGTATCTTTCTTTTGATTTGTTGAAGAAATATCCAAAAATAACTCAACATATCATAATTTTGGAACTTCATAACATAATAAAACCAAATTATAAAAACATAACCTTTATATTTCAAATAATTTATTCACTAATCTTAAACTCTATAACCACATGAGTCATGATCAAAATGAGAAACAAGAGGTAAAATAAATGTTCCTTATTAAAAAACATTCTTTGTTCATGCTCACCAATACCTATATAAAATTATTCTTCCCATGAATATATTTTAAATTACCCCCACCCATTTAATACATTAGAATGATGAAACTACTGCATTTATAAAATTAAATAACAATCCCAATCAAAATTATTAATCATTGAAACCTTATACCATGTAATTACTATATAAATTTTTTATGAGACATATAGATAGATTTTGCATTTTTTTATTGGACCCAATGATAACATCTTTGAATATTCACAATAAAGGATTAAAAATACAAAAACATAATTTAATCAAGAAAATATATATTTATATCAATAGAAAATCCCATAGGGAGTTGGTTTTCGTTCTCTATATAAACTAATTAGATAGAGACAGTTGGACTCCATGAGCCAACTGATACCCTTTAATAAAACAGTGGACTGTACCACTTTTCAATATCAATAATTTTCTCTTATATTAAATCATTCTATTTGTTAACAAGACTATGATCAACCTTATCATTGATGAAATTATATTTCATCTAAATTTTATTTTTCCTTGATTTGAGAAAATAGTTGTTGATAACATCTCTAGAACTTCAGTTATCACACCTGAATTTAATTGGGGATTTCACATCAAATATGGAAACCTTATATAATTTCTTTAAACTTATAAATTGAGTAAATATTAGAGTTGTCACAATGTATTCATCTTATATAATTATAAATGAGATGAATAATTAGTTACCACTTTTCTATGAAATTCACAAGCCTGTTAGAAAGAAATAAATGTTTGATTTTGACTTATAAGAGACCCCTAAACTATCCCATTCTGCATCTATGTGTCCCAAAAACATTTTGAGTGATATTTTATGATAATGTATCTATAAAAACACCATGTTATTTAAACATATTAATTATTTTCACTCATATAATTTGGCCTACCTTGAGATAGTTTTCATAACATGAGGCTCAATATTGAGTTATCCAAATCTGACCTGACCCAATGAACCCGAACTGACCTGAATAGATAGGCTTGAATAAGGTAGGGTTAAAAAGGGTAAAAAAAAAATTGTGTTTATTTGAGTTGACAAATAGTCTAGTCGGGTTAGGCCATTGGTCAGAAAAATGTGATTGAATCTATCCCATCAAACTTAACAAACTACCCATATATTGTTTTCCTTATCTCCTCCATCACTTTCCTCTATTGAAGCATATTTCAGTCTATCTGTAAATAAAAAATGTACTTCACTTGGATTTTATATTGCTCTATAATTCTATTAAAATTATATATAATCTAATTCTCTATTTTGTTTTAATTTTTCTCTTCATTATATAATGAATGAATGTAATATTTATTATTTTTATCCATTCAAGATTGATAGAGATTTGGTGTTTTCTTAGAGGAAAATTCTTCCTTAGATATCAACTATATTTAGGTTCAAAATAACCTTCCTAGGAAGATGAAAACCATTTAACATAATTTTTTATGTCTATTTTGGTTTTACATGAAACATAAATGAAACAAATATTGAATTAATGGTAAAAAAACTATCTTGGAGCCAAATTTACAATTTTTAAATTGTTTAATGCGAACCAAATTATCTTTCAGAAATTAAGTTATTTTAATTGAATGAAATAAAATATTTTCACCTATAAAATTATATCTTTTAAAATATTTTCATAATAAAGGTCAATCTATTTGGCTCAAATCCTCAAGTGATATGGGTGTTTATATAGATAATTTCTATCACCATTCAAAATGATGTGTTGATTGAATTTACACCTAAAATTATATAGTGTATCCCAAATTAAAAATAAATCACTGAATTGAGGAAGAAATAACCCCAAGCATTACACTAAAATGTTTTTTTTCAATTTTATGTTTTATTTATGGTATTTTTCCCTAACCTAATCAACTTAAACCAAACCAAACCAACGCGAAATGGGTTGGGTTCTTCTTAGTTAGGATAAAAAATTACCCCTTACTTGGCCCAACCCATCCCGACCACTTTTGATATGGTTGATTTTAAAAACCCCAAAGTCAGCAAAGACTGGCCAATGGGAACCCCTAGACTGATTTGTGGGAAAACAATTGTGGGACATGCTATTGTTAGGCAAAAAAGGATTCTAATTATATTCTTATATTCTATTACATATACCATCATTTTATCATTATATCTTTTAATATTAATTCTTGTATTTATGAGTAATATAATTATCCTAAAATCCAATATTCAAATCTATTAAAAATTTCTTTGGTTGATTTTTTATTTTTAAATAAATGGTCCATGCCTTCTTTGAGTCACTTGTAAATTAAAGAAGAAATTTAACGCACTGATCTTGGACATTTTTAACTCTCAACTCGTATATTCTATAAATAGAAAATATTATGTATTTTTAAATCCTCCAAATAAAATTTCATCAACATAAATTAAAAACAACAACCTTTAATCATTATGATTCATGATATAGAGGATGTGATCAACTCTTCCAAAGTAAAACCCAATCATCATCATATGTACATCAGGCCTATAATACCAAGATCTTGGTTATTAATTTAGTAAAAAAATCCTTCTTTAATATAAAAACTATTTTATCTTGTTCACCAAAAATAAATCTATTTATATACTCGAATAAATCTTCCTCTTAAATAAAAATAGTTAAAAATGTGGAATCAGAATCCATTTTGAATACGTTGAATCGTATTTTCACTAACATTGACATGAAAAGTATTATTGTTTCCAATAATGAAATATGGTATAATGATTAATCACTATCATTCGTGTAAATTTTTGAGTGCCCATTTTAGAACAATCATATATTATTTTACCACCCATATCCATCTTTATTATGATGATTAGAAAACACTGAATTGATTCTGATAAAATTCTTATCTTATAAACTAATTATAATTTCCCATATTTCATTATTTTCAATTTGGTACATCTCATACTCTTTAAAATACATTGGTTCTACTTGAAATTATTGAGAATTATTTTTTAGACTCTTTAACCTTTATGTTTTCACAAAAACTATTTTTATAATAATAATATTTCATTCATTAATTTTTCACACATTCCTTGACAACATTTTAGCTACTTAAAATGTTTATATTTCATTATAGCTAGTTTTTTCATTGGCATTTTACACTGAACCATGTTCTCCCCCTATGTGTATCACATTACCATCAATTTCTTCTAATATTTCTTCACTCTTGGGTTTTGAAAACGGTTCACTAGTTTATGCATTTTTATCATTTTCCACAACCATTACATATTGAAATTCAGTAATTATTGAAAACCTTTGGTTATATTATTTGTATTCCTTAATTTTGGATGAATATGCAAGAAAAATTCATTCATCATTTTTATCTTAAATTTTTTGTCCTTCTATCTTTTTAGAATAAACCATTTAATTTTGGAACAAATCAAAGGTACTTCATGGATGGATTATTCCAACACCACATATCCAAGATTTTATTTTATTAATTCGGACAATAAAATTCCTAGTTGTAGATATTGAAAAATGTAGTAACTATATTCTATAATTATTTATCCAATATATCATTTATATAATAATTGTTGTACCCATGTTATTAGATATATTATTTATCCTCCAAATTAAACTACTATTTTCAGAATTCCTCACCACTGAGAATTATGCCCTTATAGATTGCTTCATAATATATTATACCATGTTATTGTTAGTAAATATCTTATGATTATTAGTTTTGATGTGCTAAAATTAATGTTTGTTCATCTTCTTCAAAAATCTATGTTGACTTGTAATGCACTATAAAACCTAGAATTTATGAGATTTTTCTATCAACCACATCAGCTTGTTTTAATATTTAATGAATATAACATAATAATTTTAAAAATCACTGACTTTGGGAGATCCGTGTTGACAAACATCAACATGAAGTAACTCAATAAATCTCGTTGAAATGTTTTCCATAAAATTTTATGTTTTCTAAATAATTTTACCATTATAGAAACTTTCAAACATTAAGGAAATATTCTTAAAGTTTTAGTACACTGCAATATGATTCATTCGCAAATATTTATTTTAAGTGGATAAAACATTTAGGAACCTAATTTTTCTCTTCTCCTTCAGATATAAATTAATAATATTTAACTCCAAAAATGAGTCAAATATTCACCTTTTTATTATTTCTATATATCACAACAATACCATGTCTAACATTGAGGATATAAGCCTTATAATTTAAATTGTTAACATGGATTATGTATCAAAATATAAATTTTCCTAGTAAAACGTTTCCAATACCTATAAACACAAGGATATCAATGAAACTCAAAAAAATTTCTTGTAATTTAGATTTTCTAGACTCATTGATCCTCAAACATTCATTATTACCAAAATGAACGACACCTTCTTTATCATATTTGGTTCTTGTGAAAATATTCTTATAAATCATCATATATATTGTAAACCCACTATTAAGGATCCACATATCACATGGATTTATATTTTTCAAAAACACCAAATGGAATTCATCTTCTCATATTTTACCATATTGAGAGTCATTTTGTTCTTCCTTTTTTGTTTAAATAGATGGTTCAACCTTAATCTGTATTGGATTGTCCTCATTTTTAAGCCTAAAAATGATTATGAGTTATCATCCAACTTGTTGAAGTTTCCTTAAGTATAGATATCATTCTATTATTTCCATTGGCATAATTCTTTATTCCCTATATGAGAAATCTCAAGCTTTATGTCCATAACCATCACATAAAAAATACCAATTATTAAAAACATATTGAGTGAAAGAATTTTTATTGGTGTTTTTTTCATTATCCCATGAATTTATTTCTATTTAAAATAATAATGTTGTATATTTTTATCACATAAAAACTAAAATAAAATATTTAAGGGATATTATTATTTATCTCCTCCACTACATTTTTAGATTTTTTCCTTTTTAAGTCACTAAATACATCTCACATCTAGGTTGTGGGTTCTTATACTTTAAAATAAATAGCCCCTAATATTTTCATATGATCATTCCATTAAATAGTTATTCCATTATCTTTAATATTTTTCACTTATTATAATATCTCAACATTTTTCATTGAATCCATGTTATCCTCCATAGATTTTTCTATATCCCATACTCACCAACATCCAAATGTCATTAGTGGAGTTACATATCTTTCTTAATAATTAGGGTTTTTTTCATAGGGATCTAACTTATCCTTTTTTTACTTGATCCTTTCGACACATTAATTCATTAACTTCATCAAAACTTCAATAATTTGGGATTTCTCATCAATGTTGAGATCGATCACTATTTTATTACTTGAGTTTATTGAATTTCTATAATTGAGTCACTAAATATTTTTATTTATCTCAAAATTTATTTCTATTATCAACTGAATATATTGTTTTTAATTATATAACACAAAATTGGACATATTCATCTTTCCCCCAAAAAAATCAATTTCATTTATAGTAACCTCTATTTCAACATTTAGATTTAATCATTTCAAAATTTCATAACATTTATAACCATTGTATTATAATTTTTTTAATTATATGATAGTCACAAAAACTTCTCTATTGAGGTCTTTTTATCCCTCAACATTTTCTAAATTTTTTTCTTCTAGGCTAACATATTCTTTTCAAATCATGTTTTTATTTTCATTGAATATATATTGTGATATATCCTTTCCTTGAGAATACATTAATTGGTTTTATAATTTTTTTATATCATCATCCTAGAATTTCTTTTTCCATTTTGATGTGATTTTCGAGACTTTTCTACATTAAATTAATGAATGTATAATCATGCCTTGGAATCTTTTATTTCCCACATAAGATTATTGAGAAAAATAATTATAAAAACTCAATAATATATCTTTCTTCGAGATCTTCCTCGAAAATGAGTCTCTCCATATCCCAAAATTCCACCTCCATTGAAATACCCTTCACCTTGAAATTTAATTCATTTTCCCTCAACTCATATGCAATGATATTTCTATGAATACTATCCGGCATCACCTCTGATGTTTAATTAATTTTAGTGCAATCAAATTTGTGTCAAAATTATTTGTAAATCAACTAATAATCATCTTCATGATATTTAAATATTTGTGATATTCTCTGATTCCACACATGTCTTCCATAATAATTTAATACTTGTCAATGAATTGATCCATAAACTCATTTAGATGTTTCCATAGCTCCAAATACATGTATTAAAGATCCTATAAATTATTCTCATCTCCCTCGGAGTCACCTTGAAATATGTTGTTAAAAGTTTCCCACTTGGAATGTGATGATTTACCAAAAAACCTCCATGTATATAACAATGGATAATGGTCCTCCCAATGAATCGATCCATTCCAGTCAATATCAAACTCCATTAATTCTTTTTTATGATGATTCAATACTCTATATGTTATAGGAAATATGAATATTGAATATCGTGTATACATCTATTCCTATGGGGTATAAATATTGAAACCTTTGTTTTTTCTACAACATGAAATTATTGGTATCAAAAATAATAATTCCCTTATGGTTGAAAAAAGTTGTTGTAACTTCATATTGAACAAAAAATATCCATGAACCATTAGCTCGAATACCACTTTTTAGTCATAGGTACGAAAAATACCTAGGAAGGGTGTGAATAAAGGAATTTAAATCTTTTACAAATGACTTTTATTCAATGTTCTTGTTCTATGATTATTATGAACCCCACTCTCCCTTAAAATTGATATAAAGAACTAAAGAAATTAAAAGTGGGCCATATTTAATTTTACTTCTTTCACTTAAATGAGGACAATACAAGGTACATGAAGAGAAAATATATGATGCACATGAAACACTATGTATACTTCTTGTATTGTAATCTAGAGTAGTGGAACTGACCTTTAAGGTTTCCAAACCTCACAGAAATAAATAACTACTGACTCTTACCGAATAGATCTGTTCATTGCCAATTTTAGTGTTGTTTTCCAAATTAGTAATAACAAATACTAATTTTATACTAGTAGTAGTGTGTGAATTATAATTCCTTTAATCCTATTTTTAGAACCCCACAAACTAATACTAATATAACCTTATGTTTCTTCTATTATTGGATTTTTAGAAAAACTATATAGCACCTTCTTATGTTTTATTTGATTTTATACTATATCTCCATATATATTCGTGATCTGTCTTATCTAATGAATGGGAATACATTTTTTTATATCTCCAGGACTAACTCAATTTCCCTTTTAAATAATCATGAATTCACCTTTATTAAGTGGGTAAAAATTATCCCCATATAATCACTAATTTTAAATCAAGATCAAACATTTTGTTCCATTATTTACATCCAAAATGAAATAAATATTAATCATGAATTTTTAGATGTTAAATCTTCACTATGTCACCATCCCATTTCCTGATATTTAATCCTGAATCATTGGATTTTATAGATCTCATTCAAAAATCACATAACATGGATAAATCCACAATTCCCAATTTACTACCACATAGTGACCAGACCATCAACATAAAAGAATGGTCACCTTTACTCTATGAGTATCATTATGTGCATACTAATTCTTCACAAGAATGTTGATCCAACATAGCATGCACACATTTAGAATTGTCAAGCCATTGAAATACACCCAAATAAATTTCCAATGTAGCCACAATACCCAGGGAATAACCTATTTCTACCTATTTGGAAGTTTAGGAAAAACTCTTAAAGACTCACCTCATCAATAAAGACAAGATCCTTATATATGAAAATCCATTAAAATATTTTCATTAGTAAAACAAATCTTGATTTGATGTGGTCTCACACTATGGGACATGAATCATTATTATTGAATGTCATAGAGTATAATTAAAATGTAGTATTGTTATAGATTTAATTATACCCATGATTCATACCCGTACAACAGGATCTTATACCATATTTGAGTCATGATGTAGCCAATGATTAAAGGATTTTATTGTTTTTCTCATCCTAGCGATAAGTTAGATAACCAACCATATGTTTTACAAGAATATTATGTATTATCAAAAGTATTTTTAAATTCACAAATAATCTCATAACTTTTACATTTCATAGGAACATGCATCACAACATGAATTAAGGTGTTATGATGTGACTTATATCCTACATATAAAACTTTTTCCACTCCATTAAATTTATAATAAAATCCAATATCCATTATTCAAAACTATTTAATATCATTATGATGTATTCCAAAAAAAATTTCAATAAATTCAACCATAAATATTTGTAATTATGTTTTTTACAGACAAATATAAATGTGAAGATTAATCATGAGGATCATTTTTTGATCAAAGGGTCCTAAGGGTTAGTATTAACATACTCATAATGTGGTTATTACCCGAGGGATTATCAATTTCATGCCACTCCCATGTTTTAGATTCTATATTGAGGTGTAATAAGGGGATATATTTTTACTAATATGGGTATGATTCACCAGCATTGGATGAAGTGTCTATATTATAGAGTTAGTGTGTCCTAGATTAAAAATAATAATCCAATTCATTTTTTTATAGTTTATTAATTACGTTTTAACATTTTATAAATTCAGTTTATTATTTATCTTTTGAAATATTTTTAGGTCATATTAGTGGTGTTTTACAATCTTTGGGCTCACACGATACACTTTCACCTAAGTGAATGTGTGGATTCAATTTCTACCACATACGTTTTTCATAAATTTTTATATAGGTTATTAGGTTTGATTAAAGATATAGAGTTATAGAAACAGTTTCAAGTTGAAGTATAAGGAATTATTTATTCAAATTAATATATTAATTATATTAGTTATTTTATGTTTATAAATTATCTACCTAGAAAAAAATCTCTGTTATATTATATAACTCACTTTTAATAAAAAGGGTTTATTTTGATATACAGTATTTAGGCATTTTATTAGTTCTGGTTTTTTGTCATTAAAATTACTTATATATTCTCTAATATTATATTATTTACAGGAGGAGAGTACAAACAAACAATGAAATATATTGTTCTTACTACTAATCGGGGAGACATGACCCATAGAAGTTCCATGAGATTCCTCAAAGGTGTAACGACAAATCTATGCACCTAGGGGGCCTTGTGCATACTTTGAAATTCTATTATAGATATTTAATTGTTTGGCTTAATTATGTTTTGATGATATTCATGGTAAAATCGCCTTAATTTTTATATTGTACCCTCACAACATATCAAAAATCACAATTATATGGTAGGTTCACCTTAGATCATGTATCATTTTAGCTTGGTCCCTGAAACCCATGTTGAGGTATTAACAAATGGTGTAATAACACATTGTTATATTTTTATTATTGATTTTGATTTTATAAATATATATTTTAATAGATAGAAAAATTAAATAATCCATTTATTATGTTTATCTAATAACTATTTGATGGACGGTCCACATTTCCAATGAGTTGGTATTGTGGTTATTTTCATTTATAGTTATAATTGAGTGGTTTTAGAAAGTATAATGTTATGATTTATTAATTTATTATTTTTCATTTTCATGTGTATAAATGATCCATGCATACATTCATTATATCTGGCATAATGTTTCTCATGAAATTTGTATGGTTGTTTGAGATTTTAAATAGACATTTTAGAAAATGTTTTGGAAATTAAATTTTTTAAAAAATCTCAAAAAATAGTTTGTAAAAGGGTTTTAATTAATTAAAACATAGAAAATGAAATATTTTTTATTTTCCTAAAAAAATAGGATTGGGTAATTATTTGAAACCAATGGTGATGGTATTTGAAGTATATAAGGATTTTATGTGATGATTTTTTTAATATGAACATGAAGTGTGATGAAAAATGTAGAATATGTATTATTGGAATCAGATTCCTTGGGTATAGTTTGGTAGAGGCATGAGATTCCTAGATTATATATTATTATAGTCATTTTTATTATGTTATTATTGGATTATTAGTCTAGTTTTGTAGGAAGTGTATTCTAGATACTAAGATATACGACTATGAATGGTATGATATAGGGTCTGGAAGTAGGGTAATGATAGAGTGTAGAATTATTAAGCATATGTTGTGAGTTTTTAGGTGTATAGGATATGTAGTTACAACATTCCTGGGATAAAAGTTAGTGAGAGCTGTCTGATGTATTTGGTATGAGGGATAATATAAAATTGATTAATTATATAAGACCATGTATAATGGTTTCCCATTAATGGAGACTAACATGAAAAAGGGTAGTATGTGTGATAACTATCAAAATGAAATTATTGATGAATTTTTATGAACAATTATTTGGGTACAAAAGTGAAAATAATGTGAATTTAGTGAATATATTATACATAGATTATAAAAACAATATAATAATTATGATTAATATATCTATATGGTATAATCATCTAGATATAGATCATGTTTTTGTTGGATAATGTTAGATTCACACTCATCCGTGGATATTTTGGATGAGATAATAAAGTTTTTTACATGTATTTGAATATAACATATTTGTTCTTTATAGTGATTATTATATTATTTTTCAAGTATTACTATAAGGGTCTCATAGAAACAAACAATATCTTCTAATTCCATTGATGATTTCTAAGTTTATTCTTACAAATATTTTAGTGGTGACATGGGGTCTTAGGATACTGAAAATTTGATTGATAATATTTATCATTGTTTCTGATTTATTGGTAATTTTTCATAAATATAGATAATTTTATTTATTTTAGTGGTTAAATATTTTTCATGTGAATAGTTTAATTCACTATAGTTAAAAATAGATATCTAATTAGTGTTATTGATTGAGTTACATTCTCAGGAGGATGATATATTCTTCTCAAAAGTCGTACAAACAAGAATCTTAACAGATTTATTATAACTCTGATAGACGGGTATGGTTGTGAAAGAATATGCCACTAAATTTGATAAGATGTTCAAATAAATGTCATCCTTTCATGGGAATGAGTTCATAAAGGCACATTATTTTTTAAAAAGTTCCAATCAACTCATTTTTGGTATATGTGGTATCAAAATTCCAAGATTCCATTGTGGATGTATTCAATTAATAAATATCACCACATGAAGAGTTCCCCTTATCTTATGAAATTTCATTGAGAGGTTTTTCCCATTTTGGAGAGATATTTGTTCATCGAATATCATCATGATGATTGAGGTTATGAGAGCTTATGGATAGGTTTTTTACATTCATGATCTAAAAGGAAGCATTCCTTGGCGTATTTATAATTAGAATATATGGGAATATCCACTCTCAATATATAGATTAACAAATTATGTGTCTCATATAAGGTGCTATGAGGCATCTTTCAAGGTTTTATTGACCTTCTAAAATAAATATGTAGAACGAGTTGGATTGGGTTGGGATATATTATTATTTTAATAGAAGGTTATAGGTTTTGATTTAATTGTTAAATTATTATATCATTTTACAATATTGAGAAATTAAATTATATTTTTTATTAGTTTTATTAGTGTGACAATATGTGATGTCCAAATATAGACTTAATTTTATTTATAATTCCTAGAACAAAAACAACCCTTAACTACATTATTTATGTTAAGGGGATTGTATTTCTTAAATGTTTATGATCATTTTGGTTTATAGTTTTATAGAATTAGAAATACAAACAACATATCAGGCCCTTAAAATAAAAAGTGGAAACTCCCACTGAATCTTCATTTTTTCCACACACAAAATGGTTTCTAAAATTAAAGTCATGTTTCATTAAAAACATGTTTTGTTCATTCAAGATGGATCCTTATAGAGGAAATATAAACCTTGAAATTTTTATTATTCAACCTTAACCCCTATTTAAATATTTTGAAAATGTGGCATGAGAAAAAAAATCTTAGTGAGGGATATAAAAATAAATCAACACCATTAGTCCTTTGTAAAATATAAAAAACCCATAAGAAAATTTTCATTCTCTCATAAATATATTTTATCTATAATTAATTAATTAATTATTCTAGAGAAAAAATATTTTCATAATGTTTCTTAAAAAATCTCATAAAAAATATTAAATTGAAAATATAAATTCTTATGGTTCTCTTAAAGAACATCAAAACATGTCTTTGAAAAAAAAACCTTTCACCATTATAATATAATCAAATTTATTTTGATTCATAATTCCATTTTATTATATAATGAAGAAAAAAAATTAAATAAATAACCATCAAAAATTGGACATGTAATTTTTGAGATGATAAGATGATAAATAATCCCATTCATAAAATTCATTAATTTTATATTCATGGAATGCACAATGTTTGGCTTCAAGATCTTGTCAACAAAGCCTCATTCCCAAACATCATGCACCTTACCTCATGTACTCGTTTCATGAATGTTCGAAAACCATGAAGACCTTGTGATTTTATATTTGATATATCATGAAGGCCACATTAAATTAAATTTTATATACCATCAATGTATTTTTCTAGTACATTGTCATTATATCGGTTGGTATACACTAAGAAATTCACATTCAGTTTTTTATTAAGAGAACTATTGAATAATAAAGGGGATATATACATCTATGTTTCAAAAATCATATACATATGAATAATCTATTTCTCAAATAGTCAATTAAAAATATAATACATAATCAAAATGACTTGGTTATGAACAATTGTATTTGAAAAAATGAATATAAAATGTTAACATTTTCCCCAATCAATAAAATAAAACCACATAATCATAAGTAATCCATATAAATATTTCTATTGTTATTATTTATAGAATATCCCAAATTATTAATAAATTAATATAAAGTATGTTTACATAGATGAAAATACCATTTTAAAATCAATAAACGTATTCTTTGGAAAATAAAATAAAACCTTGTTTTCTTTTGTATCTTTTAAAATATCCTCGAACAATGGGAAAATGATATTCTATGAAAAATAATTAAACAATTTATATTAATATCCATAATGATTGAAACAATATATGAAAATTATAAAAGGAGTTCATGTGGTAAACATTGAATGTACATTCTTTTGAAATTTTTAAAAAGTCAAAATAGCCCATAGAGAAAAACTAAAAACATTTCTTTTCAATCCTTCTAAGGAATGAGAAAATTACCTAAAATTAACATTAAAAATATATTATGAATAAATGAGAAAAATTTTAATTTATCTCAAAGAACATGGACATTGAGGAAAAATAGTTTAAATTACTTTAAATAATGTTTTAATGAAAATTCATTTACTATTTTTCTTTTTTTTAATAAAATGTTCATTGAATGAGAGAACGTAAAATGGATTTTTAAGCATAATGGATTTTAGTAAATAAATGAAAAAATAAATACATATACATGTATATAAATCACACTAAATAAAACTTGTACTGAATATTTCTTGATTATCAATGAATAGAAATTGTGATAAATAGTATCTTACCTCGATACTAAATCACCACATACATTCCTTAAATCCTGTATAACAAAATTATATTAATTATTAAATTTCATAAGAAACATTTTTAGTTTTATTCTATTATCAAGATAATTTTATTATTATTTATTACCATTTCATAAATATTAATTATATAAATTAATTTCACATTGGTAGTTTGGAGGACATTCGATTCAAAATCCCAAAACAACCTCAGTTGATAAACCATGGTCAAAGAGGATATGTTTCCATCATAAAAAATATTAACAATGTAATAGTTATAATCTTAATGCATTAAATATAATTTAATAAACATACATGATAGGTCTACATGATAAATTAATAATATGGCTTTTAGAGATGGTAGTCCACATGTACACATGAGCAATGTTATAATTTTTGCAACAGATGGAAGCATAAGAAGGTATGAAATATCATATATTTATAGAATAATTAATTTTTCATAAATATAATATATATTAATACAATAAATCATAATATCCAATATTATGAAGCCTTGAGGAATAAATAAAATGCATCGCTTCATGGAAGTTTTAGTCCACAAATACGCAAGAGTTGTGTTTTTGTTTCCCATAGGATGTTGAAAAATAAGATAAAAGGATATAAAATCAAGATTAAAAAATATTATATGAAACATACTAATTATATCATACCATCATTGTTATTAAATATTTTAAGGAGTTTGTATAATAAATTTAAATGAAAGAACTAGATTAATAGTTATACCACTTTATAGGAAAACATCCATTTCCCTACACCTTAAGCCGTATAGGTTATTATTTTGGTGGAAACCTCCCGTAAATATAGATAAAGGTGAGGATAAAATATGGGTAGATATTTATTGATCTAAATGGATCAATATTAATTACAGATACAGGATATGAGGTTCCCTTCTATAAATAATGTGGGGGATAATCTTTTAAATTCATGACATATTAAAAAATAATATGTCTCTCACTCATGTAATGTGAATAAAAAGATTCAAAGAATTAAATATAATGAGAATAAGTTCAAAATAAATTCAACCAATGGTATTTAAACAATTCTATATTTCATTTTAAACCTTATAACATTGATAAACCACAACATTATCCCATTTAACCATAAATGTAGTAATAAATTATCTAATATCTAATTTTCATTAAAATAATTTTAATAATTACATGTGGTATATAAATGGAATATGAATGGTATCCAATAAAACATACAATACAATTGAGAAAATATATACTTTTATTACTTTTAATGATTTAAAAAAAATTAAATAGTAAATACCATTTAATGTAATTTTTTAGACTATTCAAAAAATTAGACATTAAAGTCATCCAGATAACAATATATTTTTAATATAAAAACATTCAGTAAACATTACCCTTTATTAATATAAACAAAATTATTTCTAACTCATAATTATAGAATAAATCATTCCTTTTAGTTTTTTTATTTCATTTACATGAATTTGCTACTACTTGTACAAACACTACATCGATGATGTCTAGTTGTTCTACATAATTATACCATCAAAACAACATAAAAATAATTTATTATCATAAATATAGATAATTAATAATCAATATTATAAGATATATTAAATTATATCATTCTTATTTATATCTAGGTTGTGAAAATATAATAAGTGAGAGAGAGTGGTATTTTTTAATTACTCTTTACTTAATAAAATTTACAGTCCATAATCAAAATAAAGTGAAAATGTTTTCCATATTTTTGTCGTTTTGATGATTATGGGGGAACTAAAGTCATCCAATTTTATTATGTATTTTTTTTACATATTTGGGTTTCTTATCCCATAATTCCATCCATTAGTAACAAATTTTATCATTTACTATGGTGATGAAATTTTACCATGGTAACATTTTGTTAGGATATAAAAATAAATATAACTTATGAGGTAATTTTAATATAATATTCTATATTTGGAATCAATTTTCAGATATTTAATTCCCATAAATGATAAAATAATAATTTCAATATCAGTTCTCATAGTGCAATAAAACCCCATTTTTTGAAAACTCAATGTTTTAAGCATAAAAATTATTTTATAAAAAAATAAATTATCACAATGATTATCAAATAATTAATTTATATGTGTTTAAAATTAAAATTATAAGACATTTAAACAAATTTAATGTATTACAGGGCTTTTAAATTACATGATTTAAAGAAAATAAATGATAGATTTTTCAAAATTTGTATTTTTCACTATTCACCTTAAAATCAATCTCTCTAAATAAATACCAACAAATTAACAGAAATTCTTCTTTTTCTCAAAAACGACAAGAAAAGTAAAACATACCTGAAAAAAAAGACTCGGGTTCTTACAAACTTCCCCCTTTAAAGAAATTAATCCCCAAATTTACCTAGCAAGGAGGCATAGAGGAAGAAACCCTAAAAAGCTCCGGCCATTGTGCTCATACATCAGCCTCTCTCTTCCATGTCTCGTCTTGAGGAACAGACCAGCCACGGAGAACCTCCGTACATCGATCAGCGATCCGGATAGGATGCTCCTCAAACGATGCATCCACATCAAACTCATCCTCCTTGGCTTGACAGACATGAGACAGGTCTGAGAAGTAACGTCGAAGCTGGGAAACATGGAAGACGTTGTTCATAGCCTGGTACCTCTGAGGTAACTACAACCGAGAGGCAACCGGAACAAATCTATCCAACACCTCAAATGGTCTAACGTACCTCGGTGAAATCTTACCTTGTCTCTTAATCCTCTTATGCCCCAACCTCGGTGTGACGCGTAGGAAAACCTTATCTCTAACCATGAACTCTAGAGGTTATCTCTGCTGAGCAGCATAAGACTTCTGTCGGGACTATGTAGTATCCATCCTCTTCTGAATTAACTCTATCTGCTCTGTGGTCTCCTATAGAAGATGAGGTCCCAACAAAGCTTCCTCTCCTACCTCCATCCAACATAAAGGTGATCGACATGGCCTACCATACAAATCCTCATAAGATGTCATCAGAATAGTTTATTGAAAACTATTTTTGTAGGAAAACTTCACAAGTGGTATATGTTTCTCCCAAGAACCTCCAAAATCTAGTATGCATGCACGAAGCATGTCCCCAAGCACCTGAATCGTATGCTCGGACTGGCCATCTGTCTGGGGATGGTAAATTGTAATCAAAAGTACCTATGTACCCAAATATTTGTGAAGCCCCTACCCAACCCGAGAAGTAAAACGTGAATATATGTCTGAAACAATGCAGTTCGGAACTCCATCTAAGCTCACAATATCCAAGATGTACAATTTTCCCAGCTCATCAACACTGAAGGTCTCCTTGATCTGTAAGAAGTGAGCAACCTTCGTGGGTCTGTCAATGGAAACCCAAACAACATCATTCCCTCAAAGTGACCTCTATAAAACTATCATGAAATCCATTGAAACATCATTCCACTTCCAGTCGGGAATTTGTAACTACTGCGAACTCCCTACTAGTCGCTAATGCTTCGCCTTCACCTACTGACAGGTGGAACACTTCATGAAAAAACCAGCAACATCTCTCTTCATACCTGGCCACTAATACAGATGGTGTAGATCATGATACATCTTGGTGACACCTGGATGAACTACCCAAGATGAGGAATGAAATTCCCACATCAACTCCTCACGTATGTCTGTTGGTACCCACTGGCGGCCCTCGAAATGCAAGTTCTAATCCTTGCCTATGGTCCATCTAGGAATAGGGTCTGCTCCTAGAAAACTTTTCTATAGGACTAGGCCTTCTGAATCTGATAGCTACCTCATTCACACTCGATCAAGAAGAGTAGAGGTAACAGCCACAGAAGAAATAAAATTCTGCCCCTGTCTGTCATGAACCTCCAAATGAATCTTAGAGAACAAATACATAAGCTACCACTCACTGCTAACCTCCTAAACTGCATCTATCTGAGTCCTCCTTCTCAACGCATCAGCCACTGTGTTGCCTCTCCTAGGAATATAGGCAAGCTCAATGTCAAAGGATTGAAGGTACTCAACCAACCTTCACTGTCTCAAATTCAGATCACGCTGATTGAAGATGTACTTGAGACTCTTGTGGTCAGAAAAAACAACAAAATTATCTCCTAGAAGATAATGTATTCAACAGTGCAAGGAATGAACAACTGCAGCCAACTCGACATCGTGCGTTGTGTAATTCCTCTCATGTGGCCTCAACTGCTGAGACCCATATGCAACGACTCCTTCTCTCTGCATAAGAATAACTCCTAGCACGATACCTGAAGCATAACAGTACAAAGTATATCTCTTTCCAAGATCTAGAAAATCTAGTATTGGTGCTGAAGTCAACCTCCCTTTTAACTCATGAAATCCTGACTCACAAGAATCTGACCACATAAACATCGCACCCTTCTTAGTCAGACTTGTCAGTGGTGCTTCTATGCATAAAAGGTCTTGTATGAAACGTCTGTAGTATCCATCCAGCACTAGAAAACTCCGTAACTCAAAAACTTTCCTCGGCTACTCCCAAGAAACTACTGCTCTCACTTTCTCTAGGTCCACCGATACTCCTATCTCTGAAATAACATGACCCATGAAGTGAATCTGGTCCATCTAAAAGTGAAATTTTGAGGGATTAGCATATAATTGATGCTCTATTAGTGTACTCTAAATGATCTCAAGATGGGTGGCATGGTCATGTCTAGTGAAAGAGTACACCAAGATATCTTCCACGAAGACTACAAAAAAAGAATCCAAGTATGGATGGAACACTCGGTTCATCAGTGCCATGAAAACTGCAGGCGTGTTCGTGAGACCGAACAACATAAACACATACACATATAGACCATACCTGCTCTGGAAGGCTGTGAGAGGTATATCAGATGGTCTAACGTGCAATTGATGAAAACCGGATCTGAAGTCAATCTTCTAGAACACCCGGGCTCCTTGAAGCTGATTAAAGAGATCATCAATCCTCGGAATGGGATATTGGTTCTTGACCACAACTGGTTCAGCTTCTGATAATCCAAACAAAGTCTGAGGGCACCGTCTGCCATCATCGCAAATAGGACAGGCGAACCCCAAGGAGAAGTACAGGGTCGGATGAAACTTGTTTCATACAACTCCTCCAACTACTTCTTGAGCTCCTGTAACTTTAGTGTAGCCATACTATAAGGAGTAATGGACACTGGTGTCGCCCTTGGCACATGCTTAATAGAAAATTCTACCTAATGCTTTAGAGGAAAACTTGAAAAGTCTTCTATAAAGATGTATCTGAAATGATCCACCACTGTAGGAAAGTCTAACTGTGAAGTCCTCAGGTCATCCAGATATAGACTGTCAATCTGGGTTATAACTCCTCCTAACCCATGATGCTCAGGTCCCGCTCTACTCATCTGGACATCCCACAAGCCCTTATAAAGAAAATATCAGCACTATGGTGATGTGAAACTCACCCTTTAGTGATAGGAATTGACGACTACCTAGATGGGAACTAACCAATACATTCAGAGAACGACATCATAGCCTATAATCTCTAGGACATAGAGGTCCCATAAAAAGTGACATCCACTAACCTCTAGAGGGAACTCCATGTATTGATGTAAGCACACCATTCTAGTCCCCAATGAAGTTTCTAGTGTCAAGATATCAACAGAAGAAATGATACAGAGCCCAAGGATATCCACAACCACAACAGATATAAAGCTATGGGAAGCCACTGTATCGAAAAGAGAATATGCTAAAACCGAGGCTACTAAGATCGTGCCTTGAACTATAGAAAGATTGGTATCCTGCTCCTACTGGGTCTACTCCACTACAAAAGTCTGGCCTGTTCCACGACCCTGTGACCCTTCCTAGCCACTCTAAGCTGATCCTCCATGATTTCACTGAAAACCGGGTGACCGGCTACCACAGCCATGACCTCCACCTCGGCCTAAACGATCGGAAGAACTCTAGTTCCCAGATTGGTGGGAAACTAGTGGTGCTGCTCCTGAACAAGGTGTCATTGAAGAACCCATATCACCAGATACTGGTGTATGGAACTGATAGGAATGCTGAAGATGACCCATCTTATTGCAAGGTCGGCACTCCACAAGGTCCCTCGGGCAATGTTCCCTTGTATGACCTCTCCTCTCGCACTGGTATCATACCACCTGGCTACCAGAAGAAGCATATCACCTACTCTGATCTCCCCATGCAATCTTCTTGCAGAACTTCTTGCTATTAGCTGGTGGAGCACTAACTCTGGATGCTGAACCACCCTGGCTCACAGCTCCAAAATCCCTCAGATTACTCTCAGTGATCAGCACCTAGTTGTCTATAGAAGAGATAGAAGTCAACCTGAAGATATTCACCTGAGATCAGATGTCGTGCCTCTGACCATCCTTGAACTTCCTTGCCAGGAAAAACTCATCACCTCCTAGAATAGGTGTGAAATGTTGTAGCTCTGTGAAGTGAGAGGAATATTACATAATAGAAAGATTACCCTACTCCAGACTCATAAACTCTCAGTCTCGATCATCCCACAAATTCTCTAGGTAGAAGTAATCATAGAAGATGTGCTGACACTCATCCCAAGACATGTTTTATTGGCATCCTGCCTGTGAGATCACATCCCACCACCTCTTGGCGGAGTCTCAAAGCATGTTGGTACAGCACCTAACCCTCATCTCTAGAGATATCACTAGATGATAGAAGATCATCAGCATGGTTTATATCCATGAACTTGCATCATGGGGTCCAACTTCCCCAGTGAAAGTCAAAGGATACTACTGCTGAAAAACCCACGTCAATTCTACCATCGACGGGGCAGGAGGCGGCACTCCCTGGAACGTCTGCATCATCCTCAGAGAGTCATCCCTGCACTATGTATTGGCATCTATGTGAGGTATAATTGTTGGTTCCAAGACTAGAACAACTGGAGGATCTTCCAGATGTCCCTAATCATCCATGTCTAATGTCTTATCATCACCTTGCAATTGGCATACAACTGGAGGATGTCTCTATGGCATGACTCTGCAAGGTAAAGCACACACCTTAGATTAAGGTCATCAAGCACTAAAAATTGGAAGCATAAGAAGAAAACTGGAGAATGAAAACATTCATATTTTACAAAATAAGACTACACGGCGTGTATAATAACTACATGGTGTGTTCCATAAAGTCTTTCACATGGGAATGTACTTCTTCCGAAACTGGTCATGTAACACCCCAATCACACGGTGTGTTTTCCTTATGCACAACGTGTACTTGAATTTCTTTCCCCTGTCAATTCCTTCTACATGGCTAATCCACATGGCTCCCCTTAGAACAAGGTTACACAGTGTGTTTATTCCAGACACGGCGTGTACTAGACGAGCTTCACCGACCCGTGTTGTTCGTGACATGGATGGATACATAGCTCACACTACACGGTGTGTTCTAGATGGACACAGTGTGTACTAAAAAAGGTAACATTGACCCGTGTTGTTAGTTACACGACCAGATTCCAAGATTACACTACACAGTGAGTTCAGAACTGACAGGCATGTATAAGCTAATATTTCTCTATTTGTGTTGTTAGTCACACGGGCAAACATAGGGTCACGACAACACGACATGTACAACCGGTACATGGAGTGTTCCTACAAGAACTTCCATATCCCATGTTTTTTCCCACAAGGCCTATGTCATGGTTAGAGAAAACACAGCATCTACATAAAGTACATGGTGTGTACTTAAGAAAAATAGTTTATTCCCGAAAATAAGAACACACGGCATGTTGTCAAAACTACACGATGTGTATTCTAGGTTTTTTTGGACAATAAGCCTCAGAAACTACTCTGGAGCACAGAAAAACACTGAAAGGAACACCAAGGTTCCCAATTCCAATCCGTGAGGGCCCATATTCCCCGCGAATCAAAGCTTTTCATCTTATACATGTTATAAACAAGGTAAACAAGTCAATGATGCACCAAATTCTAGTCAATGAGGGCTCATAACATCTTAAGAATCAACGTTTGGAATTCATTCAAAAAAACCTCAAACAATTGATACCATATCAAAAAGAAAATATTTTTAGCAAGGCAACTATCACAACAACATACATCTTTATCAAAACATCTATAAAAACAACATGAAATCGCTAATGCACCCTATATGGCATGGAAAAAATGCATGACATGTGATTTCTATAAAGTGCATAAATGATGCATGAGATGGAATACCCTCATCTCATTGGGTTGCAACATAATTAGAACTTCAATAACATCAATAATAACAGCACAAATCGTGTGAATCACTCAAGGTGAAATAAAATCAACTACAATAATTGGAAAACCTAAAAAATTGAAATTAAACATGGTAGACAGGCTTTTACTTATACACGAGTTAGCTTCTTTCGGGCACAACTTATTACCAAGTAACAATTCCATCCTATCCCTGGTTATAGGCACTATATAGTATGTCAAGAAGAAAAGATTTCCTCTGATACCACTTCGTAACGTCCCGGTTACAGAAGCCACCCAGAGGCACCCCGTACCCAGTTTATCCCATGGCATCAAGCACATTTCCCCTAAGGCCAGAGGCTACCGACTAGCAGTGAGGGCCTTGGGTGTGATAGTGGGGAAATTATTCCCTTATTTCCAGAGTAACACAGCGGAAGATAAAAACATATAAAAATAACGGAAGCAGTGATAATCCATACAAAATTAAACAGTGGAAGTCTGATGAAATAAACAACTGGAGTGTACATATATAAATATGATGCATGGTACATATGTCTAGGAAAACAACCAAACACATCACAATGCTAGAATACATAACATTAATAAGCCAAAGTGAAAAAGAAGATAGATAAAAAACTACTCAGCATCGCAAGCCTCAGCTTGGTCTCATGCTCTCCAGCTCAATAGCATATCAAGTACCTGAAGTTAAAGGGATCTTGACTTTATCTATACCTACAGCAATATAATCTAATTGGGCCCAAATTCATATCCCAAATAGGGTGTGAGAAAAAATCCTAGTAGGCAATCACCACAAGATCTCTGCCTAATAGTCAGTGAATATATGGCAGACAATAAACAAAGGAAAGTAGTAAAAAAGGAAGTACCCAGCAGTAACGAGTCCTATAGTTGTAATGAAATCAGTTCAATACATCAACAATAGTAAACCAATAAAGTAACCCTCTAGGAAGTTCTCTCAGCCTAACCCCTCTAGTTCAATCAAACATGGATACTATATATACTCTCTGAGGAAGCTCTCTCAGTCAATTCCGCTTATAGTACCAAGTGTTTAAAAATACTCTCTGAGAAATCTCACATGGTCAAATCCTTTATTAGTCTAAGGGAGTCAAGGACTCTCTGAGGAAGCACACTCAGTAATTTCCTCTCATAGCCCCAAGTGGGAAAAGACTCCCTAAGGAAGCTCACATGTCAATTCCCCTTATAGTCTAAAATGGTTCAAAGACTCTCTCAGGAAACTCACTCATTCAATTCCCCTTATAATCTAAACTTTTTCAAAGACTCTCTGAGGAAGCTCACTCGGTCAATTCCCCTAATAGTCTAAATTGATCAAAGGCCCTCTAAGGAAGCTCACTTGGTCAATTCCCCTTATAGTCTAAAGTCCTCAAAGACTCTCTGAGGAAGCTCACTCAGTTAATTCCCCTTATAGTATCCTCCACCATGTTCTCACAGCCCTATGTAGGTCAATGAGCATAAAAATGAAATACGGCCAAGTTAAACCTCATGAACTACTTTGATAAGCAGTCTACATCATCTCAAGCATGTTAGATAAAATAATCACTCCATCCTACGGTCCTAGGAATGGGAAATATCAAGGAATCATAATGGCTAAACTGGGCCAAACGGCCATAAACATAACAAGCATGGGGAAAAACATCCGAATCATTGAAAACAACCCTATTAACATCCAATTATCCTCTATTTATACATACCATCATAGCAGGAAATTGGCAAGGTTAAAAAAGTAAACACGCAATACCTCATTCAAGGTTATTGGACAAAATTTCACATAATACTCAAAGACTATCAACGGAAAGGCACAAACCACCTACCTCGGCATTGGGAGATCGATATACTCTGGTGTCGGCCCTTGGATCAACCTAAAACACTGAATATCTACAAAAAATTATAAATATTTAAATCCACGATATCTCATGAGAGAAGATAAATCATAAGATGGTGCTCTAAGAGAAGACAGAGCTTACTGATGTGATTCTAATGCAACTGACGGTGTTCGATTCGAAGGACAAATGCTCTCTCGGGGGATCGTCGAATATCCACAGCTATACGGCACTCTTGGATGAATAAGTCAAATAATAACACATTTTTATCGATAATATGTGACCCTGGTGCATTTAATGAAAAAAACAAATACACGATGTGTACTTTTTAAGTATACGACATGTACTTGCCTTTTTGGTACTCCACTTTAGGTGGCCTCCAAGTCACCCCCACATGGTTGTGTGCATGGCTGTTACACGACCATCACACGGTTACCTTCAGTAACCAAGTTCACGGAATATACTCAGAAAGTACACGGCGTGTACTTTGAAAATTTCCAGAAATTCCACTTTTTCTCAAAAACAACCAGAAAAGGAAAACATACCTGAAAACGAATATATGTGTTCTTACATCAATGATCTATCTTTAATTGTTGTTCTTTTTCACATAATGAATAATGAATTGTAGATTCATTTTTTGAAAATATTTTACACCAGAATCGGTTGTTCGAGTAATGAAGAGGGACAGTTAGGATGATCCTTGGATACTGGCATGATTGGTTATAGATTAAAATGTGAAGGTGGTATGTATGAAAGTGGGAGGATAATGAATGGATTGGGGAAAACCCTGATACACTCGGTGTGTATCCCTTGGCTGCATAGTGTCTGTTCCCATTTTAATGACATGGTGTGTACCTAAAGAAGAACATAGACACAGGGTGGATTACACAAGTTTCTGATACAGAATGTTCTCCCACACAAAATAAGGCTTGGATCAAGTACATAGGCTACCCTGTGTAGGGGTACATGACCAAAGGTATATAGTTTGATTTCGTGAACTAGCACATGACTGTAGTACATAGATTGGACCCGGTATATACAGACATGACATGTAACCCCGATACACATCATGTACTCCTCTATACCACACAAACATCGTTAAAATGACATGATCCATTTACATGAGTTGAACCCATAGCCAAGGGACATGACATGTATCCCCTTTACACATCATGCACTCTTACATACATATATTAGATCTATTTTCCTATATATCTTAGATAATCTTTATTAGGGTTTGTTCCCCTTGCCATTTAATTGAAAGTTGGTATGAATCATTTCTTACTCCTAGGACTATAATACCTTTTGTAGGACGTCTGGGATAGAGTCGAATCCCCCCCCCCAGATTCCTGAAATGTGATCCTATAATCCTATTTTTGGCCTATTTAGAGTTTCGGATATCAACATGACCAATACTATAGTGTGTTGATCAACTACTTATGGGGTTAATCCATATAGAGTTATGGGAATAACCCCATGGCCCTATCATTGATCATCATTTGTGTATCATATTCTGTTCAAATAATTTAATGTGTGATATCTCTAATGATGAGACCCGATGAGTAGTATATCTCATATGGACAGCATAAGTGTTATCAGACATAGGGGTGTGTTCTCCCGAATTAGTGCTTTGTCGAATTATTGACCAAGAATACTAGGATGGTATACCATGGGTGTGGATTAGCTCTAAACTATGTGTCTTGGATTGAGTATATCTCTATATTTATTTATATATTATATAGACATATACCATTGTGGAGAAACATGTATTTCACATTATTACATACTCTGAGGTTTTTTGGGGTGTACAATATAGTATTATTATACTCACCCATGTATGGTCTTTTCCCGTATGTGTCATGTCTTGTGCAGATGATCTAACTTTTTATGAAATCCTAGATGGAATAGGACACGACAGTGGTTTGTGAGACCAGATAGACCGAGGAGTGTTCATGTGGCTTTCAGATAGTAGTCTCAGTACAATTACTTTTAGTTTTGACTTGGGTAACATAAATAATTGTGGTGGGATTCAATTTTTCCATGTTTAACTATTTTACTTATTTTCATACACTGGTTGTGGAATATTAATGTATTCATGCATCATTTGTTTAGTTGTTATTACATTTAATCATTTTTTGGTATTGGATATGTGTGCGTGTCTACTAGTACTTATGCCATCCCTGACATGTTAGTGATATGCCTACTCGGTGATAGTCACCCATCATTTTCCTATTGGTGGCGGGCTTGGGGAGTCATGAAATGGGCCCCAATAAGATGGTTCATGACAGAGTAGTATCATAGGGGTTTGTTCCACTTTAAGACTATGAATTTGTAATATTTGTTTTGGGAAAAAAGTGTTATGTGTTTTCAGTTCGTCTTTTTAAGATAGGGACTCCAATGTTGGTGTGACGGCTGATCTATCAATACACTATGACTCTACAAACCTCCTTTTAGACTTGGTATATAAGAACACTAGTTACAGGGAAAAAATGATGCATGTATCATATAGGAATATGTTGTGGTACCATGTACTTCTGGACTCAGTTCTTCAGATATACTCGTTGATGGTGGAACCCCTTGTTTGTTTTAGGATTCCCTTCCTATGTATTCTAGTGAAGATTCAACTATACAATCATGAGAATTATACCTTCCATGATGAGGCTTTGATACACATACCATCTCCAGATATGTTACCTCTAGGTGGTGCACCATCCATACTGCCACCTATAGAGTAGAAAATAATACTCTTAATACTGGTGGAAAAATTCATAGGTAGAGCATGCTTCATGAGTTTCAGCGGCAGAGAACCCTCAGGTTCCGAGGTGAGCCTAAATCATAGGCGTTTGAGGAGTGGCTTGAAGTGGTGACCTAAGTTTTCCATATTTTCTAGACACTAGCAGATCAGATGGTGGTGTTGGTAGGGAACCTTCTTCTTGGATTAGCAGAAATATGGTGGGGTTTTGTTACCCTATATTATGAGGATGAAACTATTTCATGGAAAAAGTTCAAGCATCTATTAAAATATGAGTTCTCACTTTCTATGTTCAGGCATGTACATATCTATGAGATTCTGTAGCTCCAACATGGTAGCATGAAAGTATCTAATTATTCCTTGAGATTTACCAACCTCTCCAGGTACTCTATGGATATGGTTTAATAAAAGTTCTTCCGAGATCATTCCTTCAAGTGAGGTCTGTGTAGGGATAGCTGACTCAGTGTTATCCAACTGGGAATTCATACCAATAATGGTTTGCTAGCATGTGATTTGATGGTTGAGAGTTTCTTGTATGTGAAGATACAACTGGTGGTTGTCAGCAGTGGTCAAGTACTAGTTGTGACCTCAAAAATAGGAAGATGATGTCAGTCACAATGACTTGGTCATGGGATATGTTTTACGAGGTATCCAGACATGGTATCTACAGTACATAGCTCACAGGGTGGGTCTAGTCAGCTCAGAGAGAGGCCTCTCTGCTCATGTGATGGTAAGGGACATCTCACCCAAGATTGTCTGACCCATCATACAGTTGATAGAGAAACTGTGGATGGGACACTAAGGTAGAGACAACGATATAGTCTGGCAGTTCCGTAGGGTGGATAATGTGGTAGAGGAGATAGGAGAGATGCGATAGGTGGTCACTGTTTTAACATGTTATTACCACATCCCTTGGTGGTCCACACCAGACTCAGGGAGATGAATGATTGGGTTAGAGACACTTGTAGGTGATTAAGTCACAAAACCCAGGCACTTCAGAAATTATTTGATGTAAGATCGATGTTTTTTTACCTTATCTATTGTATTGATATACACGAGTTTTAGAAATTCCTTTATCTCTATATATCCTATTTGAGACTTATATATTCAAGTTGAACTATTGACTCAAGCCTTATGCTTAGAGACTCCTACTAAAAAAGACTCAGTGATCACACACTTGTTATGATAGTGTGACCCGACCCTTAGAGGTGAGATTGTAGGTTTTAATCTCTTGGTTTCATCATCAAATACATGATACATCATTCTTATTTTGGATTGGTTATCTAGATCTCTTACCCTGATTGAATTTTGCAGTTTAAGTGTGCAGTGTGTTTATTGTGTCAAAACCAGGTTTTTTTCATTGGTGAAAATTAATCCCAGTCGATGTTGGATAGGGTCGTTCATAGGACATGTAGCCAATTACCCATCATTTTTCTTACCTTACACTTGGTGTAGTGGATGTTATGAGTTTCTCATTTCTTTCAGTGGTGGAAGAGTATGAGGATGTCTTCCATGAAGATCTTCTAGGTTTACTTCCCTGGTGAGTGATAGACTTTTTAATTGATCTACAACATGGGATGGCACTGATATATTTCCTAAAATAGTGAATGGCTCCCACAAAGCTTCATGATATGAGGTTACATTTGGATGACTTACAGAGGAGCTTCGTGAGACCCAGCATTTCACCCTAGGCCACCCTAGTTTTGTTCTCTAGGAAGCTAGATGAGATCTTCAGGTTGTGTGTGGACTACCGGTGCTTGAACCAAGTGCCCATGAATAATTATTATCCACTTCCAAGTATAGATGACCAATTTGATCAATTGAGATGGACATGGTGGTTCTTGAAGCTTTACCTCAGATCAGGCTATGAAAAGCTGCGAGTACAGGATGAAGATATACTAATGATGATATTTAGATGTCTCTACAGTCACTATGAGTTCTTGGTGATTCCATTATCATGATGAACACCCCAACAGTGTTCATGGGACTCATAAATCGTATCTTCCATCCTTTCATAGACCTGTTTCTGATTTTCTTCATCAACGATATCCTTGAGTACTTCTCATTCATGGAGGAGCATACGAGACACTTAAATATAGTTTTAAATGTTCTATGGGAGCACCAAATTTAAAAAAATCTCAATGTGTCAATTCTGGATTCATGTGGTCCACCTTCTAGGACACTTTTTCAGAGTGGATGGAGTGGTAGTGGACCCTACCAAGGTCGATCTAGTTTTATCATGGGAGACACTAAAGAAAATGATGGATCTAAGGAGCTTACTTATGTTTTTATGCTATTATCAGATATTGATACTGGACTCCTCTAGAGTATCAACCCTCATGATATATTTGACTTAGAAGGGTAAGACCTTCATGTGAATTGAGTATTTCTAATAAGAATTTTGGTTATTGAGAGATAATTTAATGAGAACTCCCATCTCTAGATTAATGAAGGAGGGAGTTGAGTAAGTTGTTTTCTATGATACATCATGAACTAGGATTGGTTATGTTCTGATTTATAAGCATGTTGTGATAATTAATGGTTCATGCCATTTGAGACCACCTGAGCAGAATTATGCAACCCATGATCTTGAGTTAATAAATTTATTCTTCACATTGAAGATATGGCAACACTACTTGATGGGAAATTAGTTTATCATCTATTCTGATCAAAAGTGTCTCAAGTATATATTTTCTAAAAAATAACTCAACTTGAGAAAGATGTGATGGCTAGAGTTCCTACAATATTTTGAATTAAAAGTTTTCTATACTCATTGGAAGGGTAACTTGGTAGAATATGATCTTGGAAAGAGATCTTATTCACATTTGATGACTTTCGTGTCAGAGAAATTGTTATCATTACAGTTATCCTTTTTGGATGGAGATAGAATAGCTTACCAACAGTCGATAGTTTTCACCCCTTCTCTCTTGTAGTGAGTTAGGGAGACACCACATGGGCATACCATCTACGATACCATACATGCTCAGATATCCATAGGGATTTATTTTAATATATTTTTAAATATTGGAGAGCACATCGTTTGTTTCAAAGGACACACGATGGTACTAGTGATGTTATTGGAATAGTTTCTTAGATACTTTCACACATATCTATTGGTGGTACACATAGGTGTGAAAAGGATGTATCAGGACCTCTGATGTATTTTTTGGTGGACATGGATGATAAAAGGAGTAGCATCGTTCTTCTTTCGATACCTTACTTTTCTGCATGTGAAGGACGAGCATAAAGGTCCTACGGGTTTGACCCAACCCCTTAATGTTATAAAATGAAAGTGGGATGGGATTTATATAGACTTAATGATTGGATTTCCACATATGTTTAGGGGACGCGAATTCATATGGGTGATCGTAGAAAATCTCAGCAAGTGTGACCACTTCCTAGCTATACTGAAGTATAGTTCAGTTGAGATCTTGGGACTCCTCTACATTCAAGAGATAAAAAGACTCCAAGGAGTCCCATCGATGATTGTTTCTAATCGTGATGAAATATTTATATACTATTTTTTAAGGGATTACATGAGGCATTTGGGATCCAATTATGATTGATTGTAGTGTTTCACCCCCAAACGGATGGCTATATTAAACGAACCATTTAGATTCTGGAGGAAATTTGTAATCTTGCATATTGGATTTTGGTTATAGTTGGGAGGATCACCTACCACTAGTAATTTTTGTATAAAAAATAACTATCATTACACCATCGTTATATAACCACTAGATGCTTTGTATAGGTGACCCTATAGGTCACCACTTTTTTGGACTGACCCCGGATATTCAGTATTCTTGGGGCCAGAGTTTGTACAAGCTATAATAAACAAGGTTCAAATCATAGAGGAGTGGATGAAGACTAAATAGAGTCTTCAAAAGTCTTATACTGAGAGGAAAAAAAGGCCCTTGGATTTCCTGGAAGGTTACCATGTGTACCTACGAGTTTTACCTCAATGGGGATTACGGATATTTGGATGGGGCGACAAGCTATCTCCGAGGTTCATCGTCCTTTTAAAAATTCTATGTAGAGTTGGTGAGGTGGTATATTGCTTAGCCATCACCACAGTTATACCAGGTTTATTACATCTTCCACATGTCACATCTAAAAAGGTATGTGCATGAACTATCACACGTTATCGATTGGAGTGAGAGGGACATCGAGGAGGGAGTGATCTTTGTTATGTACCAAATGGAGATCATGGATCGGTAGGAGAGGATACATCATGGGATATTTATTCCTTTTATTCATTTCTAGTGGTAGCATGAGAATCTCTAAGAGATAACTTGGGAGTGGGAGGATCATATCTGTGCTCAGAAACCACATATTTTTTGTATCCATTGTTTTAGATTTTTTGGGATGTATAGCCATAAGGTGTAGAGAAATTAATGTCTCATAATTTCCATGTATTATTTTTAAAAAATATTTTAATTATTTTCAAGACTAGGTGTTGAGATGAAGTTATATTCCAAGGCCCAATATGCCTAAAATAAATGTTTGGAATATATTAAATAAATAAAATAGCTTGGGCACGCCATTTTCTTGAAAAAGTGTCATAATTTTGAAAACTATGCCCAGATTATAAATCTAAAGGCACCATTGAACTCATAACATGAGATTTCTCCAAGTTGTGACTTAAAATTAGTCGGCATGGGTCATTTTTGGAAAATTATTCATATGAACAGAAATTAATTAAATAATTTGAATAAATAATTTTATTTCAAATATATGATGTTGTGACTAGTTAGTATTTTAATATACTATTATGCATAAATCATAGGGTTAGTCCCATAACCTTAGAGGCTTTGGAGGATCATTGGAGAGAGACTTGGATAATCCTATTAGGAGAATGAAGATGAGGTTCTGAATCGAAGTTAAATGCACCTCATATTTCTAAGATCATTCCAACGATGATGATCAAACATCACTCTTCATTAACAAAAAAACCAAATCATGGTAGGTTGTGTGATTTAATTTTTTTTATTACATGTTATTAAATTCGAAAACAAATTCAAATGAATTAATGAACATATTGGTTCATGTTTCAGCCATCTTGTGGGATGGGATCATTTGTGGGGTTATTGATGGGATAATTATATTTGTGATTATATTTATTTATTTATTTTTCTAGAAACACAAGATTAAGATATAGACAAACATCAATTTAGTTACATTCATCTTGATTGATTTGTGATTTTATCCAATAGTTCATCTTCCATCATAGACGTACTCCAATTTCCCCAAAACTTGACAAATCCTAATAAATCCATCATTGTTCACCAATTTCATTGTTTACCGATCAGAAATCATATATATGAGATAAGAATGAAACAATTGTGGTGTGATGAAAGAGACAGAGTGATTCAAATGAAGGTGGATCCCCCATCTCACCTTCTTCAACTTACTTTGGCACATAATAAATAATGATCATTATATCTATTTATTGAATGGATTAGACACAAGAATCAGTTTTTAAAGTGATAGTGAGGTTCATCCAAGATGATCATATGCAATTGACAAGATTGAATCTGGATTTTGAGGCAATGAAAGTAATAATTCTAGCGGGAGGAAGAACAAGGGTTTCTAGAAAACCTTATACACACAGCATGTAGCCCTTGTGTACACGTCTTATATCCCCTTACAAATTACTCGGCATATACATGGAGAAGTTCATGAACATAGGGTAGACTACAAGGGTTTCTTACATGGTGTGTACTCCCCCACACGATAAATCTTGGATCATATACATGGGCTAACACATTTACTAGTACACGATCATGGGTACATGGTATAACTTCGTATACTGGAACATGGAGAGAGTACATAGTTGGGAACCAATGTATAGGGACATAGTGTATAACCACTTAACACATGGTTTCATATATACTAGATAGACATAGTTTGAATGAAACGGGTCATTTACATGAGAAGAATTTGGGGTCAAGGGACATGATGTTTACACCTTTACACACAATGTAGTCTTTCATTCATGGATTATATTATTATTCCTCTATATCTTGGATAATCTTTATTAGGATTTTTCCCTTTATCATTTCCAGGTATGTTTTTATGAATCATTTCATACTCATAGGACTATGAACCCTTTTACAAGACTTCCATGATAGAGTTGAAGGAACCCCCCCCCCCCCTCCAAGAGGCTCAGAGTGGGATCCTCTATTCATCTTCAATCTCTAGTTAAAGTTCTTTGTATCGAAGTGACTAATCCAACCAGGTTCTGATCCCCAACTTAGTGGGTTAATATATATGGGTTTGTTGGTATCACCCCATGGTGCTGGATTTGATACTCATCAGTTTGATGTATTCTCTTTAGATATTTTAACCTGTATTCTTTATCATAAAGAGACCTGAGAAGGAGTATCTCTTAGATGGAAATCATCAGTGTTATCAGACTCAGTATTGTGTTATACCTAAAGAGTGTCTTGTGGAATCATCAATATATAATCCAGGTATGGTATACTATGTGTGTGGATTGCCCTTAAACTGTGTGTCTTGGACAGAGTATATATGTTTATTCTTATTATACGTAATTTAAACATATACATGTATAGATATGACTTTATTCCCTTTTATTATGTGGTTTGTGGTTTTTTAGGTTGTACTAATTTGTATTGTTATAATCACTCATGCACGGCCTGTGACCACATGCATTGTGTCTTCTGGAGATGATCAACCTTTTAACGGAGTCCTAGGAAGACCATGATGAGATGGTGCATTAGTATATCATAAAAACAGAGGTATATTCCTATGGATTATATACAGTAGTCCCAGTACCTTTACATTCATGTTAGACTTGTATTTCCGACATCATTTTGGTGGGATTATATTTGGAAAGGTATACATTCTTTATTTCTGGTCATACTCTGGTTGTGGAATATAGTTGTATTCATGCATCGGTTGTTCAGTTTTTTTTACATTTTAATATTTTTGGGCTTGGATATGTGTGTGTGTGTGTGTGTGTGTCTTTTTGTACTTAGGGAATACATCATGTGTTAGTGATATGTCGACTTAGTGCTAGTCACCATCCCCTAGCCAATTTCAGGAAGGATGGGGGAGTCATTGTATAGGCCCCATTGGGATGGTTTGTGACATTATTATTGGTAAGGCCTCATTACAATACATCAGGAACATTACCATATAGGTTTTGTTCCCATAAATGTTAAATAAAATTAAGGTCATGTGCCATAAAAAATTTATATAACCTAAAGTCCTTGTTTCAATAAATTTTACATACAATCACGGCCTTATTCCATTATAAATTCATTATATGGGCAAGCATACACTTAGAAATGATAATTTGACTTTGGATCATGATACCTATCAATGCATCAATGGGACATATATAATCTGTCTCTAACTACTACTTACATATTTCCAATTCATTCCTCATATATTGACTCAAAAATAAAATCCATAATGAATATACCTTGATAATAGCCACTTATATTTATAAAACTTGCATATCAAATGTTAATATTTCACCCAATCAATAAAATATATCATGATCATAATCTATCCACTAAAATAGTTTTTTTTTGTTTCATTTAATTAATATCACCAATTTGTCATAAAAATTTTAAATGATGATTATCATTAGAAAATAACTAAAATTATTCTTTTAATAACATGAGAAATCCTCTTTTTCTATTCTTATAGTTTATTAAAAAAATAGATCAATTGGAAAAATATATTATTTGTAAAACCATAGAAAAGTTTAGTGTGTTATGGAAAACAAATAATGGATATGATGGTGGGAAAATGAATCTATGTGGTAAACCTTATAAAAATCCTTTTAAACATTAAATAAAATTCAATATAACACATATGGGAAACATTAAAATGTATAATTTTTAATCATTATAAAATAAATTTAAAAAGACTTTAAAATTAACTTTAACATTACTTTAATCATAAATAAGAACATTCCAAGAACATGTACATTGATGAAAAAGAGTTTAAAACCTTTACCACAATGTTTTTAAAAATAACATAACACATTAATAAAATTTGAATCAAAATATTTCTAAAGGAGAGAACATGAAAAAAAATTATATAAACCACACATAAGAAAATATGTGTTGAAAATTACATAACTCTCAATAAAATAAAATTGAGATGAGAAATATTTTTTCACGAGTCTAAATCACCACATACATTATTTAATTCATATATAATAAACATTTATTAATTATATACATGATTAATTACCCTATTCAGGTTTATTCCCATATTATAATACCTTTTATTTAATTTATTAAAAAAATTTACGTAGTTAGTATTTTGATTTTGTTCGTATTTTATGTTTTAAATGAATTTGATTCTTAATCTCAAAAATATTTCAGTAGGTTGACCACGGTAAATGGGGTTATTGTTAAATAACCTAAAAAATAATAATAATGTAATAATTATCATTATTATACATAGAATTGTCCACGATATTTACACATGAAAAATGATTCACATAACTCTTTGGAGGTGGTATTTCACAAGTACACATGAGCACCATTATCAATTTTCAAAAAATAGTTGGGAAAAAAGGTAACCAATTTCATATATTTTAGAGATTATTAATGATTTAATAAATATAATATATATTAATTAAATCAATCCTAAAACTATCTTTATGATCTGAGGATTAGAAAAGACACAAATGGCCTTATGGATCTGGTAGTCCACACGTACACAAGAGTGATATTTTCATTTCCCATGGAATGGAAAGGGAGAGGGTTAATGGTTTTTTCTTTCACATAATTAAATTTAGGTAAATATAATATTACTATTTTTTCAAATAATAATGGTTATAGAATAATTGAAGGAGTTTTAAGAATAAATATACATGAAAACACTCAGTTAAAAGTTATACCTCTTCATTGGAAAATATCTATTCGTTTACACTATAAGGATTATAGGTTGGTCTTTTGGTGAGTCCAGAACAACAATAATATTTGTAGAAATATTTGTAATGGATTTGGGTAAATATAAGTATAAATAAATGGATAAATATTTTAATAGAAAAAGAGATATGAGGTTATCTTTGATAAGTGGGGTTAGTTTAATACTAATAAATACATGACATATCAATATAAAATATGTTTCTACTGCATGTAAAATGGATCCAAAGACTGATAAACTCAATTAATACAAGAATAACGTTTAAATAAATCAAATAAATAAAATTGTGGGGTTTAGATTTAATTTTAAACCTTAACTCTTAGTTTAGCCCCATTGTTAACCCTTTTAACCTTAACCGTGGTAAAAAATTAATCTCTAATGGTCATGAAAGTAATTATAAAAATAACATGTGGAACATACATGGACCATCCAATATATTATAAAAATATTTATGTAAAATTAATTTATTAGAAGAAATTTATAACATTATAATGATTTAAAAATAAATTTTAATCCTTAAATACCATTAGAAGTCATTTTTGGTACTATTCACAAAATTTGACGCTGAATACATCTGAGTAACAATATAATTCAAAATTAAATATTTAAAAAAATTAACCATTTTAATTTTATCTTTAATGATAAAGAGAAATACTAATTAACCCCAAAATTATTACTTTTATTATTTTTTAAATGATTTATATGATTTTTCTATGGTTTACACCTATATTCCATCAATGTTTCATAAACTTTATAGGTAATTATACCATCACAAAAAATTTCAAAAAAAATTAATATCATAAATTTAGTTTATGATTCTTAAATGACATCATATATATTTGTTAATATATCATTTAATTCTCTATCCAAATCTTGGAGATAGAATATGTGAGAGTTTGACATTTTGTAATTATACTTTCCTTGAAATAATATATGGGTCATAATAAAAAGAAAGAATAATTTTTTTACATATGTTAGAATATATGTAGATAATATAAGAAATAATTATATCCAATAATATTATGAAATATTTGTGAGATATGATGAGTCCACCTCCTAAAATTTCTTCCTCTATTAACCAATTGCACCTTTTACCATAGTGATATTACATTACCATTATAAATATTAACTATGACTAAAATGAAATATAATTTTTTAACTTATATTAATAATATTATTAAAAACTAGAATACATTTTTAATGATTTTACTTCAATAAATGTTAAAAAATTATTTTAATACAGTTTTACACAAGATACCAAAATATAACATTTTCAAAAATGCAATATTTATGGATAAAAATTATTTCTCAGAAAATTAATGTATAATGTAGATTCTCATGAAATTAATTTGAAGATTCCAAATAAAAAAATTATGTGTTTTTTTAAATAAAATTAAAAATTGAATATGACTTCTAAATTACATTATTTATAGAATAAAAGCATAGTTTTTTCAAAATAGAAATATTTCATAATTCTCCCAAAAATAAATTTTTTTGAAAAATAAAAAAATATATATTTGTTTCTTTTATTTTTAACATTTTCATTTAAGAACTTTTGTCTGTTTTTTCAAATATAATTTTTAAAATTGGTATGAATTAATCATTTATTCTGTATATAAAAAGAAAACCCCAATTTTAAAAAATAATTTATATTTGAAGTATAAATAAATTAGACTCATTCAATGTCTTATAACTTCCTTTAGATAAAAGTTATATTATTTTATTAAAATTAGGATATACAAGTTTCACTAAAATAATTCATCTATACTATGAAAATTAATTTATTTTTATAAATATACTTTTCATTCATAAATAATTTTCCTTTAAAAAATCCTTTAATATTTTATGATCTAATTTCAAATTGAGTTAAAATGTCTAAGGAATTAATCAAAAATAATTATTGGTGAATAATTTAATATATATTTCATTAAAATAGTTGTTAATTTTAAATTTGGGATGAATGTGGAAAATGGTTCTATTGTATTTGGTTGGTCTGTAAAGCCTGATAAACAAAGAAGTTAAAAAACTTATGGTCTTATAGAGGCATTAATAGTTATTATATGGATATTATGTAGTCCATAAATCCAAATTTAATAATTGAGCATAGGTCCACATAAATTTTTCTTGTTTTTTAGACTACTATTGAGGAATTACCAGAAAAGGTGGAATGAATCAAGGGATTCCTCATGATATATTAACGATATGGAAATGTTTTTTTTCCCTTACCATGTGTATTATTATTTTATTGATGTTTCTAATTGTATTTTGTATCAAAGGGAATATCTCTTGAAAATAATTTTTGAAGGAGTTTATTATTATATGTTATTTTTGGTTTATAAGGGAGTCTTGGGGCTTATGTAGAAAATGGGATAATATTTCATGAAAACATTTTTTGGTTGAAATTAATCATTTTTACCCTTTATATGGTGGAATTTTATTTTTTTGAAAGGTTATGGGGATGTAATGGTTTATTAAAATTGAATGATTTTTTTAGATAATCAGAAACATGTTTTTTTAAAACAAGTTTGTATTTCAACCATAAATGAATTTTGAATCCCTTAAGGTGTTTTTTGAATGTCATGGTTATTATTTATTGGGAATAAAGTTTGTTATATTATTTTAAAGTATTATATTTGGTAAGATTTAGTTGGGATATGGTATTTCAAAAGAATTTGAGGTTTTTCAAGAAGGGTTAATTTTTTTTTATTTACCTCAGAAAATTTGGATTTTTTATGAAGTGGGATGGTTTCTAACGGATATATTATTTTAAAATAGGACATATATTTTGAAAGTTGGTTTTAATTATTCTATTAATGTTGTTTTTTTAATTTACTGGGTGTTTTGTCATCAATTATGACTTGATTTATTTTGGTTGTCAAATACATTCTATTCATGTCGGTTTTGACCAAATGATCCCAGATAGAAAACCTGACTAGTTTGGTTTTATATTTTTATTTATTAAAGTTATTCTTCCCTGAAAGGTCTCATGTAAAATACGGGTGTGTGACTCAATAGGTGGTAATTTTATCATTCATATATTTTTTTAAACTTAGAAAGAGTGGAAACCCTTATTGTTCGCTTTATATGGTGTGTTGACTTGTTTTCTATTATTTTTATTTGGGTTACTAGTCTTGGTGAGTGTTGACTGGTGACATGGGTTAATTGATGACACCTAATCTACTCACATTTTTAGATGGTGGTTTTTTTAAGATAGTATCAATGTGTTTAAGTAATTTATGTAGATAAGGATTATTTTTTAGGGTGGTCTTGGGTTTTTATTTTTGGTTTCTCCTTAGTGAGAAGTGTTTGTATTGGAATGATTATTCCTCTTGGTTATTTGTGACTTATACATTTTTTGTGGTAGTGATGGCCTTATGTAGAGGACCATGCATGGTTATTAGTCCACTATTTTGAATGTGGGATGAACTTGGGAGTTTTAACTATATGGATAGAGAAAGTAACACACCATATAAGATCACACACTACATGGAGTTGATTATATCTTATTAGTTTCACCATGAGAGTGTATACCGAATATGTGTTCCAAATAATCCCCCTGTCACTCAGTTTTAATTCCATGGATGGATCCCATTTCATTTTCCATCTTCAATCTTCTATTTATGTATTGTGTTATTTGGGTGTTTTGAGATTTGATGGTTTTGGTGACCCAGTCTCATGGGCATTGGATGTTCTATTTTTTTCATTATCTATTTTTCCTGGTTTATATGGTGAAAGATCATTATAGTGACCTAATCATATGATATTGTATTATTAATGTACATGGGATCTTATGGGTGGTTCTTGTATAGTTCTTCCTTTTGGGAGTTGGGGATGTTTCAAGGATGTTTATGGTAGGTGGAATCTGGTTGATTTCATTTTTGATTTTTTGGATCCATAGTTTCCTTACTTACTATTATCGTAGTAGATGTAATTATTACTCCACCATTAATATCAATTCTAAATTGTAGTAATAACTATGGTTGGTATCCCTCAATTTAGAGTTTCATTTTAATTAACTTTGTATGATTCCTCTAATGTTTAATTATATAAATTAAGTATTTTAGTGTTCCACTTTAAATAACATACCCTTATTTATGTTTTATTTTTCATTAGATCTTCTAATTTATCCAAAAACATTTCAGTTCTTTTGAGAGGGTTACAGTATTTTCTTTTTTCCGATAACCTTTATTTTTTTAGGTGACTTTATGGGTGAATAAAGTGGAATGGGGGGAAGAAATTTAACACTCACAAGTCACTGTTAATCTATATTTTAAAATAATTTTTCATTATTCATAGGAACATATAAATTTAAGATAATTATACATAAAATTTTAATTTTTCAATAAATTTTTCATCTTTTGATGATTTTCTTGCACGGTTAAAAAGATTTTGTATGGTTACCCTTTATAGGGAGCTCTTTTAGTTTATTTTGTTTTGTAAATGGTTGGTCTACAAAGGTAGTTCATAGTTGAGTCCAATTACGGGACTTTCTGGGGAAGTTGGGTAGGAGACTTTTGTGATTGGAATACTAGAAAATTAAATACACATAGTTATATAAAACCATAGGAAAATCATGCAAATAATTATCCAATTTTTTATGGTGATTTTTTTAAGATTTATAAATCATATAGACAACCTATTTTAGGATTTGTTTTCTTAAGAATTTCTGTGTACAACAATTGTTTAGGGTTTGAAAAATCATGTTTCCAAATCATACAGTCATCCCAAATTAAATTAAAATGGTAAAATAAACATTATTCTGCAATTGAGTTTTTATGTGTTTGGTCTCCATTTCTTCTCGTCCTGCTCAACTAAACTATGGGTGTGAGTTGGATATTTCCCATATACTCCACCTTAATATATGGGATCCTTATTCTTATATTTTAATTGATTTATCCCTTCTATATTTTTTATTTCTTCTCCTCTCTTCTCACTTTTACATATCTCTTCAATTTTATCTCATCTGTTAACCCTTACCAGTGTTTAGGTCAGGATGGTTCTAATAATCGGGATTTGGGATTTTTTTTGTATTTCATATTGTGTCTCTTGTATCAATTTTTTGTTCTCCACTAACTAGGACATGTTTTGAATGGGTTTCACTTGAATGAGTTTGGTTTTTCTTTTTAATTAGAATGTAATATATGCTGTAAATTACTTGACGGGTTTAAAATTGTTTCTCAATGAATTATACACCTATGGAATTATATTTTTGGATTTATATGGTTTAAATGTTTCACTTTAACTTAAGATACATGACAATTTTTATAAAAAATTATCGGTTATAATTTTAATGGAATTTTAACTTTTTTTAAATAGTGATTGACACACATCCCATTTTAATAAGAGGATGTGTAATTTTTAATGAGATTTTTTATAAATTTATGGTTTTGGAAAAAAAATTATTTTTTTGAGGCAATTAGGGCTCAATATTTTTTTAAGATATTTTAATAATTAGTATATTTAGGTTTTATAATATAAAAATGGTTCTTACAATTAATTGATTCTCAGAAAATGGGTTGTGTTTTCAGAAAGGGAATTATGGATGCCATTTGGGTTTCCAAATATGTTTTAGGTATGGTCAAATAAATTCCGTCCTTGTAATATTTTGAAATGATCTTTCAAATGGAATAAAATAACTTTTCATCCCATGTTCATTTGTAAAATCTAGATTGGCACATTAAATGTGGTTGTTAAATAAAACATATGAGAGCCTCAACTGATCCCTTATTATTAGCGTACACATCATGGATTATGATTCCATTAGGGTAAGTTTTATATTCATGTAACCTATTTTTAAATTCTTGTGAATCAATGAAAAAAGATCATGTTTTTGCATAGGGTGTATGATGTTATATTAGTTTTAATTTAAAATTCATCAAATTATTTTTATTTGATGATCTATTGTTCCATTTTTTGAATACCACTATCATTTGACTAGTCATTGGAGTACTGGGAAGATATTTGGTTTATTTAAAATGTATATATTTTAAATCAAACTAGTTTAAAGGGAAATGTTTTGGTTATATATTAAATTTGTTTTGAGAAATGGGGATTACAGTAATTATTTTTGGAAAATAAATTTCTCCATGAAATTCTTGGAAATGGTATAAATTCAGATTTGTAATGTTTTCTATAGTTTTAAAGTCTATATGTTATTGATTTTAAATAATTTAGTACAGTGTATATCTACCATTATTTTATGAACAATGTTTTTTATTTTATAAATTTTTTAGTTACTTATTATTTTATTTTCCATAAATCATGTGAAGACAAATCTTAAATGTCTGTAAAAACTATCACATTAAAAATTTGTTATGAATGGATTCACAAATACTTTATTTAAATATTTGGTTTGAAAGATTTGTTTTCACTCAATATATTCCTTGATTATAGGGAACTTATGAATAACTTTTGTTTTTATTTCAAGTTCCCAGTTTTATTTAAGTTCTCCAATTATTTTTCAATTCATAGGTTGATGATGGGGTGAAATGAGTAATCAAGGGTCACTAGTAGTGGTTTTTGAGATATTAAAGTTATTTATTCACTTATTTTCTATGAGATGTTGTATCATCCAATTGAGAAAGGGGATTTTAATTTTATCTACATCCACTATATATTTATTTCAATTGGTATATTTTTATGAAAATTTATTTTTATATTCCATGTTTGGATATTTTAATATTTAATTTATAAATGTTTATTATACATGGACATCTAACTCTAGGACAGGTTATGTTAGATTCAGGGTAGATTCCATTGTTGTTTTATTTCATTTGATGAGGATGAAATAATTCAAAGGTTTGAATTTATAATAACTAAAAAACAGTTACCAAAATGTGGGGATAAAGAATTACTTATAGGTTTAGTGGAAATACTTGTAAGATGACATGACCGGTTAACCAGTTTTGGTTTATCACAAGTGAAAGAAAAATATATTATGTTTAATTGGTGGATGGAGTCAAAAAACCTATACTACATGGAATCGAAGATAATAAAAACTTCCCTTCAATGTAATTAATAATAAAAGTGATAATGTTTCAAGAGAAGAAAATTATAACACCTAACTATCATTAGATGAATAATTCTTCCAGGAAAATCTACTGAAAACTCTAGACAAAATATCAAGATTCCTCTAGGATGAAATGAGTTGCATGAACGTGTAAAAAAATATTTTGATTTATCTAATATAACTCTCTTAAACTAATAAGCTACACAAAATAGCTATGATGAAAAATAAAAAATTAAATAAAAAACATTTTTATATATTATTTCTATAAGTGTATTAAAAAATCAACATAAACTTATCTACTGATATAATATCTTTTCACAAGCTCTAACTCATGTTCCACTACATTGACTATTCTTATTCTAGTCTTTCAATACTCATTCACATCCCTCTATCCCCAATTATAGGATGTGTTGATTCATGACTCGAGTGAATGATTAGGGGACCATCGATTATGTGTAGTTCATCTCCTTTTATAACATTACATTAAAGAAATCAAAGCCAACATAATAAAAATCTACATCATTCATTTCATTTACCACCTCCATATGGCATCCTTCACTATTCATTTTTTTTTCATAGGTTAATCCATTAAAATTTCACAATGGGAACATCATCCCTTGCATGAAACTTGATTCACCTTTAGATTAATGCACATAAATTAGTTTATTTCATTGTTTAGTCTTCATAAATTTCTAAAAATCTCCATAAAATTCCATGATCAAGATCATACCAACTATTTATTTACGTTGAGTAAATTTGAGAAATTATGTGTTTTAAAAAATATAATAAGAATTGAATTCCTTAAATATACAATGAAATATAAATATATTCTAAAAATTATTAAAAATAATATTATAAAACTTAATTAAATAAAATAAAAAATAATAATTTTTCTTAAGATATTAAATAATGTCTATTTTCATCCAATTTTATTAAATATTTATTAATTTCACATTTAAAAAAAATAGACCAAATATATATTTTTTTCACCAATATCCATGTGAAATAATGTATTAAAAATAAAAAACCATAAATTCCACAATCTTAAGGTGTCTATTTTCCTCGAAAAATCTATTATCACAATTCATTATAAGAAAAGATGTTTCATTAATGAAAAACTAAATTTCCATTAAGAATGTGTTTTTGAAAATATTCTCCATCATGAGAACTATCATGTAGTCAATTTTATATTCATATTAAAATTAAATTTTTTACTACAACATTTTTTTTTATTTTTACAAAAAATTATTGAAAATGAAATTTTTGATAAGAACTCAAAAGAGTTCTACATTCATAAAACCAATTTTTTAAAATTTATCATTTTCCTAAGTGAACTAACAAATTTCCTTTATGAGGGAAAATTAATTTAGATACAACATTGGATGGGAATGATTGAATAATATTTGGAAAAAAAGATCCATCGAATAGTAAATTAACAATGAATAACGACTTCAATTAGGATTACAAATTCCTTTCCTATCCTATTTGGAAGTATATTGTATAAATTTAATCAAATTAAAAATATTAATATAAAATATAATTATAAGACATCCCCCCAAAACAATTAATGAATAAATGTAAATTCAAAAGGTAAATAAATTTAAGTACTCATTTAAATCAATTGTGTAATTGAGATTATCATCCACAAATAAGGAAACTGTACTTCAAATTTCATAAAATAATTACCCACTAAAGATGATAAAAAATTATCAAAAAAATGAATTTTTTAAAAATAATTATGATGTTTTTAAGGTTTGAAAAATTATAGTATAGTTTCCCTCAATTTTATACCACTGCACCCACATAAAACCCATCATTTTCCCCAATGATAAATCTTATGATCGAGGAAAAAATTGAAGACTTCATCGTTCAAAATATATTTGTAAATTCAGTAGTGATAATTATTGCACATGGGCATATGTAAGCTTGAAAAAATAATTACAAACAACCATGAGCATGCAATATGTTACTTTAGGCCAATACATTGAAATTTAAGGGGAGAAAGAATTTTTTTAATGGATACAAGTTTGAGGATGAATTCAGAAATTATGGTCAAAATATTATATAAATAGGCATTAAAAGTGAATTTATCCATCATAGATTACAATATATTAGTATTGACCAATGAAATTCATAAATATTACAACATACAAGATATTACTTCTAGAAATAAGATACGAAGATAAATTTTGAAGACCCTCATGGACATTTTTAAACACATATTATAAACTTTCGGTGTTAATAAATTGAAAAAAAAAACTCTCTTATTATAGAATCTATTTTCATTTTAGTTAATTAAATTAAATCCACATTTTTGCATTGTAGAAGAATCACATGTTACTCAATTATAAATTTAATATGTTTTAAAAAGATATATTTCAAAAGGAAATGGGTTGTCTCAAAAACAATTACAACCAATTTTTGATTTAGAGGTGGTCCAACTTGGTATTCTCTAAATTGTATCCCCTCTTGGCTCTTAAGAACAAAATAAAATTATATCAATTTTCATGATTAATTTACTTTATTCATAGGGTTAGTTGACTAGTTGAATTGTCAATTTAGTGCCACGATCAATTAATTCATTTGAGAATTTGATCCATTGATATTGTTTTTTAAATCATCAATTTATATAATCAATTAAATTTTATGATCAATTAAACTAGTCTTATGGTTGAATATAAATAATAACAATCACTTGATCCCCTCACATTATCTATTTAATTGATATTATAATTCTTATTTTCATGTTTGAGCTGTTTCCATTTTGATCGATCGACTGGACATATGATCACAAGACACCTTTGTGAATTTCTTTCTTCCTTTACTCCTACTGGGTAATACATCATTATATTCATTCATCCATTAGAACATATAGTCCATACGTTCTTTAAATTTATTCTATCTATTAGTTATTGTAACCAATTAAAGTCATGGTTGATCCAACAATTATTATTAGTTCTTCTCATTATACAATTGGTCAATTATCCTGATTTTGGTTAAGGGATAAAACATTATCTTCTTCACATTATTATTGTTGTCTTTTCATTTTCCACATGGTCACATAACAACATGGTAGGTTTGTTCCTCATACAATCACATTAAGAAATTATTGATAGGTTCATCATATATTATTTTTAGTTGATGGATCACATGAAGAAGAGTGATATAAATTAATTTGTAACGAAATTGAAAAGTATAAAACATGGAAAAAAGGGGGTTCCTCAGATTTATTTTTATATTTAGAGTCTAATTCAAGACTTAACCCTAAATACTAATAATTATCACATTTTGTGTTTGATTAATTAATGATTGTGACTTTTCTAATTATATTAGAATTTAATTCTCTTTCTCTAATTAATTTTAGTGTCCTCAAGTCAAATAGAGTCTTATTAAAATTTAATATAGATTTTTCAGTAATATCATTATCATGAATATCCTCCCAGCCTATAATTTCTTGAGATGAAAAAAATATTTTTGAAATTAAACCATAGAATTCAATATACAAGTGGGAAAAAATCTCACATTTCACCCATTTAAATAATAAAAATAAAAAATTATAATTATATGCATTAAAAATAACCTCCATCTCATATAATATCAATGAAAAATACTCATTTCTAGAATTTAAATACATAATTTATCCTTATAATAAATATCAATATCTCTTTAGAACTATTTTATACCTTATAAGTAAAATTCATTATCCAAACAGTTCAATTTATGTTGGATATACCTATGATATAGTGTGATAAATCTTTCTAGATTCTCATGTTAAAAACTCTTAATACGTTATGACAACTAAATTTCAATAAACTGAGAAGCCTTATTTATAAAATACCGTTCTTCATGATATACCATTTCTGGAATCTTAGTAATGAGTTTCTTAATATTGGTCTCAGGAATTTATAATATTTATAGTTCATTTTTGGAGTCATGTCCAACATAATAGTCACTAAATAATACGGTGATTTAATTGGGAATTATGTCTCCATAATAGTTATGGAAATATATTCTTAAGTTTTCTATAGAAACCTCCTAAATGATAGCTATATGTCTATAACCATCCTTGATTTTTCACTTCCAAAAAACATGAAACTCTTCATGAACATCCATAACATAGAGTGTCATTTTTATATATAATAAATATATTACCAGATTATCAGTCACTAATAAAGATCTACCAAATATGATTGAAGACTTTTTATCACACTATATTTCATGAATTGGAAAACTATTGGGTAAAAATATCTTCCTAAATATGAATAAAAGGTCATAAAAATATCCATTGGGATGGGTGATTAACATATTAGGTTATTGAAGGGAAATAAAGGTTGTTTTAGGTTACCATGGACTTAGTTGATTGAATAAGGGTTAAGCCAGATAACCTTGGACACAAAAACAATTTAGGTTCTTAATTTCCATTATATTCCATTTAATTACAAAACTACCAAGATACATTAATTTTGGAGTTAACTTCTTTAGTATTACATAAATACAATCATTAGTTAAATTTATTATGAACAAGTATTCCAAATCTATTTTATTTTCAAAAAAATTATGAAATTTAACCTATGATGAATTCATGTTTAATACTACAGCAATGGGAATAGTCTTGTAGAAGTTCATAAAAAAAATCAGCACATTAAGTAGTTATGTTGGTAATTTTTCTATTTTTATATTTGTATAAATGGAATAGGAGAAGTATAATTTTGTAAAATATGATGACATGTAACATTATCATGAAACCCTACTTCTTTATTATATACTTTTATTATTTACCTTTTAATTTTTTTATTCATATTTTTCAAGTACTGAATCAATATTTGGTTCATTATAAACCATTTTGTGTGGTTTTCTTGGAATTATAATTTTCTAGATGATTATTTCATATTTATTAAAATATTTTATATAATACTCAATAGGTTTCATGAAAACATGTTTCAATTTTTTAATCTTGACCTAGTGATGAAAACCATCAAATTTTCTTGTGGACTAAGTTATATTATACTATGAAGTTCACCCTCGTAACAAAAAACTATTGTTCCTAGATATTTGACCCATTTATGTTTTTAGATTGTCAATTCCTAACTATTAGTAGTAAATTTTTATGAATCACTACCTAATCAAACCCTATAAATAATAATTTTAATATAAAGGTGATATCAGATTTTAAAATTTATTCTAAGGTTGATTATAATAGATAGATTCATCAGTAAACTTTTTTGTACCCTATAGTTTCCATGAGGAAGGGTTTTGTGATTATAATATCCTGAATTAAATTATATTGAAAAACTTTCAATGTTTATCTATTTTTTAGCATTATAATCCATGAATTGGAAATTTTAGTTAGTATGAAAAGGTTGATAATATTTTTGGTAGAAGTTATTTGTGTGACCCAATGTCTGACAATGATTACATTTCCCCTAAAGTGGTTGGTCATTAACAATTGTAATATATGTATTATCTTGACTACTAAAATTGTTTCTCTTCTAAGAGTAATTTTTGGTAATTTTAAGAAATTTTATCAATAAATAATTTAACTTATCTACTATCATGTCTGAGAAATAACCTCCCCAATTATTATCCACAACATTTTTATGGATAGAAGTGAGCTTGTGAGATAAAATTTCTATAAGAAAATTTAGAGAAAGCTGGTCAATACTCCATTTACTTAGTAAATATCTAAATATATTTAATTTTTCATAAAAACAATCTCTCTCATCATTCAAAATGAAACTAATTATAGGAATCACATCGAGATTGGTGTTCATAAAATATATCATTGTGATGAATTAGTGGAAACATGATCAAATGTGATAAAAAAATGTCTATCTATGTTCTATAATCATCTCATATCTCATCTCGTGAGACAAAATAGAAACAACATCAAATTAATATCCTCACCATGAAACCCATGCAGAGGTAACTATTTTATATAACATTAAAAATCTCTAATAAAATCTAAATATTCCTTAGTGTCTCAGAAATTAATGAAGGATGATATTGTCATATGGGACTATTTAACATCCTGGTGACTATACCTCATATTAATATATGAGTTTTTATAGGAAATTCATTATTATTTACAATTTTTTTGAGTACTCTAATTTAGTTATCATGTATATATTATATTTATCTATTTTAATTGTATTGTCCTGATTTATATATACGGGTCTTGGTAGATTTATATGGGTAATTATGGGTGGTTAATGTTTTCCTTGGGTTTATTCTTAAATCCCAAACAATAGTCTTCATTCAAGTGGATTCCTAATTTTTTTTGTCCTATTGGAGGGCTAGGTTGAGTGATAGTTCAGGTCGTAGCATGTTGTAGTTCATTAAAATTTTATCAATTCCCAAATATTTTAAATACCATGGTTCCTGAGTGTCCCTCTTATTATTTGGGGTATGTGAGGATATAATAGATAATAGGTAATTATATAGTTACTTGAGATCAAGGTGTGGGGAGATTTTGATGAGGACTCTCTCACCGTAAAACATCATTAAAGGTGGTTGGTATTTCAATATAGAATTAGATGTTTCTAATTATTATTGAGGTTTTTTCTAGGATATAATGTTATTTGATCCCCATTGAATATACTAGTGACTATGGGTGTTCTTAAAGAATTTTGGGGAAAATATGAGGAGAATCACAGCCACAAAAGTATCACATTAATCCGTCAAAACCATTCATTACTCGTTTGAATGGGTCTACAATAATGTAATTTTACTTTTTTACAGTTTTCAAAATATTATCTGATCTGAGCAACCAAATCTAGAATAATTATATTTTCACCCTATATTTTATGTTTTGGTTCCCTTTCCCTTTGAAATTACTCTGAATATTCTAACCACTAATCTCAGGATAATTAAATAGTTTTTATGATAGTATGATGTAATTAGATTATGTTTTTTTATTTTTTTTCCTGTTATATGACAATACTATTTTGAAAACATGGTTTTCAGTTATGAGAGAATTAATTTTTGAGTTGAAAAAATATATTTTATTGAGTGATATAATTTTAAATATAAATAGGAGAGGTAATAAAAGAATTATGATGGTATTGAAATTTTTAAAAATTATATTTCCTTATATTTTCCTTTTCCCTTTTAATTTATTCTTTTTGAAGCTAAAGGGTCATTATTATAAATTTTTTGGTTTTAGAAATTGTGTAATAATTTTTTTAGAAGATGGATTTTATCCAATAAAACATTTTTTAGAAATTTTTTGGATGTTTTAAAAAGGTTTGGGTTTATATGTGAACCCCTTCTTAAATATAATGATTTTATTGAGATGATTTTTGAGAATTTTATTTACTATTAAATGGTTTTAAAGGGAATTGGTTTTTTTATAAAAATGTGTTTTTTAAGAAAATTATTTTGGAATCCTTGGAAAAATGTGTATTAAAAGAAGATGGATATTTTTCAAGGATTTTTGTAGTATTTTTTGTACCATGGTGTGTTTTGTGAATTTTAGTTTTATTTTGGGAAATAAAAATGTGTTAAGTTCATGTTTGGGGTTATTTATTGTTATACCCAAAAATTTCATGAGATGCGGATGATGGTTTATTTCTTAAAAGATTATTTTGGGAGGGTTCTATTGTAATAGACATGTCTCTATGTTAGGTTTGATTTTGCAAAACTATAAAGGGAGTGGTATAGTTGGGTTGATTTTTCTTATGTCTTTAAAAGTCACTACAATATCATTATTAGTGATCAATGTCATATAAGATTATTCAAATCCATGTTTTCATATTGTATTTAGTGCATGGATAATTATAGGGTAGTTTCATGAAATTTTATGTATTGGGAGGGATGATCAAGAAGACTTGAGAAAATATGGTTTCTTATATGATAACTCTATGGGATTTATTCTCTTTCAGTTACAGATCGATTGAGGATTTGGAAGTTCAGTTTTTGGCATTTTATTCTTAAAAATTTTGTAATTTTTTTATTATATGGAGTTGCTTACTGTTTTAGTTTTTTGTATGTCTCTGTGTTTTGTTTTGATCCTTGGGGATTTAGTATGATTCTTTCGTTGTCTAGATGTTCTTTGGGAATTATGTGGGTGGCTCTTGGGTGGGCGTGGTTTTTTTACTAGGATATTCTTGGCACCAGTTGAGAGTTTCCATTGGCCAATTTTGGTTTAGATGTATTTTTGTTCTATGTGGGGTGGTGACCTAGGTATGCGATAACAAATTTCACCTTTAATTTATCTTTACAACTCAATGTAATAACACATATTTCGTTCTTGGTGAGGTATTTTTGATTTCAGGTGTTCTCGTATTGGTTAATGTGGGATGTGATTGTCATAGGTAACCGAACCATGGTGATTTTTGAGATACATTCTTTTGTTTGGGATCTTCTTTAGATTTGAGTGAGTTCTTTGGTTGTATGTTGTGTTGAAGGGATTTTTTTAGTTTCTGATTCCATTGGAATTAAGTGATTCACTTTATTTATTTGTGTAATCTTGGTGAGAAATTGAGCTCTACCATTAAAAGATATCATCTGTAGTTTCCACCATGATAGAATAATTCTATATCCAAGATATACCAATAACAAGACATTTTATTCAAAGAGATATGTGTCTCTGATGATGATTTGGTTCTTCTTTGGTATTCTTATTCAAATTCTTGAATTTTTTTCCACTATTTTATGGATTCAAGAATGAGAGGTGTTCACCTGTCATTATATCCTTCAATTTTTTTTCATGACCCTCCAACCTCTTGTATATATGTTATAGTTTAATGATCCTTTTAGATTTTATTTTTCTTAATGACTCTAAATGGGTAAAAATTATCATGGTGGGAAGAATTCTGACACTCTCATGCCACTATCATTTGTTATTATATATTATTTTATCTATTTTTGGATAAATTTAACGTTTTATGGAGTTTTATTTAACATTTTATAAATTACAATTTTTTTCTTCTATTGTATGGCTTATATGAATGGTCTAGGAGAAACCATGCAGGGTCATGAGAGAAGGTAAATTTCTAATACACATTGAATATTTAGTCTTTATCCAACATAAGTAATACATAGTTTGTATTATACCATGAAAGTTACAGGAGAAACCATGAAAGGTGTTATAGTTTATGAAAGTGTAATTTAGAAATATTAGAGAACCATTAGAATAACTATGTAATGTCTCCAAGGGTAACTGTGAAAGGCTGTCTCAGATTCGGTAGTTCCATTTTCATGGCTGGTTCAAGGTCTATAAAAATTTATAGCCTAACTATGTTTGATTCTTGGATGTTATTATAATGGGAAAAACTAATATTTTTTCCTCCGTTTTAGGGATGTTGACCCTCTTACTCCCCTATTCCTTGGCTTAACCTGGAAAAACCAAGGGGGTCCCCCTTTATATTCCTTAAATATTTGGTCTCTTTTCTTTTATTTTTTATTTTATCTTCGATGAAATCCATCTATCTTATAATTATTTTAATTATTATTCCTTATTTATGCCATTTTACTTGGCTTCGTTGTGTCCAACAAATACTAATTGGGTTGTTCAGAAATTGATCAGAGTCATAGAGGGTTACAATGTTGGTTTTTTGTTTCTTAGGGCTTATATAGGTCATCGTACTATTTTTTGATCATTCAAAAATATGATGGAGACATTTTTTAATTTTTTGAATAATGGTTATACCTAGTTTGAGGTAGTTTTTTTGTGTATTTCCATCAAATTTCATGTCATTTAATGATTGGTGCTTTAAATTTTTTTGGTTTGATTATCTAAAAATATTTATTGGTATGTGATTTGGTTGTTTTATTAATTTTTTTAAATAATGTGACACTTTTATTAATGTTTTATAATGGTTTACATGGTTTATAAAGTTTTGTTTTAATTCCAATTTTCTTGAAACTCCTATAGGGTTCATTTATAAAGTGGTAAACTTATGTTTCAAGTTGTTTGACCATATTTCAGTAATGAGTTCATTAAATTGTGATCTATATAGAAATTAATGATTTCTAAATTGATTCCAATCAATAGAGTGGGTTCCCAAAATTAGTTTCAATATTTTTTGAAATTTTTTTATCAAAAAAGTAAATTGGTTTTCATTGGTTTTCTAAAATTGATTGGTGTCCTGAATATTGTTTTTTCATGTTTTATTTTGTACTTTTAAAAATGTTTGAGATCCTTAGATAAATAATTTTTATAAAATTTTTGATTCCCTTACTTAATACCCATTTATTTGATTGTTTATTAAGTATTATGACCCCTTAGGTGTAATTTTTTATATTGTCATTCTTTGTTATTCCATATGAAATGAATGTGAAGGGGGTTATTTTGTATGAGGATATTGGAGGAGAGTCATGTGATTTTATATATTTTGTTTATTTATCGACTATTATATTATTCCTTCGATTAATTCTTTATTTCCTCCAATCTGACTTATCGTAGGAACATGGGTAACTAACAGGATATATGAATGTTTGTTAAAGGTTTTTTTGGTGCTCACTAGCTAGTTCCATAAGAGAGTTTTCCCATGTAAATGTTTACTTTCTATTTCTAACCCTAAGGGTCTCAAGGTGTGAGACCTTACTAAAATAGGGTCCACTATATAGAGTGTATTCAGATGATACCAACCCAAATGTCAAGTTATTTCTCATGTTTTTAAATCTTATTTATTTTTACATAAAAAATTCATTCATAAATTTTGATTTCATCCCCTACCTGTTGATATGGTTAATATCATCATTCCTATACTTGGATTTCTTGGGAAACAAATTATTTGGTACCATGTCTATTTATTACTTTTGTTTTAATTTCTTGTTCTCTATCAAATTTTATTTACAAATGACACGGAATATGGTGTTTTAAAGTTAAATTAATGGGTGTTTAATAAAAAGGGAGGAGGACCAAAAAATGGGTTTTAAGTTATTGTTTTCATTTAAGAAAATTAAATGATATTTTATAAAATGTTTTGATCATTCTATTTTATTTTTTATATGTCATTAATGGAAACACTATTTTTAAAATGGACTTCAAAAGGACCCTAAATAATCACTTTGGTGAGAAATTAGCAGTCATGTTTTACATACAACCTTTATACCCCATTCAGCTTATATAATTATTATGATTTTTTTTAAGTTCTCTAGCCATGGTTTGATCTATCAAGGATTTTGGTTCATACTAGGATATGAATTTTGGTTTGGATCATGGAGAGTGACCATAGGTTAGAAGAAAATTATTAGGTATGTAATTAGATTTTTTTATTTATGTAATATAAGGTATCCTCCTTATAGGCTATAATTTTATTTATTTTATTGTACATGTTGATGACTAATTTATGCTCTGATTATGGTTGTTTTAATAAATGGACTATCATTATTATTTACAATTCCATTGATCATTTTTCTATTACTTCAACTTATTTTTTTCTATTGATTTCATGGAGAGGAAATCCAATATACAGATCGGTCATTCCATGTTTCAAGTTGTAATACTATGTGGATAATCTTATTTATATAGTTAAATAATTTCCAGGGTTTTTTCATGGTTCTCAGACACATGTTTCCAATCATTGGGGATTAGGAACTCCCTTCAGGACATATGGAAGATCGATTCTGGTTCCAGTTCATGTAGTCGCATGGTTTGACTAGTTAATCCCTATATCTATGAGTCTTTGGAATTTGGTTTTTGGACTATAGTGGATTTCAATTTTTTATTTAAATTTTTATTGTAAAATTTAAAAATTATCAATTTTGGTTTTTTCTATTATTTTTAAGGTTATACAATTTTTTTTTATATTAGGAATGAAAGGATTCTATTTAGATGTAGAATCCCTAGTCTGAATAAAAAGACTAGGTCCATGAATATCACATATTCACACATAAGTGACATCCAAAGCATATTTTCAAATTTTTTATAGATTTTAAATATTAAATAGATTAAATGTTTTTAAAATTTCTAATATATTTATTTTTAGACAGCCCCACATTCTATTAAAGTGGATCCAATTTTTAATAGAATCTATTCATTAACTATTATCTATCAAATTAAATATTAATAACGTACTAACTAAAATTACTCTAATATGTAAGGTTGAATCATTGATGCACCAATAAAAATTAAAACAAAAATAAATCCAAGTGATGGAGTGGTGTTGTAATTATGTGTGAAAAGTGAGAATATAGTAGAAAGTGTTGTGATAGTCAGTACTATAAAAAAAAATTTTAATGTTGGCTATTTTTAGTCTGTAACATTATCTAAAATTCATCACTTTTTATAACAATGTTAAAATAAATTTTCCTATGATAGTTATAAATATACAATATAGAATAATAATTTCAATGATAGTTTTATTAATTAACAATGTTTAAATAATGAACAACATATACTAAAAAAGATATGTGAAGTATGTTTTTGATAAAACTAACATCGAAAAAGACTTTTGAAATCGGTTCTGTCAAAAAAAGATGACTAAAAGAGTTTTCCATGACAATTATAATCATATTGATGTGTAAATGACAAAAAAAATATTACTTTAATGGGTTATTTAATGCCATTTTTATAAAAGAACTAAAATAAATAGCCTCTTTTGATATCAGTTTTCAAAAAATAGATTGGGATATTTTATTTTACCTTCGGTTATTAAAATACCTAATGTTGAAACATATATATATATATATATTTTTGAAATATATTATATAATTATAATACCCAATTCATTCTACGGATTCTTATAGAAGGTAGTATAAAAGATTGAATAAATAACAGGAGATAACAAATAAAAACACAATGCAATATTTTATTCAAAATCCATAAAAGAAATAACTTTTTTCTACATTTATAAATGAATAAATCCTATAAATTACTTAGAAATATATTCTAAAATATGCTTTAATTATTCTATCTAATAAGATTTAACATCTAGAAAAACCTTCAAAAAATTATTTTTTTTAAACCGTTCAATAAAAATATAATTTTTTTTAAAATGTAAGAAATATATAGTTGAACTAACCTTCTTAAAATGTGATACAATTCAAGTCATTATTGTCTGATAAATGAATCTTAGGACATAATATCCATAATCAACATTTAAGTTTATTTTATGACACTACTTTTATGTATTAACACTTTAGAAATAAAATAAACAATATATGTATGATATAAAAAATATTAATTATACTATAAAAAAATCTACCATTAATTTCTTATAATTAATATAGTTTGTGGTCATTATCAATAATTTAATTCTATTAAAATCTTTCCATGACCTATAATTTCCTAATATATTATTTACTATAGCATATGTAGGATGAAAATTTTTATAATAAAAAAAAATACAACATATGAAACATATGAATTAAAAAAGTCATGAAAACTATGATGCTCTTCACAAATCAAATAGCATATCAAATATTGTGTGAATTCAACAATATAAAATATTAATAATATCTAATTTTCACTAATAAATAAAAATCTTAGGATATATTATATAAAAATGAATATTAGTTCATAATTATATAAGTTCTCTTACCAAGCATGGAATGAAAGTAACCATCTTTTATGCTTGGTGTTTTTGAGAATTTCAGCCATATATTTCCCTCTAACATTCTTCTCCATGTATTTCATATCCATTTAAAAATGTTTTGGATAAATTAATCCATAAAAATTGTTCACTAAAATTTTATGAAAATAATAGGAGGTACCTAATTAGATAATTAGTAAATGTTTTATTTATTTAATAAAGTGAAAATAGAAATTTAAATTTACTTTCATTGAAGATAACTAGACCGTATGTTTAATGATTTCATCGCTAATAATAATTTCCATGACATATTTTTTAAATATTCATAGTCTGTATTCTATCCTTCGTATCATGATAGTTATAAAAACCGCAGTATAATTATATTATAAAAATGTGTTTATTTAAAAAAATTATACTTTGATAAATCTAAGAAGTATCTGACTGTATGAGTTCTAAAATTTTTCTTACGATAAACACATAAATTTTAAATAATAAAATATAATATTTATGTAAAAAAATAAAAGTAATTTAAAATTATATGTAAATAATAATTGAAAAACCAACACATGTTATTGGTCAACCATAAACTAAGGCTACATAGAATGATAATAAATTGACCCATACTTTGTCCAACTATGACCACCTCTTCGAAAGGAATCAACCCTAGAGAAGTTATATCAATAACGTCATTAACTATTAATTTTACATGATTCAAATACATAATTTGGTGGTGTATGTAATTTCCTAGTTTATATATGATATTGAATGCTAAAATATATTCAAGGTAATCTTCAATATAAAACTCATAGTATACTGTCAAATTGAAATAAAGAGGTGGAGGATCATAATAGGAATAATGGCTAGGATATGGAGGCAAATAAGCCTATAAAGGTAAGTGTGGTTGCATATGTTTGACCATTTATCTAAATATATATTATATAGTTGATTTAATTTGATCATCTATCATCCATGTCATGTCTTACAGCTTCGTATAATATGATGTTTTTTCTCCCCTATATTATGACTCCCTAATATTGTAATAGGATGACTAAAAATAGTATAATACCAAACCCAACCTCATCTCCATTTATGTGGATTTGGTCTTCTGGATTTTATAAAATAGTATCGGGAATTTATAGCCTTCCCTTAGGGATAAGGGACCCGTTCATTTATTTCTCGAGAAGGGAATCCAAATTTAATTCATTAAAAAGGTATAATAGTGTTATTCATTTGATAAACACACATATTGAAGAAAAATAATAATTATATTCTATAAATATTACCTTATACTACTCTTGATGGATCCATAAGAAAATTACTCTTTTTTCATCCTTTCACTTTTCTATTTTTTATATAGAGTGGGGAGAGATGGAGGAAAACGGAACCTCTAGTAATCCCCTACTATATTTATCTCTTAATTCAAAATATTTTTTAGAAATTATATAATTATCTAATAACTTATACAATTCATGTGATAATGTATTAGTGTATACATTCTATATTAGGATCTCATGGTGAGATATCGTAGAGGCCTATTATATAAAAATGAATGAAAAAACATGTTATTAATAGGAAATTTAAAAAAAATTATAATCTAGAATTTCCAAAACATCAATGTTTGATCACTTTGGTTAGAAGAAAATTTTTCATTGGTATATATATATAAATACATATTTGATGCATGAGTTTTTATTTTCTTTTATCACAAAAATTAATTTTGATGTCATTTTTTAAAATATCACAGCCTAACTGAGGAAACAAATAACCAACTCTTCCTAATTTCATTCACTTTGATAATGCTAAATTTTATATCCAATTGAATAAATTAGATATTATTCATGAATGTATATTATTTGAAAAATAATTTAAATGAATCATATAAGAAATTATAAAGTTATAGACCCCCATATCTGATCGTTTATTCTCTTTTTTCACTCTTTGGATTAAGATATAAAATAAAAACCATATAATGGATTTTTTTAGTTGTAAAACTCATAAACTTCTATTTATCATGGTATGTGGTGTTATTATTATTTTTGAGGTTTATTTATCAATCTCATCTCCCCATGAGTGAGTGAAATTTTTGGTAAACTTATAATCCCACGTCTACTATATATGGCATCATATTCTCTAGATAAGAAGAAAAATCTTCAATAGGTGGGACAAAGTTTGTAGTAAGAATAAGGAAAGAAAAAATAATTCAATAACATATATATTTTAGATATAATAATCCAGAAAAATATACACATACCTCACTATCATTCATTCTACTTCTACATCCATTATTTAAGTAGAAGTACTAATGAAATGAAATTGCATATACCTATATATTATTATATTTAAATAGTTTTAACTTATTAAAAGATCTATAATTAACAATCAAAAGAAATTTATATATATTATATAGAGTAGTAAAATTGAAGAAAAATCAATCTCTATAATTTTTAAATCGAAAGAAATAGTCACAACAAAATTATGACATTGGGATTCTTCACAAAAAAAATTAACATTAATTTATGATTAAAAAATTAATTAACAATTTTTGGAAATGATCATATTATATAAATACAAATATTAATGTTAGAATTTTTTTTTTACATTTATAATTTTCATTAAAAATAATAATGTATGTTATCTTCAATAAAAATTTTGTATTTAAAAGATATGAATATAATATTTTAAAAAAAATTCAAAAATAATTAATATATATAAATTTTAATATCCAAGACATGATGTTTAAATGTATTTTTTTAAAAAAAAATTGATATTGATATTAATATTTAATATTTACATGGAGTGTTTTCCCATATCCCTTCTATGTGTTCATTTTATATTGAATGGACTACATCTATATACCATTTATTGTTATCAACAATGTATCATGTAATTGATAAAGAAATATCAAATAAATCCTCAACACTATCAACATTTTCATCCCCCAAATTAATTTACCCCTTACAAATGATGAACCACTGATGACTCAATGATTCAAAATATACAATTTGTTTTCATGTATCTCCCAGATAAATGGTTGTAACACCCCAGGTAAATAAAGAATATGAAATTTTCATATTTATCCATATTTTCGAATAAAATATTAATATTACTTTAAAGTGAACGCTATTCTCGATGGCGTACCTAATACGCAACAACAAGTTTCTTTGAAATCTTACGTTGCACTCTAATAATAAAATAATATTATTTTAAATGGTAGTCAACGCCTAGCCGTTGTAATGGCGGGAATGAATGGAACTAACTAAAAAATGATTATATATGTTTTTCAAATATGTTTACTTTTTACAATAAATGTTAGAGGATTAAAAATACGAATGAATCCAATTTTAAGCATAAAACATCTAATATTCTTTAAAAGGTCGATTAACTACCTTTTGATGGTGAACCTATTTTAAATCCACTTTTTGACAATTTTATGTGTCATATTTGACAAAATAATATTATTCTTTAGAATAGGGACATCAAAATTTACTTTCTGTAATTTTTTGGTATTTTTCTGATAAAGTTCATTTTTTAATGAATAGTGAAAAATGTTGTATTTTAATTCAAAACATCTTTTTAATATAATTTATTTATATGATTATTTTATCTTTTTATTTGGTTTTAAAATGAAATTAGAATATATTTTTACCAATTAATCCAATGGTGTTCATTGGAATTAATTTCACTTTGAAATTGGACTTAAACTTGTGTCAATCTTTTAATAGATATTGTTTCTTAAAAACACGCTATTTGTTTTAAGAATGGGAATTAATTATTAAATTAATTAATGCAACTTATATGTTTTGATTTTTTTAAAATAGACATTATATTTGAATTCGGAATATCAAATATAGCTTAGGATGAATTTTTGGTATTTTTCTGAAAAACTTCAATTTTTGATGAATAGTGAAACCACTAAGTGGTAGTTTAAAAACTGATTTTTCGTTTAAATGAAACTTTACCAATTCTGTGATTTGAATTTCAAAAATCCGACATACATGGTTTTCATTAGGATGTAAAATTTTGTTCAATGGGATTAAAATAATTTTTTGGTGAACAGTAACTTTTAAGTTTTTAATCGCGATTAGAGGTAATCAGTGTAATTTAAGGAAAAAATAATGTTTTAATAAAATGAAATGACCTTGACACATGTCCTACCCTTATTTTATGAGTCATGCACAACCAATAAAATCCATGGGTCAACTTGGGGACCCCATCGAGCCACTTTGGTAGGAAAATTACATTAATACCTTTTTATTTAAAGTTAAAATTAAAATGTCACAAACATGTGTTGTTTTACTAAAACAATTTTTACATGGGGTTATACAAGTAATATTTTTTACTATAAATATTAATTAGAAATATAAAAATATTTCCTACATCATGATATTTTTTTATAATTTTTAGACATTAAATAAAGTAATTAATTCATGACACCGTGATGATGCAGTGATTACCTCAAAAATAAATGATTTAAATAAAATGAGAAGATAGGTTAAACTATAAGTCATAAAATTGTCAAAAACCTATTGGATGGGTGGATTTCGAAACCTTATCACCTTATCCTCGAAATATATAATTTTGGGACCTTTAAAATCCGAAAAGCATTTTATAATAATGTTACTTTTCAAGACTTTCCAAGAGTGCCCCTCCTCTCCTCTTATAAAAGGCCCCCACCTCTACCACCTTACCCACACATATCAAGCCTTTGGTTCGGCCAACCCCTACTCATATTGTCTCTCCACATCCCTCTATTACTCCTAGAATCCTGACTTTGGGCAGAATAATTTCCAAGGAAGCATTTGATCTCAAATCAAAAAGAGTTACCCGATTTAAAGGTAATGTCTTCCCTAGTGTTCTTTTGTTTTATTTTTCTTCTCCAACCCCCTAAACTCTTTTTATTTATTTATTTTTTAACGAAAACAGTATATTAAATATGCTAGGATGTTTTTATGAGGATAATTCGAGCTACACTAACACACACCTCCGTCTAATGGTTAAATAACATACTGTTTCTGTGGATGGCGAATTACTGCCTCACAAAACGATGATTGTTCAATATTCTTTTACCACCTTTAAAGGTGGACATTATGATGTCACTGTATTTTATATATGAAATATATGGTATTTATGTTTTATATATTCTTACTTATTTTATATTTAATAAATACCTTTATTCTTTTCATGTTGTCCAAATTTTATAATTTCATATGAGGAAGTGTGGACTACCGCCCCCTCAAGTTATGTGACTCGTTCATGAAATAAATGGAATGTTTAAACAATTAAATTAATGAACATATGTGACCTATATAACATATATATTATACTGGAATTATAATATATATATATATATATATATCTCTCTCATTTATTTTTAATTCCATTAATATGACAAAAAAATGAAAGTAGCGTTCATGCGTACGTATGGCCTACCGTCTCCATGAACGGTGCTTTTCATTTTTTATCTCCAAATGTTATGGAATAGTATAAAATGAATATGTACTGGATATATATATGATATTTTTATCATTAATAATATTATGTAAATTATTTACTTATAACTACATGGTCCATCATTTTCAGACATGTTCATTTTTGACTCATGTACCAAACATCGGCAAAAACGTCTGATATGAACTAACATTATTAAACAATTATTATAACATTATAATATGTGATATGAACTGAATAAAAATATTTAAAGTATGTAATTAGGAAATTATAAATTGAAAAAAGTTTATTATTCGGGAATATAAAGAAACGAACAAGACAAGTCGGACTTGAGGTAAGGGATCCTACCCCTCTCTTTCTTTTTAAGTACACTCTTTTATGTAATTCCTTTTAAGATCATATTTCTTATGATTGGGATGATCTTTTATATTAATATTACTGTAATTTTTATGTTCATATGTTTAGAGACCCTATTTTCTCTCATCAATCTATTTTGGAAGTTTTGAGTGGCGCCGTTAGGCTGCCGAATTTTCGTAAGAGATCCAACCTCTCTCTTTCTTTTTAAGTACTCTCCTTTATGTCACATTTTTTAAGCTCATATTGGTTATGTTGGGGGATGTTATTTTATATTACTATTTCTGTACATTTTATTTTAATATGATTAGATACCCTATTTGATCTCATCAATCCATTTTTGGTAGTTTTAAGTGGCGTCGTTAGGCTGCCGAGTTTTCGTAAGGGATTTTTCATCTCACTTTTATTCCCGTGAGATTTATGCTACATTTCCCACTATTTACTTTGAGTGGTGTATGTAATGCCAATTATTATACTCTTTATGTAATATAATTTCATTTATGGGATTTACATATTCATTGTATGAACCTTCTTCAATGGGGTGTACGTTTCGAAAGTTACCCAAATCGGTAAGGGGTCCTTTCACCCTCCTCTTCATTAAAAAGACTTCTTTTGTTATGTATTTTAAATTACATATTATTATTTTGGTATATGTTCTTATATATCCTTATTGTTGTAAAATTAATGTACATGTGATGAGATACCCTTTTTATCTCTCATCAACTCATTTTATGAATTTTGAAGTTACGCCGTTAGGCTGTCGAATTTTTGCAAGGGAACATCTTCACCCAATTTTGATTCTTTGGGATAAACTTGTACTCCTTTAATATTTCGTTCTACGAATATGTGTGAATAAATTCTGATTGTTTTACACTTAATATTCACTTATATTTTGTGTATTCGTTTGTCACACATAATTATGTAATTGATTTATCCTTAATCCAAGGATATCGTCTTTGTAAGGGACTTCATCTCAATCTTCTTTAATTGAGGCATATTTTTTTCTAATACAAGGCTTTATTTTATACGATGTATAAACCCCTTTTACTTTTAATTTTATACAAAAGGAATCTTTTTCTATGAAGCGTTTTACTAAATGACAAAAAGGAATGTTTCTTTTAACCTACGCGGTGACAATGACCTTTTCCGCCGCCGTGAGTATTATTTGGTCTTTGGCTTCCTCAACAAGCCGAAATGTTTTTAAAATGAAAGAAATACCATATAATATCTTAGTTATTTTGGTATTGAAAATGGTTTTTATAATGGATTTTTTATGTCAATATATTTAAGTGATATATTGTGATCAATGTGTGGAAATGTTTTCTTTCCATTATATTTGTTTTATGTCTTATGATTTTATAATGGTACTTGGACATTTGATGGGTGGTTACATAAAAAACCATATGAAGGGTGGTGACATGAATACTAGGATGTGTGGTTACGTTATAACCTCCAATGCATTGGGTATGGAAGTCGGTCGTATGGCTATTCCATTATGTGATATGTGTGGAAGTCGACCGTATGGTTATTCTATTTAAGTATTTTTATGTGCCAAGTTACCTTTATATGTTATGTATATGGGTTTTATGATAATATTTAGGTTAAAAAAGGGTAAGTAATGATATTTTATTCATTGAAGAGTTTATACTACTTCATAAAGGTGAAAAGTATTACTTTGATAAAGAATTCATGGTTTACTTGTTGTTTTGAAAAACTAACAGTTTTCTTCTTTGTGTATCCCTTGCTGAGATTTTTATGCTCATCCCAAGTTTTTTTTGAAATGTTTTTCATAGGACATACAGTTGAATAGGGTCAAGTATGGGATCGAGGAAATGTTAGGCTGACTAAAACATGGAACTAGATAAGTTTCTTTTTAAGAGTTTTTATTTTACAGAAACTTAATAGAAGTGTCTACTTTGTAATCTTTTGAGATGTAATAGTTATATCCTAATTCTCTAAAAATCTAAACCTGAAAAGATACTCAATGTGAATTATTCATTTAACTCAATATTAAGTAAGGTTTAAGGTCAGGGCCTTATAGTTGGTATCAAAGGTCAGTTTAGAAAACTTTAGGGATTAGGAGTTTTTTTTAGACACATGTTTAGTCCCTATATCTATTATTTCAGTTAAATCCTTGTTTTATAACTTTTTTCAGGTCATGTAAAGTCAGTTACGAATGGAAGGAGAAGGATCTCAAATTAAATTCTTATCTCTTCCTGATGACATGCTTGCAATAATTATTGCAAAGTCATGTTCGGATTATTGTGAAACTTTTTCTAGCATACAAATCACTTGCAAGAAGTTGTTTGAGATTTAAAACACCTCCACTATACCTCGTTATCATCGTGGATCATAGGTTGTATTTAGACAAATACTATTTTTACAATATTCTCATATTTTCAAGAAAGGTAAATATTATCATGGTATTTTCAAATATTTTACCTTATCACAAGAATTTGAAGCATATTATGATTTTAAAAATGGAGCTGAGGAAGGAGACCCTTGCGCAACCTATTTATATTTTCTTATAAAATATAGTCTCTTAGCACATACTTATGGTATTTTAAAAGGACCAATAATAGAAATTTTCAACTCAAATTATGTCTGACTATTTTATAGAAATCATGTTTTATCAGATGTTTTGGAATTATATGTCCTACATGATTATTTTCAAAAACTGTTTTTCTGTGAACACCCATATGACCCATGTTGTACAAGGTGTATTTGGATGGAGTAAGAAAATTATTTTGAAGGATCACTAAATCATTGTTTTAATGCATGGGACTTCTACCTATGTGAACAAGATGACGATGAAACCGAGTGGATTCCATGATCAAGGTATGCTGTTATTCATTTTGGGAATCGTTTTATTTTATCTTATGGTGGTGAAATAAGACTTCAAGAATTAATATGTTGAGATCATAATGAATTTGGATAAAAACGAGAGGTATAAGGAAACTATTGAGGTTAAAACATGTTAGGGTTATTTTTGGAGTTTTATAAAAATGACAACACGCAGACCGTGTGACAACCCATCGCGTCGGACAAAGCTGCGGGAATCGAACCCACAACCAAAGTGCGACTGGTATTTATCGCCTACCACTACACTACGTGAAGTCCCTGGTTAGTTTGACTAATTCTTTTTAGTTAGATGATTTTAGGAATCAAGAGTATGTTTATTTTGGGTTATCTTTGGAAATGATTAACCTATCATGGAGGATATGTGATTAGGTTAATTACTTTTTAATATGAGACTTTAATAGAAACTAATGTTATTTGGAGATAAATGTTAATTTGTACCTTGGAAGACTATGTGATTAAATCCTTCAAATATTTGGGTTTCAATCATAGTTTGGTTTACTTTGAAGAATTTTATGGACAATTGTTTATCGAATGTTCTTCGTTGAACTTTGGGTTTTGTTGGACAAATTTTGGAGATTAAGAATAGATTTTCTTTTTATAAAGGATTACACTTTTCTGGATATTGTTCTAACAATTTTGGTTTTGGTAAGGGTCTAAAGACATGGGAAATATATAGTTCTCTTTTGTGGATTAGGTGATTCTCTAGAAGTTGATTTTAGTACTCTTAATGTGAATAAGTCTTCCTAAATACTCATCATTTGGGGAAGTATGAGTTTGTGTAATAAATCTAGTAAAAGTTGAAAGTCAACATGACAAGTAAGTATGTTTCCTTAAGATCAAAAATAAATTCCTCAATGAAAAGTAACAAAAATGTTGTCTATTAACTTTTCCTACTGGGGAATCAAATACCGTTCAACCCATCACCAGTTTGTGATTTTTTGGTGGTTAACTTTATCCTAAACATGTTTTATATCACTCTCTCTCAGAACATGACCCTTTGTTTTTCCTCCATGTCCATGTTTTCCTACATGGAATCCTAGTATCGGTTAACTCGGGTGACCTTTGTACTTCTCTTTCTTTATTTTAAAGTGATAGTTTTACTAACTCTTATTCCGATGTGGGATTTTCAATGAAGTTTCCATGCCCAATTTTAAAATTGCGAGAACGCAATTCCCAAAAGGGGGGAAGGATGTAACACCCCAGGTAAATAAAGAATATGAAATTTTCATATTTATCCATATTTGGGAATAAAATATTAATATTACTTTAAAGGGAACACTATGCTCGATGGTGTACCCAATACACAACAATGAGTTTCTTTGAAATCTTACGCTGCACTCTAATAATAAAATAATATTATTTTAAATTGTAGTTAACGCCTAGCCGTTGTAATGGCGGGAATGAACGGAACTAACTAAAAAATGATTATATATGGTTGTCAAATATTTTTACATTTTACAATAAATGTTAGAGGATTAAAAATGAGAATGAATCCAATTTTAAGCATAAAACTTCTAATATTCTTTAAAAGGTCGATTAACCGACTTTTGATGGCGAACCTCTTTTAAATCCACTTTTTGACAATTTTATGTGTTATATTTGACAAAATAAAATTCTTCTTTATAATTGGGAAATCAAAATTAACTTTGTGTAAATTTTTTGTATTTTTCCGATAAAGTACATTTTTAATGAATAGTGAAAAATGTTGTATTTTAATTCAAAACCTCTTTTTAATCTAATTTATTTATATGATTAGATTATCTTATGAATTGGTTTTAAAGTGAAATTAGAATATATTTTTACCATTTAATCCAATAGTGGTCATTGGAATTAATTTCACTTTGAAATTGGACTTAAACTTGTGTCAATCTTTTAATAGACATTGTTTCTTAAAAACACGCTATTTGTTTTGACAGCGGGAATTAATTATTAAATTGATTAATACAACTTATATGTTTTGAATTTTTTAAAATAGAAATCATTTTTGAATTTGGAATATCAAATATATCTTAGGGTGAATTTTTGGTATTTTTCTGAAAAACTTTAATTTTTGATGAATAGTGAAACCACTAAGTGGTAGTTTAAAAAATGATTTTTCGTTTAAATGAAACTTTACCACTTCTGTGATTTGAATTTCAAAAATCCAACATACATGGTTTTCATTAGGATGTTAAATGTGGTTCAATGAGATTAAAATAATTTTTCGGCAAATAGTAACTTTTAAGTCTTTAATCGCGATTAGAGGTAATTAGTGTAATTTACGGTAAAAATAATGTTTTAATAATATTAAATGACCTTGAAACATGTCCTACTTTAATTGGATGAGTCATGGCCAACCAATAAAATCCATGGGTCAACTTGGGGACCCCATGGAGACACTTCAGTAGGAAAATGGCATTAATACCTTTTTCTTTAAAGTTAAAATTAAAATGTCACAAACATGTGTTGTTTTACTAAAATAATTTTTACATGGGGTTATACAAGTCATATTTTTTACTATAAATATTAATTAAAAATATAAAAATATTTCCTACATCATGATATTTTTTTTATAATTTTTAGAAATTAAATTAATTTATTTATTTATGACACCGTGATGATGCAGAGATTACCTCATAAATGAACGATTTAAATAAAATGAGACGATAGGGTAAAATATAAATCTTCAACATGTCACAAACCTATTTTATGGGTGGATTTCTAAACCTTATCACCTTATACAAGAAATATATAATTTTGGGACCTTGAAAATCCGAAAAGCATTTTATAATAATTTTACTTTTCAAGACCTTCCAAGAGTGCCCCTCCTCTCCTCTTATAAAAGGCCCCCACCTCTACCACCTTACCAACACCTCTCAAGCCTTTGGCTCATCCAACCCCTGCCCATTTTTTCTCTCCACATTCCTATCATACTCCTATAAGCCTCACTTTTGGAATAATCCTTTCCAAGGAAGACTTTGAGATCAAATAAAAAAGAGTTACTCGATTTAAAGGTAATGTCTTCCCTAGTGTTCTTTTATTTTATTTTGCTTCTCCAACCCCCTAAACTCTTTTTATTTATTTCTTTTGTAACAAAACCAGTATATTAAATATACTAGTAGGTTTTTATGAGGAGTATTAGAGCTACACTAACACACACCTCCGTCTAATGGTTAAAGAACATACTGTTTCTGTGGATGGCGAATTACTGCCTCACGAAACGATGATTGTTCAATATTTTTTTAACACCTTTAAAGGTGGCCATTATGATGTCACTGTATTTTATATATGACATATATTGTATTTATGTTTTCTATATTCTTCTGTATTTTATATTTAAAACATACCTTTATTCTTTTCATGTTGTGCAAATGCGATAATTTCATATGAGGAAGTGTGGACTACCGCCCCCTCAAGTGATGTGACTCGTTCATCCAATACATGGAAGGTATAAAGAATTAAATTAATGAACATATGTTAACTATATAACATATATATTATTCTGGAACTATAATATATATATATATCTCATTTATTTTTAATTCCATTAATATGACAAAAAAATTGAAAGTAGCGTTCATGCGTACGTACAGCCTACCGTCTCCATGAACGGTGCTTTTCATTTTTTATCTCAAAATGTTATGGAATAGTATAAAATTAATATTTACTGGATATATATGATATTTTAATCATTAATACTATTCTGGAAATGATTTAATTATAACTAAATGGGCAATCATTTTAAAACAAGTTCATTTTTGACTCATGTACCAAACATCGGCAAAAATGTCTGATATGAACTAACATTATTAAACAATTATTATAATATTATAATATGTGATATTAACTTACTAATAATCTTTAAAGGAGTTCCTTAGGCAATTAAAAATTTACCAATGTTTATTATTCATGAATATAAAGAAACGAACAAGACAAGTCGGACTTGAGGTAAGGCATCCTACCCCTCTCTTTCTTTTTAAGTACACTCTTTTATGTCATTCCTTTTAAGCTCATATTTCTTATGATTAGGATGATCTTTTATATTAATCTTAATGTACTTTTTATGTTCATATTATGGGAGACCCTATTTTCTCTCATCAATCCATTTTGGAAGTTTTGAGTGGCGTCGTTAGGCTGCCGAATTTTCGTAAGAGATCCAACCTCTCTCTTTCTTTTTAAGTACTCTCCTTTATGTCACTTATTTTAAGATCCTCTTTGTTATGTTGGGGGATGTTATTTTATATTCCTCGTTATGTACATTTTATTTTAATATGATTTTATACCCTATTTGATCTCATCAATCCATTTTTGGATGTTTTAAGTGGTGTCGTTAGGCTGCCGAGTTTTCGTAAGGGATTTTTCATCTCAACTTTATTCCCGTGAGATTTATGCTACATTTTCCACCATTTACATTGAGTGGTGTACGTACTGCCCATTATTATACTCTTTGTGTAATATAATTTCATTTATGGGTATTTACATATTCATTGTATGACCCTTCTTCAATGGGGTGTACGTTTCGAAAGTTACCCAAATCGGTAAGGGGACCTTTCACCCTCCTCTTCTTTAAAAAGACTTCTTTTGTTATGTCTTTTAAATTACATATTATTAAGTTGGGATATGTTTTTTTATATCCTTATTACTGTAAATTTAATGTACAAGTGATTAGATACCCTTTTTATCTCTCATCAACTCATTTTCTGAATTTTGAAGTGATGCTGTTAGGCTGTCGAATTTTTGCAAGGGAACTTCTTAACCAAATTTTGATTCTTTGGGATAAACTTGTACTCCTTGAATATGTAGTTCTATGAATATGTTTTAATAAACTCTGATTGTTTTAAAGTTAATATCCACTTATATTTTGTGTATTCGTTTGTCACACATATTTATATAATTGATTTATCCTAAATCCAAGGATACCGTCTTTGTAAGGGACTTAATCTCAATCTCTTTTCATTGAGTCATATTTTGTTATAATACAAGGCTTTCTTTTATACGGGGTATAAACCCCTTTTAATTTTAATCTTATACAAAAGGAATTTTTTCTACGAAGCGTTTTACTAAACGAAAAAAGGAATGTTTCTTTTAACGTACATGGTTACAACGAACTTTTCCACCGCCACGAGTATTATTTGGTCTTTGGGTTCCTCAACAAGCCATAATGTTTTTAAAATGAAACAAATACCATATACTCTCTTATGTGTTTTGGTATTGAAAATAGTTTTTATAATGGATTTGTTATGTCAATATATTTAAGTGATATATTTTGATCAAAGTGTGGATATGTTTTCTTTCCATTATATTTGTTTTATGTCTTATGATTTTATAATGGTACATGGACATTTGATGGGTGGTTACGTGATAAACCATATGACGGGTGGTGCCATGAATACCAGGATGGGTGGTTACATTATAACCTCCAATGCATTGGGAATGGAAGTCGGTCGTATAGATATTCTATTAAGTGATATGTGTGGAAGTCGACCGTATGGTTATTCCATTTAAATATGTTTATGTCCCAAGTTACCTTTAAATGTTATCTATTTGGGTTTTATGGTAATATTTAGGTTAAAAAAGGGTAAGTAAGGATATTTTATTCATTGAATAGTTTATACTACTTCATAAAGGTGAAAAGTATTACTTTGATAAAGAATTCATGGTTTACTTGTTCTTTTGAGAAACTAACAGTTTTCCTCTTTGTGTATCCCTTACTGAGATTTTTATGCTCACCCCAAGTTTTTTTTTTTGAAATGTTTTTCATAGGACATAAATTAGAATATGGTCAAGGATGGGATCAAGGAAATTTCAGGCTGACTAAAACATGGAACTAGACATGTTTCTTTTTAAGAGTTTTTATTTTATGGAAACTTAGTAGAAGTGTCTACTTTGTAATCTTTTGAGAGGTAATAGTTATGTCCTAATTCTCTAAAACTCTAAACCTGAAAAGATCCTCAATGTGAATTATTCATTTAATTCAATATTAAGTAAGGTTTAAGGTCGGGGCGTTATAATGAATCCTCTTTGTAGCTAAATCAATTAGTATGAACAAGTGTAAATCCATTCTAATCATGTTTCTAACAACTATTATAGTTAACAAAGTAACATTTGGACACTGGTACTCAAAATTTAGTATGATCAATCTTTCATATATCCATAAATACTTCAATTTTTTTCTGATTGAGAAATGGGATTTTTATCTTTTTCACCTAAAAAACTTCATTACTTAAGAGACAACCATTACTCCATTATTTTAAATGGCACTATTTTTTTATTATTTTTCTTGTAATATGTATAACCAATAATTGAAAACTCGCACAACTTACCACATTAAAACAAGTAACTCTACTAACCATTTTAATGTTTTTAATATAGATAAACCAGTATCTACTATACCCTTAAACCGTTAAACAAACATATTTTTATGTTCATTCATCAACCACATATCATTTATTTTCGATTATTGTATTTTCAATAAAGATATATGTGGTAATATATATGTTTTAACCACACTTTTGTTGTTAAAAATTGACAAATTAGTCTAAACCACTTCATTATATTGAAATAACTTTATATTTGGGCCATAAATCCCATTACCTTCACTATCAATTTTCAAATATAGATACATGCGAAGGAAAATGTGATCCAATTCATAAGAATAATTAGTACATAATTCTATACCTATTGTTATAAATATTTTTGAACAATATATTATTTTGGTTAATATAAATTTTTTACTTAACCATTCAAAATTTTCATATATCATTCTAAATGATACACCTGACTTCAATAAATAGGATAAAATATTCTAATCTCATGCCAAATGATTCATCAAATAAACAAATATATGATATAAAATACATAAATTACTGGAAATGTATGAGAATAATCTTATTTTAAAACTCATCTACCAAATTTAGATCTATGAATTTATAGAAATAAAATTGAAAAATAATTAAACCTAATGATATACCATTTTGAAATATATATAAAATTTCCTAGGAAGTGAAATCGATACTAACTATTTCATTAATATATGAAAATCATAATATTTCATACCTATTAACATAAAATGCTTAAATGAAACCAATTTTTTTCTCATTTTCTGATAACCAACTTGTTACATTAATACCATACTAACATTGAAAATAATTCATCTACTCACTCATACATAATGTGTAACGAGTGATAGGTTATATTACATTTCATTTCATACTGGGATAAATCTCCAATAAATATTTCACATATACCTTTATCAATATGTATAACTTAAAATTTATCTTTTACCTCAAAAATATCCAATATTTAATCTTTAATAAGATTTATTTTTTCTCCTATGTGTGTGTCGGGTGAATAAAACTACTTTTATTTCCAAATTTCACATTGATATATATCACCTTGTTGGGATATTCTTCTTCTATAAAGGGATTTGGATAAAAATAAGGCTCTTGTAAACTGTTGAATCCTTTTTATAATCTTTATAAAGGATGATCCATTGGAAAAAATAGTCAATTTTCCACAGATATTGTCATTATTTAATTCATTAATTTCTGATATGATGTCTATTCTGATAAAATTAGTCATGTTTTATCACCCACGACACTCTATATAGATATGTTCATATAGGTAAAAAATGTTTTTATATTGAACATTACCATAGTATAGATACCCTAACATTTCATACATAAACACTATTTATCTATACTATAATATTATTTACATATCAATATGCTCTATGGAAAAACTACAAAGGATTAGTGAATTAGGAAACCTTGAAACCTAAATAATTCAAACGTAAATGATCAAAACGATCTTTGACATAATTGTTTAAAAATATTATGCTTCTTAGAAATAACATAATTATAAACTTTATTCATATCATAGGGAAAAGGAAACATAAAAAAGGGTGGGATAAGATGATAAGTATTGGAAAATAAGAAAGATATCAATAAATGTTCACATATAAGCATATCTTGTGTATATGGGTATAATAATATGATATTTATATTTTGAATTTCATAACAAAAAATACATTTAATAATGATACATGAAGTAAATATTAGAAGATTATAAGATAAGAATCATATAAGAATCAATGAACATGATCTCTAAGAGCATAATAATGGCATAATATCATGTCATAAAAAATTAGAATAAAATTGGGAATAATCATCATACTAAAAATATTATTTCAAGAATACACACCAAGACATTTATCTCAATTCATGTTGAGGATACTAATATATGTACATGTTCCCGGCTTGGGATGACCTCCAGAGTTCCGTCACATTGTCTTAGGGAAACCTCCCATGTAACCACTTTTGGGCTTGTGATAACCTATGGTGTACCTTTAGAATTATTGAAAATAACTCTTTACCCTACTCATTGGAGGTATATAACATAACCCATCATCACATAATCATAATATATTAATTTTTATGATATTAGATCATGTGATCATTTACCATCAAATCAAATCTTAACTCATGGAAAAGAAATAGTGTTTCATAAATATTTTATTATCCTAATAACAAACCATACAAAGAAATAATAAAGATGGAAATGTATCATCATATCATCATTAAGGAATAATAAACATCACATGATGTTTTTATAGATCAAAATACCTTTAAAAATAACTTTACATTTCTTGAGGAAAATAAACTTTTCATTTTGAAACCATTTTGTTAAAATATAAAAAGGTAGAGGATTAGAGTGGAGGTGTTAGGAGGACATATATTCCATGTAATTTTCAAGGTTTAATCATAAAAATGGCCTTTCTAATTTTTATATGGATCAATTTCATGGTATAAGGACCTATCTACAGTCTTTTAGCTATTGTGGCCTCCCTAAAAAGGGTGAAGAAGATATTCTACGTACTACGGTGAAAGGGTGTGAACATTGTTAGTTCTTCTTAGACCTCATGGGGAATCTTGTACTGAATAAAACCAAATCACCCGAAGTGGTTTATTATATGTTTTTTAGGATAATTCCAACATCCTAGAATACAAAATCGTTAAATTTAACTACTCATTTCTTATATTAATAGTTATTTCATAGCAGAAAAATACGTGGAATCTTGAAGATTTTCAAAATCATCTTCTTTGAATGTGAGTTTTTCACATATAGAATATTGTTTCGATTGGGAGGGGATTATAATATCTCATTTCCTTTACCAAGATATCTTTACTAGGTCATATCCCATGGTCCCATTCCTCTTAAACCACTATTTTGTTAGATACACAAATTGGATCACCACTTTGATCCTAACAAGTTCAATAATTCTACAGCTCAATCATGTTTTTGTATCTGTGAATTGATCTGGTTCTTTGGGAAACCTAAAATCCTTTTGGAAATTGAATTAGCCTTCAGTTTCATGATCTTGTTTGATTGGGAGACAAAGAATGTTAGTTATAGGAATTTCTATAGGGTTCTTATTGAGGTCAACTTTTCCCTCACCTAGATTCAGTCTGTAATTTAGTTTTCTATAGTGCATCATGTTAAACACTTAGTTGACTATGATAGAAATATGTTTTTAGAACCATTAAATATATTGTTAATTTTTTAATTAATTATTTAAAGAACATTATTTACCCCCACTTTAGGATAGATGGCCTCCTATGTGGATATAGAAAAATATAGGTGAGCATGGAATAATACTACTGTTGATTTCATAGATAAAAATGGGATGATTCTATCTATATGGGTCTCATATTCAGATAGATAATCTTCTGCAAATGGTTCTTGTAATGGTGGTTCAGAGAATGGGACCAAAAAACGTCGAAATAGGTGATGTTGATGTATTTTATTATGCTAATTTTCTTAAAAAGGCTAGATATTTTGAAGGTTCGGGTTTAAAAAAATGTTAAGGGTTGGACTAATGTAAAGAGGGCCTTGCACGCAAGCGCATCGTTGGGCACGGGCGACAAATTAAAATTTATACCTACTTACTACTTAGGACAGTGGCAAGACAGGGTCGAACCACAGGGAGGCATGTTGTTTTGTTTGGTGTTATAAAGAAAATAACTAAACAAAAACCCACATGTAAAAATCGAGCAAAGACAAGTGGTGGTGGTGAAGTGGAGTGAAACAAATTCAGTGTGTGAAGAAGAAGGGGTGAAATGGTGAACACAAAGTGAGTAGATAGAAACAGAGAAGTAGGATTATGGTGCAAACAACCAATATATGAGGAAGAGGGGAATTCCACTGGTCGATTTGATGTTGCTTAACCCTATTCATGAACTGCAATTGAAGAACATGGATCTGACTAAGGGTAAATGGCCAGAGTTGTTTTCTGGTCAGCTTGTGATGGAATAGCTCTTAGAGTCCTTTGAATGTAAGAGTCATTCCAACCAATGGTGAAGAAAAGTCAGAATTCATCGAGCTCAACATGTCAGTTAAGTTTGGTGTGTCTCTCTCTTTCGAGAGTAATTCACATGTCAGTGAATTACTTTGATTGAAACAGTTTTAATTAAGGTGAAAACAAGATCGGTTTTCACTCGATCCTGTTGTTTTGAAAATAAGCATTTGTAAAAAGTGAGAGAGACAATCCAGAGCAAGGATGCAGTGCACGAATGAGATTAAACAGATTGGATCAACCAGCTTATTCCCCCCAAAGGTAATTATCCGCACATCGTGGTTGGTTTTAATGCAACAGTGAAATTAAAAACAGTGAAGTTCATGTTAAATTCAGTTGCAGAAAAACAGAGCACAAAGAACATAAAGATGTTTTCTCCCTGCTTGATCTCCTGAAGTTCTAAATCCCCGCTACTCAATGGTGGATGCGGTGCTGGAATGCGCTCGATGTCCCGCCCTGGGAATCGAGGTGTGAAAATGCTGTGATCTCCTGCTCCAATCTTCTCCAAGGAATATCGTCTCCGTTCTGTCTACTTCCCGTAATGATCTTCACTGATGTCTTCTATTTCTCTCGATGGAAGTGTTTCCCCCCTTGATGTTCTCCTCTCCTGCTTAGTTCGATGCCCCTCTACCTCTCCCGCCTCTTGTGCATTCATCACCCAACCAAAGCCTCTGGTATCTCATCGGAAGTGTTCCCCGGCCTCCATATGGATCCTTCACTATGCTGATCCTCCCTCGCTTGTCACCGGAGCAGTTGCTCCTAACTGAATGAAAAATAATGTGCGCGCGGCTAGTCAATTTATTCCCTGGACACAGCCAATCCACGTGGCGTGCTTTTATGTGTACGTCGCTCACTCCCAAGTGAACTTCATGTAAGTGCATCCTGCCCTTCCCCCCTATAACGAAATAGCAAAATATACACGTGAGTCAAATAAAAATATAATGAAACTATTATATACTATATATTGATATTATTACTTAAAATAAAAATACTTATATATATATATAATACTTAATATTAATACTAAAGTATGCAACTATAATTATTATTATTATTATTATAACATTATTATGAAATATTAACACTATATATATAAGATTTTATACTTTTAACAATAGGACTATTACTATTATTATATGTAATTATATTTATTATTATGATATATTATTATATATAAGATTATATAATATTATTATTATAACTATAATTATGGTATTATATGTGATATATTTATATATATTGGATATAATAATTAAATAGAAGAAAAACTAAAATAAAAAGAAGAAATGAAGAGGGGAGGGTCTCGGGTTTCAGCGTGTAAGACGGGAGGCGAGGCCACCGGTTGGGTGGTGCGACGGCTCGGGGGAGATCCGGCCAACTGTTCAGGAGGGGGTCTCGTGGCGAGGATGAGAGAGGAGAAAGTGGGAGGTCGTGTGGCGAGGTTGAGGCAGTTGACTTCGGCTGTTTTGGTGCAAAGGGGTAGCTCGGATGGAGGCAGGGGATTCGACTATGGCGAATGCGGCGAGGTGAGTTCGGCTGGCAGGGAGGAGAGGCTTTGGGGTGTGGTGATGTGAGGTAGGGGCTTCGGGTAAGGAGGTCTCGTCTTGGAGTTATGAAGGAGGTCGGGCTGTTGCGCAGGTATGGAAAGAGTGTGGGTTAGAGTGGTGGTTCAGAGCAGGTGTAGTGCGGTGAGGTCTGACGGCTCGGATCGGCTAGGAGGGATCTCTTACGAACAGGGCCGAGGGGTTAAAGGGGAAGGCGCGGACAGTAGCTAGAGTTCTTTCTTCACAGCAATGGAGGTCGGCTAAAACTTTGGATTTGAGTTGTTCTTGAATTTGGTTGGATTCTACTGTGATTTTTGTTTCTTGTTGCTGAAATTGGTGTTGTTGATACAAATCTTTTGTTTTTTTTTAATTCTGCTCTTGATTTGTGTTTCTGCTGTTGGTGTTTGGAGAGGCAACGGGGGTGGAAGGGTTGCGGTGTTGCAGTTGCAGAACGAGAGAGGGGAGCATGATAGGGTGCCGCGGAAGAATGCGACTGTGCCACCGTGAAAATTGCTCACGGTCTCACCGTGAGTGGGGATACCGTAGAATAGGAATGGAGGCACAGTGAGTGTTGGGGAACCAGTGGCAAAGTCACCGTGAGTGAGGCTCACGGTGAGACAGTAACTAGTTACGGTGTGTGGGGAATCGGTGAGACAGAAGGTGTGAAACGGTGGCACCGTGAGTGATGCTCACGGTGAGACCGTTTAGAGCGGAAACAGTGCCACTGTAATTACCTGCAAAATAAAAAAAATAATTAAATAAATTAATAATTTAAATAAAACTAAAAATCAATTGAATTGAAAACTAAATAAATAAAACAAACTCAAATAATAAAATTACTTGTGATTTATTTAAAATAATGAGTTTATTAAAAAAAATTATAAACAAACATAATTTAAAACAAACTAATGATACTTGCTTAAATTAATCAACCAATTAAGTAACCAATAAAATAATGAATTAGTTAACATAAAGAATAAACTTATTAATTGAATAAAATTAAATTGTTAAAACTAGTTAAATTATCAAATACCAAAAACTAAACTGAGTCATTTATTTACAATTTAAAGAATAAATAATTAATTAATTTAATTAATGGATTAATAAACTAACAAGATTGAAAAATTATAAAAATAAAAGAATAAATAAATAAAGGTCTAATTCCCAAGACTAAATTAATATAAGACTTATTTAAAATTACACTAATGTACATTAAAACACATGTTTTAAACTAAAATTGATTATTTTTACACAGCAAGTACAACAACACAGTAATTAACAAATATTTACTAAAAACACTCATTTTGGAATAAAAAACTCAATAAAAATATAAAAAGAATGTGGCAAAGTGTGTGAAAACACCGCCACATCAAACTCCACCACACTTAAGACCTTGTTTGTCCTCAAAAAAGTACATGCATTTGACTTTAAAATAGCAAGATGTGATTTGTGAAGTTCAGCTCAAAAAGTGCATGTTTAAACTTAAATAACCAGAGGAACAAGACCAGACAATGAGTCAAGTTTTTCAAAGGTATTCAAAAATGATGTCCTGCCTAGCTTCAAATACTCACCGGAATTCGAGAGCATCACAAATTCATACAATATCAAGTATGTCATGCCTCCTATGTGTTTTCATTAACTATCCTACTTCACCATCCAATTCAAATACTTATTCAAGGAGTGATGACAGGTTAGAAGAAGTGGAACTCAAAAACTTAACCAAGGGCACCTTCTATTATCACCTTCCCTGAGGTAACAAGAATTAAAGTCCATTAAATTGATCACTTTATTGATTCAACTAAAATGAAAATTAACCAAGTCAATTGATCCCTTCTTCATCTGGGTTCAAAATTCCCCTCACCTTAATGAGTTCATTTTTGACAAGGGCACTTTATTTCACTTTTTCCTAGCCATATTCCATATGCAGAGCACTGTGCATAGCACTTATTAAGATTGAAATTGGATTTATTTATTCACAGAAATGCACCCAATTCACCTTGTCCCAGATACTCACTGTGGGATCCCATTATCCCATTTTACTCCAGTTACAAATGACTTAATTAATAATCAATCAAGTTGACTTCCTAAAGTGATTGATTTTATTTAATCAAAATAAGTGAGTCCCCTAGGTTCCAGTGAAAACATCAAGTTACTCCATGCCATGATCCTTACTCCACAAAACCTATCCTCTTATACTCTCATCCTCAGTTCCTAAACAGAAAGGTTCATAGAGACAGTGAACAATTGCACTCAGCAATCATTCATGATTAACAGTTTCTGACTAAGTGTCACTCTCAACATCCAGCAAACACTTATCCACTAAACAAGGCATAATTGAATTACCATTGAACATCCAATGACCATCATGTGATGAAATAATTTGAAAATAAAATTTGAAGGAATTTTGAACCATGTTTTTGAAAAAAATTGACCATTTTTTTTAAACAACCACAAACTCAAGTTCAAGAAGGGGGAATTCGACATGACACTAGAATGACCCCTCTCCCCCACACTTAAAACCCAACATTGTTCCCAATGTTGAATCTCAAGGTGGGAGACAGTTAAAGTTCAAAACGGATAGACATTTCAGCTGAAAAAGGAAATGGAGGGGTATCAATGAAGTTCAAAAATTTTCTTTGCCACACAAAAATTTAAAGATAATAAAAACAAAAAAGAACAAAACCTCACTAACCATCACCAGCAACCAAGTGAATTTTTATTCCTAAAAAGTTCATGCTTTGAATCATTTTGAACAGACAAAAGATTTTAATAATTTACTTCAAAAATTAGCATGTTTAGCAATGATGTGTAGCAGCAGCATAATGAGAATAATAATAATAAGTGAAAGCATGTTTAATCAAATCAACTCAAGAGCATTCTCAACTAAGTAAATGTTAGCAGCTAACACCCAAGCAAGAAAATATAGTCATTACTCACTGATTAAGAGGAATTCCCCTACACTTAGTTCACAGTAGAGAGTAAAAAATTAATTGAAATTGAAAAAGGGAGAACAATACTTCCCTGAATTATTGGATCTTTAGCAGTGGATTTCATCAACAGATCCTCTTTAGCATCACTGGGTTGTTACTCCTCTTCAGTAACCTGAATTATTGGAGCTTTAGTAGTGGCTTTCATCAACAGATCCTCTTTAGCATCACTGGGTTGTTACTCCTCTTCAGTAACCTGCAGGTTCAAATAAGTAAAATAAGGCTTCAGAGTTTAAAGTTCAAGAAAAGTAAGCCAAGATAGTGAGTAGAGATAAATTTTTTCCATATGATGCAATGGATTGCTCCCTTGGGTTTTCTAGCCATGTTTCTGGCAGCAACAACTCTCTCTAACACAACAACAGATCATGAGGCACCATCAGCAGTCAAGCAATTGAAACAGAGAACAAGCAGCAGGGATGAACTTTATTGATTAACATAAAATAAAAGAGAAACTACTAAAAAACCATGGGTTAGTTCCCATGCAACACTGATTTTATAGTCCTCAGTTAGACTTGAATCAGCTAATTCTTCCAACAAAGATATGGCAGCAAAGCCCTTTGGATGCCCTTCAAATAAGTTCTTTATTCTTTGTCCATTGACTAAGAAGGGTCTATTCTCAGCTCCAACTAGCTCAATAGCTCCATTAACCAGAACTCTAACAATGGTAAAGGGTCCTGACCACTTGGACTTAAACTTTCCTGGAAACAAATTCAATCTTTAATTGAAAAGCAGGACCCTCTCACCAACCTTGAAATTCCTTTTTTGAATGATTGAGTCATGAAAAGCCTTTGTTCTTTCTTCATAAATATCATCATTCTCATAGGACTCTCTTCATATCTCTTTCAACTCACTCAGCTCTAGCAGCCTCCTCTCTCCAGCAGACTTAAAATAAAAGTTAAGAGCCTTCACTACCCAATAAGATCTCTATTGTAACTCAATAGGTATATGGCATGCTTTCCCAAAAAGGAGCATATATGGTGACATCCCTATATGAGTTTTATAAGCAGTTCTGTAGGCCCAAAGGGCCTCATCCAACTTCCTTGACCAGTCTTTCCTAGATCTAGACACTGTTTTCTCTAAAATATGTTTGAGCTCTCTGTTTGAAATTTATGCTTGCCCACTGGACTGTGGGTGGTAAGTAGTTCCTGTCCTATGTGAGCACCCATACTTCTCCATCAAACCTTTGAACTTATAATTCTTGAAGTGAGTCCCATTATCAGTTATGAAAGCTCGAGGCACACCAAATCTGGAAAAGATGTTTTCGTAATGAATTTCACCACACTAGAAGCTGAATTATCAGGCAGTTCTACTACCTCAACCCACTTCGACACGTAGTCCACAGCAACCAAAGTGTACTCATTCCCATAAAAGGATGGAAATGGTCCCATGAAGTCCAAGCCCCACACATCAAATATTTCAACTTCCAGAATACCTTTTTGAGGTAATTCCTTCCTTCTTCCAACATTTCCCAACATTTGACATTTTGAACAGCCAATGACCAGACTCCTAGCATCCTTGAACAGTGTTGGCCAGTAGAAACCATCCTAGAGGACCTTTTGAGCAGTCCTTTCGCCTCCATGGTGGCCACCCCAAGGTGATGAATGGAAGCTCTCAGGTATGGGTATAATCTCATCCTTAACCACACATCTTCTCAGAATCCCATCAGCACACCTCCTAAAGAGAAGAGGGTCATCCCAAAAATAATATTTCAGCTCAGAAATAAACCTCTTCCTCTGGTTATGTGAAAGATCCTTGGGCATGACTCCAGCTGTCAGAAAGTTGGCATAGTCTGCAAACCAAGCAGACTGCTGCACAGAAGCAGCAAACAGCTGTTCATCAGGGAAAGAAGTATTGATCTCTTTTGGTTCCTTACTTGGGGAATTGTGAAATCTGGACAAGTGATCTGCAACAACATTCTCAGCCCCTTTATTATCCTTAATCACTAAATCAAACTCCTGTAACTGCAAGTTCCACCTCATGAGTCTGGGATTTGAGTCCTTTTTAGCCATAAAATACTTAAGGGCTGAATGATCTGTGAAAACTATGATCCTTTATCCTATCAAATACTGCCTGAACATTTCCAAAGAAAACATCACAGCAGCCAGCTCCTTTTCAGTGGTGGAATAATTCTTCTAGGCATCATCTAGGAGATTTCTTGCATATTAAATAACATGATGTTTCCTATCCTTCCTCTGCCCTAACACAGCTCCTACTGCAAAATCACTAGCATCACACATAACCTCAAAGGGAAGTTTCCAGTCAGGAGCAGTGATTACAGGTGAAGTAGTTAATTTCTCCTTGAGTAAATTAAAGGCCTCTAGACAAGTGTCATTAAAGAAAAAGGGTGTGTCCTTAACCAGAAGCGAGAACAGGGGACTAGTAATCTTAGAAAAATCCTTAATGAACCTCCTTTAGAACCCATCATGACCCAAAAAACTTCTAATTCCTTTGACATTTTCAGGTGGGGGTAACTTTTGTATGACCTCAATTTTAGCATTATCAACCTCTAGCCCCTTCTTAGAAACCTTATGTCCCAAAACTATGCCTTTAGTGGCCATGAATTGGCACTTCTCCCAGTTTAAGACTAAGTTGGTCTCTTGGAATCTTTCTAACACTAATTCTAGGTTTTTCAGATAGTTCTCAAAGTTATCTCCCACAAAAGAAAAATCATCCATGAACACTTCAAGTATCCTCTCAATCATGTCTGAAAAAATTTCCATCATACATCTCTGAAAAGTGGCAGGAGAACCACACAAGCCAAAGGGAATCCGCCGGTAGGCAAATGTCCCAAATGGACAAGTGAAGGTGGTTTTCTCTTGGTCCTCAGGTGCAATGGAAATCTGGTTGTAACCAGAATAGCCATCAAGAAAGCAGAATAATTCATTAACTGCCAACCTCTCTAACATTTGGTCCAAAAATGGCATAGGGAAGTGATCCTTTCTTGTGGCAGCATTCAACTTTCTGTAGTCTATACACACTCTCCATTTATTCACTGCTCTTGTCTGGATTTTCTCATCCCTTTCATTAGTGACCACTGTCACTCCACTCTTTTTGGGAACCACCTGGACAGGACTGACCCAGGGGCTATCAGAAATTTGAAAAATTATTCCAGCATCCAGCAACCTAATCACTTCTTCTCTCACGACTTCCTTCATGTTGGGGTTGAGTATTCTTTGGGATTCTACTCTGGGTTTACACTCAGGTTCCATGGGGATTTTATGCATACAGAAGGCTGGACTTATCCCTTTGATGTCAGCAATTGACCATCCAATGACAGTCTTGTACTTCCTCAAAATAGAGAGCAGATTTTGCTCTTTACTCAGCTCTAGATTTGATGAAATGATCACAGGAAGGGTGGAATTGTCTCCTAAAAAAGAATATTTGAGATGGACTGGAAGGGGCTTGAGTTCAAGGGTGGGTGGTGACTGGCTTGAGGGAAGACACTTGGTCCTGGGTGGCCCAAGTTCTTCAGGCTGCCTCTTGAAGTAGGCAGTAGACAAGGCTTTTTCCTCACTACAAGAGGTTCCAAAAGATATCTCCACAGACTCAGACTCCTCTCTCGGGGTAAGAATATGCTCCAAGACAAACTCATCTAGTTTCGCCAAAAATCCACCCTCATACTCATCAAAAAATTCTCTCTCCTTACTTAAGTCGATCTCCATGCAAGAGGCAGTAGAGACTTCAGGTTCACTATTGATTTCAGCTATCATTCTCAGAAACTCTTCTTCCTCTATATCAATACTACTCTCAGCAGCTAACATATCATCTCTTGGGAAAATTGGGTGGGTGGGTTCTTGGATTTTCTTAAACACATTGAATTAATCTTTCTGTTCACCCAAATTGAAAATCAGTTTCCCCTTAGACATATATATCATAGCTCCCCATGTGGCCAAGAAGGGACTACCAAGAATGATAGGAACCTCCTGGTCACACTCCATGTCAAGGATAAGCAAGTCAGCAGGAAAAAAGAGTTTTCCTACTCCCACTAACAAATCATCGACCCTACCCACCGGATGAGTGATAGACCTATCAGCAAGCTGTAACACAACAGTGGTGGGTTGGGGAACACCTAATCTAAGGTACTAGAAAAGTGACAGTGGAATTAGATTAATACTAGCACCCAGATCACACAAGAAATTGAACTTACCACCTCTATCCCCAAATGTGCAATGGATGACAAAGCATCCAGGGTCCTGAATCATAGGAGTTATCCTATTCTGTAATACTTCACTACACTCCTCTGTTAAGCTATAGGTGGCAAGTTCTTCCAAAGTATTTTTTTTTGAACATATTTTCTTGAGTGATTTCAGATATGATGGGATTTGAATCAATGCTTCCAATAATGGGATATCAACATTCATTTTATTAACCACTTTCAAAAATTTCAACAGTTTAAAATCATGAATTGGTTTCTTTATTCTTAGAGGGAAGGGGATTGCAGGGGAAAAATTCCTCACAATTTGAGGCATCTCTATAGCTTCTTGTTCAACAATTTTATTCCCCTTAATGTCTTTGTTTTTTAAGCCATTTTCTTTGGGTTTTTGAGCTGGAACAATGGAAACTGGAGGAATTCCAGTGGTGATGTCCATTTTTCCAGATTCAGGTTCTTTCATATTTGAGTTTCTAGTTTCATCCAGTTTCTCATTTTCAGCATTTTTGGGGTTCCTTCCTAGGCTCTTGGTGGGTTTGGAGACCACTTCTGGTGGTCACAGCCATGACATTCTCCCTAGGATTGGCTTTAGTGGTGCTGGGTAGCCTACCCTTTTCTCTATTGCTAGCATCCCTAGCCAACTGCCCCATTTGAATTTCTAGGTTCTTCATTCTAGAATCCATTTGAACTTTATCAAAATCATTTTTGGTCTTTTGTTCATCAATCCTCCCTATCAACTAATGGAACATATCTCTCACCTCATCTTTTGAGTTGGATGACTCAGCCTTTGGTTGGGATTGGGGTTGGAACTGCTGCCTAGGAGTCTGTTGGAATCCAGGAGGAGCAAAAGGTCGGAGGACTCCCTGCTCCCTCCATGAAAGGTTCGGATGGTTCATATACCCCTGATTGTAGGTGTTGGAAAAAGGATCATCCCTAGGCTGCATACGAGGTCCATAGCCAGCAAAGTTGGCACTCTCATGAGGCTGGACAGGCATATCAAAGTTTGGACAACAGGTTTGAGAATGGCCATACATGCCACAGTGGTGACACTGCTCCTTAAGAATTCGATGTGGGTTCTCATTGAAGAACCCAGCAACTTGGGCTTCAGCTTGAGGAGCAGGGGCGGTTTCTTTTTTTAAAATGGTTCTCCTCCTAGAACATTTGTGCTGGGAATTCTGATCCAATGTGTTAAAGATCTGTTTGAGCTCCTCAGCAGTCCTATCACTAAAGTCTCCTCCAGAAGACTGATCCACCACGGTTTGGTGGTAAGGGGTAACACTATTGTAAAAGGTGTCCATAAGGAATTGAGGTGTACATTGATGGTTTGGACACTACCTGAGAAACCCTCTAAACCTATCCCAGGCTTCATGAAACAGTTCTCCTTCATCCTGAAGGAATCCAGTGATTTTATGCCTAATATCAGATTTTAGCCTCCTAGGATAGAATTTCATTGTGAAGGAATTGTAAACTTGATCCCAGGTGACAAAAATCTCTTCCTCTAACTGTTGGAACCAAGACCTAGCATTTCCCTTGATGCAGAATAGGAACACTCTCAATTTAAGCTCTTCCTCAGTGAGACCCCTAAGTGGCAGCTGCTGAACACTACAATAGAAGGCTCTAATGAAGTCAAGAGAGTCTTCACTAGGAATTCCATTGAAGGTAGGCAGCTGACTAAGCATGGATTGTTTGATCTCATAATTCCTAGACCTAGGAGAGAGTCTAATACATGAAGGGTTGCTAGACACTAACGGTAGCAAGAACTCTCTCATATTGTGCCTCTCAGTTATCTCATTCCCGGGTTGATTCATCATTCGATGTTGGTTCACATTCTCAGGAATTGGATTGTTCAGATTTTCATTTCTATTTTCTTCCATTTTGAGCTTTTCTTTGTTATTTTTCACTTATTTTAGGTGCTTATCAATCTCAGGGTTACCAGTTAATAAGTGTTCAGACATAGACCTGGTTTTCATATAGCAGGTTCACAATTTTTTTTGAATTGCAATTTTTTTTTTGTAGATTTTTTTTAGTGATTTTCTTGATTTTTTTTTTGTGAATTTTTTTGTTTGTTTTTTTTAACTGCACCTAGCCTCCCCAGAAACGATGCCAAAATTTTCATGCAAGCGCGTCGTTGGGCACAGGTGACAAATTAAAATTTATACCTACATACTACTTAGGACAGTGGAAAGACAGGGTCGAACCATAGGGAGGCATTTTGTTGTGTTTGGTGTTCTAAAGAAAATAACTAACCAAAAACCCACATGCAAAAATCGAGCAAAGAAAAGTGGTGGTGGTGAAGTGGAGTGAAACAGATTTAGTGTGTGAAGAAGAAGGGGTGAAATGGTGATCACAAAGTGAGTAGATAGAAACAGAGCAGCAGAATTATGGTGCAAACAACCAATAGATGAGGAAGAGGGGAAGTCCACTGGTCGATTTGATGTTGCTTAACCCTATTCATGAACTGCAATTGAAGAACATGGATCTGACTAAGGGTAAATGGCCAGAGTTGTTTTCTGGTCAGCTTGTGATGGAATAGCTCTTATAGTCCTTCGATTGTAAGAGTCATTCCAACCAATGGTGAAGAAAAGTCAGAATTCATCGAGCTCAACATGTCAGTTAAGTTTGGTGTGTCTCTCTCTTTCGAGAGTAATTCACATGTCATTGAATTACTTTGATTGAAACAGTTTTAATTAAAATTCAACCAAGATTGGTTTTCACTCAATCCTCTTATTTTGAATATAAGAATCTGTAAAAAGTGAGAGAGACAATCCAGAGCAAGGATGCAGTGCATGAATGGGATTAAACAGATCGAATCAACCAGCTTATTCCCCCCAAAGGGAATTAGCCGGACATCATGGTTGGTTTTAATGCAACAGTGGAATTAAAAACAGTGAAGTTCATATTGAATTCAGTTGCAGAAAAATAGAGCACAAAGAACATAAAGATGTTGTCTCCCTGCTTGATCTCCTGAAGTTCTAAATCCCCGCTGCTCAATGGTGGATGTGGAGCTGGAATGCGCTCGATGTCCCTCCCTGGGAATCGAGGTGTGAAAATGATGTGATCTCCTGCTTCAATCTGCTCCAAGGAAGATCATCTCCATTCTGTCTACTTCCCGTAATGATCTTCACTGATGTCTGATCCTTCTCTCGATGGAAGTGTGTCCCCCCTTGATTTCCTCCGCTCCTGCTTAGTTCTATGCCCCTCTACCTCTCCCACCTCTTGTGTATTCATCACCCAACCGAAGCCTCTGGAATCTCATCGGAAGTGTTCCCCGGCCTCCACGTGGCTCCTTCACTATGCTGCTCCTCCCGCACTTGTCACCGGAGCAGTTGCTCCTAACTGAATGAAAAATAATGTGCACGCGGCTAGTCAATTTTTTTCCCTGGACACAGCCAATCCACGTGGCGTGCTTTTATGTGTACGTCGCCTGCTCCCGAGTTAACTCCATGTATGTGAATCCTTCCCTTCCCCCCTGTAACGAAACAGCAAAATATACACGTGAGTCAAATAAAAATATAATGAAACTATTATATACCATATATTGATATTATTACATAAAATAAAAATACTTATATATATATATAATACTTAATATTAATACTAAAGTATGCAATTATAATTATTATAATTATTATGATAACATTATTATTAAATATTAACACTATATATATAAGTTTTTATACTTTTAACAATAGGCCTATTACTATTATTATATGTAATTATATTTATTAATATGATATACTATTATATATAAGATTATATAATATTATTATTATAACTATAATTATGGTATTATATGTGATATATTTATATATATATTGTATAGAATAATTAAATAGAATAAAAACTAAAAGAAAAAGAAGAAATAAAGAGGGGAGGGTCTCGGGTTTCAGCGTGGAAGACGGGAGGCGAGGCCGCTGGTTGGGTGGTGCGACGGCTCCGTGGAGATCCGGCCAACTATGCAGGAGGGGGTCTTGCGGTGAGGATGAGAGGGGAGAAAGTGGGGGGCCATGTGGCGAGGTTGAGACAGTTGACTTTGGCTGGTTGGGCGCAAAGGGGTAGCGCGGATGGAGTCAGGGGATTCGGCTATGGCGGATGCGGTGAGGTGAGTTCGGCTGGCAGGGAGGAGAGGCTTCGGGGTGCGGTGATGCGAGGCAGGGGATTCTGGTAAGGAGTTCTCGGCCTGGAGGGATGAAGGAGGTCGGCCTGTTGCACAGGTATGGAAAGAGTGTGGGTTAGATTGGTGGTTCAGAGCAGGTGTAGTGCGGCGAGGTCTGACGGCTCGGATCGGCTAGGCGGGATCTCTTGTGAATAGGGCCGAGGGGTTGAAGGGGATAGTACAGACAGCAGCTAGAGTTCTTTCTTCACAGCGATGGAGGTCGGCCAAAACTTTGGATTTGAGTTGTTCTTGAATTTGGTTGGATTCTAATGTGATTTTTGTTTCTTGTTGCTGAAATTGGTGTTGTTGATACAAATCCTGTGTTTTTTTTTTAATTCTACTCTTGATTTGTGTTTCTGCTGTTGGTGTTTGGAGAGGCAACGGGGGTGGAAGGGTTGCGGTGTTGCGGTTACAGAACGAGAGAGGGGAGCATGATAGGGTGCCACGGAAGAATGGGACTGTGCCAGCATGAAAATTGCTCACGGTCTCACCGTGAGTGGGGATACTGTAGAATATGAATGGAGGCACCGTGAGTGTTGGGGAACCGGTGGCAAAGTCATTGTGAGTGAGGCTCACAGTGAGACAGTAACCAGTTACGGTGTGTAGGGAACCGGTGAGACAGAAGGTGTGAAATGGGGGCACCGTGAGTGATGCTCACGGTGAGACCGTTTAGAGCGGAAACAGTGCCACTGTAATTACCTACAAAATAAAAAAATAATTAAATAAATTAATAATTTAAATAAAACTAAAAATCAGTTGAATTAAATACTAAATAAATAAAACAAACTCAAATAATAAAATTACTTGTGATTTATTTAAAATAATGTGTTTATTAAAAAAAATTATAAACAAACTTAATTTAAAACAGACTAATGATACTTGCTTAAATTAATCAACCAATTAAGTAACCAATAAAATAAAGAATTCATTAACATAAAGAATAAACTTATTAATTGAATAAAATTAAATTTTAAAAACTAGTTAAATTATCAAAGACCAAAAACTAAACTGAGTCATTTATTTACAATTTAAAGAATAAAGAATTAATTAATTTAATTAATGGATTAATAAACTAACAAGATTGAAAAATTATAAAAATAAAAGAATAAATAAATAAAGGTCTAATTCATAAGACTAAATTAAATCAAGACTTATTTAAAATGACACTAATGTACATTAAAACACATGTTTTAAACTAAAATTGATTATTTTACACAGCAAGTATAACAACACAGTAATTACCAAATATTTACTAAACACTCATTTTGGAATAAAAAACTCAATAAAAATATAAAAAGAATATGGAAAAGTGTGTGAAAACACCGCCACATCAGGCCTATATCTTTAAGGGGATCAACCATTAACAAGACTCTTGTGCGTAATACAACTAGTGGAATGAATACAATTGATGGTGGATATTGGTTTATCACAAGACCATAACTGATGGTTTCGTCGATTGATGTATATGAGGAGGAGGTAGTGGTGCAGGTAGAGAATGATATTATATATAAGATAACTAAAGTTACAATAGATAATTATAATTTCCTTGTACATTATGACTATGAGGATATTTTCCAAATTGAATTTTATCATAACATGAGGTAGTAAAACATGTTACTACTAAAATAAAGGGTAAATCAAAAGAAGTGGATGAAGAGGGATTTCAATTTTTAATTACTAAAAAACTCATATCTACCACACCTATGTTTAATAATAAATCATCTATGAAACCTAATGTGTAACAAATGGTGTAGTTTCACATAAAGGATTCCACTAATTTTCATGCAGTGAAGTCTGGAAAAGATACGCTGGGGGATATTGACTCTTCATTGGACTCTCCCTCAATAAGGATAAGGGATGACATAATATATAATGTAGTGGAAACTGAGGAGTATGTCAATATCCCTATGGAATCTGACCCAAATAAAAATAATATTACATTGATTGATATATTAAATAAATTTTATTGTAGGGAATTGATTTGTGGGGACTTTGAAATGTTCATGATAGTTATTTTTGTCATAAAAAATGATTTTAGTGGATATCAACACATTGGTCTCCATGATTATGATGATTAATCAAAAAGTATGGAATATCATACAAACACTTGGAATGATCCTAAGAAACAAAAGAGAGTCAGAAACCCAAGAAGTTGGGGTGGATCATGAGGAAGGGGTGGTCGACACAAAAGGTGTTGATTATTGAACATTCTATTATTTTGATCAAGCTCATTGATGCACTTATTAACATCAAATCCCCATATATTCTTTGATTTTTACTTTTTTATTAAAAAATTTACATGGACCATGGCCATACCAATGGTTCATTTTCTTCATGTTAAAAAAGAATTTAACAAAATTTTATGGAAAAATATTTATTTGAAAAGAACCATGGATACCAATAATGGAAACATTGAGGTAAATATAAATCAGGGTAGTTGGATACTCTATTCATTTATTTTATGTTAAAACTAAAATTTCATTCACATTTTTATTAAAAAGTAAAAAGTAACTTATTAAAAAAATGTCAAGAAGATTCCTTTAAAACATTTTATATCAAAATTAAAAAATTGATTAAAATAATATTAATAAATAATTGGAGAATATAAAAACTGTTGTTGAAGCATTTTTAATATAAAATGGACATTAATGAAAAAGTCTCCTGGTCGAAGAGATAAATAATGTCGGGTTACCTTAAAAACATTATTTTGGTCTCTTAAGTAATTAAAGATAGGAAAATTAATGGAAAATATTTAATATTCATAAAAAACACTAGGATAATAAAACATATATTTCTTGGGAAATAATAATCATATAATCTCATCATCGTAAATATAAGTATAAACAATCAATATAAAAAATGAGACTGAAAACGAAAAGACTTACCTCATGTTCATCTTGGATTGTAAGCTCTATAACCCCCAGTATAATAAATTTAAATTTATTACAATTTTATACTTGAAAAATATTAATACATATAAAACTTTACGCAATTTACATGCAATATCATATCACTATTTCATTAACAATCTTTCATTATCATAATCATTTAAGTGTTAACAGCTTTGTTTTCATGTTTGTTTTAGTTTTTCATATTATGGTCCATGAAATTTAATAATATTTTATAAATATCCATAATGTTAATAATTATATAAATATTTTATATTTTTATTATATACATATTTATAACCACTCATAAAAAGTGGTGATGAAAAATGAATTACATCATTTCATGGAAACAAAAATCATCTATACATTCACATGTTTAATATTTCCATTTTTTTTATGGATAGAACTAAATAAAGGAAAATAATAATCCACATTTAAAAATTAATTTTTCTAACATATAAATTATATATATATATATATATTATGTCACACACGGTTTTTTTTTCTTCTTTTCTGTCATTGTATTGATCCGGCCCATTAGAAATACCCAGCCTTTTCATGGGTATTTGATGAGATAAATCTTGAGTTTTGAAGTTTCATATATGTCTAACCACCCTAATTTGGGATCCCCATTGTTTGTTTAGTAGTTTTGAAGAAAGGGTGGTTACTTCATGATTTGGGCCAACCGTGAGCCCATTCCCAGTTTTAAAAACCGAATTTGTTTCTTTTATAACTCTTTTGTTTTTCATCCTTTTTCACCCATTAAACATCCCACTTGTCCTATACTGATATATTAAATCTTATTTATCATTTTGGACCCATTATAAATTCATAGGCCGGGTGAATTTGGGTTACTCATTTAGGTATTGGGCCAGCCCATGGGCCCATTTCCTGTTTAAAAACAACAATTTGTTTCGTTTATATCTTTTTCATTTTTTACTATTTTTCAGTACTTTCACCTCCCCCTCGAAGCCCATAACCCTATCCTAACCCTCATAATATATGTTACCTCTTTGGATCTCATGTGGGTCGCGAATTAGGGCGAACTTCTCAGGGAACCTCAAATCGCCCAGAATTTCAAAGGTAACTTTTATCATTCATAAATCAATCAATTCGTACTCCTTTAGCCACCAATATTCTTCCCCTAGTTCTTCCAGACCTTAGGAGTCTCTCCAAGAATTTTCAAGCCATTCACTTTTCTCTAGGGCTTCATATCTAATGGAAGATGAAGAGTTTTCTAGGATGAAAGGTGAGATTCCTTCTCCTTTCTTCTTCCTCTTCCCCCTCCTTTCATTATTTCTTGGTTTTATATTGTACCCTAGACTTGATCGACCTAGGTTTTTGTTATAACATGTTTTTTTATGGGTTTTCTGTTTGTTTATGTCTGATGTTTATAGTTTTATGGTTTATAAACCCGCGGCGGGTGATTTCGGGTGTGCGTTTAAATTACGCCAAAGATTTGAGGTAGGATACCCCTTGCATATGACTTTATTATTTAAGTTTCATCATTTTATTATATTTAACACCAGATATATATGTTTATTATTGTTTTTCATCCTTTGTAAAATTTTATTGGTGTTCAAAGTGGTTGTTTAATCATTGGTTTGTGAACGGTAGTGTTGTTTTGTCAAGAAAGTTCTCAACAAGTGTTTGTTTAAATGTTCCATTATCTTTTGCAAATATTTTGTGAGTTTTATAATTTGTTCTATGGTATTTTTACCATGTTACAGTATCTTGAATGAAAATATGGCTTTCAATTGGTTTTTTATTCCTTTTCATGTACTTAAAATAAATTGTTTTGTTTAAAAAGGGCATGTCATGTGTTCGGTAAATTGCCCGGTTGGCTTTTATGTGAGATGTGTGATTTAAAAGTTATTTGTTTGGATTTATAAAGGAATTGGAATAATTATAAATGGTATTTTTGGGTACTTATATGGATTTCCTATTTGTATTTGTTTTTACAATCAAGTGGGTTTTGATTTACAACATATTTTGGCCCGAGTTGCCCAAAAATGGACTGTTTCACATCTTTATGAAAATGGTTGTGTTTTGAATATGTAACCTGAGTATTATAAGAGATTTATGAATGTGGTTTTCTGCTGTAAATTGTGTTTATACATATCCTTAATAGAATTAAAATTCATACCTTCGTCAAAGGATAGTTTTGAGAAAATAATTAAAGGCCCGTTTGGCATTTCCTAGGAATGAAGGAGTGTTTTACTTGTATATAACAATTTGTGCAATTGGGATTGTTTTATGGTCAATTAAATGATTTTATTAAATGTTTATTGGGCTACCAAATATTATTTGGTTTTGTTATGATGTGTGTTTATAATTTAAAGAGTGTTTTTGAAAGAGTTTTATGTGCAAAGCCTCAATACACTTCATGAAATTGTTTTACCAAAATATTTAGCGGTTTGTTGATTAGTGTAAGAAATGTGAAGAATGATTATGGGATGTTTGTGTTTTTATGGTTTTTTAATGGAATGGGGATGTGAAATGTGTATTTGATAATATGTGTAACTTGATTGAGCACTAAAGGGAATCCCGGGTATCTAGGTGGGCGGACGTGTACTAGTATGCTAGTGATTCTGTGGGGGTTGGCCCCTGTTTCACATAGCAAGTTTGACGATGACAACACTAACTAAACTATGATGATGATGATGATTGGGGACCACTAGGTTATGGGTATTTTCCCTACTAGTGGCTCGTGCACGAGAACAGATATTGATTATGGTTACTTTCACCGAGATACGAGGTACCTGGGGCTCACAACTAACTAGTGCCTAGGGGTATTCCTGTGACTAGTGCTCATTGGATATTTTGTATTCACCTCTTTGAAAATAATTGTTACTTGCATTTTTGTTTATTAAACATGCATGTTTTTGTCTGATAATTATTATAGCATGGAACCTCATTTGAAAACCATACTTTCAAATCTTGAATTTAAAACTATAAATTGATGTTTCTTTTATTTTAAAGTAATGTGCATTGGGAATAGAATACCGGGCTAACCTACTGAGTTTTAATACTCACACCTATAGTATTCTTCTTTTTTTATCCCTTGTGCAGGTTTCATCTTTAGTTAGATAACCTTGGGGGACTTTTTATCATTGTGTTGGAGAGCGAACAGAAGTGTCACATGGAGTTATTTTTTTCATCGGGATTGTTCAGTTGAGTTGTTGGTTTTGTTCTAATTTTAGTTTCTTGTACAAATAATATTTAGTTCAATTTTTATATAAATTCATTTTGGGTTGTCCGTTTATTTCCGCTGTTTGTTTGATTGTTTATATATGGGCGAAATCGTTCCCTTGTGTACTCTATTGATGCCCTTGGTGCTTGTCACCATCCCGGGAGGATCGGGAACGCCTCTTGGGACTTGTCGCGGGCTGGCCTGGGTGACCGGTTCAGGGTCGACTCGGGCTGGTTCGTGACAAAATGGTATCAGAGGAGGTCGGTTATTAGCGGACCTTTCTTTTTAGAGCGCCCTTGTTATTTTGGGGATGTCAAGGTAGATGGAGTAGGATTGTTGGGACTTGAGGGGTAAGTGCAAGAAGAGCGTCGCGAACTCTTTCTTGTTCTAATCCTCAGGTTTCCATGGAAGTCTGGTTTTATTAGTTTCCTTTGTTCTAGTTGATTGTTTGGTATTGGTATATGACAAGGGGAGTCTGACCAATGGCCTTCGTGAGCTCACAGGGCCTGGAAAGCCATGTGGAGCTGGGGAATGGTCCTAATAAGTCTCTCTGTGTTGGTGTTGTGTTTGGCATATGGCCGCCAACCATATGGTCAAGTCACCCACCGACACTAGTTCCCTTTTTTTTGGGTCTCTTGAACCTTTCATGAATTCTGAATTTTTGTTTTTAAAATCCTTGTGTGAGAATTTTGGAAATGGGTTTTAATGTAAGGATTATATTTTTAAAAGTGAAAAAATGGGGTTTTCAATAATTAAATATAATAATGGTTTTGGATGGTTTTGTTTTTGTGAAAAAAAAATTGAGGGAAGCAGAAATGATTTAAAGGGATTGGATTATCCATAATATAAACTTGTGGTTTGTTGAAATAAAATGTTTTGAAATTGTGAATCATTTTAAAGTGATTATGGATCTTTTTTTAAATGGGGTATTTTAGGATGTTAAAAAGTTTTTGAATTGGACAAATTAGTTTTGGCAATTGGTTTTGATCGGTTGGTGTTTTACTACAAACGTTATTGGTCTCAATGGACCTCAGATTATGAAAATATACCTTGCTGAATTTTTTTTAAAAAAAATGGGAAGGGGTTGTTTGGAGTGGCTTGGTTATTTAAAAAGTTTTTAAAAATGAAAAGGGTAGGTTTTTAAGAAAATGGTTCTTAATTAATTGTGGTTTTTTTGTGAAATATAAAAATGTTTTTTGACTTGGTGGTTGGTGTTCCTTTTGAAGGTAATTTTTTTTTTTAATTATGATGTTTAATTTTAGCCTTTGGTGTTTTCATGGGTGATCACATGCATGGTTTTATTTATATCTGGAATTATGGCCTATATGGTATGGTGGTTGGGTTCCATGGGTGGCATGGAAATGTGCATGTGGGTGAGACTTGATGAAAAACCATTGGTGAATGTGGAAACCCACCAAGTTAGTTTAATTTTTCAAAATTGTTTTGAGCTGAAAATTGTGGCCTTTTTTTAAAACCAATGGTTATGTGTCTTGATTTTTCTATGTCTTAGAAGAGTTGTTTATTTGGTTAGCTTCCATGTGATCTAGAATTCATACTCTTGTTCTATCTAGTGATGAGATCCTGTTGGTGGCTCGGTTTTGGAGTAATTTTCATTGGGTTTCTAAAAATGTGTTTGATGTTGTGATGTGGCCATGGATAGTTCTGCATTGGAAATATTTCCTGCTAATAAACCTAAGGATTCCTTTCAAATTTTAAATCCACCTCTTTTGATGATGCCTCAACTTGTTTGTTGGAATAGAGAGCTGTTTGGGATCTATTAAAAGTGCATCTAGGTCATGATAATTCTTTTGGACAGAGTAGTTGTGTTCGGTGATGTTGATGTGTTTCGTCGTATTCCTTGTCCATTCTGCCCCTCGTTTGGAGTGAGATATAATTTTGATATATATCTATGATTTCCTATTTAGATTAAGGTTTTTTTTGTGATCAAGTGTGGTTTTTTTTTGAGTGGTGTGATCCTTATCACCTGACTGCAGTGCAGCAAATGCTTCAAGAATCAGGGCTCCAGCCATTGGCCTCGGAGTGAAGCTTTTCACGCAGTCAGAAAATCGACAGAGGTGTGGAGTGCTCAATTATGACCCTTACTCCTCTGTTTTGTTAAGTTATTTTCTATGTCAATGTTTTGGTTCTTCATTTCTATGAATTTCCCTTTGTCGCAACAAGCGTGGTGGACTTAACCCCTCACATAGTGTCAATGGTTATTCCTTCATGGATGTGGGTTTTCAATCAATGTCCCTGTGTGGACTGCCTGTAAAAATCAGATGCAGTCTTGGTGTTACTTATTCATAGGGGGATAGTTTTGGGTAGTTTCTTTATTTCTTTTCTTGTTTAAGTGGCCAAATTATTGGGTCCCCTTCCCTCCCATCCCCAAGTGATGGGGGTCCAGAATTGTGCTGAATGTGTCGACCAAGTTATTGTCCCCTCCATTCGGGAGTGGGTGGTTTATATGTTCATGTTGTAACTCTATTAACTTGGTATAGTAGTTTTTTGTAGGAGGGTTTTTTTTTGGGCTTGTGTGAGTGAGTCCCAACTCTAGCTCATGTTCAATTCTTGTCTATTCATTGCTAGTTGGTTTCTAATGGTGGGGAGACCCACCATGGGTCTCCTGGATTTTCATCCTAAGAAAATTTCTAGTTATAGTTTATTCTTAATGGTGGGGAGTACATTCTGGAATCCTTAGGTGTTGTTTTTTTCAGCCAGAAAGTGTTATGGCTTTCCGGGGGCGGAAAGCTTTAATGGTGGGGAGAATTGTCACACACGGTTTTTTTTCTTCTTTTCTGTCATTGTATTGATCCGGCCCATTAGAAATACTGATCCTTTTAATGGGTATTTGATGAGATAAATCATGAGTTTTGAAGTTTCATATATTTCTAACCACCCTAATTTGGGATCCCCATTGTTTGTTTAGTAGTTTTGAAGAAAGGGTGGTTACTTCATGATTTGGGCCAACCGTGAGCCCATTCCCAGTTTTAAAAACCGAATTTGTTTCTTTTATAACTCTTTTTTTTTCATCCTTTTTCACCCATTGAACTTCCCACTTGTCCTATAATGATATATTAAATCTTATTTATCCTTTTGGACCCATTATAAATTCATAGGCCGGGTGAATTTGGGTTACTCATTTAGGTATTGGGCCAGCCCATGGGCCCATTTCCTATTTAAAAAAAATTGTTTCATTTATATATTTTTCATTTTTTACTATTTTTCGGTGATTTCACCTCCCCCTCGAATCCAATAACCCTATCCTAACCCTCATAATATATTTTACCTCTTTGGAGCTCATGTGGGTCGCGAATTAGGGTGAACTGCTCAGGAAACCTCAAATCGCCCAGAATTTCCAAGGTAAATTTTATCATTCATAAATCAATCAATTAGTACTCCTTTAGCCACCAATCTTCTTCCCCTGGTTCTTCCAGACCTTAGGAGTCTCTCCAAGAATTTTCAAGCCATTCCATTTTCTCTAGGGCTTCAGATCTAATAGAAGATGAAGAGTTTTCTAGGATGAAAGGTGAGATTCCTTCTCCTTTCTTCTTCCTCTTCCCCCTCCTTTCATTATTTCTTGGTTTTATATTGTACCCTAGTCTTGATCGACCTAGGGTTTTGTTATACCATGTTTTTTTATGGGGTTTCTGTTTGTTTAGGTCTGATCTTTATAGTTTTATGGTTTATAAACCCGCGGAGGGTGATTTCGGGTGTGCGTTTCAATTACGCCAAAGATTTGAGGTAGGATACCCCTTGCACATGACTTTATTATTTAAGTTTCATCATTTTATTATATTTAACACCATATATATATGTTTATTATTGTTTTTCATCCTTTGGAAAATTTTATTGGTGTTCAAAGTGGTTGTTTAATCATTGGTTTGTGAACGGTAGTGTTGTTTTGTCATGAAAGTTCTCAACAAGTGTTTGTTTAAATGTTCCATTATCTTTTGCAAATATTTTGTGAGGTTTATAATCTGGTCTATGGTATTATTAACATGTTACAGTATCTTGAATGAAAATATGGCTTTCAATTGGTGTTTTATTCCTTTTCATGTACTTAAAATAAATTGTTTTGTTTAAAAAGGGCATGTCATGTGTTCGGTAAATTGCCCGGTTGGCTTTTATGTGTGATGTGTGATTTAAAAGTTATTTGTTTGGATTTATAAAGGAATTGGAATAATGATAAATGGTATTTTTGGGTACTTATATGGATTTCCTATTTGTATTTGTTTTTACAATCAAGTGGGTTTTGATTTACAACATATTTTGGCCCGAGTTGCCCAAAAATGGACTGTTTCACATCTTTATGAAAATGGTTGTGTTTTGAATATGTAACATGAGTATTATAAGAGATTTATGAATGTGTTTTTCTGCTGTAAATTGTGTTTATACAGATCCTTAATATAATTAAAATTCATACCTTCGTCAAAGGATAGTTTTGAGAAAATAATTAAAGGCTCGTTTGGCATTTCCTAGAAATGAAGGAGTGTTTTACTTGTATATAACAATTTGTGCAATTGGGATTGTTTTATGGTCCATTAAATGATTTTATTAAATGTTTATTGGGATGAAAAATATGATTTTGTTTTGTTATGATGTGTGTTTATAATTTAAAGAGTGTTTTTGAAAGAGTTTTATGTGTAAAGCCTCAATACACTTCATGAAATTGTTTTACCGAAATATTAAGCGGTTTGTTGATTAGTGTAAGAAATGTGAAGAATGATTATGGGATGTTTGTGTTTTTATGGTTTTGTAATGGAATGGGGATGTGAAATGTGTATTTGATAATATGTGTAAGTTGATTGAGCACTAAAGGGAATCCCGGGTATCTAGGTGGGCGGACGTGTACTAGTATGCTAGTGATTCTGTGGGGGTTGGCCCCTATTTCACGTAGCAAGTTTGACGATGACAACACTAACTAAACTATGATAATGATGATGATTGGGGACCACTAGGTTATGGGTATGTTACCTACTAGTGGCTCGTTCACGAGAACGGATATTTATTATGGTTACTTTCACCGAGATACGAGGTACCTGGGGCTCACAACTAACTAGTGCCTAGGGGTATTCCTGTGACTAGTGCTCATTGGATATTTTGTACTCACCGTCGGCATACGGTGTGTTTGGTTGGTAAATTCAGTAGTATGTGTTATTTATTTGAATGTTAAAATTCTTTAAAGCATCCCACTTGAAAACTATTTTCATTTTGAAGTGTCACCTCTTTGAAAATAATTGTTACTTGCATTTTTGTTTATTAAACATGCATGTTTTTGTCTGATAATTATTATAGCATGGAACCTCATTTGAAAACCATACTTTCAAATCTTGAATTTAAAACTATAAATTCATGATTCTTTTATTTTAAATTAATGTGCATTGGGAATAGAATATCGGGCTAACCTACTGAGTTTTAATACTCACGCCTATAGTCTTCTTCTTTTTTTATCCCTTGTGCAGGTTTCATCTTTAGTTCGATCACCTTGGGGGACTTTTTATCATTGTGTTGGAGAGTGACCAGAAGTGTCACATGGAGTTATTTTTTTCATTGGGATTTTTCAGTTGAGTTGTTGGTTTTGTTCTAATTTTAGTTTCTTGTACAAATAATATTTAGTTCAATTTTTATATAAATTCATTTTGGGATGTCTGTTTATTTCCGTTGTTTGTTTGATTGTTTATATATGGGCGAAATCGTTCCCTTGTGTACTCTATTGATGCCCTTGGTGCTTGTCACCATCCCGGGAGGATAGGGAACGCCTATCGGGACTTGTCGCGGGATGGCCTGGGTGACCGGTTCAGGGTCGACTCGGGCTGGTTCTTGACATATTAAATCCATCATAATAATCATCCATTAATGAATTTCATGGAAAATGAATCATATCACTACATGGATGCGGTAGTCCATACATACCTGTGAACAGTAATTTCATTTCCCATTTGATGGAAAAGAGGTGGGAAATTTATGGGCCATAAAAATAATAATGTCTCATTATATTCATGATATTTTATTCATCAATTTTTTAAGGATATAATAGGTTTATAAAATGTAGAATAAGAAATAAAATTGAAAGTGTTTGGTTTAGATTTATAAAACCTCCTTAAGCTACCCCATGTGGCTAACACCTTAAGCCTTGAAATATTTTCTTAAAAAGATGACCATTAGATATATGATAAAACAAATGTGTCCAGACCTATCCCATTGGGGCCCGTACTACGACTCCCCAAGCCTACGTCCAATAGTCCATGGGATGGGGAGTAGCACCGAGTAGGCATATCCCTGACATAGGAGGAAATTCCAAAGTACCTGTACACACTCACACATCTCCAAGCCCATAAATGCTAAAAAGTAAAATCCACTATGGAAAAAAATGCATGCATACAACTTAACCCAACCAAATATAGTACAACATGAAATAAAGTACGAAAAGAAAAAAGGGTTAGAATACAAGACCAACAAAAAAAAACTAGATTCTGTAAACTACAAAGTCTAACCTATAACAAGAAAAGGGTACTGAGACTACTACTCATAGCTATAGGAACACCTCATTTTGTAGGGAACTCAAAAAGCTAGGCCTGGTCCTGGTCCGCCAAGGAATATATTAAAATGACACTATCTAGCACAATACATGACATGTTCATCCGAAGCCCGCGTATGGGTGAGTATAACAATACTCAATATAGGACCCCAAAAATAACAAATCAATATAAAAATTATAGGTACAACCATCTTTACACAGTATATGTATATTGAACATATAGAAATAGAAGTATATCTTGATATACAAAAAACCTATACCTGTAGTCTATAGAAAAGTCACACAACCCCATACCCATGCTAGGGATTCCGTTCAAAGATTCCAAAAAGCACTCATCTGGGAGAATTCACACAATGAGTCTAATAGCTTTGATGACGTCCATTCGCGAAGTTTTGTTTTTCGAGGAAAGCCATGAGAGATATTGATGCACTGATTCTAGGAGGACACACTCTTGAGTGGGAAAAGATCATGATACACATATGAGGATCATTACTAGGGCCTTGGCGGATACTGTGACTCATCCATATTCACCAGCTATGTTGAGGTTAGGCATCATGTAGGATTAGTCTGGTCGATATCTGACCCTACCTATGGTTAAGAATGGATAGAGGATCTTGCTCCGGGCCACTTGGAGTGATACCTAACTCTATCTTGGAAATTCATTCTGAATGGATCATACTCATGTGAAAGGAAATTAAACATGACCTTTAGGGTAACCAGAAAAGGGGAACAAACCCAAATGAAGCTTGTGCAATGAATAGTGGAAAAGAGGATCAAGCCATGTACAGAGAAGTGCACGACATATATAAGGGTCAAACACCATTTTCTTCGGCCTCGGGTACTGTTCGTGTACAACAACCCATGTCGTAATTCTTGTCGTGTAGAAGATGGTATAAATAGCATGTAAGAGCGTTACACGCTGTGTTTCCCTACTCGGGGAGGACTTCGTGTACGTTGGCCATGTGCATGTTCACGGTTTCAACCAATGTGTCCCAGAACATGTACCAGTATAATGGGTGGTCCATGTATCCAGTCATGTCTAGTTTTGTGGTGGATTACATGTCGTGTACTCCACCCGGTGTCTGTGTATCCCCTAAGATACACGCCAAGTTCGCGTAAAAACCAAAAAGCCATGTGTTGGTGGCCATTGGTCATGGTTGTGCTTCCAGAATCCTGGAACTCCATCTGCATCTGGGTGGGGTCCACATGTAGTGTCTCCCTAGAGGCATGTCATTTTCTTCATCCCATATAGTGCATAAACCCTAGCCATCGCCCATCCCAATTGTAACGACCCAATCTTTTTGAGTAGTATATTAACTTACTCTTAATGATTTAATAAGATGTTAATGGTTAATGCAGAAAGAGGATTTGATGGCTTCATCCAGTAGACTCGACCCTTATGAATCCCACTTATCAGAGCTTGGTAAGGAGGTAGCATCTGTGGGCTTCACCTTAGACCAAGCCTAATCCGAACTCCAGCGTGTCAAGCTTGAACGGAAACTCATACGGGAGAAGTTCAAGTTAGTAGAGATTACTACTAGGGCAATGTTATCTGAGCCTCCCTCAGATTCTCTCACCATAGCACACCTTACACTTAGGTATTATGTTGGTGTTATAAGGGGCTATGTGACAAGACCCTAGCTTCCTTGTGTAATCCTTTCGGGTGAATAAATTGAGATCTCTTCCTTTAGTGATGTTTGTGTAATTTCTTTTGTCTGGATAATTTTAGGATATATTTTATTGATGAATTTTTTAAAAAGGGATATTTTAAAACATTTATGTAAACCCTAAATAATTAATGTTGTGTAATGATTTTCAAAAAATGGTCTTCTACAAAAGTGTTCAGTAAGGAATTTGGAGTCTAATAAGATCAACTTAATTTTTGATGAATAGTAAATTATGAATAGTGATTTTACGCTTAGGATTAGTAATGTGACCAAATGGATTAGTAATTTTACTCAAAGAAAGTTTTAATATAATTTGGACACCTAGATTAAGTAATGTGATTCAATAAAATGGGTAAATAACGATTTCATAAATTATTAGTCAAGTATTAGTTTTTCTGGATGAATAGTGTTTTTTAATTAAAAATTTAATTAAAAATAATTAGAAAATTATTTTCATAAAAAGGACTTTATTTTTGAACTCAGAACATCGATATTATGGTAAAGTAATTTTTGGGGTTTTTTCTGAAAAAAATGAATTTTCGGTGAATAGTGTTTTTAATTAAAAATTTAATTAAAAATATTTAGAAAATTATTTTTATAAAATGGATTTCATTTTTGAAATCAAAGCATTTATATTTGGTTAAGGTGAAATTTTGGGATTATTCTGAGAAAGTTGAATTTTCGATGAATAGTGAAAATATAGTTTTTAAGTTACGGGTGTTTAATGACATCATTAAATGATGTATTAAGTATATATTCAATATGGTCTAATTATGAATATTAAGATAAGGTATGAGGTGTCCCAAGTGTCCAATACCATGGGAAAGCCCATGGTTTTGCCAAAACCACTAATGAGGTGTCCCTTGGCCATTAATGCCTTGTCCCCTCACTTTCCTTATAAATACACACCCTTTCCTCCTTTAGTTTCCACTCCCAACTCTCCCCCAACGAATTTCTGGTATCCTTACCTCCCAAGGAGTCCTCCCAAGGTGCCCGCAGGCCCTCAAGGTCCAAAACTTTGAGTTTCAAGAGTCACGTTTCAAGGTAAGGGATCTGACCTCTCTCTTTCTTTTCATGTAATCTCTTTTATGTCATTCCTTTTATGCTCCATGTTATTATGTGAGAGGATGTTCTTTTATATTCCTCTTACTTCCCTTTCATGTTTATATGATGAGAGATCCCCTCTTACTCTAATCATTTCGTTTTATGAAAGTTTAAGTGACGCCGTTAGGCTGCTGGATTTTTAAGTGATTCTTTCACCCTTCTCATTTTTCAAGTTTGATTTTCATGTCAAATCTTTCAAGTTACTTTTTATTATGTTGGGGTATGATATATATATCTATCATACTGATATCTTATGATAATATGATGAGAGACCCTATTTGATCTGTTCAATTCATTTTTGTTGAAGTTTAAGTGACGCCGTTAGGCTGCCGAATTTTCATAAGAGAAATCAAATTTTTGTCTTCCTTCCATGTTTTTCATTTCAAATGGTATGTCCTTTAAATTGCATAATCATTTCCATATATCCTTCTTATTATGTCCCTCTACTGTTTTATGGGTCAATTATGATTGTTCGACCCATGTTCCCTCTCTTTTCAAAGTTTTCTAAAACCTTGTAACGTAGCCGTTATGCTGCAGAATTTTCATCTCAAAATGGCTCTCTTTTCTCAAAATTATTTTATGTTATAAAGTGAATACTCAATGCTCTTATTTCTATAGGTTTATTCACATATATATCAAAATTTTCTATTTTAAATTCTGGGATTTACATACATGATACCCGCTTTCCCTTTCCGTGGGTTTAAAGTAACGTAAAGATCGTGTCTTTAAAGCAGTTTTTAAAATGTTATGATTATGAAATGAAACCCATTTATTTTATGCTATATGGGTTATTTATGAAATTTTTTATGATGATATATGTGGCTCACATTATAATAAATGGAAATTTATGGGTGCGCCCTGATAGCGCTCCAATGCATTGGGTAAATACTTAATCTCTAGAGATGACCATTTTAACGACGCCTTGGTGAATAACCTTGGTAAATTTTAACGACACCTTGGGGATGGACCTTGGTGAAACGAAACGATTGTCAATATTAAATGTTTCATCCACATCTTCAAGTTATGAAAAATGTTATTTTTAGTATGATGTATCTCATTATTTCTTTCTCATGCCTTAAAGTTCTTTTCATGTCCTTATTGATGTATCTCAAATTCACATGTAAAATGTTTCTCTTGTTTCCCTTACTGGGCCTTCTGCTCACCCTTTCTTTTGATGTATGTCCCCAGGTTAAGAGATGGAGTAATGAACCTAGGATGAACTAAAGGAGAAGCCTTTCAAGTGTTTAAGAATAATGTTTTATGTTTTTTTCATGTATTATGTTCCTTGTTTCCAAGACACTAAACCTTAACGATCCTTAGTTCCGTTTAATGAAATGAAAGTTATGTCATAAAAAGACGGGATGCTATAGTTGGTATCAAAGGATGGTTTAGTTATTTGTGGGAATTAGGATATAAAAACTTTAGGAAGAACCCTATAGAAAAGTTTAAATATAGGAAAACTTCCTGGTATTTTGGTAAGTATTGAGTAAGTGGTTTATCAAACAAATACATCCCTGTCTGGATACGAGCAGGTAGAGGCGGCTCTGGCATAGATGTACATAGGGGTAAAACCCGAAAACACCGCTTTGAACTAGACTCGAACGGGAACTGGTGCACGATAATGGGCCTTGCTGCACTCTTGGTTACGACACTCCTGGGGGATATGTTTGGTTAATCACAAGCTTTTTATGAATCATTATGAAGGAATTATAGAAAAGTGTAATTGTCTAAGCATGAAGTCTTAGTTAAAAGATTCATAAATGAAATAAGTTTCTTACTAAGGTTTTATTCTTTTAGAAAATGGCGGGAAATAGGAGGAACCGTGCCAATGGTGACCGCAATGCACCATGTGCTGACGGCCCTCTGATGGAAGCCGGAATGGAAACATTCATGCGAATGATGAACCAACTGACTCAAGTTATGAGTAATAACTTGAATCAAGCTGAGAGGCCGACCTCACCACGAAGGGAACAACACTCTGTTGAGTCCTTCATGCGTCAACAACCGCCAACATTCAGTTGATCTACTGGCCCATTGGTTGCGGAACAATGGATAAGCTCCATTGAAAAGATCTTTTCTGTACTTCATTGTTCAGAACAAGAAAAAGTCACCCTTGATATTTACCGCCTAGAGGGAGAAGCTGATCAGTGGTGGTCACTGATCAAAAACACGAAGCCACGAGGAGAGATAGAAGCTATAGAGTGGGAATAATTTCGGGGAATTTTCTTTAACAAGTATTTGCCTCGTTCCATGAGAACGAGATTGGAGAAAGAGTTTCTCGAGCTGAAGTAGAAGGAGAACGAATCTATCAGAAGCTATGAGATGAACTTCACAAGGCTTTCCCATTATACCTCAAGCTTTTTTATGGACCCTAATGGGAAGGTTGATAGATTCTTTGTTGGACTACGACCTCATCTACGGAAGAATCTAGCCAACAGGGACTATGATAGCTATGAAGAAATAGTTTGAAGTGCTATGAAAGTAGAGCTGGAGTTTGGTGAGACACAGTGGTCTCATAAACCAAATGAAAAGAAGAGATCGTTGGAGCCTAGTTTAGGGAAGTCTTTTGATCAGGGAAGAGGTGGAAAGCAAATTCAACTTACCATATGCAATAAATGTGGGAAGAATCATCTGGGGAACTGCTTGAATGGAAGTGGAAAGTGCTACAAGTGTGGAAGAGGAGGCCATATTGCTCGGAATTGTCATAGTGAGGTGAAGCCTCAGCTTCCCAACACTAAGGACAGAGGAAAGATGGTTCTGGCCCTACCTGAAGTCACATGCTTCAAGTGTGGGAAGCTTGGGCACTTTACTAACCAATGTCCAAATCTGAGGGCAGTGGAGGGGAATCACCGTCAACCTCAGCAGAGGCCAAGGGATCAAGGTCGTTCTTTCGCTATCACAACAACTGAAGTTGAAGTTCCGAACGATGTGATAGCAGGTACTCTTATTGTCCTCTCAAAACTAGCAAGTACCTCATTTGATTCCGGTTCTACGCATTCCTTTATTTCCTCCAAGTTTACAAGGAATAAAGAATCAATCCCCGAACTGCTAGAGGTAGAGTTGTCATTCAAGACTCTAAGTGGGATTATCCTTACATCAACAGTATTTAGAGACTCTAGTGTTTACTTTGGTGAGCACAATATTATCGCAAATCTAGTAGTCATTCCCATGATGGAATTTGAAATTATACTAGGGATGGACTGGCTCTCAAAGTATAATGCTAAGATCAAATGCAGAAGTAAGTAAATCTTAGTAGTCTTGAATGAACAACCTACAGTTATCTTCCGAGGAGAGATATCCTGAAATGATCCCTATCTAGAAGCACCTCCTACAGCTTTCTTTATGGAGTTAATCGGTGATGATGAAGAAGGAAAAGGGAGCATACAAATAGAATATGTTCCAATTGTTCAGGAATACATGGATGTATTTCCAGAGGAGTTACCTGGACCTCCCCCAGAAAGAGAGGTAGAGTTCTCCATTGAAATCGTACCTGGGTCTCAACCGATATCAAAGACTCTGTATAGAATGGAAAATGTGGAGCTAGAAGAGTTAAAGAAACAACTCCAAGACTTGTTGGAGAAGGGGTTTATCCGACTGAGTGTGTCTCCTTGGGGAGCACCAGTTCTCTTTGTGAAGAAGAAGGATGGATCAATGCGGGTATGCATTGATTATAGAGAACTGAACGGGATCATAGTGAAGAACAGATATCCTCTTCCAAGAATTGATGATTTGTTTGACCAACTTCGCGGGGCTCAATTCTTCTCTAAGATTGACCTTCGATCTGGTTATCATCAAATGAGGGTGAAGAAGGAAGATATTCCAAAGACTGCCTTCCGATCAAGATATGGGCATTATGAGTTTACTGTTATGCCCTTCGGCTTAACTAATGCTCCTGCTATTTTCATGGATTTGATGAATAGAGTCTTTAAGGACTACCTTGATAACTTTGTAGTAGTTTTTATTATTGATATTTTTATATATTCAAAAAGTCGTGAGGAGCATGAAGATCATCTAAGGGTTATATTGAAAACTCTACGGAAGGAGAGGCTCTTTGGGAAGTTCAGCAAGTGTGAGTTTTGGTTACAACAAGTGGCTTTCTTGGGGCACATCATAACCAATGAAGGAATCTCGGTTGACCCTGCAAAGATAATGGTTGTGGAGGAGTGGCCTCAACCCAAAACAGTAACTGAGATTCGTAGTTTCCTTGGTTTAGCGGGATATTATAGGAGGTTTGTGAAAAACTTTTCACGGCTTTCTAATCCACTAACCAAGTTGACTCGAAAAGGGGTTAAGTTCATCTGGACAAAGGAATGTGAGGAAAGTTTCCAAGAGCTGAAGAAGAGATTGGTTACTGCACCTATGTTAACACTACCCTCTATCGGAGAAGGATTCGTTATTTTTATCAATGCATCTCTGAAAGGGCTTGGGTTCTTCCTCGTGAAAAATTACAAGGAAATTGGTTATGCATCTCGACAGTTGAAGATTCATGAGCAGAATTATCCTACGCATGATCTAGAGCTGGTGGCAGTTGTTTTTTCTCTAAAGATATGGAGGCACTATCTTTATGGGGCGAAATGTGATATATACACTGACCACCAAAGTCTAAAGTATATTTTCACAGAAAAATAATTGAACATGAGACAAAGGAGATGGTTGGAGCTTATTAAAGACTATGATTGTTCAATTCATTATCACCCTGGAAGAGAAAACAAAGTCACAGATGCGTTAAGCAGGAAAGATCCTATTGTTCTGGCAACAATGATGATCCTAGGAGATCCCTTGATTAAAGATCTAGTAAAACTTGACATGAGAATTATAAGGAAAGGGACATCATCAACCCTATCCCAAATGATTTCTCAACCTTCATTACTAGAGAAGATCAAGAAGGCTCAAAAAGAATATCCTTTTTTGTAGGAGAAGTTGGAGGCTGTAAAAGATGGGAAGTTACCTGATTTCAATATTGATCAAGAAGGTGTATTGAAATTTTGTAGAAGACTATGTGTTCCATCTATTCCGGAGATAAAGAAAGAACTGAGGGATGAAGCTCATAGCTCTACTTTCTCTATACATCCAGGAAGCACTAAGATGTATAGAGACCTTCATGATCATTATTGGTGGGATAACATGAAGAGGGAGATTGCTAATTACACTACAAGGTGCCTGGTTTGTTAGCAAGTAAAGGAAGAACGACAACTTCCTAAGGGGGTATTACAACCGCTACCCATACCAGTATGGAAGTGGGATAATATCACAATGGACTTTGTAACTGGTCTCCCGAAAACATCCAAAGGAAACAATGCGATATGGGTTATTGTGGACCGTCTCACCAAGACAGCCCATTTTATCTCTATTCGGGAAGATTTCTTTCTGGATCAACTTGCCAATATATACGTGAAGGAAGTGGTAAGTCTGCATGGGGTACCACTATCCATCGTGTCTGATCGTGACCCAAGATTCACATCAAAATTCTGGAGAAGTCATCAACATGCTCTGAATACTGAATTGAATTTTAGTACGGCCTATCATCCTCAAACTGATGGCCAATCTGAAAGGACTATTCAGACACTCGAAGACATGCTGAGATTATGCTCAATGGAATTTAAAGGTGGATGGGATCAACACCTCCCATTAGTTGAGTTCTCCAATAACAACAGCTTCCATTCGAGTATTCAGATGGCACCCTATGAATCTCTGTATGGAAAGCGATGTAGAACTCCCACTTGTTGGGATGAAACTGGTGAGAGAAAGCTTCTTGGGCATGATCTTGTGCAAGAGATGACAAAACAGGTTCATTCCATCCAACAACACGTAAAGGCTGCTCAGAGTCGGCATAAGATCTATACTGACAATCGTCGAAGGGACTTGGAGTTTGGTGTTGGTGACAAAGTCTTCCTTCGAATTTCTCCATGGAAGAGAGTCATGCGGATTGGGAAGAAAGAAAAGCTCAGCCCTAGGTACATTGGCCCCTATGAAATCCTTGATCGCATAGGAGCAGTGGCCTATCGTCTAGCACTTCCACCGAACCTAGCTCAAGTTCATGATGTCTTCCATGTATCTCTCTTGAGGAAGTACATACCCGACCCTTCGCATGTACTGAACCCAGAGGTGGTACAACTGGAACATGACCTCTCTTATGAGGAGCGGCCAGTGGAGATCTTGGACCGTAGAGACAAGGTCCTACGAAACATGACTACTCACCTTGTGAAAGTGTTGTGGAGGAATCATAAATATGAAGAAGCGACTTGGGAGCCTGAGGAAACAATGAAGCAAAAGTACCCTCACCTTTTCGACTAGGCCTCAAGTATAAATTTCGGGGACGAAATTTCTTAAGGGGGGAAGAATGTAACGACCCAATATTTTTGAGTAGTATATTAACTTACACTTAATGATTTAATAATATGTTAATGGTTAATGCAGAAAGAGGAGTCGATGGCTTCATCCAATAGACTCGACCCTTATGAAGCCCACTTATCAGAGCTTGGGAAGGAGGTAGCATCTGTGGGCTTCGCCTTGGACCAAGACCAAGTCGAACTCCAGCGTGTCAAGCTTGAACGGAAACGCCTACGGGAGAAGTTCAAGTTAGTAGAGATTACTACTAGGGAAATTTTATCTGATCCTCCCTCAGATTCTCTCACCATAGCACACCTTACACTTAGGTCTTATGCTGGTGTTATAAGGGGCTATGTGATGAGACCCTAGCTTCCTTGTGTAATCCTTTCCGGTGAATAAATTGAGATCTCTTCCTTTAGTGATGTTTGTGGAATTTATTTTGTCCGGATAATTTTAGGATATATTTTATTGATGAATTTTTGAAAAAGGTATATTTTAAAACATTTATGTAAACCCTAAATAATTAATTATGTGTAATGACTTTCAAAAAATGGTCTTCTACAAAATTGTTCAGTAAGGAATTTGGAGTCTAATAAGATCAACTTAATTTTTGATGAATAGTAAATTATGAATAGTGATTTTATGCTTAGGATTAGTAATGTGACCAAATGTGTAACGCCCCGACCCCAGTTACCCAGAGTCGGTGCATTTTACATAACATTGGCGTGATCACAAGAAAGATCAAATCTCGAAAGACCGATTGGTTTAGTAGCCTTGGAAACACCAGATATATTCATAAGTTTTACATTACATCATAAAATGAAAAACTACTACAACAACATAATGTTTCCACAATCCACACTATTAACTCCTCATAAAATCCCTGCAGGTCATTCATAACTTACTTCTTCACATCCTGGGAAAAATAAAACATAGAAAAGGGGTGAGCTCAAATGCCCAGTAAGGATAACAATATAGCGGAAAATTTCATAAATAAGAATAAACATTTAAGGCAATGTATAACTAAAACAAAAGCCTTTTAAATATGAACTTTAAACATGGTATGGCATAAATAAAATGAAATAATTCCATTTACTTATTCACATGGATATTCTACTAATCGAATAATCACATGCAAAAATCAATAACCACTTTCATAATGTTGGAATGCATAATGCCAGACTATCATAACCACATAGCCAAGGCCTCGTGCCAAGACTACAAATAAGATTTTGTCAAGGCCTTGTGCCAAGACACTAGTTTGTCTCATGAGACCTACCGATGCATCGAGGAGCTATAGCAGGCTCCACCCGTCACATATTAAGTCCAATGCATTCCCATATGAAAAAGGTTTAAACATAACATAAACATTCATATTAAAACTAGCATATGAAATGTCAATACTTTCACCATAAACTATGAATGGTATAAAAATAGCACATCCACAGTCAAACATATCACAAAACCTTCAATACAATATAGAAGCTTTGTATTACAATAAATCAACTTCAAATAAGCGTAAAATCCATCAAAGGATGTTGACATAGATGAAATCAAAATTCTTTTTAAAGAAATATCTCTTTTTATTTTGAAATCATTTAAGATCCATATAAAATAAAGCATTTTCTTTGAAATATTCTTATAAGCTTGTAAGGGATGTTTTAAAGATTTTATAACGGCGGAAATTAGCCGCACCCTCCCTATAAGTTAAAAAAAACATTCTTACCTTAATTCTGTCGAAAAGGTTAAAAATGGCCTTGTTTTGAAAACGACCGAAAGATTCCTTTATAAACCAATTATAAAAGTCAAAAAGGGTATAAATGACTTTAACTCATATTCTAGTAAATAGTAAAAATGTTTTGATATACATTTTTAAGAAACATGGATGTGGATGATAAAGAGATCCCAGTAGATTATTACATATAAACAACCTCGGATAATGAAGTGATTGTGAAATAACCCTTACCTTGTACTTTTCCTTGGTTGGGGTAGGTTAACCTCCTGTATAATGGTGAAATAGTTGTTATTAAATTATACAAGAATCATATATAATAATATGATATCATATATGATCTTTTAACATTGATTTGTTAATAATATCTTAGAATTATCGTCGTTTCGGGAGTTAACTTACTCATTTTCTTTTATATGTTTTGTTACATAAGCCATGGTTGTTGTATCTTATTCATATCCAGAATGATATCTAGTCCTTAAACATCATTTTTAAATCATCAAATGATAATTATACTTGAATGGATACGATGGAGAATGAATCTCATCGCGTTAGTGGAGACGGTAGTCCGTACGTACGCACGAGCGACAATATCATTCTTTTTATATTAAAATAATATATAAATGGATGGTATAACATATATACAGAATCATTAACATGTTATATTTATTATTTACATGAGTTACACATCATTATTATACCCATCCAAATAATATTATATTGAATAACAATTACACCACGACGTGGAGACGGTAGTCCGTACGTACGCACGTATGGTGACATTTTATTCAAAGGGTGGATAGAATACTGAATATGGTTGTACCATATTTATAATAACATCACAGTATATGTGAGATACTGGAGTTATTATTTTATAATGGTAAGAACAAAGGAAGAAGAAGTGGAAGAAGAAATGAACTTGGAGAAGGGTGGTGAAATCATTACCTCTTCTTCGGGTTCTTCCTTTTGATTTGATCAAAAGGGCTCCTTAGGTTGGCTTTCTGATCAAACTAAGGCCTCTAGGTTGTATTTAGGGATTTTGGGAGAGTATTTGGGCAGAGTTTGGCCGAACCAAAAGGCTTTGAAGGTGTGAAGAAATGAGAAGGAGGAGTGCCCTTTTATAAGAGGGGTGAGGGGCACCTTTGGAAAAGCTAGAAATATTAATTTATAATAAATTCATATTCGGTTTATAATGGCTCCAAAGCTTATTATTCAAAGTAAGGTGGGGATAGGTAGAAAACCACTCAACCAATAGAATTTAGACAGGTTTGGGTACTTATATTAACCTTATCTTTAAGTATTAACTCTAAGTTAATTAGTTTCACTTTTACAATGTCTCTTTGTATTTTTATATAATATGGTTAATAAACTTACTATATACATCCAAGCGACCCCCAAGTGGTACATTAATGATGCACATATCATGATATAAGTCTCTTGGCCGAACCTTAGATTTTTTATGAATTTAATATCAATTAATAATATAATATTTGTTTTAAGAACTCTTTTATGTCAATTTTGACACTATTCAATAGTTGATTTTTGTGAAACTCATAACAGATTGATTACTTCAAAAAAAGTCAATTAAATCAATCCTAATATATCATATTATCTTATAAAATTAGTTTAATTCATTAAAAGTTTCATATTATATTTATTTGGGTATTTATAATATCAATTATTTTAATTTTTCACTATTATAGTAATTACTGCATCATCATTGTGTCATAAATAAAATAACTTATTTAATGTCTAAAAATTATAAATAAATTATCATTATGTAGGAAATCTTTTTATATTTCTAATTAATATTTATAATCTAAAATCCAATATATATAACCCTATTTAACAATTGTTTTTCTAAAAGATATATGCTTGTGTCATTTTTGTATTCATTTTAACTTAATTAAAATAAAGTGTCATTATCACTTACAAGTGGATCCATGGGGTCCCAAAATTGACAAAAAGATTCCCATGGTCGACCATGTATCAACCAATAGGGTTAAGACACGTTTTAGGGTAATTTAGTATTATTATAATATTATTTTTTTAACCCTTATTTACCGGATTTACCCTTAACCATGGTAAATAAAATATTTACCGCAGTAATTATTCAAAATGTATAAAAATAAAAGTTACCTATTTACACAATTTGAACATCCTGATTCCAAATATGGAATCCATTTTCCTAAATTCAAAACACAGAAGTGGCAGAAATTAATTTAAAATTAATTCCCGCTGTCAAAACAAAAAGCGTGTTTTTAAGAGATAATAACTATCAAAAGATTGACACTCGTTTATGTTCGGTTTAATTGTAAAATTATTTCCAATGACCAACATTATATTAAATGGTAAAAATATATTCTAAATATACTTTAAAACCACTCAAATTCATAATTTATCACTATTAATTATTTTGATTAAAAAAGTTGTTTTTAATTAAAACTTGGTAATTTTCACTATTCATCAAAATATGAAAGTTATCCGAAATGTACCAAAATTTCACCTTAGGCTAAATTTGATATTCCGAATCCAAAAATGAAGTCAATTTTTAAATATAAAATATATATAATTTCAAAAAGTAGGTATTACTATTCATAACGGCTAGTTTGATTAGTTATGGTGTGTTAGAACTCGGTGTTGCGTACAACACACGCTATCACATTATTCAAAGAGAAGCGTACCGTAGAAGCTTGGGGTGTTACATTCTCCCCTCCTTCAAATAATTGCGTCCTCGCAATTTCTAGGGTATTACTGCAAAAAAAAGACTCGGGTGGTTCATCATCATAAGTTCCTTGGGTTCCCACGTTGCCTCTTCCATCTTATGGTTTCTCCACAAAACTCTTACCAGACGCGTCGTCCGGTTTCTCAGCACTTGTTCTCTCGTATCAAGAATCTTGACGGGCTCTTCGCAATAAGACAGATCGGGTTCCAGTTCTAATTCCTCATAGGTGAGTACATGCGTCGGATCAGGCATGTATTTCCTCAATAGAGATACGTGGAACACATCGTGAACTTTGGAGAGACTTGGCGGCATTGCCAATCGGTAAGCTACAACCCCAATTCGTTCTAGAATTTCGAAAGGTCCGATGTACCTGGGACTCAATTTACCTTTCTTACCAAAACGTATGACTCCCTTCCACGGAGATACCTTCAGAAAAACATGATCACCGACTTGAAATTCCAAATCCTTCCTTCGATTATCGGCATAGCTCTTCTGCCTACTTTGAGCTGCTTTGATGTGATTTTGGATTACTTTCACCTTTTCCACCGTTTCCTCCACCAGTTCTGGGCCTACAAGTTTTCTTTCACCAACGTCATCCCAACAGGTTGGTGTACGACATCTCTTTCCGTATAACGCTTCATATGGTGCCATCTGAATACTCGAATGGAAGCTATTGTTATAGGAAAATTCTACCAAAGGTAAATATTGATCCCACATACCCTGAAAGTCAAGTGAGCAAGATCTCAACATGTCTTCTAAGGTTTGAATAGTTTGTTCTGATTGTCCGTCTGTCTGAGGGTGGTAAGCAGTGCTCAAATGAAGTTCAGTATCCAGGGATTTCTGAAGACTTTTCCAGAATCTTGAAGTAAAACGGGGACCGCGATGAGAAACAATCGATAGGGGTACTCCATGAAGTCTCACAACTTCATTAATATATAGTCTTGCTAGACGTTCCAGGGGTAGATCTTCTCTTATAGCAAGAAAATGTGTTGTCTTGGTAAGACGATCAAAAATAACCCATATTGCATCGTTCCTTCTAGGAGTCTTTGGTAGCCCCATGACAAAGTCCATCGTAACATTGTCCCATTTCCACTCCGGTATGGGAAGAGGTTGCATGACTCCTACAGGCTGTTGCCTTCCAGCTTTCACTTGTTGACAAACCATACATCTTGACACAAAATCAGCAATCTCCCTCTTCATGTTGTCCCACCAAAAATGTTCCTTCAAATCTCTATACATTTTGGTGCTCCCAGGGTGTATAGAGAAATTGGAACTATGAGCATCATCCAGCAATTCCCTTTTTAGATCAGGTATATTGGGAACACAAAGTCTCTTCCCGAATTTCAAAATTCCATATTCATACACAAAGTCTCTCAATCTCCCATCATTCACAGCTTTAATCTTCTTTTGGAATTCTTTATCATCGGTCTGAGAACTCTTAATCCTTTCTAGTAAAGATGGTTTGGAAACCATTTGAAAAAGCATTGATGTTTCACCTTCCCTGGTTATTCCCATGTCCATCTTCACTAGATCCATGAAAATTGGATCCCTTTTAATTCTCATATTGTTCAAAACTCCATGGTCTTTTCTACTCAAAGCATCTGCCACCTTGTTTGCCTTCCCTGGGTGGTAGTGTATCATACAATCATAATCCTTGAGTAATTCAAGCCATCTCCTTTGCCTCATGTTGAGTTCTTTTTGTGAGAAAATATACTTCAAACTCTTGTGATCAGTATAAATCTCACATTTTTCACCATAGAGGTAGTGCCTCCATATCTTCAAAGAAAAGATCACTGCTGCTAACTCGAGATCATGAGTAGGATAGTTTTTTTCATGAATTTTCAACTGTCGTGATGCATAGGCAATAACTCTATCATTCTGCATAAGGACACAACCAAGACCTTTCTTCGATGCATCACTATAAATAACGAACCCATCAAAGAAACGATCAATCTTACTTCTTGGGTTACGAATATAATCACCAGCGTACCTCGCTAACCTTGTAAAGTTAGCCTCATACTTTGTGACATTCTCATCCTCCTTTTGTCTCAGACTCAGAAATTGCCTTTCCATATCTGCTCGATGGTCGCGAGGGAAGTATTTTTCTAAAAACAGATCTTTGAACTCCCTCCATTCCATATTTGATACTTCATCATCTTCCTTCGTATTTTGAATCAATGACCACCATTGATCAGCATCTCCAGTGAGGCGGTAAACTGTCATGATAACTTTTTCCCTTTCACTGCTCCCCAAAGCCTGAAATATTTTCTCTAGGGAAAATATCCATTGCTCAGCTACTAAGGGATTTGTATTCCCACTGAACGTTGGTGGTTGTTGCCTCATGAATCGATCTAACATTGATCCTCCACGTTGCGGATCATGGTGCTCCATACGGGTAAGGTTATTATTCATAACCTGAGTAAGTTGTCCCAGTATGGTGATTAGCTGATCGGCACCAGTTGCATCACCAGCCCCACTATAATTATCTTGAGTAGGAGGGCAATCCCTACATGGAGTGCGTGCATTGATACGGTTTCCATTTCTTCCACTAGGCGCCATTTCTAAACAATGGCATAAACTAGATCAGTTTATGAATCAAAATACATAATCCCATACTTATAAAACACTTAACATAAATTGAACTATTTATGGATATAATCCATAATCATAAGAATGTTTTCTTTGAGGAAGTATATACTCATAATCCCTTCAAAATGATTTGTAAAGAAAATGAGAGTTATCCTAAGCATATCCCCCGGGAGTGTCGTAACCAAGAGTGCAGCAAGGCCCGTTGTCGTGCACCAGTTCCCGTTCGAGTCTAGCTCAAAGCGGTGTTTTTGGGTTTTACCCCTAGGTACATCTGTGCCAGAGCCGCCTCTACCTGCTCGTATCCAGACAGGGATGTATTGCTTGGAAAACTCACAAAATCTCTACAATACCAAAATTCTAGGAAGTTCTTCTATACTAATCCTCAAAGTTCATCTTAGGTCTACGTGATCTAATCAGAGTTTATCTAAATCTAGCTTCCAAGGTTTGTACTAAACTTCCTCTGATACCAACTGTAACGCCCCGACCCCAGTTACCCAGAGTCGGTGCATTATTACATAACATTGGCGTGATCACAAGAAAGATCAAATCTCGAAATACCGATTGGTTTAGTAGCCTTGGAAACACTAGATATATTCATAAGTTTTACATTACATCATAAAATGAAAAACTACTACAACAACATAATGTTTCCACAATCCACACTATTAACTCCTCATAAAATCCCTGCAGGTCATTCATAACTTACTTCTTCACATCCTGGGAAAAATAAAACATAGAAAAGGGGTGAGCTCAAATGCCCAGTAAGGATAACAATATAGCGGAAACTTTCATAAATAAGAATAAACATTTAAGGCAATGTATAACTAAAACAAAAGCCTTTTAAATATGAAATTTCAACATGGTATGGCATAAATAAAATGAAATAATTCCATTTACTTATTCACATGTATATTCTACTAATCGAATAATCACATGCAAAAATCAATAACCACTTTCATAATGTTGGAATGCATAATGCCAGACTATCATAACCACATAGCCAAGGCCTCGTGCCAAGACTACAAATAAGATTTTCTCAAGGCCTTGTTCCAAGACACTAGTTTGTCTCATGAGACCTACCGATGCATCTAGGAGCTATAGCGGGCTCCACCCGTCACATATTAAGTCCAATGCATTCCCATATGAAAAAGGTTTAAACATAACATAAACATTCATATTAAAACTAGCATATGAAATGTCAATACTTTCACCATAAAATATGAATGGTATAAAAATAGCACATCCACATTCAAACATATCACAAAACCTTCAATACAATATAGAAGCTTTGTATTACAATAAATCAACTTCAAATAAGCGTAAAATCCATCAAAGGATGTTGACATAGATGAAATCAAAATTATTTTTAAAGAAATATCTCTTTTTATTTTGAAATCATTTAAGATCCATATAAAATAAAACATTTTCTTTGAAAATATTCTTATAAGCTTGTAAGGGAAGTTTTAAAGATTTTATAACGGCGGAAATTAGCCGCACCCGCCGTATAAGTTAAAAAAAACATTCTTACCTTAATTCTGTCGAAAAGGTTAAAAAGGGCCTTGTTTTGAAAACGACCGAAAGATTCCTTTATAAACCAATTATAAAAGTCAAAAAGGGTATAAATGACTTTAACTCATATTCTAGTAAATAGTAAAAATGTTTTGATATACATTTTTAAGAAACATGGATGTGGATGATAAAGAGATCCCAGTATATTATTACATATAAACAACCTCGGATAATGAAGTGATTGTGAAATAACCCTTACCTTGTACTTTTCCTTGGTTGGGGTAGGTTAACCTCCTGTATAATGGTGAAATAGTTGTTATTAAATTATACAATAATCGTATATAATAATATGATATCATATATGATCTTTTAACATTGATTTGTTAATAATATCTTAGAATTATCGTCGTTTCGGGAGTTAACTTACTCATTTTCTTTTATATGTTTTGTTACATAAGCCATGGTTGTTGTATCTTATTCATATCCAGAATGATATCTAGTCCTTAAACATCATTTTTAAATCATCAAATGATAATTATACTTGAATGGATACGATGGAGAATGAATCTCATCGCGTTCGTGGAGACGGTAGTCCGTACGTACGCACGAGCGACAATATCATTCTTTTGATATTAAAATAATATATAAATGGATGGTATAACATATATACAGAATCATTAACATGTTATATTTATTATTTACATGATTTACACATCATTATTATACCCATCCAAATAATATTATATTGAATAACAATTACACCACGACGTGGAGACGGTAGTCCGTACGTACGCACGTATGGTGACATGTTATTAAAAGGGTGGATAGAATACTGAATATGGTTGTACCATATTTATAATAACATCACATTATATGTGAGATACTGGAGTAATTATTTTAGAATGGTATGAACAAAGGAAGAAGAAGTGGAAGAAGAAATGAACTTGGAGAAGGGTGGTGAAATCATTACCTCTTCTTCGGGTTCTTCCTTTTGATTTGATCAAAAGGGCTCCTTAGGTTGGCTTTCTGATCAAACTAAGGCCTCTAGGTTGTAGTGAGGGATGTTGGGAGAGTATTTGGGCAGAGTTTGGCCGAACCAAAAGGCTTTGAAGGTGTGAATAAATGAGAAGGAGGAGTGCCCTTTTATAAGAGGGGTGAGGGGCACCTTTGGAAAAGCTAGAAATATTAATTTATAATAAATTCATATTCGGTTTATAATGGCTCCAAAGATTATTATTCAAAGGTTAAGGTGGGGATAGGTCGAAGACCACTCAACCAATAGAATTTAGACAGGTTTGGGTACTTATATTATCCTTATCTTTAAGTATTAACTCTAAGTTAATTAGTTTCACTTTTACAATGTCTCTTTGTATTTTTATATAATATGGTTAATAAACTTACTATATACATCCAAGCGACCCCCAAGTGGTACATTAATGATGAACCTATCATGATATAAGTCTATTGGCCGAACCTTAGATTTTTTAGGAATTTAATATCAATTAATAATATAATATTTGTTTTAAAAACTCTTTTATGTCAATTTTGACACTATTCAATAGTTGATTTTTGTGAAACGCATAACAGATTGATTACTTCGAACAAAGTAAATTAAATCAATCCTAATATATCATATTATCCTATAAAATTAGTTTAATTCATTAAAAGTTTCATATTATATTTATTTGGGTATTTATAATATCAATTATTTTAATTTTTCACTATTATAGTAATTACTGCATCATCATTGTGTCATAAATAAAATAAATTATTTAATGTCTAAAAATTATAATTAAATTATCATTATGTAGTAAATCTTTTTATCTTTCTAATTAATATTTATAATCTAAAATCCAATATATATAACCCTATGTAACAATTGTTTTTCTAAAAGATATATGCTTGTGTCATTTTTGTATTCATTTTAACTTAATTAAAATAAAGTGTCATTATCACTTACAAGTGGATCCATGGGGTCCCAAAATTGACACAAAGATGACCATGGTCGACCATGTATCAACCAATAGGGTTAAGACACGTTTTAGGGTAATTTAGTATTATTATAATATTATTTTTTAACCCTTATTTACCGGATTTACCCTTAACCATGGTAAATAAAATATTTACCGCAGTAATTATTCAAAATGTCTAAAAATAAAAGTTACCTATTTACACAATTTGAACATCCTGATTCCAAATATGGAATCCATTTTCCTAAATTCAAAACACAGAAGTGGCAGAAATTAATTTAAAATTAATTCCCGCTGTCAAAACAAAAAGCGTGTTTTTAAGAGATAATAACTATCAAAAGATTGACACTCGTTTATGTTCGGTTTAATTGTAAAATTATGTCCAATGACCAACATTATATTAAATGGTAAAAATATATTCTAAATATACTTTAAAACCACTCAAATTCATAATTTATCACTATTAATTATTTTGATTAAAAAAGTTGTTTTTAATTAAAACTTGGTAATTTTCACTATTCCTCAAAATATGAAAGTTATCCGAAATGTACCAAAATTTCACCTTAGGCTAAATTTGATATTCCGAATCCAAAAATGAAGTCCATTTTCAAATATAAAATATATATAATTTCAAAAAGTAGGTATTACTATTCATAATGGCTAGTTTGATTAGTTATGGTGTGTTAGAACTCGGTGTTGCGTACAACACACGCTATCACATTATTCAAAGAGAAGCGTACCGTAGAAGCTTGGGGTGTTACAAAATGGATTAGTAATTTCACTCAAAGAAAGTTTTAATATAATTTGGACACCTAGATTAAGTAATGTGATTCAATAAAATGGGTAAATAACGGTTTCATAAATTATTAGTCAAGTATTAGTTTTTCTGGATGAATAGTTTTTTTTAATTAAAAATTTAATTAAAAATAATTAGAAAATTATTTTTATAAAAAGGACTTTATTTTTGAACTCAGAGCATCGATATTATGTTAAGGTAATTTTTGGGGTTTTTTCAGAAAAAAATGAATTTTCGGTGAATAGTTTTTTTAATTAAAAATTTAATTAAAAATATTTAGAAAATTATTTTAATAAAATGGATTTCATTTTTGAAATCAAAGAATTGATATTTGGTTAAGGTGAAATTTTGGGATTATTCTGAGAAAGTGGAATTTTTGATGAATAGTGAAAATATAGTTTTTAAGTTACGGGTGTTTAATGACATCATTAAATCATGTATTAAGTATATATTCAATATGTTCGAATTATGAATAGTAAGATAAGGTATGAGGTGTCCCAAGTGGCCAATACCATGGGCAAGCCCATGGTATTGCCAAAACCACTAATGAGGTGTCCCTTGGCAATTAATGCCTTGTCCCCTCACTTTCCCTATAAATACACACCCTTTCCTTCTTTAGTTTTCACTCCCAACTCTCCCCCAACGAAGTTATGGTCTCCTTACCTCCCAAGGAGTCCTCCCAAGGTGCCCCAAAGCCCTCAAGGTCAAAAACATTGAGTTTCAAGAGTCACGTTTTAAGGTAAGGGATCCGACCTCTCTCTTTCTTTTCATGTAATCTCTTTTATGTCATTCCTTTTATGCTCCATATTATTATGTGAGAGGATGTTCTTTTATATTAATCTTACTTCCCTTTCATGTTTATATGATGGGAGATCCACTCTTACTCTCATCATTTCGTTTTATGAAAGTTTAAGTGACGTCGTTAGGCTGCCGGATTTTTAAGTGATTCTTTCACCCTTCTCATTTTTCAAGTTCGATTTTCATGTCAAATCTTTCAAGTTCCTTTTTATTATGTTGGGGTATGATCTCTATATCTATCATATTGATATCTTACGATCATATGATGAGAGACCCTATTTGATCTGTTCAATTCATTTTTTTTTTGAAGTTTAAGTGACGCTGTTAGGCTGCCGAATTTTCATAAGAGAAATCAAATTTTTGTCTTCCTTCCATGTTTTCCATTTCAAATGGTATGTCCTTGAAATTGCATCACCATGTCCATATATCCTTATTATTCTGTCCCTCTACTGTTTTATGGGTCAATTACAATTGTTCGACCCATGTTCCCTCTCTTTTCAAAGTTTTCTAAAACCTTGTAACATAGTCGTTATGCTGCAGAATTTTCGCCTCAAAATGCCTCTCTTTTCTCAAAATTATTTTATGTTATAAAGTGAATACTCAAGGCTCTTATTTCTATAGGGCTATTCACATATATATCAAAATGTTCTATTTTAAATTCTGGGATTTACATACATGATACCCTCTTTCCCTTTCCGTGGGTTTAAAGTAACGTAAAGATCATGTCTTTAAAGCAGTTTTTAAAACGTTATGATTATGAAATGAAACCCATTTATTTTATGCTATATGGGTTATTTATGAAATGTTTGATGATGATATATGTGGATCACATGATAACAAAGGCAAATTTAAGGGTGCGCCCTGATAGCGCTCCAATGCATTGGGTAAACGCTTAATCTCTAGAGATGACCATTTTAACGACGCCTTGGTGAATAACCTTGGTAATTTTTAACGACACCTTGGGGATGGACCTTGGTGAAACGAAATGATTGTCAATATTAAATGTTGCAGCCACATCTTCAAGTTATGAAAAATTTTAGTTTTATTATGATGTATCTCATGATTTCTTTCTCATGCCTTAAAGTTCTTTTCATGTCCTTATTGAAGTATCTCAAGTTCACATGTAAAATGTTTCTCTTGTTTTCCTTACTGGGCCTTCTGCTCACCCTTTCTTTTGATGTATGTCCCCAGGTTATGAGATGCAGTAATGAACCAAGGATGAACTAAAGGAGAATCCTTTCAAGTGTTTAAGAAGAATGTTTTATGTTTTTTTCATGTATTATGTTCCTTGTTTCCAAGACACTAAACCTTAACGATCCTCAGTTTCGTGTAATGAAATGAAAGTTATGTCATAAAAAGACGGGATGCTATACCAATGGTGTGTACTTCTAAAAACATGCTGTGTTCTTCGGGATTTTCCATAACCACCAGTTCTTCATTCTCCGCCTCTTTCGATCTTCTGATATTCGTTCCAGTGATCTGATCACCATAAAACTAAAGGTTTGAGGTCGCACCGACACCATAAAGCCACATACGTTAGTTTTGGACCTTTGATTGGCCTGGAAAACACGCATCGATCCACCCGCAAAAAGAATGCTCGAAGGTAGATTTATCCCGAACCACATTTATTTTTCCACCACCATTGTCGTCGCACCTCGATTAGGTTATCCAAATTCCGATTCTAAAATTTGGTATCATTTCATTGCAAAAAGGGTGACCAACGATCCATTGTTCGTCGCCCCGTGAAGAATATGTAGAACACAGGAAAAAAGGGGGAATAAATCCAAAAGAAAAAGGAGAACAAACCTCCACTAACATTCGTCACAACATTGATATTCTACCGTTATTAGAATCAAATGGATAAAAATCAAAACAACAAAGTAAATTAGCATGGATTAATTTTCCAGAAATAAAATCCATAAAAGAAATAGAAAATAACAAACCTCCCACAGGAATTCTGATCTGTATATCAACATGTTCATGGTTTTGATACAACTTCATTGTTTAATCTAATAATGATAAAACAAATAAAATCAAAAAAAACCCTACCTCGATTAACTTGAAGAATGATCGCCGCGTCATGTTGGTTAGTGAGGTTCCATTGAATCTGTGGTGTGTTGATTGATCGTGTTGTCGTTGTTCACCAATGGGTTCTCCTCCAATTCTCTAATAGAGATTGTCAATTCGTAGGGTTATATTGTTAAACCAATGAACTCTCCATAAGAAGTTTTTAATAAGGGAGAATTAGGTCTCTACCTTTAAGGGAACATTTAAAATAAAATAAATTATTAATTTCATTTATTTCCATTTAAACGTACAATATCTAACTTTTAAAATCAACCCACATCGGTCAATGTTATCCCCTTCCTAAGGGAAAGTCATTGCTTTGAATGCAACAATGACTTCAGATTTCTGATCCATGCATCTGTTTAAAAGTTATTCCAATTTTTTTGTAAAGATAATCAAACGCACTATATAAAGGATTAACTTATTTCAAACATTTATTCTGGGCACTCCTGGCCTCAGAATCGCATGTTGTCGAAAATCCTAGTCTTGTAATAGTCACATATAATATTATAAATAAAAAACAGAAAATCTGAGACATTACATTATCCCCACATTAGGGATTTACATCCCGAAAATTTAAATAAAGAACTATTCTAACAGATGTGGGTACTGAGCACGAGTCTACGTCTCCTTCTCCCATGTAATTTCCTGAAGATTCTCGTTCTGCTACCTGAAATAAATTGAGGTAATTTATTGACCATAAAGGATCCTACCATGCTGATCCTTGATCTTTGTTGGGTACTCTAGAAAGGTCGATCCAACCTTGATGTCCATCTCGCCCCAGTTGATGAGGTGTGATGGGTCATGCACGTATCTCCTAAGTTATGACATGTGGAAGACATCGTGTACTTGGTGCACATGTGGCAGTAGATCTAGGTTGTATGCCACCTAGAAAACTCTGCACAGATTCTTAAAATGGTCGATGAACCTCAGAGACTACTTGACGCCCCAACCAAATCATTGCAACCCCTGACAAGGTGTGACCCAAAGGAAGACAAGTCTTGCCTCTTTGAACTCAAAATGCCTCTTCTGCCTATTAGCATAAGTCTTATATCACCTTTGGGCGGTCTTCATCCGCTCCTGGATGATCTACACCTTCTTGTGGGTAGCTCGCATCAACTCTGGACCTGTGAGTGCTGACTCTATGGGGACGGTCCAGCAGGGCGGTGACCGGTAGGATCGCATGTATAAGTCCTCGAATGGATCCACGCTAATGGTGAGGTGGTATCTATAGTTGTATGCAACTCCACCTATGGTAGGTTGTCCTCCCAAATGTGACCAAAGTCCATGATATAGGTCCACAACAAATCCTCCATAACTTGAATGGTTCTCTCTGTCAGACCATCAGTCTGGGGATAGAATGTCGTGCACAAACATAGTTGGGTCCCAAAAGCCTCCTGCAATCCCTTCCACAATCAGGATATAAAACAAGCATTGTGGTATGAGATTATTGTAAAAGGGATACCATGAAGCCAAACTATCTCCTACATGTAGAGGTGTCCCAGGCTCTCTATGGAACTTTGTTCTTTAATAGATTGAAATTGGGCCCACTTGGTTAGTTGGTCAACTATCACCCAAATGGAATTTCTTCCCTTGGACATCTATTGTAAGCATATCAGGATGTTGGTCAATATTTCATCCCACTTCCACTCTGGCACTTCTAGGGGTGAGCTAACCCTACTAAAACTTGGGGCTCATCCATCACCAGCTTCAACATAAGGCATTAAGAAATGAACTCGGACACTACCTCATTCATGAATATCTACTAGTACTAACGTTGGTGGTCCTGGTACATTTTCAACACTCTAGGATATACTACCAAGGGGGATGTATGAAAAACTCTAAGAAAATTCTCCAGTAACACCATTGGCACAACTGTGCATCCTCTAAAAAGGACTACAAGCTCCCCACCCTGCAAATATCTATCATGTGCTTGTCCTGTGGATAGATGACCATATATAGTCTTTCAGTCAACATCCCCTAGATGTTCCTCCCTTACTCGCTATAAGTGTGGAGGGGTGACAACCATCGACTGGAGATAAGCCGCATCACCTCCATCCATGAAGGATAATTGTAGTGAGGTCAAATACTCTATTTCCTCACTAATAAGCTGTGAACACAATCTCCTACTTAGAGAATATTTCACAATGTTCCCCTTCCTAGTAGTATAGATGATCTCAAAGAAATAATATTGGAGGAAATCTATCCATTTCTTATACCTCGTATTCAGATCGTTCTATGAGAAGATGTACTTGAGGATTTTATGGTCAGAGTAGATGATAAACCATTCTCCCATCAGGTAGTGTCACCACATCTTTAATGCAAATACTACATCTACAAACTCAAGATCATGAGTCGTATTGTACTTCTTAGGTGGCCTTAGCTAGTGGGAACCATATGAAATCACAATATGTCTCTGCATTAGGACCCAATAAAGCACGATCCCTGATGCATCGCAGAAAACTACATACCTGACACCCTCCTCTAGAAATTTCAATATCGTTGTGCTCATCAAACTCTACCTTAACTGTTGGAAAGCCTGCTTGATCTTCTTCATCCAGACGAAAGGTTTCCCCTTTTGGGTCATGGTTGTCATCTATGCTGATATTCGGGAGAAATCAAGGATAAATCTTTTGTAGTATCATGTGATCCCAATGAAGCTCTGAACCTCTGTCACAATCCGGGGTGGATCCTATGATAACAAATCCTATACCATGGGTGTGTCCACTACTAATCCATCTACTGAGATAACATGTCCCTTAAAGTGGACCTCATGTATCCAAAATTGGAAATTTTAGATCTTCCCATAAATCTAGTGCTCTCAGAGTACATCTTGAACCATCCGCAGGTTTCTTGCATGATCTACCTCTAATAATGTGTACAAAAGGATATCGATGATGAAGAACACTACTAACCAGTCAATGTATTGATGGAATATTTGTTCCTAAGTCCCATTAACATTGTGGAAAATTTTGTCATGCCAAAATTCATAACCAAGTACTCGTAGTGACTGTAGCGGCATCTGAAAGTTGTCTTCAGTGTACCCTCTTACCATACTCAAAGTTTGTGATAACCCAACCATAGGTCAACCAATGAGAACCAATTTTCCCCTATTATATGATCAAATAATTCATAGATCCTCGGCCGGGGATACTTGTTCTTCATCGTCACGTGGTTCTGCCGCCGGTAATCCACACAGAACCTCAAACTCCCATCTGCTTCTTGGAAAACAAAGTTAGTGTTTCCTAGGGTGAAGAACTGGGTCTTATGAATCCCTTAATATAAAAATCCCTTAACTTCACCCTCAACTCGCGTAGCTCTACGGGATCCATCTAATACTATGGTGAGATTATTAGTGTCGTCCCAGGGTGTAAGTCTATGCAGATGTCAATCTGCCGATGGGGAGGTAATCCGAGAACATCTTCTGGAAATACATCCTCATACTCTTCCACTACTAGTGTGATGTAGAATCTCACAACATCTACTACTCCAATAGTAAGGCTTTCCAACTCATTAGTGATCAGCTACACCCTCCTATACACGAGCCTGTTCTGTGCTTCCTAGGTCTCCTTTTCACCGACTAAGGAAAAACTTGTCCCATCGCTATAGACACACTGCACTCTTTTCCTAATGAATTTTAAATGGGCATGGAATGAAGATAAAAAATCCACACTGAGAATGAAGACGTAAAGGATTTGAAACTACCATCAAGAGATTCCAACCAAAACTCTTTTTACCAAGGGATATATCAAACTCTCTGCAATGATGTGTGATTTTCGAGCCTCCTCCCATAGGTGTATTCAACTGTAAGGGTCGAGTCAATAAATCTACTGGAATCTCAAGGATTTACACAAGACATGTGGTGAGGAAGGAATGACTAGAACTTGTGACAATGAGTATAAAAACTAAGGTAGAAAAGGCATTGATCATACCCCGAAACATCCTTAGAGTCCCTAGGTCATACACCTCGACAACATACAGCTATCCCCACCCCTATCCCCTGACTACCTCAGCCTAGTGTTGACCTCCAGAGGGTGGTGGTGGATGTAGATCATAGCATCTTCCATCACTTGTATCTCTCCCTAATCCTCTGCCACGTCTGCTACTTAGGAGGTCTATCTGCTCCATTATCGGCCTCAACATCAGCGGTCCATCCACTGCTTCCCTATTTGAAACTTGACGGGTTGGACAGTCTCTAGAGCGATATCCTCTACCATTGCATGAGTAACATCGCCTCTCCCTAGGCTGACAAAAACCATCCTAAGAGCCATGCACTGTTTATCCCCTATCCTGGGTCCTCCTCCTACATCTGCCACATCTTGGTCCTTGTGCCTGACATTGGATCCCAAATTCCAAGATCATCACACTTGTCTGCCTGATTCCGACTATAACAGGTTGCCTCTACCCCGAAAAGAAGATCTCGGCCACCAAATCTCACTCTTGAACCCCAAATTAAGTGGAAATTCATAGAGACACTACACTAGCTCAGATGTCCCGTCGCAGACCTCGCTCGAAGGTCTGAGCTTTGAAGTACTAATCCCTAACCATATCAATCAAGTACAGGGAGAGGTTGGTGAACCTCGATGAATAGTCATACACCATCAAATTGACCTACTAGATCTGAAGAAACTCTTAAATATGGACTCCCCCAGCGTAACTAGAGAGAAATCCTCCCTAAAGTGTCACTCGAACTCTGCCCATGAAAGAGACTCTTCGTCCTGAGTCTGTGTGGTTAGACTCTACCATAGTTCCACTGAACCCTGAAGAAGGCTCTCTCCTAGGATCACCATATGGTCTACTGGTGTCCTCACAAGACGTGAAACTCCTTTCACCACCTCAATCTAGTCCTCACCTACCTGAGGGCCAGGTTCACCTCATAGCCTAAGGGTTCTTTGTCTTTGAAACTAATGCAGCACTCTCAGCCTTCACCTCTCGTCTGTCGGTACTACTTGTACCACGGGCTACTCCACTAGTGGTGGTATAGCAAGTGCACCACCTGGGGATAACATCTGAGTAACTAGTCCCTATATCGAATCATCATCACTAATGTGGTCATCCTTATGATCGAGATGCTGAATCCTAGTGATTACGCATCGTGGAGGAATCATGTAAGGAAGAAATATGTACTATAGTCTGTTAGTATATCTAGATAGCTTGCATTAAAGGACACAAAAAACACCACCTATTCCTATATGATTCATGTAACACACTTTTATTTCCCCTCAACTATAGTTCTCATGTACCGAGTCGAAAAGCAGGTTATCAGGGTCCTGGTGTATGGATATGTCGGCCACTCGCACCAACACTAGAGTCCCTGGCCTGAATGCCGAGCTCGAAACACATAATACTATAACCCCCAAAAAAATATCAGACTCTTGGTCCTAATATAGAACTGACCAACTCTAATACGACTCTGTCATGACTCATCCATGTGGGGCTCAGGCTGCGATTCCCCAAGCCCGCCACCAATAGTCCAGGGTCTGGTGACTAGAACCAAGTAGGCATATCACTAACATGGGCGTCATTGCCTAATTAATTGGACACATGAACACATATGAAATCCCAAAAAAGTGTAAAAGTAAAAACCACTAAGAAACAAAATGCATTCATACAAAAAAAACAACCAAATAGTGTACAATTGTATGTAAAGTGTAGAACGTAAACTGGGCAATAATACAAGCCCACCAAAAAACAAGAGTCTGCAAACTACAAATTCTAACCTATAACAAGAAATAGGTACTGGGACTGCTATTTGTAGCCATAGGAAAACCCCATCCTATAAGGAACTCAAAATTCTTGGTCCGATCCAAGTCCCCCCTGGACTCTGTCAAATGGATGCTCGTCAGCACCACACACGACATGTGCGAGAAAATCCTATACAGGGGTGAGCATAAAAATACTATATATAGGACCATAAAAACCAAAAAGAAATACACAATGTAAAGGTAAAAACGTATCTAAACAGTATATGTATACTAAACATATATCAAGGTAAGTACATCCAGATATACTCAAAACCCAAACCTGAAGTCTAGAGACAACTTACATGACCCCATACCCATGCTAGGGATTCAGTTTGGAGATTACACAAAGCACTCATCCGTGAGAAATCACACCATGAGACTGATATATCTGATGACGCCCATCGAAGAAGTGATTTTCATTGGGGAAATCCATGAGAGAGATAGATTCTCTGATTCTATGAGAACACACTCTTGAGTAGGATAATATCATGATACACAGATGAGGACCACTACCAGGGCCTTGGAAGATATTTTCACTCATCTGTATTAACTAGGTAAGTAGTGTATCGGCGTCATGTATAATTAGACACATCAATACCTCACTCTACCTAGGTTCAAGAGTGAATAGAGGATCTCACTACGAGCCTCTCGGAGTAATACCAGACTCTGTATCAGATAGTCCTCCTCATGATATCGTACTCGTATGGAAGGAAATGAAACCTAAAATTTAGGGGAACGAGAAATGGTGCACTACCCCAAATGAAATATGTCTAATAAACGGTGTACAAGAGGATCACGCCATGTATAGAGAAGTACACAACGTATAGAAGAGTCACAAGACGTGTTTTTCATCCCTAGGAACTGCCTGTATACAATAGCCCATGTCATAAAGAATGTCATGTAGAAGAGGGTATACACAGATTGTAAGAGCACGACACTCCATGTTCTACTACTTGGGGAAGACTTTGTGAAAGCTGGCCACATGCTCCTAAGTGGATTTAACTCATGTCTCCTAGACCATGTACTGGTTCATGGGGTGTTTCCTATATCTGTTCGTGTCTGGTTTTGTGGTAGAGTACATGCCGTGTACTCTACCATATGTTTGTGTGTCCCCTAAAATACATGCCAAGTCCTCATATGGACCCACATGCCATGTGACGGTGGTCACATGTCGTGGTTGTGCTTCCTGATGACTAGAACTCCATAAAATACTGGGTGTGGTCTACATGTTGTGCCTCCTCGGAGGCACATCATGTTCTTCATCACGTGCAATGTTAGAACCCTAGCTTCCATCACCAGTCCCACACAGTGTGTTCTTTGGAGAACAATATATGTTCTTTGGGATTTTCCAAAATAGCTAGTTCTTTGTTCCATGCATCTTTCAATCTTCTGATGTTCGTTTCGATGATCTGATCTCCACGAAACATGAGGCTTGAGGTCTCCACAACACCAAAAATCCACTTCTGTTGGTTTCGCACCTTCTATTGGCCCCAAAAACACGTATCGATCCACCCACATGAAGAATACTCAATGTTAGATTTCTCTCAAACCACGTCGATTCGTCTGATGGTGTCACCATCACAACTCTGTTAGGTCATCAAAACTCTGTTAGGTCATCACAATGAAAGATCGGAAATTTTTTATCATTACATCATTAAACGAATGTGAAAAAATATGTTGTTCATCACCTCCTGAAGAACACAATGAAATCAGGAAAAAATGGGGGATGAAATACAAAAGAAAAAGAAGAACTAACATCCACCGTATTTCATCATGGCATTCATCTTCTCCCATTAGTAGGATCAAAAGGATAAAAATCAAAACATTAAGGTAATACATCATGGATTAACCTCCCCAAAATAAAATATCTGAATGAAATGGGAAATAATAACCCTCCCGCAAGAACGCACGATCCTCAAATCAACATGTTCGTGGGTGGATCCACATTTTTTGTTTAATCGAAGGAAGGGGAAACAAATCAAATCAACAAAAATCCTTAAATTGATTCACTAAGAGAATGATCTCTACATCGCATTCACTGTTGACGTTCCATCAAATCTGATGTCTATCGAATGATTTCATCTTTGTTGTTCGCCAATGGGTTCCCCTCCAATGCTCCAATGGTGGTTGTCAATTCACAGGGTTATGTGGCTAATCCTGCAAACTCACAATAATGAGGTATTAATAAGAGTGGATTAAGTCTCTGCAATTAAGAAAACATTTAAAATAAGATAAATTATTAATTTATTTTATTTAATTTAAAATGTCCAAAAAATAACTTTTGCAATCAACCTGTGTTAGTCGATGTTAGGCCTCACCTAAGTCAATGTAACTTCTCTGAACGCAACGGTGCCCTTGGATTTATGATCTGGGGACCCATTAAAAGTTGTTACCCATTTTTAGGAAAATCACTCATGAAAACTATTTAAAAGTTTAATATAGTTACAACATTTATTCTGGGCACGCCAGGCTTCAGAATCAGACACCGCTAAAAATCTTGGCCTCGTAATAATTCCATATAATATTTAAAAATAATACACGGAAAATAAGAGGCATTAAAAAATGAATCTTGGAATGTTTTTGAGTAGATAATGAGAATTATATATGGATAAAATTATGTGAATAAGGGACAACAAGGGAGAATAGGGGATACCCTATTATAATTGAGGATAGGTACACACATGGAATTTCTTAAATGATTTCAATTTTATAAAGTAAATTTCATGAGAAAGTATATCTAAATGTCCATGAATTAGAATTTATGATAAAGTAAGATTAAAATAATATAAACCATTAGAAATTAAAAAATTATTAGTGGAATTAATACCCATATCTCTTACTTTATCCCATTGGTAAATCCCTTTAAACCATAACCATGATAACAAAATGTTACTATTTTTACTATTCATTCCGACCAAATTTTATTTTTATACTATTAAAGTATATGAATTATGATTATTTAAAATATAGAATATGTTTCACTATATTCAATTTATATAAATGTTCAATTTTACTATTAAATATTCTTGAAAATCAAAATAAAAATCCCTTTTTAGAAAAATTCATTTTAAGCACAAAACTAAAGTTACTTCCATTGTATACCTTGTAAAAATGTAAAATGAGTGAGAAAATAGTTTATCTAATATGTATTCTATAAATTTCCATTAAATTTTTAATAAGTATATATTATATTGTTTTATTAAGACAAAAACACATTGTAGGCATTACAAGAGTGTTTTGATAAATGTGTTTTTAACCCTAAAATTGAACTTATAACAAATTCGACTATAATGTAGGTTCTCATGTAAATAATATGACTATTTTTAATTAAATTATTTTTATGTTACATTAATATAAAATAAAAATTAAAAAGGTAATTTTTAATTATAATGAAATGAAACATTTATAAAAAATGGTACTCTTACAATTAACATAAAATTTATTAGAGAAAATTACCCAAAACTCACCATAAGTTAATATTGACATGATTATTTAAAAAATTACATTCATTCGCTGAGATATATTTTATAATATAATAAAAACCATCTAAAAAAACCTATTTTTGAAGCATTAAATTTATTTGTTAAAAATTGAGTATTTATTTATTAAGAATTAGTCAGTAAAGATTTATTATTTTCAAAAATTATACATAATTATTATAATGTTATTATTAAAATACACACCTATCTATTTAACATCTAGTCTATAAAGATTACATCATTATATTTCATTTAGACTCTGCGTTATGTATTAAGAATGACATTGAATACAACATTTTTATTTCAAAGGAAATACATATAAAGTATGATGATGTTACATTATACTCCCATTAAAATGATTTTTTACTTAAAAATATATAACATTGATAAAAATAGACAAGGATATATTTGTTTCATCATATCCATAGGTTCACATATAGGTCCCCCTGTTTATAATTCCTCCTAATAACATTTAAAATGTGAGTAGTATTATTCTATTGAACTTTATATCTAAGATCCACAATTTATATCAATTGTTGTTCATTGGTTTATGATTCTGTGTTAAAAGTTTTGAGTTAAATAATTTTTATGGATCATGTATTTGCTTCCTCGGGAGAGATGCATGGAACATATTAGAAACTTAAGAGTGGTTCAGTGGGAGTTCCAAGTGATGAGAAACTATCTCAGTTTGATCGAAAATCATTAATGTCCAATATTCGTAGGACTTATATTTCCATTCCCTATAAATTTAAAAACCATATTTCATAGATAAGTTTACCAGAATAAAATCTCAATTTTTAATTATAGATCTCATCAATGATTTTTATCAAAATTCATTATTCATATGTGTGATTCCATGATTTTTTATGGAATAACTATAACCTTATATACCATTTCCTCATCTAGATAGGGTCCCAATATCTTTACTTCTCCAAATTTATCCCATAATGTCAATCTTCTACACCTATTTTCATAGAGGGATTCATAAGGATCAATCTAAATGTCTGAAAAAATAATATTATTTTAAGAAAACATGATTAAATGAACATGTTGATCAAAAATAACTTTAAAATACCGAGAACATAATCTAAAAATGTCTTCTAGGTTTTTAATGGTTCTCTCATACTGACTATCCATCAAAGTATGATAGAAAGTTCTAAAAAACACTATATCTAGATATTTCTGAAGAATTTTCTAGAAAATTATGGTAAACTTCATATATCGTTCAGATACTATAAAATATATTAGTCCATGAAGCCTTACCACAAATATAATATATATATATATATATGGAAATGTTTCATTGGAGATAAATATTATTATATATAAATGAAGTGTGTTATCTTCATAAATCTATCGATTATAACTCAAAAAAAACATTATAGGCTTTGGAATTTTGGGGAGTCTGATGAAGAAATACAAGGTGATGTTTTCCCATTTAAATTATAGTTTAGGTAATAGTCATAAAATCACCTTAACCATAAATATATCAAAAATAACCTTCTATCATTCCAATCATCAAGATAAAATCTCTATAACATCTCTCGTCATTTCATACTACCATAAATACTCCTTCAGATCCCGATAAATCTTTTTTACTTCAAAGATTAATATAGAATGATGAGCTATGAAAATTTTCAAATAACTCTTTATTTTATTCTAGTATTTATGAGAAACATACTCAGTTCTTGAACCTTATCCTTCTATCACAATAAGTTTTTAAATCAGTAACATTAATCACCTTATTTTTCATCTCAATATCCTCCTTTTTAGTTTCTTTAATATTCATATAGATAAGTTACAGATATTTTGAACCATAATGAACAGTACCTCATCTGGACACCCATGAAAATACCTAAAGGGTGTTCTAAATCCTAACATGCTAGAAAAAAGTTCTTGGGAATCAATTATTCACCGCATTTTAATGATTTCTCCGACAAAAGTGATTAAATATGCCATATAAATCATTATAAAATTTACACACGAATAATCAAAAAGTAATATAGCCATTCCAAAGAAATGGTAGAGAAAAAACATATATATAATTATTAAAAAAAACAAAATAAAAATAAAAATATGTATTAATATCTCTATCCATGGAAAGAAATATAAATTTTTGATTTACCGATGTGAGAAAAGAATCTAAAACTAACAAGTTCCTTACCTGAATGAATTTTCCCCTAATAAGTGAGGTCACTGCCCATCCTAAATGAAACACTAATCACTCTAAGAGTAGCTAAGATATAAACCTAAAAATAAAAATATAAAAATATAAGAGTTAGTATAAAAATTTCATAGTAGGTCACTACCCTCCTTGACACATAATTACTATCTTATTAATGATATAATATTTTTCAAGTTTTAAAATATAAATAAAAAAATTTAACTTCTAATTATATTTTAATAATAAATAACACATTTTCAAAAGTTATCATTACATTCTAATAACACATAAATTCTAAAATAGGAAATAATAATGATAATAATAAATTGTAACATACTAGCTAAAACTTATTTTAATGGAAAAAGTATTTTTTAATTAAAAGAGAAAAATAAAGAGTCAAAAGTAAACCATAACCCCAATCAATGGGAAACTATAGGAATGATGTATCTTTATTTGTTTAGATAATGTTTTCGATGTGAAATTTATAGGCCACTCTAGTAGTGTAGATTTTTAAATAGTTATTATTGCATCTAGAACATTGGAGACTATGGTATTATAACTTAGGGGACTTCCAGCCAATGGTAACTATAGAACAATGTACTTATTCTACTGTTTGTGGAACAACTGAATCTTCTACTTAATTATCTCACTCGAGCTAAGGTTTTTACATGTGTTTGAATCTCTGAAATTTTCCACTAATTATTCTATGTATTATATGTAATGTTCTCATCATCATGTGCATAGGTATCCATTCCAAAACCACCAAAATCATCGTGTTGTGTGACTTTTTTTAATTTTTTTCCCACTGTTAATATTTTTTATATCATTTCTCATTTGTTATTTCCAACATTCCCTAAACAAAAAGTCCAAAGTTATATATGATTAATGGTAACTCTAGTTTCTCATGTCCAACTTGTGATCTAATTAGTAAAAATCCACTCGTGTATTCATTCCACTAAGGAGTACATTCCATTGGCCTCGTGGTGTGGTAGCACTATGATTTATGCCCCATAACTAATTCCAAAACCATTAAGTAAATTACCCAGTCTGATTAGCTTAGTGACACCCTATTGGATTCCCCACAACCAATTCAAAAAACACTAGTTATTAATCTTGTGTTTTGTAACAAAAAAAAGACATATAAACTATACTTTCTCACTTAGATACCCTATTTTCTAGGTTATATTTCAATTTCTAACAAATTATTTTAACAAAGAACATATTATAATTTAAACCATTGGCATATAAAAACCTTAGAAAATATTTTAAAATATGCATGATATATGTATTCGTCATTTAAAACATTAGTGGAATAGCCTACACTAATCATAACACCTTTTTTCAAACTTGAAGAGAAAGTAGAAAATTCCAAATGGGCCAAGAAAATTTTCTTAAATCTACTTAAAGAAATATTTGAAACCGAGTTTGAAAACCACCATTAAATTCACAAGTATTTCACATGTTATTCCTATATTAAATTAAATACACACATGAATATATAAATATATATATTAATTTCACATGTTTCTAATTGGAATATCATAATTACATTCTTTATGTATACTCATATATATATATATACATAAATGGTGAATACCTAAAACGCATATGAGAAAACTAGAATTTATTTTATTTTAAATGAAACTTAATTAACTCTATAAGCATTCATCAATATATATATATACACATATGTATATATCTATTTAGATTTTTATTTTAAGTAATAACACAAAGATGTTTTAGAATCAATTACAATTAAACCAAAGTGGAATCAATCATATAAATTCAATTAAACTCCTTTAACAATTTATAAGATATAAATATATCATGAGACATTAAAATAAAAAAATTAACTTTAAGAAGAAACTCATGTATTTGTTGGAAAAGGAGGGACATGATTCTTAAAAGTAGAGAAAACCAGAAGGAAAACCTATAAAAATACATGATGAAACCTAAATACATTCTTATAGATTTCAAAAAATATATATATAACAAGATTATTACTTAAGGAAAATACTAATTTAAAATCATATTAGTCAAAGGTTTAAATATTATTTTTTCATGTAACGGGAAAACCTAACTAAGAAAAGTGTATATGGTGAAAACACTTCATTAATGGAAAGAAGAGGGTCTTAGGGGGGAAGGTTTTACGCCCTTTGAGCAGAACCAACAAAGAAATAATCCAAAAAATATTAAAACCCATACCCAATGTTTTAACCCACATGTGAAACTCCAAAGAGGAATTCATGTAGAGGGGTGAAATAAGAGGAAGATGAAGCTTTAAGACAATAAACACTTACCAAATATGATCACCCACTCAAATAGTAGAAGAATTGACAATGGATGCAGGATAGACAACTTGGTTAGCACATGATAGGGAGGAAATCCGTGGAGGGTTTTCATATGATAATGGGTAAAGGAAGAGTAAAAATATTTTAAAATACATTGAGGGTATTTTTAAAAAAAATGGGATTTTTAATCCTAAGGAAGAGCCACACATTTTGGTCATAGTCTTGGCCAAACCATGTGCTGACCATGCGACAAACACTGGTCAATGGGAACAAACACATGGTTTGTCCGCATTACTTGATAAATCATGCATGAAACATGAAAAAACCTTGTAAAATGTAACATGTCCATGCAAATATAAACCACTTTATTTGGACAACCGTTTTCCCAAACGTTCACTTGACCGAAAAATTAAAATTTTCAAAAAATGATAAATTAAAAGACTCAGACCTCCTAAAAATATAATTAAATAAATAAAATAATAATAATTAAATGATGGTCATGGTGTAAAATTCACCCCACCATAACCCTTTACTCTGCTATAAATACATCAAACTCATGAGAGAATACATGCTAAAGGATCATAAATTTGAATATGAAATTACACTATAAGTAAATCCAAACCACTCACCCTTCAAAGAAAATAAAATCACCCATAATAATCCTCAAAATAACAAGTCACACCCAAAAAATTAAATCAAAAGAATAGGTTTTAACACCATTAGTGTTTCTCCCAACAATTTTAATCTCACTCTAGAACGATGTATTAAGATTAAAAGTCTTCTATTTAGGGAAAACTCTAAAACACAAACCAAGTTTCTAATTGAGAAGAAACATGTATAACTTATGATTATAATTTCATTAAAAACCAATACAAGAATCACAAATTATCCAATTTATTAACCCTATGATCAAGAATAGAAAATGAAAGTGGTATAATAAATAGAAAAAACATTTCACATCAAAATCATTACCTAAACATTCTTGAAAAAGAACACAACCTAAAGAGAACCTTTATGACTTCCCAAAACAATGATCTCCAACAAATTCATCACTAAGATTGTATCTATTAATGAAGAAAAAGAGTCGTTAATCGTAATAATTCCTCCTCAAGTAATATGGGACCCACTTTATTATCAATGTTAAAATAAAGGTAACCTAGGACATAAAATTAGAATCACCAAATGATCTCAAAAATAGTAAAACAAAAACTAGCCTGAGGGTAAAATATGATGTTTCAAATTTCATCCTAGTCACTCAAAACACATATCGAGGTTTTCCTAAAATCTATTCAAAAAAATAAGAAGACTGAACCACAAAAATCATCACCTAACATCCTCAAAAAAATCTTGTTAATGAATCAAAGTCTAAGCCCAACCACATGTGAAATCATATAAACAACTAAATATGAATCGAAAGAGACAAACACAAGCAAGGAATTCCTTACAAACTAAATCAATCAAGAATCCATAATAAACAAACACCATGTCCAAAAACACCAGGGAATTTTTTGTAATAATATTTAAATATCATGACACATGAATCCCAAAAGATTAAAAAACTCATCAGAATAAAAAAAATAAAAAATTTCTTCAAAAAAATCCAAAACCCCTACTTTATAATCATAAACTATTCATAAAAATGATTTCTATGATATCAAAATTAACTTTTCATGACGCCTTGTTTAAATAAAACAATATTTAAAACACCAAAACCATAAATGGTTCACATTTAAAAATAATAACTCTAGAACAAAAATGAAAGTGAAATCCCAAATAAATCACTAACCAAGAGAAACAATTAATTTCTCTTTAAAAATTTATTTTTTAATCCCCACATTTTTATTTAAAAATATTAATGAAAACAATTTTGGTCCTTACATTCAAGTTTTAAAATCATGACATCTCAATAAAATAATTAAAATAATTAAATGTTAATTATTAAAACATCAAGTTCCCATTTAAAATAATTTTAAAACATTACATGTTCCTCTTGAAAATGATTCCTGATTCATTAAATAAAAAATAAAAAATATTACATTTTAATGAAAATCTTCATCATTCATTTCAAATCTCGCTTTTTGGTTTTAGAATCTAATTTCATTTTAAGGGATCACAAAAAAATCATATCAACATGTCACCCCGAATAATTTACAAATCCAAGGGAACCCAAAATAATATTTTATATGGGCTTGTGGTCATAGATGGATTGACCACATGGTTTGATGGACAACATTCTAATCAGGAAACTACAATAGAGAGATTCTTAAAACCATACTCATAGGATCAATTTGGATTATCAAGCCACCAAATCTATTTGTGTTTTCTAGTCCAATCCATTTTTACCCCTAATCTCAATATTATCTAGAATAAATCAACAAAATAACCATGGAAATTATAATGATATCAGTTCAAAATTAGAATCCATCAAATGTATCAAATAAGTCTCAAATTCAAAATTCATTCCATGCATCCCCAAGTAGCTCAGGTTTTTCCATTAGCAGTGGCGATTAGGAACCAAAACCATCACCTCCATCCCAATATCCATCAATCCTAAATCCCATCTCATAGACATCCTAAATAACAAGGTCTGCATTAAGAATCTCGGTCCAATAAAGTACCAAGTTCCTCTCATGAAATCTTGACATGAACAAATCCAAGTTATCCCATATTATTTATAATTCATTTGATAAGTCCAAATGTGTATTCTCAATCCTGATGGGCAAGAATAATTTCTTGGAAATCAAAGAATCACCACATGGGAATGATATGTTCCATATAATAGATTAAATAAGTAATAAAAATTTATTAAAATTTCATCATGAACCATTTGTAATTTGGACGCCCATGAGAAATAAAAAGTAGTGGAATAATATATATAAATATAGTGAATAAAAACGATATATATATATACTAATCAATTTATCTTAATAATGAAATAAAAATGGATGCATGGACTATGTGAGAAAAGAATATAAAAATAAAATGACTAACTTAACTAAATATATTATCCACTGTGACATGGGGTCAAATTTATCAAAACTGGAATACTAATAACTATGAGGGATATTATGTGATGATCCTAACACTAAAAAGATATAAATATAAGTTTTAATATAAATATTCTGTATAGGCCACCACCAACCATTCCACGTACTTACCCTATAATAAATAATTCATTATCATGCTTGTTTGAAAATTAAAATATAAAAAGGTTTCTTTAAATATTAATTACATTTTAAAAATAAATAAGACTTTATTGACATTTATAATGTGTAAAATAATATCAATAACACTTTTAAATAGGTAAGAATGATCATGAAAAATTTTAACATACTAGCTAAAAACTATTAATAAAAAAATGCTTTGGTAATTTAAATATGCAAAGAAAGAGTCAAAAGTAAACCATACCAAGCATCATAGGTAAGCCCTAAGCCATTGAAAATTAGTAGTAAATCAGATTCAGTACATAAACCTCCATATATAATCATTAATAATTCCCACATTATGTTAATTAGAATATTCTCTTTCCCTAACAGTGTGGTAACACCCTGATCAATCCCCTACAACTATGTCTCGAGATACTAAGGTGTACTAGACCATGAACTAGTGGTGTACAGACACCCCATCCAATTCCCCAAAACCATGTCAAAAAACCTATGTGTATTGTTAGTGTCGAATAATCAAAAATTTAAAATTAAACTTTCCTTACACCCATATACAAACTAGTTTCCATGTACTATTTCCATTTCAAACAAACCATGTACAAAAAAAACACATGCCACTTTAAATAATTTTGACATTAAATCCTTGTAAATTATTTATGAATAACCAAGATTCTTGTATGTCATTGAAGAAATTATAATAATATCATTCACTAACCAAAATAACCTTTGTAAAAAATAGGGAAAAAAGAACATGTCAACTGAACCTACATAATTTATTTTGAATTCAATTTAACGTCGTGATTAAAAACAATATTTTAAATCGCATTTCAATTCATAAGGATTCTTCTTTTTATCCCCTATATTCCAGTACACACACAAAAACACACACACACACATAGACACAGACAGACACACACACACACACACACAAACACAGATATATATATATATATATATTCCTCTTACTGTATAAATTAATATGCTTCTAAATGAATTGAAAACTTTCATATTTATATATATATATAATTTTTTATATGAACATAACCGCTGAACACTCAAAATGAATTTTCAAAATATTACATTTATTTTTTCTAAAACCACTCCTCAAGCACTTACGAAATACATGGGTATTTATATGATTAAAAATATATACCTATAAATATATGAGTTCGAAATGAATAACATAAATGAGTTATAAAATAAATTACAATTAATCTAGACTAGAATAATGAATATGAAATTCATGATATTATTTTAAAATTTTATTTAAAATTAATAAATAACTCCTAAGATAATAAAAACCCCAGTTTTGATTTAAAAATAACCATAATTATATTCCAAGAAAAGAGAAAATTTTTTCAAAAGCACAATAAATCTATGTGAAAACCTATGGAAACACATGTTGGAACATAATTTCATCCTTACATATTTTACAGAAATACACAATAAAATTATTATGTATTAATAATACTAATTTAAAGTCCAAGAAATCAAAGAATCTAAAATTAAATGGTTAATCATTGGAAAATAACTTGAAATAAAAATATATTGTTAAAATATTTTGAAAATAGAATGATGATGGTCCTGAGAGGATACGACATGCCACAGAAATGTAACCCACATGAAAAGAATAAAAAAATAATACAACACCATACCCTAGTCTTTATTCCACAATAAATTCACTAAGGTGGAATAAAAATGGAGGGATAAAAGGTGAAGAAGAATCTAGAGGAGAATAATTACTAACCTAAGATGATCACACACTAAAGAAGAGGAAGAATTAATGATTGATAAGGGTAAAACGTAGGGGGAAGATGCAAGATAGCGGGCACAGACTGACAAGGGAGTATCCAAAGAATTAGGAAATTGGTTGGGGAAATGGATTAAAATAAAATGAGAATATATTTGGAAAAAAATGAATTTTTCATTCCTAGGGAGAGTCAGAGGTTTTGGACGCATTCTTAACCAAATCATGGTCCGACTGTGCAACTGACTTTGGTAATCTAGAACACCTCATGATTAGGGAACATGGTTTGATAAACCATGAACCAACCATGAAAAACACTTATGAAAAGTAATATTCCCATCCATATGGTTTCAAAATGGTTATCCTAACCATGCAACTAAAACGCGAGACACATAGAGAAATTAAAATTTTCAAAACATTCCCTAATTAAATAACCCAATCCAAGGATAAAAAAATATAAATAAATAACTAAAAAAGATAAACAGTATTAGTGTAAGGGTGTAACAGTAGATCACTCATTTGTGAAATAAAATTCAAATCTCATTCCATAAATAATTCAAGTTACATAATTTTGAAATATATAAATATTGTATCTTTTATGATCCATGTCATATATTTGTTGACCTCATTCTTTCGACTAAAAGCATCATCCACATTGTTTGTTTTCCCAAGGTGGTAATATATTGAGAAATAATAATCCATAATCAACTCCAATCATCTTCTCTTGATCATATCCAACATTTTATAGTTTAATATATAGTTTAAAAATGTATTATCAGTATATATTTCACACATTTTTCATTAAAGATAATGCCTATTGCTAATTAATTAAATGATTCTTGCTGCTAACTTCAAATTATGAGCCGAGTAATTTTTCTTGGGAACCATCAATTATTGTAAGGCATATTTTTTCAACATGTAATTCCTTACAAGAACATATCCAACCCTTTCTTTGATGTGTCACTATAAATCATAAATTCTAATCATCTTCAGATTAGTGTGACTAAAGGTTCACTAACCAAACATACATTTAGTTCCATGAAACTTTGTCCGCATTCTTCAGTTTAATGGAAATTGTATTATATCTAGGTGTACTTGGTGAGTAAATTAAATTATCGTAGGAAATTTGTCACAAAGCCTCAATAATATCCATTAAATCCTAGAAAATCACAGATCTTAGAAATACTGGTTGGCCTAGGCCAATGTCCAATAATATCCATCTTTGATGGACCCACTGATATACCTTTACATAAGATTATAGGGCCCAAAAATGAATTTATATATAAAAAAATCATAAATGGTAAATTATTCATACAAAATATATTTCTATAGGATATTTAATACAATCCTCAAGTGATCTTCATGTTCTTCCTTACTCATAGAATATATTAAAATATATTATATAATGACTACAAGAAACTGGTAAAAGTAATCTATAAATACTCTATTAATTAATAAATAAAGGTGAAAGTGTAATAAATGAGGTAAATTGGCGTCATTATAAATTCCTAGTGTCTATACTTCAAATATATGGTGTTCTTGGGTATATATATTCACTTTTATATTTCAACTGATAGTATCTAGATAAAAAATAAATCATGAAATAATACAAATCTCGTTATAATTGATCACAAAAATAATCCATACAGGGCATGTGATACTTATTCTTGATTATAATCTTATTGAGTACCTAATAATTAATGCATATTCCCATTAACACATCTTTCTTCTTAAAAAAAATATAGGTACGCCCCTAGGTGAAAAACCTATCTAAATGAATCTATGATAATGATTCATTAGAAGTTTCTTCTTCAATTCATGCAAGTAAATCAATGAAATTATATAAGGTGTATTTGAAATAGATATAGAACCGGTTATAAGTTCTATTGATAACTCAAATCTACAAGTCATGGGAAGAATATGAAACTATTTTGGAAAGAGATAAGAAATGTCCTATAAAATAAGCACATCTTCAGTGTTGAGTTTCTCCCCAAACATCTGAGAGAAATAGTCAATTAAAATAGTAACAAATACCCATGAAATAAAATTAATTTCCATTATAAGTTCATATTTTTCCTCATAATTGTAGAAAATATAATATTATTATGGAATATCAAATTTTATTTCCTTAGTTTAGCAATTTATAAGTGATCTTTGTAGAGAGAGTTAATAAATAAAAAAATAAAATCCATTAAAGGTAGAATAATGATATTTTAGTAGGGTATATTCTAAAAAAATAAACATGAAATCCACCACACTATATATCAGGATAATTGTACCTTAACCATCAAACACCACATTAGTTATTGATATAGAATTAAATCTTACATTATCTCAGATTTATCCCTCAAATAATTTCATAGAATCAAATAATTTTTAAGTTCCCAAAAATAATATATTGAACTATAAATTTTACTTTATGATATAGTTATTACCTTCCATGAAACTTATAATTTTCAAATAGAAATAAAAAAAATATGGTGTTCTATTCCACATATAAAAAATATCTTCATGTTCTTTTGAGACATTTACCTAGGTGATTTTTACCACATTATTGAAATGTAGTAAGCTGAATCTTATTTCCTACATGGTGTTCATCAACTAAACTCCCAAGAAAATCCATTTTTCTCTTATTAGGTGTGTAGGGAAACTAACCTAGGTTGACATTTTAATGATAAATAATGAAAATTAATTACTCAAATTTCCACATTTTTCAGTCTATAACCTACTAAATTTGGTTTCTCATGAGGGTATTTAGTGCATTTTCCACCACATTTAGTGTTAACATGATTCTTATATGTTACATCCATTGATAAAAACCAAAAATATCATAGTGTGGGAAATAATAGCCATAGTGTAAAATCATATAATCCTTAAAATCATTTATATGATGTCCAAATCCAAGCACATTACTTTTAATCATTGACATAATAGGTTTAATCTAGGCCATCCATGGTCATTGTTTACTCAAATCCTTCATAATTACTTACAAAGAAAATTTAAATTGACCTAATATTATTCACTGGTATTTTATAGAGAAGTGTGTATTATTAGGAAAATACATCATGCACTAGTGATGATCAAGTTTTTACCTAATCCACCAAATTCATAGTTTTCCCCAATGTGAATTTGTGTGACCACCACATCCACGTACTAGTATTCAGATAAGAAATTATGTTCTTTGAAAACCACAATTTTTTCTTTAATATAAATTTGTATTTATCCTAATACTTGTACATATCATAAGGGTATACAATAAATTTTTTCCATGCCTACATCAAAAAGTAACTAAACCTTACTCTAATACCCAATATAGCAACCCAAACATTACTTATATAAATTGTGTGTCCTAATAGTGAAATAGTATTTATATAGAAATATGATACACACAAAAACTATAAGGTGTTATTGTATTTTTATAATTAAATAAAAAATGAAACAAAAAATGATCTATATCATCTCACTCTATGTTATTCAAACATTTCACACTTTTAGACATAACATAATTAAATCCTTTTATCAAATACTGGGGACATTAAATCATAAAAATGGTGATCATAGAGGATTGATAATGTTGAAAAAGTTAGATATCAATCAATGATTAGATAATATCATATCATAAGAATACTTTTATGATAACATGACCTTGACCTTTAAAATCCCTACCAAATGATTTATATAATCATGAGTCATGGCATGAAGCATGGATGTTCATAAGTCATAAATCATAATTAAATAAAATAATAAGATCAATGACAGAATAACATTAGCATAATATCATGTCATAAACGAGTGTAATAATGTGTGGAATAATCATACTCACATAAATATTATGTCAAGTCCATCAAAAATTCATTCATCAAATTTTAGGCATGAGCTAACCACCATTGTAAGTTCTTCAGGATTGGCCAAACCTCTCATGCATCATCTCATGGCCTTACAAGAACCTCCTATGTACCCTTTTTCACTTAGGATAAATTAACTTTTACCCTTTGTAATGAGACCCATACTTTTTGTACAATTATATTACATCATAATAGAATAATATTCATTTCACTCTTAAAAAACATGCATGAGGACCATAATAGTTTATAGACGTTCTAAACTAGAATACATAAAAATACTATTTCATCAATGAACTAAATAATATCCCAATAATATATTTATAACTCCATGTTTAATAGTCATATATCACATAATACCTTTATTCATAACCTTGGTAATGGAAAAATAAGAAACGGTGAGCTTAGAATTCCACTATGTCTAAACATAGAAGATATCAATATACCATAAGAATAACAGTTTAAGAACCAGAGAATTAAATTTGAAAAAAATATCCTTTATAATATAGATCAAGAATATGGGTCATGTATTAAATCATTGATGTTAATAAGATTTGATTCCTAAATATATAAAAGAACATGAGTCATTAAACATTTTCATTTTCATGAGACAGTGATTTGTGGCATACAAATAAGCACATAAAATATTATGACAAGTATACCCACCAACACATTATTAAAATATTAGGATTTTGGTAACCACTAGTGTACAAGCTTCGAGATTAGGATTACCACCCATGTACCCTCTTTTGGGATTCTGATAACCACTATTGTATCCTTTTGTGGGATTGGGATAACCACTTATGACCCCTTTGAGCTCATAAAACATTATTAATTACCTAATTAATAAGGGGGATATATGATTTTAGTACCACTTATAATATAATAACAATCATAGATATGTGTTCTACATGATCCTAAAATATTCATCCTGTTATAACCCATAGAATGGAAATGGGTTTCATGATCAAAACCAATGGAAAAAAATGGGTTTCATAAACATTTTTTCACCATAATCATAAACCATAGAAATAAAGAATATGGATAGTATCCTTGGATAATATCCACATATATGTGTAATTAAAATCAAGTTTTTTTTCACTGATAAATTAGAATACCATTAAAATATCAATAAAATTATTCTTGATGAAAATACCCTTTCCACATTTAAAATCACTTTTTAAAGTATAAATGTTTCCTAAATATTAAATATTTTTTATTAAATAACCTCTAAAACTTATAATGTAATGATTAAATATATTATTTTTCATAAGATTAGGAAATACTATTTTTTATTTACACATTAAAACAAAAATTCTTTTCACATTTCTAGTAAAAAGTTGAAGGTACATTATTCTGAAAATGAAAAAAAAATATTCTTTTGGAATCATTTTTTAAAAATTACAACATATTTAAAAATATATTTAATTTTTTCATAATATTAAAAACTATTTTTAAATTGTTTTTAGAAAAATAAAGATATGGGTGAAAAAAGGGTTTTTGACTAATGGGAGAAATAAAGTCAGTTTTACATAAAATATTATTTTGTACTTTTGAGTGTATAAAGAGAGGAAAATTAGTGGAATACATGTAATTTCTTGAAACAAAATCATGAGAATTATTGATTCTATTGAGTGGTATATTATAAAATCTAATAAATGGAAACCTAATGATAAACAATCCTGATAGATAATGAAATTATAATGTTAAACCCTTACAACATTCGAAACTTTTGATTCGTAAGCCCCCTAAAAGAAAGAAACCTATGAGGATATGTATATACTATAATTTTTATGGTAATAATTATAAAATAAAATAATAGGAAATTTATATTCCACAAAAAATAAACAACTTTTGTATATGGAATGTGTCCCATATAAATAAAAGTGAGGCAAAAATACCTTACCCAAAGTATCGACTTTTTTCATACACATTTAATCCTAATATATGATAAATATAGGTTTATTATATATATATATATATATATATATTCCAGAACCATGTAGATATTTTTCATAATATATATTATTTATTAATAACCTTTCATCCCCATCTTATTTTCAATTTGTTGTTAAAATCACATTTGGGTAATAATTGTTTGGTTTTTCACGTATATTTTGGATTAGTAGTTTTGGAAAATTTAAATTTATTATTGATCCATCATATATATAATTTTAACCATTATATTAATATCATATATATTCATTATATCTGTATTTATAATCATCCAAAAATATAGATATAGAAAAATGAATCATGTTGTACATGGAGACGATATGCCATAAGTACGCATGAACATTGTTTCAATTTTTTCGCATACAGAAAAAAAAGAGAAAATTTTAATAACAATTAAACTTTATATAATTATATTTAAATAATATATTTCATATATATATATATTAAATATATCATTATTTCCATATATTTCAAAAAAATGAAAACCACAATGCATCTTTTCATGGAGGCGGTAGTCCACACGTACGTATGAGCTACGTTATTGTTTTCCTATGGATTTGAAGGTTAGAAGTTAGAGGTGATATTATAATAAAAAAATTATAATTATGTTATAAATATCATATAATTTTTATATCCATCATTATATCTATCTATGAGAAAAGGTGATGGAAAAAAATTTCATTAGTTCGCGATGTAGTAGTCCACCATTCACACAATCAACAATTTTGTTTCACATTTGATTGATGAGGAGATAGAGGTGGGATACTAAATTATAATAATAATATTTAATTATAATATAGAAAAAATATTCTTAATATTATCATAATTTAATAATATTTTAATGAGGTGGAACAAAAAATAAAACTGAAATGACTAGTTAAGAACGATACATCTTCTCCAGAAACCCACTTTAAGTTTTCACAAAAAAAATTATTAGAATGGTTTCTTAATCAAAATAATGCCTATAAATAATGTTAATGTATGTAAATAATGTTTTTTTATATTTAATATCTAAACTAGAAGGATTTGGAAGTGTTAATAAAATAATGGAGGGGTTCCCAATTATATGGGGGGAGAGGAAACAATTGGAATTTTTCAAAAGAAAATGTTACACCCACATTTTTTAAAAATAAAAAGGATAAAAATGGATAATTATTGAACCTTGTAAGATAAAAGGTAAAAATATTTTCATCGATTAGTAATTAGAAATGTTTTTAGGTCATTGTAACATTTATTATGTTAGTTTAACCCCTGGTAATTTGGTTTTAACCTTAACCACAATAATTTATTTTTTATATTTTTACTATTAATTATGAGAAGAATATATGTTGAACTAATTATATAATGTTAATTATTATAATTAAGAATATGTATTATATTATACCAAATTAAATTCATATTGTTGGTATAATTTAGTTTAAAATTAAACAAACATACACAATTAAAAATAAGTTTTCCAAAGAAAACATTTTCATAAATGTAAGATGTTTTTATATAAAAATTGAACATGAAATTGATTCTAATTCCATTAATAAGATTAATAACAATATAATTTCACTAATTTTTCTTTTAAATATTATTAAAAATTTTGAAAATGTAAATTATTAAAAAATGACATTTTTCTAATAAAAACTAGTTTTTATTCACTAAAACAAATGTAAATTATTTTTGAGAAGAAATATAATTTTTTATTATATACAGACATTACCAAAAATTATGTACTTATTTATCAATATAAGTTATTTATTTAAGACAATTAAACTTAATTTTCAAATTTTGGTTATTATTATTCATACCACATATTTTAACAGCTCGGTTATAATGGTCAGGTTTAAATAATAATATTATTAGTATATTATAGTTCATTAATAATAGGTATTTTATATAATGAAAGCCATTAAATAAAATTATTTTTATATGAAAATTTATATTTCATAAAAAACTATGGATGTTATATTCTACCACCCTTAAAATTAATTTCACCATAAAAATTCGTCTACTTGACGTAAACAGGTGAGGATATATCTACCTCATCGTATCCTATGGTTCCCAAATATCTGGGGTATTCACCGTAAAACATCTCTATGTGAGTGTTATTGTTTTGTATAAAATTCATTCTATTATCTAGAATCTCAAGAGGTTTTTGTTCATTATAAATTTTATGATTTAGTGGAATGACCTCTAAGTTCAATACATGAATTGGTTCAGTTATATACTTCCAAATGAGAGATAAATGGAGCACATCATGGAATTGAGGGAGGTTCTATGGAAGATAAAATCGATAAGAGACTGTACCAATTAATAATCTAGAATGGGAAAATATACCTATGTCTCATATTTACTTTATTTTTGAATATCACAACCTTCTTCCATAGAGACATTTTCATGAAAACCTTCTCACCAACATGAAACTCTTGATCACAATAACTATTATCAATATAACTTTTCTATCAACTATGAGATACTTTGATGTGTTATTGAATTTTTCTATCTTTATCTTTCATTTCATTGGTTATCTTAAGTACTAATATATTCATTTATCCAATATATCCCATCACATTGGAGTTATTAACTGCTTTCCATATTCAATATCGTAAGGATTCATATGAATTATCATTAGAAAGTTATTGATGTAGAAAATATTGACAATAATAAGGTGTTGATCACAAAAATCATTAAAATATTGAGATCAATATATCAAAATATCATATAAGGATTGGATTTTTCTCTTATATTTACCATATGTCTAAAGAAGATACATTGTTATGAAACTCGACTCCATATCCAAAGAAAATTAAAGGTTTTCCCGTATCTTCAAGGAAATCCTCAAATCTTTATAAGATATAGTTGAATATGGTACTCCTTGAAACCATATAAACTCTTTAATGTGTATTCAAGAAATATGATCTGGAGGGAAATATTCTCTAATAGTTATCAATTCTATTGATTTTGTAAGGGGATCTACTACAACTCATATAGAATTATGCCCATCAGTTGTTTTGGGGAGTCCAATGAAAAAATCCATGGTGATGATTTCCTATTACCATTTTGGTATGGGTAATGGTTGTAAAAAACCCTTAGACTTTTAAATATCAACGATTACCTTTTAAAATACCAAGAATCAAGATATAAAATCTCTAATATATCTAATTGTGTCATCCCACCAGAAATACTTCTTCAAATATCTACACAACATTGTACTTCTAGGATGAATATAGAATTATGAAACATGAGAATCCTATAATAGATCATTATTCAAATATTGTATGGATATACAAAAGAAATGGTTCTTGAACATTCTTGAAACAACACAGTCAATGTTAAACTAAAGAATATTTATCTCCTTATTTTTCAACTCTACATATTCATTCTCCACCTATTTGATCTTAAATTATATAGATGATTGAAAATTGATTTAAGAATGATATGATTTCTCCACTTAATTTAATATTTATAGATCCATCATTTGAAAATCAATAAATACAAGAAATTTTGTATCCTCATAATAGATAAGATACCATGATCCTTTTGACTAAAATTATATTCCACCTTGTTATCTTTTCGATGAAGGTAATGTATTGAGTAGACATAGTCCTTAATCAGTTCTATACATATTCTCTAGTTCATTTTCAAATCATTCAATGTAAAAATATAATTCAAACTTTTATGATTAGTATATCTATTAAACAATTATTTATAATTATAATAAATCAATATCATTAATTAAATTAAACTATAGGTAACTAAAAATCATGTGTTGGTTATTTTTTCTCATTAAACATAAATTATCCAGAGGTAAACGTTATAATCTTATCAATCTACATGAGAACAAAACTCAATCCCTTCTTTAATGCATCGCTATTGATTAAAAACTCCCCCCAAACATAAGGTAATGTTTACATAGGATTACTGATTAAACTTATATTTAATTCGATGGAATTTTTTTACCATTCATATATCCAAATGAACTTGGATCCCTTGAGAGTTAACTTGGAGAGTGTACTGAACAATCATGAGAAATTTTCCAAAAATTGATAATAATATCTATACATACCATGAAAATGAAAAATAACATTCACCATGGTTAGTCTGATACAATGATCAATAATGTTATACTTTTATAGATCCATGGATATACCCTCAATTGAGATTATATTCCCCAAAGATAAACTTTTTATAGCCAAAATTAACACTTGTTAAATTTTTGTATATAACTTTTCCTTCCTTAAGGTCATCAGAATGAAACTCATGTAACCTTCTTAACATTCCTTCCTATTTAAATATACAAGAATATAATCTATAATTACTACCACAATTTTATCAAGGATGTCTCTAAATACTCTATTCATAAAATCCATGCAGATAGTAGGGGAATTAGTAATAAAAAATTGAATCAAAATATATTCGTAGTGTCCATACATTTTATAGAATGTTTCCTTAGAGTTAGCCTCCGACGTGACACTAAATTAATGATATATATAATCAAGCTAAATCTTGAAAAATTATGAAGCTATGTGAATTTAATAAAATAATTAATTAGTGTGGGTTAGAAAATCCTTGTTCTTGATTATTATCTTTTTCAGTTCCAAGTAATCAATGTAGAGTCGCATTGATCCATATTTATTATTAAAAGTAGAACTAGTGCACACCACGGTGATGCACTTTTCCAGATTAATCCTCTATCAAGATTATTCATAAGTCCCCTATTCAATTCAAACAACTCAATTGGGACCATTCGATAGGAAGTATTTGAAATAGGTGTAGGATCAGGTATGAGTTCTATTTAGAAATCAACTTCATGATTCAGTGGAAAACATGTAAACTCTTATAGAAAGACATAAAAAACACTCCCACAATAAGAATATCATTGATGTTTAGTTTATCCCCAACATTATAAGAAGAACTAATTTTTGAAAGGAATAAAAACGCATACAATATATTTTATTTTCATTGAAAGGTCTCATTTAACGTCACACAGATATACAATCATATGTTGATTTATAAAAAGTCAATTTTTCTTACCATACATTGAAATTAATGTGGGATTTATGTAAATAAATCCAATACATTCCTAAAATGTCATAAAACTAAACCATAAGAAGAATAAAAAAATTTCAATGAAGTGAAATCCTACAGTCTTCAACTATAGAAGAATCATAAACTTGAGATGCAACAATCATACCATTATGTGTTGTCAATACTATTTCAGTATCTAATCTTTTTTTTGGTATTAGGACAACTTTAAAGAGTTATTTATATATAAAAGTTAGGTTTTATGTAGAATAAAATAAAACATTATAAATTCAATTGTGTATGTTATGTGTGCTTTTAACCATGTCATTATCATACACCTCGTCTAAAATCATTATCGCATGAGATTTACATTTTTCTCTCAGCATAATAGTTTGTTGAGATTGATCATCATCATTAGCCGTCATATTTTATCACTATTTAGCATAATTCCCAAATTCCTTTTATTTGAAGTATTGGAGGGTTGGTGGTGAATTTTATGGAGCTTTCTCTATATTTCTAGCATTAGAAAAGTTCTTCCCATCACTTATTTATTAATCTTATTAATTAGTTTATTTTTCACACATAAAACATTAAGTAGTACCAAAATAAAGTCTACTCCATCTTTCCCCCCATAATTCAAGCAATAAGGATGACTCATCTTCTTCACTCCATGGTTTTCAAGTTTCATTTAAATTCCATCTTTATTTTCATATCACAATTATGATATTATTGGGTAACTCCAGTATCCATTTAAATTGTGATGGAAAATAAAATGATTTATTCATAGATAATGAATAACTTTATAGATAACTCCCATTGGATACTTGGTTTAAATACATTTATTAACTAATCACCCTTACTTATAGTTTGGATGATAATACCCTAATCTTACTTTGATAGTCTTGTAAAATATTACTCATAGGTACTAACAAATTAAACATCATTCTTCTTATGATCAAAGAAATAATTCTATATTTTTGTGTGTAGAATATGAGAAAATTTCTTATGGAAAATAACCTATTAAATTTTACTCACGCCATAGATTCAATTTCTTAATTTTTTATTATATTCTTGAAAAGATTCAATCATTTATGTGCTTCTCTGTGTGAATGATAGATGACCTAAATAAATTTTTATTGATATAATAACTAGAGAAATGAATATAACTTTTCAATGGTACTTAACCATTACTTGGTAACTAGTTAATTAGTAGAACCATGAAAATAAGGTGGCTGTTTCCACATTATGGACTCAAATAAATTTTATTACCTCCTTTTTCATTTTTAAGCTCAACCTGATTCATAGATTGAGAATGTTTTTGGAGAATTGTAAGGAGATATATTCCATGTCCCCTAACATTTGGTTTCCTGCGAGTAAAATCATTTCATTTTCAATTTAATTCAAAATTATTAAAATTCCTTTGTTTTTTAGCCATTGATTAAAACCAAAAAAATAGTGTGAACAATAATAATCATTGTGGGAAACCACATAATTTGGAAAAATCTGTTATAGGATATATAAATCATGAAAACTTCTTTTCAATCTATGACACCTTATGTTTATCCAATGTCACTCATGGTAATCATCTATTCAAAATCATCCTGATGGTTCATAAAGAGATTGTGAAATTCAAAAACATATCCCTCAAGAGTGTCAAATAGGGCGTGCATCAAGACCCATTTTTTTCACCAGGTGATGTTCGAGTTAAATCCAAATATACCCTTTATGAAGTTATTAACACTTTTTATAATTATTATAGATAAAATTACACCTATTGTATCTATAATGGGATGTATTTTCTTGGAAATTACTTTCTCTATCCTTCACTAAAATCCCAGAATATTTTCCATCACATTGACTTATCATTAGACTTATCCCAAGGGTTCTCACTAAATATTTTCTTATCATGGTTCTAAACATTAATTGAACTGATCCTTTAATACCAAGTATAGTGACCCACACATTTCATACATATATATCACTTATTAATAGATTAATATTCATTTCATTTTATAAAGACATGAAAGAGGACCCTAATGGTTTAATGTCTCTTGAAACCTGAAAATTTAAGCAACTATTTCATAAGTGAACTACATCATATCCCATTAAATTCATCATAACTAGAACCCTTCATAGACATATCATACACAATAACTCTATTCATAACCTAAATAAATGAAACATAAGAAAGGGTGTTCTTAGATTGTCAGTATGGATAAACATGGGAGATACCCACAAACTTTAAGCATATGTGTATGTGAAAATGATAATAAAATTTGTAAAACATATCGTACACATTATAGATCATAAACATAGATCATGTTATAAATTATGGTAGTTCCTAAGACATGAATAATAATGAAATTAAATAACATGAGTCATGAGATCATAAAATTGGAATAAGACATTGATTTTTGGCATACATATAAGCATATAAAATCATATGTTAAGGCTATCCAAAAATATATTCATAACATATTAGGATTTTTCAAACCACTCTTGTACCAGCTTCAAGAATGGGATAACCATTAATGTACCCATTTTTTGTCTTGGTATATACTCATGTGTACTCTATATTAGTAGTGGGTTAACCACCCATATACACTTTGATCTCATAGAACATTATTCATTATAAAATTCATTTAAAGGAATAATAATTCAATTGAAACCCATAATATAATAAAAAAATAAATATTTTTACCACAAGATTATAAATAATTCCATAATTAATAACATTTAAGAAGGAAATATGTTTCCTAAACATAACTCTTAGAAAATATGTAACACCCTAGGAAAATAAAAAATATGAAATTTTTATATTTATCCCTATTTGTGAAAAAAAATATTAATATTACTTTAAAGGGAACACTATGCTCGATGGTGTTCCCAAAACATGACAATGAGTTCCTTTAAAATCTTACGTTGCACTCTAATAATAAAATAATATTATTTTAAATGGTAGTTAACGCCTAGCCATTGTAATGGAGGGAAAGAACGGAAATAACTACAAAATGATTATATATGTTTGTCAAATATTTTTACTTTTTACAATAAATGTTAGAGGATTAGAAATGTGAATGAATCCAATTTTAAGCGTAAACATTCTAATATTCTTTAAAAGGTCGATTAACCGCCTTTTGATGGAGAACCTCTTTTAAATCCACTTTTTGACAATTTTATGTGTTATATTTGACAAAATAAAATTATTCTTTAGAATCGGGACATCAAAATTTACTTTGGGTAAATTTTTGGTATTTTTCCGATAAAGTTCAGTTTTTGATGAATAGTGAAAAATATTGTATTTTAATTCAAAACCTCTTTTTAATATAATTTATTTATATGATTAGATTATCTTTTGAATTGGGTTTAAAGTGAAATTAGAATATATTTTTATCATTTAATCCAATAGTGTTCATTGGAATTAATTTCACTTTAAAATTGGACTTAAAATAGTGTCAATCTTTTAATAGATATTGTTTCTTAAAAACACGCTATTTGTTTTGACAACGGGAATTAATTATTAAATTAACTAATGCAACTTATATGTTTTGAATTTTGTAAAATAGACATCATTTTTGAATTCAGAATATCAAATATAGCTTCGGGTTAATTTTTTTTATTTTTCTGAAAAACTTCAATTTTAGATGAATAGTGAAACCACTAAGTGGTAGTTTAAAAACCGATTTTTCGTTTAAATGAAACTTTACCGATTATTTGATTTGATTTTCAAAAATATGACATACATGGTTGTCATTAGGATGTAAAATCTGGTTCAATGGGATTAAAATAATTTTTTTGTGAATAGTAACTTTTATGTTTTTTACCGCGATTAGAGGTAATTAGTGTAAATTAAGGCAAAAATAATGTTTTAATAATATGAAATGACCTTCCCACATGTCCTACCCTTATTTGATGAGTCATGGCCAACCAAGAAAATCCATGGGTAAACTTGGGGACCCCATGGAGCCACATTGGTTGGAAAATGACATTAATAACTTTTTATTTAATGTTAAAATTAAAATGTCACAAACATGTGTTGTTTTACTAAAACAATTTTTACATGGGGTTATATAAGTCATATTTTTGAATATAAATATTCATTATAAAGTTAAAAATATTTCCTACATCATGATATTTTTTTTATAATTTTTAGACATTAAATAAATTAAATTATTTATGACACCATGATGATGCAGCGATTACCTCATTATTTAACAATTTAAATAAAATGAAAAGATAATGTAACATCTAAGCCTAAACTTGTAAAAAACCTATTATATGGGTGTATTTAGAACTCTTATCACCTTATCCTTGAAATATATAATTTTGGGACCTTTAAAATCCAAAAAACATTTTATAATAAAGTAAAAGTTTATAACTTTCCAAGAGTGCCCCTCCTCTCCTCTTATAAAAGGCCCCCACCTCTACCACCTTACCCACACCTCTCAAGCCTTTGGCTAGGCCAAAACCTGCCAATTTTATCTCTCCACATCCCTATCTTCATCATTGAATCCTCACCTTTGGGCATAATCCTTTCCAAGCAATCCTTTGAGATCAAATCAAAAAGAGTTACCTGATTTAAAGGTATTGTCTTCCCTTGTGTTCTTTTGTTTTATTTTTCTTCTCCAAACTTATAAACTCTTTTTATTCCTTTATTTTGTAACAACACCAGTATCTTAAATATACTAGGATGTTTTTATGTGAAGTATTAGAGCTACACTTACACACACCTTTGTTTAATGGTTAAAGAACATATTGTTTCTGTGGATGGAGAATTTCTGCCTCACGAAACGATGATTGTTCAATCTTCTCTTAACACCTTTAATGGTGGACATTATGATGTCACTATATTTTATATGTGATATATATGTTATTTATGTTTTCTATATGCTTCTGAATTTTATATTTAAAACATGCCTTTATGCTTTTCATGTTGTGCAAAGGCGATAATTTCATACGAGGAAGTGTGGACTACCGCCCCCTCAAGTGATGTGACTCGTTCATGCAATACATAGAATGTATAAAGAATGAAATTAATGAACATATGTGACCTATATAACATATATATTATATTTGAATTATAATATATATATCTCTCAATTATTTTGTAATTCCATTAATATGACAAAGAAATGAAAGTAGCGTTCATGCGTACGTACGGCCTACCATCTCCATGAACGGTGCATTTCATTTCTTTTTATCTCCAAATGTTATGTAGTAGTATAAAATTTATATGTACAGGATATATATGATATTTAATTCATTAATACTATTCTGGAGATGATTTACTTATAACTACATGGACAATCATTTTCAAACAAGTTCATTTTTGACTCATGTACCAAACATCAACAAAAACGTCTGATATGAACTCACATTATTAACAAATTATTAAAACATTATAATATGTGATATGAACTGAATAATAATATTTAAAATAGTTCCTTAAGAAATTATAGAATTGAACAAAGTTTATTATTCAGGAATATAAAGAAACAAACAAGACAAGTCGGACTTGAGGTAAGGGATCCTACCTCTCTCTTTCTTTTTAAGCACTCTCTTTTATGTCATTTCCTTTAATCTCATCTTTCTTATGTTTGGGGATGTTATTTTATATTCCTATTACTGTAAATTTTATCTTCATATGATTAGAGACCCTATTTGATCTCATCAAACCATTTTTTAAAGTTCTAAGTGGCGTCGTTAGGCTGCTGGGTTTTCGTAAGGGATTTTTCATCTCACTTTTATTCCCGTGACATTTATGCTACATTTTCCACAATTTCATTTGAGTGGTGTATTTAATACCTGTTATTATACTCTTTGTTTAATATAATTTCGTTTATGGGTATTTACATCTTCATTGTATGACCCTTCTTCCATGGGGTGTACGTTTCAAAAGTTACCCAAGTTGGTAAGGGAACCTTTCACCCTCCTCTTTCTAAAAGACTTATTTTGTTATGTCTTTTAATTCACATACTATTATTTTGGGATATTTTCTTCTATATCCTTATTTATGTAAATTTTATGTCCAAGTGATGAGATACCATTTTTATCTCTCATCTACTCATTTTCTGAATTTTAATGTGACGTTGTTAGGCTGTCGATTTTTTACAAGGGAACGTCTTAACCCAATTTCGGTTTCTTTGGGTTCAACTTGTAATTCTTGAACATGTCATCCTATGAATATGTGTGAATGACCTATGATTGTTTCACACTTAATTTCCACTTATATTGGGTGTATTTATATTTCTCACATATAATTATGTGATAGATTTATCCTTAATTTAAGGATACCATCTTTATAATGGATTTCATCTCAATTTACATTTCTATTGATTCTTCATTGTTGTTATGCACCAATTCACTCTTATATGGTGTATATACTATCCATTGACATATTATATCATGAATCCCTTTATTCTCATGATATTATAAAGTTCTGATTAAATGTTATTTCGCAATTATTTGTATTCAAGAGTCTCTCATTTTGTTAAAAACTCTTTAACAAAAATATCGTTTTAAATGTTTTAAAGATTTATTATTCTAAATATTTATCTTTATTTTCCATGTTTTCAAAATGGTTTTCAGTATTTATTTGTATGGAAATTAATGTTTTAAAATTATAATTCCATTAAAATCTTCGAAGTGGTATGGGACACTTTGATTCAAAAATCTCTTTTAAATGGTTTCTGAAAATGGATTGATTAATTCAATATCTTGGAATTACTTATTGTGATTGAAAATGAAATATTGTTATTGAAATGTTTATATTTGCAATATTTTATGTGTAATGATGGTACTTGGACATTTTACGGGTGGTTACGTGATAAACTATATGATAGGTGGTGCCGTCAATACCAGGACGGGTGGTTACGTTATAACCTCCAATGCATTGGGTATGGAAGTCGGCCGTATAGTTATTCCATTAAGTGATATGTGTGGAAGTCAACCGGATGGTTATTCCACTTAAGTATGTTTATGTCCCAAGTTACCTTTATATGTTATGTGTTCTTTATATGGGTTTTATGGTAATATTTTGGTTACAAAAGGGTAAGTAATGATCTTATATTCATTGAAGAGTTTATACTACTTCATAAAGGTGAAAAGTATTACTTTGATAAAGAATTCATGGTTTACTTGTTGTTTTGAAAAACTAACAGTTTTCCTTCTTTGTGTATCCTTTACTGGGCTTTTTATGCTCATCCCAAGTTTTTGAAATGTTTTACACAGGACTTAAAGATGAATAGGGTCAAGGATGGGATCAAAGAAAGACATGCTATCTAACACATGGAACTAGACATGTTTCTTTTTAAGTGTTTTTTTTATTTTATTGAAACATTCTAGAAGTGTCTACTATGTAATCTTTTGAGATGTAATAGTTATGACCTAATTCTCTAAAACTCTAATCCTGAAAAGATCCTAAATGTGAATTATTCATTTAATTCAATATTCAGTAAGGTTTAAGGTCGGGGCCTTATAGTTGGTATCAAAGGTTGGTTTAGATAACTTTAGAGGTTAGGGTATTCTATAACCATAAGTGACATTACCATAATGCTTAGGATTTCAGAAATATCCCTAGTTTTAGATAAATTGAATGAGTAAGTATATCTTAGTGTTTATATTCCTCATTAGTACATGATGTGTTTGTTGATATAGTCACACTGACCTTTTGGTTTTTAGTAAATGGCTGGATCTAGCAGGCACGAAAGTAACAGTGGATGTGAAGGAAACTGTGACAGTTTTCTGAGCGAGCAACTGAATAATATGGGAGCTACAATGAGAACCCTTGTGTTTATCCTCAACCAACAATCTGGAGTCACGATTGACCACCTAAACCTTGGTGATTTCTATAAGGCATCATATATGCGAGAAACAAATCCCTACAGAACTACAGGTAATAATCATAAAGGTAAGTGTGTTCAAAAACCTATGTGTCAAAGATGTGGAAACAAACACCTAGGAAAATGTTTCAAAGGGACAGAAATATGCTATAGATGTGGAAATTAAGGTCATAAAGTAAGAACCTGCCATGGAAAAAGGAAGCATCCAGTTGACTCGAGGAAAGGGAAAGAAGTTATTTCTGAGGGATCAATTGAATGTTTTAAATGTGGTGTGCATAGTCATTATGCAAACACATGTCCTATTAAGAATTTTCGAGAATGGGATCACCAAGATCATACAAATATTCATTTACCAATACTTAATTCCATTCCGATTGAAGATGAAGAAACTGACATTGACCAATCAAAGGTATGGATTATTTCTTAACATTTTTTTCCTATTTTGGAATCTTAGGACATGATTCATGATTTTGTTTATAGGAAAGAAGTATTTCAGAATAATTTGGAAAGGAATGGTTAATGGATCATGAAGAATGTTGAATGAGTAAGAAGTCAACATATAAGGGCTTCAAGAGTTATGGTGAAATTCTTAAGAGTATTAAGTCTCTTTTGATGATGGGGTTATATTAGAAGACTTTTTATAGTATGTGTAACCCTGATGTTTGATATATGAAAATTTTATTCAAGGAATATTTATCTATTCTTTTTTGGACATAGTTATAAAGAACCATTTGGGTTTATATGATCCTTACTTTTGAGGTAATTATGGGTTACTATATGTTATGATGGAAAGTGAAAGGCATGAGATAAAATTGAGGTTAAATTATGGTATGGTTATTTTTTATGATTTTATCTCTTTTTGGGGAATTATTTGAGAATTCTATAGTTTGTAAAAAGGAAAACACGCAGACCGTGTGACAACCCGTCGCGTCGGACAAAGCTACGGGAATCGAACCCATAACCAAAGTGCGACTGGTATTTATCGCCTACCACTGGACTACGTGAAGTCCCTAGTTAGTTTGACTAATTCTTTTTAGTTATATGATTTTATGAATTAAGAGTAAGTTGATTTTGGGTTATCTATGGAAATTATTAACCTATCATGGAGGATATGTGATTAGGATAATTACTTTTCAAGATGAGACTTTAAGAGAAACTGATGTTGTTTGGAGATAAATGATACGAGTTAAATTGGAAGACTATGTGATTAAATCCTTCAAATATTTGGGTTTCAATATTAGTTTGGTTTACTTATGGTCTTCGTTGAACTTTGGGTTTTTTTGGACAAATTTTGGAGATTAAGAATAGATTTTCTTTTTATAAAGGGTTATCCTTTTCTGGATTATCTGATCGTGTACTAGCCTTTTTGGTTTTGGTTTTGGTTAAAGTCTAAAGACATGGGAAGTATATAGTTCTCTTTTGTGGATTAGGTGATTCTTTAGAAGTTGATTATAGTACTCTTAATGTGAACAAGTCTTCCTAAATACTCATCATTTGGGGAAAGTATGAGTTTGTGTAAGAAATCTAGTAAAAGATGAAAGTAAACATGATAAGTAAGTATGTTTCCTTCAGATCAAAAATGAATTCCTCAATGAAAAGTAACTTAAAAAAATGTTGTCCGTTAACTTTTCCAACTGGGGAATCGAATACCGTAGAACCCGCCACAAGTTTGTGATTTTCTTATGGTTAAGTTTCTCCTAAACATGTTTTCTATCACTCTCCCTCAGAACATGGCCCTTTTCTTTTTCTTCCATATCCATGATTTCCTACATGGAATCCTAGTATGGGTGTAAAGACCCGTAAATTTCAAGGAAATTTTTTTTCTTAATTTTCTTTGGAATTTTACAAGAACGCAGTTTCTAACGGCACCTGATTCCAAGGCCCGGTGTGCCCGAAATCATTTTTCGAAGTTTGGCTCGGGTACGTTCAGTGAACGGACGAGCGGGTTTTTCTATATTTTGAACCGGTGCCCGGAATCGAGTTCTAAGGGAACCGATGAAATCGCAGCACCGGTATTTGCATAGAAACGCCTCTTCTAGAGTTGCGTTTTCTCGGGTGTGGTTTTTTATTTTTGGGCTTAAAGTTTAAAAATAAAATAATTTGTTCGACAACTTTATTTTATTTCACTTAAGACAATTGAAGACACTTGAAAGCCACTTAAACTAAGTTAAAACGGATAGGGTACTATCAAGAAATATCCTACCCCCTTGGTAGGATATTTGTGAGGTGGGGCCCGCACGAGCCCCGCCGTTTCTTTCCGCTAAGTAACGCACCCGCGAAAACCCGTCATTATGAAAGTAAACTGACACGTTTTCTTAAATTCTTAACGCACCATTTAATTGGGCGGTTTTATTCATGAATTAAATGGGCGGTTTCTTTCGTTGAATTAATTCAACGAATTGATGGGTCGTTACTTACCTTTTTCGTTTGTTGGTGTAATAATAAAATAAGACCAACACTGCATTTGGAGGATTACACGTTGAGAGGCTTGACAGAATCCTTGAGCCTTCATCCTCCTTCGTGAAGAACGCGAAGAACGCCGACCTCCGATGAAGAACGCCGAACCTGAGGAAATCGACGACACGATGCCGTGTTCCGCGACGCCGACGTTCCCTTCCTGCAACGTTCTTCTGCGACGTCTCTTCCTCCGCAACAAATCTTCGATCAGCTGTTTGATGTAAGAGACTTCGGGATTCTCTTAAATCTCCCTTGTGTTTTTTTTACCAAAACATGGATTTAATTTTATATAATTAAATTAAATCTGTTGTTTCTTGGTCCGTTGAGTTCGCCGACTCAACGCCGGATTCCACGACGACGCGACGATCCCCTCCTTCCGTGACGAACAAATCCGCGAAGAACGTGTGTACGACGACGACTACGAGGTAGGGGTTGTTGTGAATAATTCCTTTTTCCCGTGATCGTTTCTTTTAAAATTGAAAAACCGGACTATAAGAACAATTTTAATCCATTAAAATTGTTGATTCATGTGTTGAATATATTTCTCCTGTTGTTTATCTCTAACGTGGAGGGTGCGGGCCAAACGAACACGGCCCGAAAACCTTCTGTCGTTCTTCGTAGTTGTACGGATTTGACTGGCGAAAACGGAACGTGCCGCAACGGAAGTTTGATGGTTCCGCAGTAAAGAACGAGTCCTAGGAGGAGCAACGGCGCAGACGGGAACGGAATCGGACCACCGGAGCGACTCCGGTGGCCTGCGAAAGCCGGCAGCGGCGCGGTCATCGGCGCGGCGGCGCCCGCTGACCCGCGGCCGTGTGGGTCTGGCGCGCGCGGGACGCGGCTGAAGCTGCGTCCGGTTGTCCAGGGCGACACCCCGCGGGTGCCGCGGGGTTGTCACGTGGGGGTGGAGGCTCCCCCCCCCCCCTCTGCGTTGCTCGGGTCGTCCAGTGCGACACCCCGCGGGTGCCGAGGGGGTGTCACGCGGGGGCGGCAGCTCCCCCCCCGCGTCGCTCGGCTGCTCGGCCGAGCCGGGCCGGGCTGGCCGAGCCAGGCCGGTCCGACCGGGTCGGGTCGACCCGGTTCGGCCGACCCAGGGGGCGGTCGGGCGGGGTCAGCCCGGGCCCGGACCCCCCGTCTTTGGACCGTTTCGATCAAATGCCCGTAACTTGAGCTACGGGCCTCCAAACGACTCGCCGTCAGCGGAAACGCGATCTCTGGATCGAGCCGGACGTTTCGGTATATCGCACTCAAGGTTTCGGAATACTTTGAGTTCGGCCAGGTTGGTTCGTACACGAAACCAACCGGGCCTTCGGAGTGGAAACACTCATATCTTGAGCTACGGACGTTCGATTGATGTGTCGTCGGAGTTTTTGATTCCTCTAAGTGAGACGGATCTTTTGGAATACTCCGCCCGAGATTTGGACGCAGGTGGAGTACGGTCGGGTTCGTTTTGCCTTAAAAACCAACCGGGCCCCTGGAACGAAAAAACCAATAACTCTCAGAACGGGCGTCCGATTGACGCGCCGTCTGCGACGTTGAGTTCCTGTTGACGATACGGAACTTTTGGATACATCAACTTCGGACTTTGTGTCAGTTGATGTATCAGCCTCTCGACTCGTGGAGCGGACCCTCCCGAACGATCTTGCTGTGTGCGGGAACCCTAGTGCTAGCTACGACTGCTACTTCGACAGCGACGACTGTGCAGAGATCCTCAGTGGAATGCAGCGACGACTGTGCAGAGATCCTCAGTGGACTGCGACGACGACTGTGCAGAGATCCTCAGTGGACTGCGACGACTACTGCACTCAGCGATCCTACGTGGATTAGTGCTACAGGTCCTGTGTGGGCCCGATCCTGTGTGGGTCCGATCCTGTGTGGGTCAGCGCTCAGCGGTTCTGTGTGAGCCAGCGCCTACAGGTCCTGTGTGGGCCCGATCCTGTATGGGTCTTTGCGGGGGTTAGTACCTATCGATCCTTTGTGGGTCCGATGACTTAGATGGATCAGTGATCATCTTTATCGTCATCCGAAGAAGTATACCTGTGTGAGCTGAATCCTGTGTTACTCTCCTTTGTGGATTGTGTTGAGCTATCCTATGTGGATTACTGTTTATGTGTGGATTTACTGTTTACTCTCCTTTGTGGATTGTGTTGAGCTATCCTATGTGGATTACTGTTTACTCTCCTTTGTGGACTGTGTTGAGCTATCCTATGTGGATTACTATTTACTCTCCTTTGTGGATTGTGTTGTTCTATCCTGTGTGGGTATACGTTTGCTTTCCTGTGTGGACTGGGTTGTGCTTGGGCTCGGACGTTGGAGCCGAACAGGAATTGATGACTTAGGTATATGTATGGGCATATACCTAAGCTGTGTCAGATGTTACTTCGTGATTGTGTCTTTCCTTTTTGGATTATCCTTCGTGGATTTCGGGAGACCTTCGGGGGTCTCGGGGTCCCTACTGAGTAGCTTATACTCACCCCTGCACGGGCTTTGCCTGCACTACGTTGTGTTGGTTGTAGACGACGGACAGTGCTGATCGTGGTGGAGGCGTGCAGAGCAGGACGGTACCTGGAGGTGGACCACTGGGCGGGACGTACTCGGAGCAGTTAGGTGGACCCGAGGAGCAGTGGAGGCTATCTGTACCCACCCTTCAGGTGGGACTTCCAGAGGACGGCTCGACGCTGTGGCTTTTCCTTTCAGTTGTTGTTTTCCCCTTTCATTTGTACTTTACAGTTGGGCTTGTATGTCCGGCCCCCTTTACTTTCAGCACAGCTTGTTACAGTTTTTACTTAGTGTTTACTTTTCCGTTTGCTTACTCTGTGGTGCTTGTTTACTCTTCAAAGGCAATGCCTTCACTTTTTGTTGGGATTTACGCCTTGGTGCTAGTCACCAGCCCCTAGCCTATGGAATGCGGGCTTGGGGTAGTCACGACACAGGCCCCGAGGACGGGTCGTGACAAATTGGTATCAGAGGAGTTCGGTTCTACCGCAGACTCTGATCTTCCTTCTATGTGAAGCAATAGTGTTTAGCGTATTAGGTGTGGTTATCAGTCCAGGGAGTCCAGTGTTGGTGCGGCGGCCGACGTATCCGTACACCAAGACCCTGACTTCTGATTTCTGACTTAATGCACGAAAACATTGATTGCATGTGTGTTTCAATTTTTCTTTGTGATTACTTGTGTCAGCTCACCATGTATACTGTTCTGACCGTGGCGCACTTGTTTCCTTTTCAGGATGGACCGATGACAGCAGCCAGCTAGGGTTCCGAGAGTAGAGCGCGACGACAGGCCGCCGAGCGACGAGGCCTGGTACAGGGCCCGTTGACAGCAGAGGCACCGACAGTACCTTTACCCACCGAGCCCCCGATGCTTCCAGCACCGACCGCTGACGATGAACGATGCCTCGGAGCTCTGCACGAGTTCCAGCGCCAGTGAACACCCAGGTTTCATGGGGAGACGGACCCCCAGGCAGCCGAGGACTGGCTGGAGGCGGTCGTTCGAGTTTTCAGGCTAGTGAGGACACCAACAGACCTCATGGTGATCCTCACGGCGAGCCTACTGCACGCAGCAGCAGGACGATGGTGGAGCCTGATGCTCCAGGTGCACGATGAGACCTCTATCATCTGGATGGACTTCGAGAGCCTCTTCCACTCAGAGTTCGTCCCGGGAACACTCTGTGCGGTGTGCATTTATGAGCTTCTTCAGCTGCGGCAGGGCAGCTTGACGGTCGCCCAGTACGCGGCGAGGTTCACCGATCTTTCTCGCTACTCGACCGACATGGTACGGGACCCCTTCTTCCGGGCCCGGACCTTCGAGCAGGGATTGAGACACGAGATCAGTGAATCGCTGATCTCCCTTAGCATCCCGACCCAGGCAGGAGTGCTAGAGCGAGCCCTTCTGATCGAGAGCTTTCTGGCTGAGTCCACAGCGAGACCTACCGCAGGGCGGAAGGTAGCAGAGTCTTCGGCAGCAGGTATCCTAATGATGAATCAGGGTTCCAGGCAGACTAGACCTTCCAGAAGACGACCTTAGGACACTGGCTCCGTAGTGCGGGGCACACAACGCGGAGCCAGTCTTCCGAAAGGCAGGCAGTGCTACTCGTGTGGCGGGCTGGGCCACATGGCTCGTGACTGCCCGACCCGCCGTACCGAGGAGCAGCAGACGGTGGAGGGGCCACCCAGGCAGAGGCAGAGGGTCAACCGTGGCGGTTCGCAGGGAGGAGGCGGACAAGGCAGAGGAGCTGGCCAAGCAGCAGGTGGTGGGCGACGCTATGAGGCTCTGCCACCACCACCACCAGGAGGCCCTCCCCGACCATAGGGGGCTAGCGAGCAGAGATAGGCACAGCTCTAGGCAGAGGAGGCCTACGACCACGGCGCGCTAGAGATGATTCGAGGTACGATCTGTGTCTATTCCACCCTTGCTGCAGCTCTTATAGACACAGGAGCGAGTCACTCTTTCATAGCCGCTGCCCTTGTTCGGAGCTCGGAGATTCTGACAGAGCTGTTGGCTCGATCCTTATGGCTAGAGACTCCTACAGGAGTAGACTCGACGATTACGCACTGGTGCCGGCAGTGTGAGCTTACTCTAGGAGGAGAGAGATTCGGCTGGGATCTTCTTGTAGCGGCGTCGAGGCCTTACGATGTCATCTTGGGCATGAATTGGTTATCTACATTCCATGCTTAGATTGACTGTTTTAGGCGCAATGTGCGATGTGTGCACACTGATGGGAGCAGGTTCACCTTCACCGGCGAGAAGGGAGCCTTCGCAGCACAGGATAGACTCACACAGAGGAGAGGGCAGCCCATCACTCATCAGTTGGCTAGCCTCATCCTTGGAGCAGTTGACGTGCGGAGTCCTAGTTTTCCTGCAGTGGTGGATCAGTATGCGGACGTCTTCCCCGACGACGTTCCAGGGCTACCTCCTCGCAGAGAGGTAGACTTTTATATTGATCTATACCCCGGAATAGCCCCGATATCCACTCCAGCGTATCGGATGTCCCCCGCTGATCTTCGAGAGCTACGGGTACAGTTGGAGGACTTGCAGGGAAAGGGGTTCATCCGACCCAGTGTTTCACCCTGGGATTCCCCAATTTTGTTCACCAAGAAGGCGGATGGGAGCTTGCGACTGTGTGTCGACTATCGTCGCCTGAACCAGGTGACAGTGAGGAACAAGTATCCGCTACCGAGGATTGATGACCTCTTCGATCAGCTCAAGGGATCACAGTGGTTCTCAAAGATAGACCTCAGGTCAGGCTATCATCAGCTCAGAGTTCGAGACGAGGACGTGCAGAAGATGGCCTTCAGGTGTCGGTATGGCCACTATGAGTTCTTGGTTATGCCTTTTGGTGTAACCAACGCTCCAGCAGTGTTCATGAGCCTCATGAACAGGATCTTCCAGCCATACCTCGATCGATTTGTCATGGTCTTCATCGACGACATTTTGGTGTACTCGACCACGGAGGAGGAGCACGCCTACCACTTGCGTGGTGTACTAGACACACTCTGAGAGCACCAGATTTATGGCAATCTCTCGAAGTGCCAGTTCTGGTTATGTGAGGTCCACTTCTTGGGGCACGTCATTTCTGATGCGGGAGTTCCAGTGGATCCCGCGATGATCGAGGCAGTGCTAGCTTGGGAGCCACCCAGGAGCGTGACGGAGGTGCGGAGTTTCTTGGGTCTAGCCGGATACTATCGGATATTTGTGCCGGACTTCTCCAGAGTTGTGGTGCCACTCTCATCTTTGAAGAAGAAGGGTAAACCCATTGTGTGGTCCGAAAGATGTCAGCAGAGCTTTCAGGAGCTGAGACAGAGATTGACCAGCGCACCTATCTTGAGGTTGCCTGAGGAGGGAGTTGGATACGTAGTCTACTGCGATGCATCAGGGACTGGACTTGGGTGTGTCCTGATGCAGGAGCGGGCCGTGATTGCCTATGAATCACTTCAGTTGAGGCCGTATGAGAAGAACTACGCTACCCATGACCTGGAGTTAGCAGCAGTGGTCTTTGCTCTGAAGACATGGCGGCACTATCTGATGGGCGAGCGCTTTATAGTATTTTCTGACCACCAGAGTCTCAGGTACATCTTCTCGCAGAAGGACCTGAACCTGAGATAGCGGCGATGGCTCGAGTTCCTCCAGGACTATGACTTTGAGATAGTCTATACTCCTGGGAAGGGGAACGTGGTAGCCGATGCCCTCAGCAGGAGGACGGGCATCTAGCTACTTGAGGAGGCGATAGAGAAGCTATCCTCTTTGCAGATATCCTTCGTGGATAGGGATGGAGCAGCCTTCCTTCAGTCTCTCACAGTCACTCATCCACTACTGCAGCGGGTCAGAGAGGCACAGCGTGAGGATGCTGACTGTGAGACGCGGCGTGCACAGATATCCTCGGGACAGGAACCTGATGGCTTCTCCTTTGGAGCAGAGCACGACATCCTTTTCAGAGGACATACCTTGGTACCAGTCACTTTATGAGAGGAGGTGCTGAGAGAGTTTCACACTTCTCCTTTGGCGGTACATCCTGCAGTGGCGAAGATGTACCAGGATCTCAGACGACAGAACTGGTGGTCGGGCATGAAGAAGGCTGTGGAAGAGTTCGTTTCACGGTGCCTCACCTGCCAGCAGGTGAAGGCAGAGCATCAGGTACCAGCAGGCTTGGTACAGCCCTTGGAGGTCTCGGAGTGGAAGTGGAACGGGATATCTATGGACTTAGAGACTGTACTTTCACGCACTTCCAGAGGTCACGACTCCATTTGGGTGATTGTTGACCGACTCACCAAGTCGGCACACTTCTTACCCATCAGAGAGCAGGGCTCAGTGGAGAGCTTGGGGCGTCTCTATGTTCAGGATATTGTACGGCTTCATGGTGTGCCATCGACTATCGTCTCCGATCAGGACGCTCGTTTTACTTCCCGGCTTTGGATGGGGTTGCAGGAGGCATTCGGGACGCGGCTACGTCTGAGCACTGCCTTTCACCCTCAGACGGATGGTCAGACGGAGAGGACCATTCAGACTCTCGAGGACATGCTCCGCGCATGTGTCCTTGACTTTGGTCGCAGCTGGGAGGACCACCTACCCTTGGTGGAGTTTGCGTACAACAACAGCTACCACTCCACCATCGGGATGGCACCATACGAGGCGTTGTACGACAGACCTTGCAGATCTCCTTTCTGCCGGACAGACCTTGGGGAGTCAGCACTTGTGGGACCAGATATGGTCCGGGCGACGACAGAGAAGGTTCAGGTCATCCAGGAGCGGATGAGGACAGCTCAGATCCGGCAAAAGTCTTATGCTGACAGGAGGCGGAGGCCACTAGAGTTCGAGGATAGCGACCACGTCTTCTTGCGTGTCTCACCTAGACGTGGTTTGCGTGTATTTGGCCGAGGTGGCAAGTTGTCTCCACGCTTCATCGGACCTTTCCAGGTCCTCAGCAGGGTTGGCGAGGTGGCTTATCTCCTGGCCCTACCACCTCAGTTGCATCAGGTGCACGACGTCTTCCACGTATCTCAGCTGAGGAGATACGTGCATGACCCGATGCACGTCATTGACTATGGGGAGCTAGACGTGGATGATGGGGCAACTTTTGCGGAGGTCCCGGTGGAGATATAGGATCGACAGGAGCGGGTCCTATGTGGGCGATCTATTCCTCTTGTGCGCATCAGATGGCAGCATGGGAACCTCCAGGAGAGCACTTAGGAGCGGGAGGCTCAGATGCGTGCTCAGTACCCACATTTGTTTCCCTAGTTTTTGATGTATCTTTATGGGGACGTAAATCCCTGAGGTGGGATTAATGTAAAGACCCGTAAATTTCAAGGAAATTTTTTTTTCTTAATTTTCTTTGGAATTTTACAAGAACGTAGTTTCTGACGGCACCTGATTCCGAGGACTGGTGTGCCCGGAATCATTTTCTGAAGTTTGGCTCGGGTACGTTCAGTGAACGGACAAGCGGGTTTTTCTAACTTTTGAACCGGTGCCCGGAATCGAATTCTGATGGCACCGATGAAATCGCAGCGCCGGTATTTTCTTAGAAACGCCTCTTCCGGAGTTGCGTTTTCTCGGGTGTGGTTTTTTATTTTTGGGCTTAAAGTTTAAAAATAAAATAATTTGTTCGTCAACTTTATTTTATTTCACTTAAGCCACTTGAAGCCACTTGAAAGCCACTTAAACAGAGTTAAAACGGATAGGGTGCTATCCAGAAATATCCTACCCCCTTGGTAGGATATTTGTGAGGTGGGGCCCGCACGAGCCCCGCCGTTTCTTTCCGCTAAGTAACGCACCCGCGAAAACCCGTCATTATGAAAGTCAACTGACGCGTTTTCTTAAATTCTTAACGCACCATTTAATTGGGCGGTTTTATTCGTGAATTAAATGGACGGTTTCTTTCATTGAATTAATTCAACGAATTGATGGGTCGTTACTTACCTTTTTCGTTTGTTGGCATAATAATAAAATAAGACCAATACGGCATTTGGAGGATTACACGTTGAGAGGCTTGACAGAATCCTTGAGCCTTCATCCTCCTTCGCGAAGAACGCGAAGAACGCCAACCTCCGACGAAGAACGCCGAACCTGCGGAAATAGACGACGCGACGTCGTGTTCCGCGATGCCGACGTTCCCTTCCTGCAACGTTCTTCTGCGACGTCTCTTCCTCCGCAACGAATCTTCGATCAGCTGTTTGAGGTAAGAGAATTCGGGATTCTCTTAAATCTCCCTTGTGTCTTTTTTACCAAAACACGGATTTAATTTTATATAATTAAATTAAATCTGTTGTTTCTTTGTCTGTTGAGATCGCTGACTCAACGCCGGATTCTGCGACGACGCGACGATCCCCTCCTTCCGCGACGAACAAATCCGCGAAGAACGTGTGTACGACGACGACTACGAGGTAGGGGTTGTTGTGAATAATTCCTTTTTCCCGTGATCGTTTCTTTTAAAAGTGAAGAACCGGACTATAAGAACAATTTTAATCCATTAAAATTGTTGATTCATGTGTTGAATATATTTCTCCCGTTGTTTATCTCTAACGCGGGGAGTGCGGGCCAAACGAACACGGCCCGAAAACCTTCCGCCGTTTTTCGTTGTTGTGCGGATTTGACGGGCGACGTCGGAACGTGCCGCAACAGAAGTTTGATGGTTTCGCAGTGAAGAACGAGTCCCGGGAGGAGCAGCGGCGCAGACGAGAACAGAATCAGACCACCGGAGCGACTCCGGTGGCCCGCGGAAGCTGGCGGGGGTGCGGGTCGCCGGCGCGGTGGCGGCGCCCGCTGAACCGCGGCCGCGCGGGTCCGGCGCGCGCGGGACGCGGCTGGAGCCACGTCCGGCTGTCCAGGGCGACACCCCGCGGGTGCCGCGGAGTTGTCACGCGAGGGCGGCGGCTCCCCCCCCCCCCCCCCCCGCGTCGCTCGGGTCGTCCAGGGCGACACCCCGCGGGTGCCGCGGGGGTGTCACGGGAAGGGGGGGGGGGGCTCCCCCTCGCGTCACTCGGCCACTCGGCCGAGCCGGGCCAGACCGGGTTGTGTCGACCCGATTCGGGTCGACCCGGTTCGGCCGACCCAGGGGGGTGTCGGCCCGGGCCCGGACCCCCCGTCTTCGGACCGTTTTCGGTCAAATGCCCGTAACATGAGCTACGGGCCTCCAAACGACTCGCCGTCAGCAGAAATACGATCCTTGGATCGAGGCGGTCGTTTTGGTATGTCGCACTCAAGTTTTAGGAATAGTTTGAGTTCGGCCGGGTTGGTTCGTACAAGAAACCAACCGGGCCTTCGGAGCGGAAACGCTCATATCTTGAGCTACGAACGTTCGATTGACGTGCCGTCGGCTTTGTTGATTCCTCTAAGTGAGACAGATCTTTTGGCATACTCCGCCCGAGGTTTGGACGCAGTTGGAGTATGGTCGGGTTGGTTTTTCCTTAAAAACCAACCGGGCCCCTGTAACGAAAAAGCCAATAACTCTCAGACCGGGCGTCCGATTGACGCGTCGTCTGCGACGTTGAGTTCCTATTGACGATACGGAACTTTTGGATACATCAACTTCGAACTTTGTGTCAGTTGATGTATCAGACTCTCAGCTCATCGAGCGGACCCTCCCGAACGAGCTTGCTGTGTGCGGGAACCCTAGTGCTGGCTGCGACTGCTACTTCGACAGCGACGACTGTGCAGAGATCCTCAGTGGATTGCAGCGACGACTGTGCAGAGATCCTCAGTGGACTGCGACGACGACTGTGCAGAGATCCTCAGTGGACTGCGATGACTACTGCACTCAGCGATCCTACGTGGATCAGTGCTACAGGTCCTGTGTGGGCCCGATCCTGTGTGGGTCTGATCCTGTGTGGGTCAGCGCTCAGCGGTTCTGTGTGAGCCAGCGCCTACAGGTCCTGTGTGGGCCCGATCCTATGTGGGTCTTTGCGGGGGTTAGTGCATATCGATCCTTTGTGGATCCGACGACTTAGATGGATCAGTGATCATCTTTATCGTCATCCGAAGAAGTTTACCTGTGTGAGCTGAATCATATGTTACTCTCCTTTGTGGATTGTGTTGAGCTATCCGGTGTGGATTTACTGTTTACTCTCCTTTGTGGATTTTGTTGAGCTATCCTATGTGGATTACTGTTTACTCTCCTTTGTGGATTGTGTTGAGCTATCCTATGTGGATTACTGTTTACTCTCCTTTGTGGATTGTGTTGAGCTATCCTATGTGGATTACTGTTTACTCTCCTTTGTGGATTGTGTTGTGCTATCCTGTGTGGGTATACATTTGATTTCCTGTGTGGAATGAGTTGTGCTTGGGCTCGGACGTTGGAGCCGAACAGGAATTGATGACTTAGGTATATGTATGGGCATATACCTAAGCCGTGTCAGATGTTACTTCGTGATTGTGTCTTTCCTTTGTGGATTATCCTTTGTGGATTTTGGGAGACCTTCGGGGGTGTCGGGGTCCCTACTGAGTAGCTTATACTCACCCCTGCACGGGCTTTGCCCGCACTACGTTGTGTTGGTTGCAGACGACGGACAGCGCTGATCGTGGTGGAGGCGTGCGGAGCAGGACGGTACCTGGAGATGGACCACTGGGCGGGACGTACTCGGAGCGGTTAGGTGGACCCGAGAAGCAGTGGAGGCTATCTGTACCCACCCTTCAGGTGGGACTTCCAGAGGACGGCTCGACGCTGCGGCTTTTCCTTTCAGTTGTTGTTTTCCCCTTTCAGTTGTACTTTACAGTTGGGCTTGTATTTCCGGCCCCCTTTACTTTCAGCACAGCTTGTTACAGTTTTTACTTAGTGTTTACTTTTCCGCTTGCTTACTCTGTGGTGCTTGTTTACTCTTCAAAGGCAATGCCTTCCCTTTTTGTTGGGATTTACGCCTTGGTGCTAGTCGCCAGCCCCTGGCCTATGGAAGGCGGGCTTGGGGTAGTCACGGCACGGGCCCCGAGGACGGGTCGTGACAATGGGTTAGCTCGGGTGACCTCTGTACTTCTATTTATTTCTTTTAAAGTGATTGTTTTACTGACTCTTGTTCCGGTGTGGGACTTTCAATGATGTTTTCGAGCCCAATTTTAAAATTGCAAGGATGCAATTCCCAAAAGGGGGGAAGGATGTAACACCCCAGGTAAATAAAGAATATTAAATTTTTATATTTATCCCTATTTGTGAAAAAATATTAGTATTACTTTAAAGGGAACGCTATGCTCAATGGCGTACCCAATACGCGACAACGAGTTCCTTTGAAATCTTATGTTGCACTCTAATAATAAAATAATATTATTTTAAATGGTAGTCAATGCCTAGCCATTGTAATGGCGGGAAAGAATGGAACTAACTACAAAATGATTATATATGTTTGTCAAATATTTTTACTTTTTACAATAAATGTTAGAGGATTAAAAATGTGAATGAATCCAATTTTAAGCGTAAACATTCTAATATTCTTTAAAAGGTTGATTAACCACCTTTTGATGGAGAACCTCTTTTAAATACACTTTTTGAAAATTTTATGTGTTATATTTGAAAAAATAAAATTCTTCTTTAGAATCGGGACATCAAAATTTACTTTGTGTAAATTTTTGGTATTTTTCCAATAAAGTTCATTTTTTGATGAATAGTGAAAAATGTTGTATTTTAATTCAAAACCTCTTTTTAATATAATTTATTTATATGATTAGATTATCTTTTTAATTGGGTTTAAAGTTAAATTAGAATATATTTTTACCATTTAATCCAATAGTGGTCATTGGAATTAATTTCACTTTGAAAGTGGACTTAAACTAGTGTCAATCTTTAAATAGATATTGTTTCTTAAAAACACGCTAATTGTTTTGACAGCGGGAATTAATTATTAAATTAATTAATGCAACTTGTATGTTTTGAATTTTGTAAAATAGACATCATTTTTTAATTCAGAATATCAAATATAACTTAGGGTGAATTTTTGGTATTTTTTTGAAAAACTTCAATTTTAGATGAATAGTGAAACCACTAAGTGGTAGTTTAAAACTGATTTTTCGTTTAAATGAAACTTTACCACATCTGTAATTTTATTTTCAAAAATCCGACTTACATGTTTGTCATTAAGATGTAAAATTTGGTTCAATAGGATTAAAATAATTTTTTGGTGAATAGTAACTTTTAAGTTTTTAATCGCGATTAGAGGTAATTAGTGTAAATTAAGGCAAAAATAATGTTTTAATAATATGAAATGACCTTGACACATGTCCTAACCTTATTGGATGAGTCATGGACGACCAAGACAATCCATGGGTCAACTTGGGGACCCCATGGATCCACTTTGGTTGGAAAATGACATTAAAAACTTTTTATTTAAAGTTAAAATTAAAATGTCACAAACATGTGTTGTTTTACTAAAACAATTTTTACATGGGTTTATACATATCATATTTTTGACTATAAATATTCGTTATAAATCTAAAAATATTTCCTAAATCATGATAGTTTTTTTATAATTTTTAGACATTAAATAAATTAAATTATTTATGACACCATGATGATGCAGCGATTACCTCATTATTTTACGATTTAAATAAAATGAAAAGATAATGTAAAATATAAGACCTAAACTTGTCAAAAACCTATTTTATGGGTGTATTTTGAACTATTATCACCTTATCCTCTAAATATATAATTTTTGGACCTTTAAAATCCGAAAAACATTTTATAATAAAGTAAAAGTTTATAACTTTCCAAGAGTGTCCCTCCTCTCCTCTTATAAAAGGCCCCCACCTCTGCCACCTTACTCACACCTCTCAAGCCTTTGGCTCGGACAACTCCTGACCATTTCATCTCTCCATATCCCTATCTTCATCATTGAATCCTAAACTTTGGGTGTAATCCTTTCCAAAGAATTCTTTGAGCTCAAATCAAAAAGAGTTACCTCATTTAAAGGAAATGTCTTCCCTTGTGTTCTTTTGTTTTATTTTGTATCTCCAACCCTCTAAACTCTTTTTATTCCTTTATTTTGTAACAACACCAGTATCTACAATATACCAGTATGTTTTTATGTTAAGGATTCGAGCTACACTTACACACACCTTCATCTAATGGTTAAAGAACATACTGTTTCTGTGGATGGCGAATTTCTACCTCACGAAACGATGATTGTTCAATATTCTCTTAACACCTTTCATGGTGTCCATTATGATGTCACTATATTTTATATATGATATATATGGTATTTATTTTTTATATATTCTTCTGAATTTTATATTTAAAACATGCCTTTATGCTTTTCATGTTGTGCAAATGCGATAATTTCATACGAGGAAGTGTGGACTACCGCCACCTCAAGTGATGTGACTCGTTCATGCAATACATGGAATGTATAAAGAATGAAATTAATGAAAATATGTGACCTATATAACATATATATTATACTTTAATTATAATATATATATATATATCTCAATTATTTTTTAATTCCATTAATATGACAAAGAAATGAAAGTAGTGTTCATGCGTACGTACGGCCTACCGTCTCCATGAACTGTGCATTTCATTTATTTTTATCTCCAAATGTTATGGAGTAGTATAAAATGAATATTTACTGGATATATATGATATTTAAATCATTAATACTATTCTGGATATTATTTACTTATAACTACATGGACAATCATTTTCAAACAAGTTCATTTTTGACTCATGTACCAAACATCGACAAAAACGTCTGATATGAACTCACATTATTAACCAATTATTAAAACATTATAATATGTGATATGAACTGAATAATAATATTTAAAAGAGGTCCTTATGAAATTATAAAATTTACCAAAGTTTATTATTCTGTAATATAAAGAAACAAACAAAACAAGTCGTACTTGAGGTAAGGGATCCTACCTCTCTCTTTCATTTTATGCACTCTCTTTTATGTCATTTCCTTTAATCTCATATTTATTATGTTTGGGGATGTTCTTTTATATTACTCTTACTGTAATTTTTATGTTCATATGATGAGAGACCCTATTTGATCCCATCAAACCATTTTTGGAAGTTTTAAGTGGCGTCGTTAGGCTGCCGAGTTTTCGTAAGGGATTTTTCATCTCACTTTTATTCCTGTGAAATTTATGCTACGTTTGCCACCATTTCCTTTGAGTGGTGTATGTACTTCCCATTATTCTACTCTTTTTTTAATATACTTTCGTTTATGGGTATTTACATCTTCATTGTATGACCCTTCTTCCATGGGGTGTACGTTTCGAAAGTTACCCAAGTCGGTAAGGGAACCTTTCACCCTCCTCTTTCTAAAAGACTTCTTTTGTTATGTCTTTTAATTCACATACTATTATGTTGGGATATGTTCTTCTATATCCTTATTTATTTAAATTTTATGTCCAAGTGATGAGATACGATTTTTATCTCTCATCAACTCATTTTCTGAATTTTAAAGTGACGTCGTTAGGCTGTCGAATTTTTACAATGGAACGTCTTAACCCAATTTCGGTTTCTTTGGGTTCAACTTGTAATTCTTGAACATGTCATCCTATAAATATGTGTGAATGACCTCTGATTGTTTCACACTTAATATCCACTTATATTGGGTGTATTTATTTTTCTCACTTATAATTATGTGAAAGATTTATCCTTATTTAAGGATACCATATTTATAATGGATTTCATCTCAATTTATATTTCCATTGAGTATTCATTTTTGTTATGCACCAATTAACTCTTATATGGTGTATATACTGTCCTTTGACATATTATATCATGAATCCATTTCTTCTCATGATATTATAAAGTTCGGATTAAATGTTATTCCGCAATTATTTGTATTCAAGAGTCTCTCATTTTATTAAAAACTCTTTAACAAAAATATCATTTTAAATGTTTTAAAGATTTATTATTCTAAATCTTTATATTTAATGTCCATGTTTTCAAAATGGGTTTTAGTATTTATTTATATGGACATTAATGTTTTAAAATTATAATTCCATTAAAATCATCGAAGTGGTATGGGACAATTTGATTCAAAATCTCTTTTAAATGGTTTTTGAAAATGGATTGATTAATTCAATATCTTGGAACTACTTATTGTGATTGAAAATGAAATGTTGTTATTGAAATGTTTATATTTGCAATATTTTATGTGTAATGATGGTACATTGAAATTTTATGGGTGGTTATGTGATAATCCATATGACGTGTGGTGTCGTGAATACCCGGACGGGTGGTTACGTTATAACCTCCAATGCATTGGGTATGGAAGTCAGCCGTATGGCTATTCCATTAAGTGATATGTGTGGAAGTTGACCAGATGGTTATTCTACTTAAGTATGTTTATGTCCCAAGTTACCTTTATATGTTATGTGTTCTTTATATGGTTTTTATGGTAATATTTTGGTTACAAAAGTGTAAGTAATGATCTTATATTCATTGAAGAGTTTATACTACTTCATAAAGGTGAAAAGTATTACTTTGATAAAGAATTCATGGTTTACTTTTTGTTTTTAAAAACTAACAGTTTTCTTTCTTTGTGTACCTTTACTGGGCTTTTTATTCTCATCCCAAGTTTTTGAAATGTTTTCCATAGGACTTAAAGATGAATAGGGTCAAGGATGGGATCAAGGAAAGACATCCTATCTAAAACATGGAACTAGACGTGTTTCTTTTTAAGTGTTTTTTTATTTTATGGAAACATAGTAGAAGTGTCTACTATGTAATCTTTTGAGATGTAATAGTTATGACCTAATTCTCTAAAACTCAAAACTTGAAAAAATCCTCAATGTGAATTATTCATTTAATTCAATATTCAGTAAGGTTTAAGGCCGGGGCCTTATAAAATAAATGAGTTTCATAAAAATATTCACTATAATATTGAACTATCTAGAGAAAAAATTGTACTGGTATCATTTTATCATATCCCCAGTGGATGATTAGTATAATAACTGTTATTTGACAATGATGAATAATATTATCATTAAAATATAATTAAAAACATTCCCAAGGAAAATACCCTTTCTACTTTGAAATTTACATTTTGAAATATAATGATTTCCCAAATATTATAGAATAAATATTCTTTAAAAATTACATCGGAATCCTATAATGGAAGCTTTAAATAATTGAGTGGTTAGGACAGTGGGAAATATCATTCAAGTCATACACATTAAAAAATATCACGTTCAAATTTTATGTAAAAATTCAAAATAACGACTTTATAAAAATGAAAAAAAAAGATTCACTCTAAAACATTTATTAATAATCAAAACATGGGTAAAATTTTATTTAATAAATAATTGTATCATATTAAAAAAAATTAATATTTTTTTAGAAAAACATGGATATGGAATTAGAAATGGGTTTCGAAAAAAGAGAGAAATAATGTCGGTAATCCTTAAAAACATTAATATACACACTTAAGTATATAAAATTAGAAAAATGGGTGGTAACACGTATTATCATGCAATAATTATTGGATAGGAAAATTAATTACTTTCTTTAGAGGTATATCATAATATTTCATCATCAGAAACTTAATCATAAACAATCCTGATAAACAAAGAGATTATAAAGTAAAACCCTTACAAATTTTGTTACTTTTGAATCTTAATAACCATTAAAGAAATAAACATAAATTCAAATTTATATATAATAATTTTATTTATAAGTTTAATAAAATAAATTCATGTTCGTTATATGCATCCCACAAATGAAACAGTTAGTTTAAATGGCTTGTGTCCCATGGAATTAAAAGAGAGGCAAAAATATCTTACCTAAAGTCTAAAATTTCTTCATACAAGTTCAAACCTCCAATATACTATATATTTTTTTATTATAAATATATTAATTAACCATAATAATATGTATAATACCATATATGGTTTACTTGTAACCTTTTATCACCCTCTTATGAACAATTCTTTGTTAAAATCTCATTTTGGGAAATAACTATTTCATTTTTCACAAATTTTTTGGTTAATAAGTTTCAATACTTTTAAATTTATCATGGAAAACTCATCTATTAAATATTAAAAATGATTTAAATGTCATATATATTAATTATTTATATATTTATAATCTTTTATAAAATTTGGAGATAGACAAATTTATCACACCATTCGAGGAGACGGTAGGCCATACATACACATGAATGATGTTTCCACTTTTCATCGGATGAGACAAAAGTAAGGTAAGAGATAATTATCAATTAAATAATAATTTTTATATAATATATATAATATATATTCATTTAATCAACACTTATTACCATCCATTTCAAAAAAATGAAATATGTATCACATCCATTCGTGGAGGCGGTAATCAACATGTACGCGCGAGAAACATTATCATTTTACAAAGAATTAAATGATAAGAAGTGAGAGGGGATATTATTATTAAATAAGTATTAAAATTTCATAAATATCATATAGATATTTTAAATCCACCATTATATTCTCCTATGAAAGAATATTATGGAAAAATAATTACATCAGTTCGCAAGCTGATAGTTCACCGAACAAATGATCAACCGTTTCATTCCCTATTTGGTGGAAGAGGAGATGGATATTAGTTATTAAATTTATATAATAAAATATGATTATATTTAATAAAATAATTTTATTATATCATCATAATTGAAGAAAATTTTAATGATGGGGAAGAAGAACTAAAACATGAACACTTGGTTAAGAACGATAACTCATATGCGGGAAGCCTCTTTAGGTTTTCAGCAAAATAACTAGTAGTGGGGTTTAATAATCCGATTATGTCCTATAGGATGTGTGTATGGATGTATGGAAATTAGTTTAATAGTTATTGGTGGAACCATATTATAGAACCATGGTTATTCTTTTCTAGAAATGAAGTATGTATGTGTTTGATGTTAATCCTCACATGGAAGATCATAGAGTTTATAAGGAAAGTGATCTTTCAGTTCAGATTGAAAATAGTATTAAAGGTGGCATTATTACCCAATGTTTGAAAAAAAATTGGGTTTCAAAACATAGAGGATGTATTTCATTGAGAAAAGTGGATTTTATTGAAGGGATTATGAAAATATTTAAAAGGCATGAGTTTGGCGAACATGGGTTTTGTGAGTGGTGTTTCGAGAAGGCTCCATGATTAATATCGGTAATCTAAGTTACAATGATGAACATCACAAGAGATGAAGAATTGTAGAATGGTGGTCAGTGGAGGAGAGATTTTCAATTACGATGATCACTAAGAAGGATTTTAATGGAAATATCCATGATTTTGATGAGTGCCGCAATGGGATTTGATGGAAAACTTTATGGTAATGATGAGCATCATGAACAATGAATTACTAGATAGTTTTGGGACTGCATGAGCTATGCAAAGATGTTTCTAATTCATCTCGAAAATCCATGAAGAGATGTTAGAGCATCGCTAACAGTTGGGACTATAAATATGAGGATTCCCCCCTTCACTTCCAATGTGTTTTTACAAGGAAAATTTTGACATGATTTGATTTCATGAAGGTAAGGGAGATTCAAGAATCTAGAATTCTATGCAAGATTGAGCACTGCAAAAAGAATAAATGTTTTAACTACTGCTCATGATTTTGATTAATGGAAACTTTTTGATGATGGGGTATTTTGTGTTGACTTAGTGATCTTTGATAAGGTAGTTTGTTCCATGAAAGAGGTGAGATTTGCGAAGGTAGCTTATTTCATAAAGGTAGTGAGCTTCGAAAAGATAGTGAGATTCGCAAAGGATATTCACGAAAGGAAGTATTGAACATCAGTTTTAAGAGTACATGGTGTTCAAATAGAATCAACTCAAGTCTACAGTGCAAGAAGAGTCTCATTCTAAGTCAGAGAAAATGAATTTAATGTCAATATATTAAATATACAAACAAGTAGATAAATTGAGTGAGACTTCTCTCACAACAATGAGCTAGGGGGATTCGATGGAATTGTTCTGAGGGACGTAGTGAGATATCCCTAAAATCTTCTAAAGGTATTGTTTCTATAATAGAGTGATTGTGTCCAAACATCTGAATTCCACAATAATTGATGATTATTTTATTTAGGTATGACTAACACACTGCCAGCATATTCTCCTTGGACTAACCCTTAGTGGAGAACCATATAAAATTGTTGTACTATCTTTTTTCAAGTGATTGTTTGTTATCTGTACTTTCTCATTAGTCAGGTTTAACAGGTTCCTAAAAATGTTGGGAAAAGATCCATCACTTTAGGGGGAACATTTGACACCTTGATTTACCTTTACCCTATCAAGGTGTTATGGGGTCCCTCTCTAAAGAGATTTGGAAGTGTGAATTGGAGAGGGTAGGGTTTTCCCTTCTATATGTTAGGGGGAGTAAACACTTCGAATTGATGAAAAGAAAGTGATAGACCCACATTATTTCACACCCTACGGATCAAAAATGGATAAATATAAAACATTTGATGCATTAAGATCGTAATATGTAGAGAAAATATGAATTAGAAATATTTTTATGTCATTTTATACCTTACTATTTGATTTTCCCCCATGGTAAGCTTGTTTAAACCTTAATAGCAGTAGTTAAATTTTACAATTTTTAATATTAAGTCTGAAAAAATTTACCTTATTATATAATATAAATTATGATTATTAAAAATATGGAATCAATTTTACCAAATTCAATTCATAATACTAGATAAATATAATTTTAAATTTAACCCTCAGAGTCGATGAAACATCAATTTTCCAAATTAAAAGTTTCATAAGTGTAAGAGGTTTTATATCAAAATAGAACACAAAAATGATTCCAATAACCTAAATTGGATTAATAATAATATAATTGAACTAATTTTAATATTTAAATAATATTTAAAAATTAACATCTAAATTCTTAAAATGAAAAGAAACTTTTTATTAAAGAGCAGTATTTTATCGCTATTCTTAAAAAAATAATATTTTCAGTAAATTTTAAAAACATAATTCTATGATAATTTTGTCACTGTGATTCCAAAAATGAAGTTATTTTTTCAAATATATTTTAGAAATGTGTTAAAAAATAATTTTATTATTTTTTTACTAGAAGGCACAAAAATCATTTTTGTGATGAAATGTATTTTAGAAGATTATATTCCCAAAAATGTAATTATTTATAAATATTTTAATGACCCAAGTTTGTTGAATAATAATTGTTTCCTAAAATTTTGGGTTTTTTTATAGTATAAAACAAAACTATAACTCTTTAATATTGAAGTGGGAATAATTTTAAATGTGACTATCGAGTTTCTACTATTATATGATTGTTGGTCAATTATGATTATTGGTCAATTATAACTATTATAAAATTATTACCATTTTTCAATATTATTGTTTCAAGCTATAATCTTAATAATTATTTTAATGTAATAATTATTTTTATAAGTAGAAATGACAAAGGACAATTAACGGAGAAAGAAGAGTCGATGACATCATTTAATAGAGTCATGTTGTATGAAGCCCATTTGTCAGAGATTGGGAAGGATGTAGAATCACTAGGCCTAACACTTGACCAATCCCATATTGAGCTTCAACATATTAAGATTTAATGAAATCAAATATGGTATATGTTCATGTTGGTAGAAATTACAACTCATGAAAAGTTATCTGAACTACCCCAATAGTCTATCATCATTGCACACAACACACTTAGGTCCTATGGGGGTGTTATAATGGGTTATGTGTAAAGTCCTTATTCACTTAAATTTTAATTCCATTGATTAAATGAAATTTTTATTCTATCATTTCTGTTTTAAGAATAATGTTTCTTAAAAATTGACATGGAATTTGATAAATTGATTTTTCAGGTTAAAATTATACTTTTTAGAGAGATCTAAATTAAGATATTAAACTTAGGTTTTATTAATATTATTTAATATAATGAAATAATTTTAAAAAAATACTCTTATTTAATTACAAATATTAAAATAATTTCACTTTTTCAAGGGTTGGAAATTTTACTATGCATGTTACTATTCATTTTATCTCCGCTATTATTATTAATAAATATGTTTTTTTATAGTTAAAAGATAAATATATTATATGTATAGATTATTTATTATAACATAAATTTCATTCATGCAATCAGAATAGTGATATTAGGTTATAGTGAATTTATGAGAATTTTCTAAAATACTTTAGTTTTTCGGGATTAGTAAAAATACATTTTGGATTTTTCAATATGTTTAATGACATCATAATGTTGTAATAATTAATATAAAATGATGGTAAAATATTTTGGATTAAAATATTATAATTTTTTTCCCATGTGGCCAATACCATGGTGAAATACCATGGTCAAGCCCATGGTTTTCCAAGTTCCAATATTTTGGTCTCTAAAGAAATTAATAAAAACTCCCTCATATTTGTAATAAATACCCAACCATTTCATTGTTTTATTTCATTAAAAACTCATTCTATATGAATCTATGATATTATTACCTCCCAAGGAACCATTTCAAGGTTTCCTCAACTCCCTAATGTCCCAATCATTGAGTTTTAGAAGTCACAATTTAAGGTAAGAGAAATCTCAATTTATCTTTTCCTTTCAAGTTCTCTTTTTATATGGTTTTCCGTTAAAATTTCCAAACCATGTTATTTTTTTAATTTTATGAAATCCATTTACTGTATTAAGAGTCATATATTAATGGTAGTCCCATGTCCCATATCTTTTTAATGTTTTCCAAAATCATGTTTCATGCCCGTTATGCTTCTGATTTTTCTTCTAATTACTTCCACTCTTTTTATCATGAAATTATTTTATTTTCCTTATGTGAATACACAAGAATCATCATTTTATATGGTTATTAAACAATATATAAAATAATTATTTTATTCTCTAATTGAAATACATAAAACCCACATTCCTTTCATGTGGGTTATAAATGACATAATGATAATAATTTTAAACATTTTTTTGAATGCCATGAATTTGATATAACACCTGTTTATTTTATTATCCATGGGTTATTTATGAGAGGTTTGATCATGATCTATGTGGATCACATAAAATTTATGATTTATTAAGGGTGATCCTTGATAGATCTCTAATGCATTGGGTAATGAATTTAATCTCTAGATATGATATGTTTCAAGATACCTTGGAGAATAACCTTGGTAATTTTTATGAAACCTCAGTGAAAAAACATAGTTATATTCTTATGAATGAATCAAATAAAATTTATAACCACATTTCTATTATTTTAATCATATTATTTTCATTACGATATTCTTATTTTACCATTAACCATGCCTTTAGGTTATTCCTTAAGTTCTTATCAATAATTCTCATGATCACATGTAAAATGTCTCCATTGTTTTCCCTTATTTATCCTTATGCTCACCCTTATCTTTGATTTATGTCCCCTGGTTATGAGATGTTGTAATTGAATTTAGTTTGAACCTATTAAAAATCCTTTCAAGTAAATTAGAAGAATGTTTTCATGTTTTCAAATATTATGTACCTTTTTTCCAAGACACTAAAATTTAAAATATAATCATTTCATACAATGTAATGAAAAGTTATGTAAAAATGGTGGGATTCCATTGTTAGTATCAAAGGACTGTCTCACAATTTTTGAAAATTATGATTTGAAAAAAATTGGAAGAACCCTAGAGAAATGTTTAAATATACTATAACATCCTTGAATTTCATTGAAACAATAAATAAGTGTATCCCAAAAAACATTAAATCCATGTCTTGATACGAACAAGTTGATGTGGAAATAATATAAATGTACATAGGGGTAACAGCTCTGATAAGGTGTGTTAGTCCTGACACTACATAAGTTGGTACACAACAACGAGTCATGTTGCACTCCTGGTTTGACACTCCCAGAGGATATGATTGTTTAGTCGCAATATTTTTATGATCCCCTATGAAATATTTTTAGAAAATGTAATTTTTGTTAATGTGTAACATATTTACGCATGATGTTTCAGGATATCAAATTCAATTAGAATTAAAATAATAAAACAATTTTCTCACTAGTGTTTTCTTCTTTTAGAAAATATTAGTAAATAGGAGAAAATGTATAAATAGTGAGCCCAATCGACCAGGTGCTGATGACCATCTGATGGAAATCGAAATGGAAAACTTTATGAGAATAATGAATCAACGGACTTGAGTTTTGAGAAATAATTTGAATCATGTTGAGAGAATGGAATCACCATGAAGGGAACAAGTTTCTGATGAGTCCTTTATGCATTAATGACCACCAAATTTCAGTAGATCTACTGACCCACTGATTTGTAAACAATGGATAAGATCTCTCAGAAATATATTTTTAGTACTCCATTGTTAATAATAAGTGAGCATCTCCCTGGTTGTTTACTGCTTAGAGGGAGAAGCTGACCAATGGTTGGAACAGATCAAAAATACAAATACAATAGGGGAGATTGAATCTATGGATTTGGATGACTTTAGGAGAACCATTTTCAAAAACTATTTTCCTCGTTCGATGCAAAGGAAAATAGAGATGGAAATACTAGAGCTAAAGTAGAAGGATAATGAATTTTTTAAAAGATATGACATAAAATTCAAAAGAAAATCTTACTACAACTCTATCTTTTTCTTTGATGGTAATGTAAAGGTTGATATATTCTTCCATGAACTACGAACCCATATATGTAATAATCATTCCAATCGATGCTATGACATATAAGAGGAGATAGTATGAAGTGTAATTAAGGTTGAATTGGAGTTCAAGGAGACATAGTGGTATCACAAATATAATGTGAAGAAGAGATCATTGGACACAAGATTATGGAGGATCATTGATCAAGCAAGAGGGGAAAATCAAGAGAAAATTTCAACATGAAAAAAAATGTGGGAGGAATCATTGAGGGAACTTCTTGATCAAGAGTGATAAATATTACAAGTTTGGAATAGAGAGTCATATCTCTTAGAGCTATTTTATTGAGGTGAAGCCTCAACATCTCAACAAAAAAACAAAGGGAAGATGCTGAAGGCTTTAAATGAAGGCCAATGCTTCAAATTTGGATAGATTGCCCACTTTTCCAATAACTGTCCAAATTTGGGGGCAGTGGAGAGGAATCACCATTAGCCTCAGCATAGGACAAGGTAGAAAGGCCGTGATTTCTCTATCATGATGTCTATTGTTGAAGATCTAAAGGATGTGGTGGTAGGTAATATCTTTGTTCTCTCAAAGCTAGAGAGTACTTTGTCTGGTTATATTTCAATTCATTCATTTATTGCCTTTAAGTTTGCAATGAATATTGATACTATCACAAATCTTCTAGAAGTAGAGTTATCAATCAAGACACCTAGATATATTATCCAATCATCAAAAGTGTATAGAATCTCTAGTATTCACTTTGGTGAGCACAATATCATCATCAATCTAGCAGTCTTTCCCATGTGGTAATTCCACATTATACTAGGGATGGCATGACTCTCGATATATAATGAAAAGATCAACTAAAGATAAAAATAAATCTCAGTAGTCTTGAATTGAAAATATACTATTTTTTTCAAAGAACATATATCTCTTTGTGATATTTTTCTATAATAACCAATCTTATCCTTCTTTATGTAAATGATCGGTGAAGGTGAAAGAGGAAATGAAAGCACATGAATAGATAATTCCTCTATCATGTATGAATACATTAATGTTTTTTCTAATGATTTACCTAGACCTCCCCCAGAAAAATAGGTAGAGTTCTCCATTGACTTTATGCTTGGATCCTATTAGATATCAAGGACCACGTTTTGAATGACAAATGTTGAGATAGAAGAATTAAAGAAACAATTACATTATCATTTGGAAAAGGGGTTTATCCACCAAAGTGTGTCACCTTGGGGAGAACCTATTATCTTTGTAAAAAATAATTTTGGATCAGTGTGGTTATGACTTTTTTATATAAAACATAATAGGATCACAGTGAAGAAAAATTACCCTCTTCCAACAATTGATGATTTATTTGACCAGCTTCGTAGGGCTCAATTATTCTCCAAAATTGATCATCGATCTGGTTATCATCAATTGAGGTTGGAAAAAATAAGATATTACAAATAACAACTTCTGATCAATACATATACAATATGAATTTTTTATTCCATTTTTCATAACTAATGCACCTTCTATTATTATGGATTTTATTATAGAGTCTTTAAGTACTATCTTGATAACTTTGTGGTAGTTTATATTGATGTTATTTTGATATATTCCAAAATTTTTGAGGAGCATGAGGATCAAATAAGGTTAATATTGAAAATGTTGAGGAATGAGAGGTTATATGGGATGGTCAAAAAATGTGAATTTTGGTTACAATAAGTTCTTTTCTTGGGGAAAATTGTAACCGACGAATAAATCTTAGTTGACCCTACAATGAAAAAGGTTTTTGAGGGGTGGATTCATCCTATGATAGTTACAGATATTCCCAATTTCTTTGGATTAGTAGGATATTATATGAGGTATGTGAAAAAAATTCGCAATAATCTAATTTACTAACAAAGTTAATTGGAAAAGGGTCCAAGTTCATCTGGACAAAGGAGTATTAATAAAGATTCCAAGAGCGTAATTAGAGATTGGTTACTATACTCATGTTAACTATATCATCTATCGAAGAAGGATTTGTAATTTTTAAAGAATCATCCCTAAAAGGGCTTGGGTGCGTCCTCATGCAAGATGAAAAATATATTGCTTATGCAACTTGATTGTTGAAGACTCATGAGAAAAATTGTCCTATTAATCACCTAGAGCTGTCTACAATTTGTTTCTCTAAATATATGGAGGCAATGATATTATGGGTAAAAATGTGATATATACACATACCATCAACTTTTGAAGTATATTATCACAGAAAAAATGAATTAAACTTGAGTCAGAGGGTATGGTTGAATCTTATTTAAGACTATTATTATTCATTTAATTATCATCCTATATGAGAAAGAAAATTCATTAATGCATTAAGATGGAAACGCCCTATTGTGTTGACAATGATGAGTATTCAAGGAGATCCATTGGTTAAAAACCTAGTAAAACTGGACATGGGAATCATAATGGAAGGGACATTATAATACCTATTCCAAATGATTTCTCAACCATAATTACTAATGAAGACCAAGAAATCTCAAATATTAGACCCTTTTTTATAGAAGAAGAAAGTTTATTTAAAGAATGAGAAGTTTCCTGAGTTCAATATTGATCAAAAGGTGTACTAAAATTTCATAGAAGGCAATGTATTCCATCAATTCCATAAATAATTAATAATTTTATGGATGAATCTCAAAGCTCTACATTCTCTATACATCCTAGAAGCACAAAAATGCATTGGGACCTTTGTGATAATTATTGATTAGATAACATAAAAAGGGAGATTGTCGACTATAATAAAATGTTTTAGGTAATTTAATATGTGAAGTTAGAGAGACAACTTCCTAAAGGGGTATTACAACGACTACCCATACCATTATGGAAGTGGGTAGATATCACTATGGAATTTTTTACTTGTCTCCTGAAACATCCAATGGAAATAATGCAACAGGGGTTATAGTTGACCATCTCACCAAGACTACTCATTTTATCTCTATTCTGGAATATTTATCTCTTGACTAACTCGCCAAGATACACGTAGAGGAAATGGTAAGGCTGCATAGAGTTCCACTTTCTATCATATCTGATCCTTATATAAGATTCACATAAAAATGTTGGAGAATTGTTCGACATAATCTGAGTACCGAATTGAATTTCATTACAGCCTATCACCCCCAAACAGATGGTCAATCTGAAAAGGAATATTCAGACAATCGAGGACTTATTGATAAATTACTCAATGGAATTTAAAGATGGATTGGATCAACATCTCCCATTAGTTGAGTTCTCATATAATAACAACATCCATTCGAGTATTAAAATGGCACCCAATGAAGCTCTATATTGGAAGCAATGTAGAACTCCTACTTGTATAGGATATGATATAAAAGGTTCATGCCATCCCAAAACACATAACGTCTACTTAGATTTGGCCGATGTGCTATGCTCGCAACCCTCAAAGGTACATGGAGTTTGATGATGGAAAAAAAGTATTCTATCAAATTTCACCTTAGAGGAAAATCATGTGGTTTCAGAAGAATGGGAAGTTCCACCCCAGGTACATTGTCCCCTATAAAATCCTTGATCGCATGGGATCAATGGCCTGTCAGCTTTCACTTCATCCAAATCTAGCCCAAGTTCATGATGTATTCCACATTTATCTTTTGAGTAAGTACACCCATGACCCCTCACATGTACTAAATATATAGGTGGTACAATTGGAGGATGAACTATCTTATGAGGAGAAGATGGGGGAGATCTTGGACCATAGAGACAAGGTTCTACACAACAATACTACCCACCTTGTAAATGTGTTGTGGATGAACAAAAAATTAAGAAGAATCGATGTGGGATCTAGAGGACGCAATGAGGAAATATAACCCATACCTTTTCTCAATCAAGGGAATGAGTTGAAATTTTGTCGGCAAATTTTCATAAGTGGGGAAGAATGCAACGACTCGAACTTTTTGAATAATAATTGTTTCCGGAAAATGTTTGTTATATTATATTACACAACAAAACAAAATCTCATTAATAATGATGTGGGAACAATTTAAGATGTGACCATCAGGTTTTGATCATTATGTGATAGTTGGTCAATTATTACCATTGGTCAATTATTAGCATTGGTCAATTATGGCCATTGGCCAATATTATCATTGGAAACTATACTCTTTATGATTATATAGTTATAATTATTTATTATAAGTGGAAATGATAAAGAAAAATAAACGCAAAAAAGGAGATTTGATGGCCTCAACCTGAAGAGTTGTGTTATATGAATCCTATTTTTTCAGAGCATGGGAAGGTGGTAGCATCACTTGGATTCACTCATGAAAAATCCAAATAAGATCATATAAATGTAAATCTTGAAAAAAAATTCTTACGGGATATGTTCTGAGTTGGTGTAAATTATTACTTGGACAATGTTATCTGAGTCACCCTAAGAGTCTATCACCATCGCGCACCTTACCCTTATGGTGTGTGAGGGTGTTATAAGGGGTTATGTTTCAAGGAATTAGTCACTTAAAGTGTATTCCCTTTGTTTAAATAAAGTTGATATTCCATCATTTCCATTTTAAGAATATTGTTTCTTTAAAATTGAGATGGAATTTAATAAATTGGTTTTTTGGGTAAAAATTTTATTTTTCATAGATATATAAATTATTATATAAAACTATAGTTTTTTATAATGTTTATTATAATGAAATTTTATCATAAAAACACTCTTATTTAATTAAAAATGATAATATAATTTAAATTTTTTCAAAGTCATAAATTTTACTATCTGTGTTACAATGTATTTTCTATCTGCTATTATTTTTAATAAATAAGTGTTTTTATAGTTAAAAGATAAATTTCTCAAATTTAGATATTAATTATGATAAAATAAATATCATTTTTGAAATTAGAGCATCGATATTTGGTAAGGGTGAATTTATGATAATTTTCTAAAAAACATTAGTTTTTCGTTAATAGTAAAAATACAGTTTGTGTTTTTCTGTATGTTTGATGAAGTCATAATGATGCAATAATTAATATACAATGTGGCTTGACTCTGGTGGATTAAGATATGATAATAAGGTTCACAAGTGGCCAATACCATTGGAAAATACCATTGTAAATCCCATGGTTTTGCAAATACCACTACTAAGGTGTCCACGGAAATTAATAAACATACTCTCTGACTTTGGATATAAATACCCAACCATTTCATCATTTACATTAATTACCAATTAATTATCCACAAATCCCTGATATTATTACCTACCAAGGAGTCCTACCATGTTTTCACCAAGCCCCCAAGGTCCCAATCATCGAGTTTTAAAAGCCACTCTTCAAGGTAAGGGAAATATTAACTTCTCTTTTCCTTTCAAGCACTCTTTTTTATGTGTCATGTCATTCAAATTTCCATAACATGATAATTTTTCCCTCTTATTCTTCCCCTTTACTATATTAAGAGTCTTTTATGAATGGTATACCCTTTTCCCATCTCTTTTAAATGTTTTATAAAACCATGTTTCGTACCCTTTATGTTGCTGATTGTTCTTCTCAAAATTTCTATTTTTTTCAAGAAATTTTTTTATTTTTTTATGTGAATTACCAAAAATCTTTCTTTTATAGGGGTATTCACCAATATGTAAAAAGTATTTATTTGAATCTAGAATTGACATACATAAAACCATCATTCCATTTTCATTGGCTATAAATGACATATTGATCGCGTTTTTAAGCACTTTTTAAAACGCAATAACATTGATTGGAAACACATTTATTTTATTCTCCACGGGTTAATTATGATATTTTTTATTATGATATATGTTGATCACATTAAAATTAAGTCATATTAATTGTGATCCATAATATGGCACCAATGTAATGAGTAAATAATTTAATCTCTAGAGATGACATGTTTTATGATACCTTGGTGAATAACATTGGTAATGTTTATGACACCTCCTTGATAAACCATAGAGATATGATAATAAATGAATCAATTAATTTTTTTCCACATTTATATTATATGAATCATTTTATTTCTATTATTATAAACCTCTTTTACAACTTCTCATTCCTTTATAATATTCCTTTAACTTCTTATCAGTATTTCTCATGATCAAATGTTAATCGTTTTCCTTGCATTCACTTATTTGTCCTTATGCTCACCATTTCCAATGATACATATCCCCAGGTTATGGGATGTAGCAGTTGAACTTAGTTTGAATCTATATTAATCCTTTAAAGTGTATTATAATAATGATTTCATGTTTTCATATATTATACACCTTTTTTCGGACGCTAAACTTTAAAAATATCCTCTATTTGTACAATGTAATGAAAAGTTATGTAATAAAAAAGATAAAATTCCATAAATATATTCCCTTTATCTATTAATATTATACACAATTTGAATAATTTGGTAGTTCATATTCATACAACCATGTTTAAGAGGAATTTTATAATGGTCATGTTTAAAAGCAATATCAACTATATATTCTGATTTGTTAAAACTCAGTGTTGTTTGTAACGCAAGCCATCAAAGAAATTTATTTTATTCAAAAAACATTTTCATAAAACTAGGGTTGTTGCACATAGTCTTCATAAAACATTAATCTTATCCCAATCCATTAGAGGGATATAATGTACCCACCTGTCACCATATCATAATCAATTCATATGTTTACCACTAGATCACGGTAAAATTCATCATTACATCAAAGAATAACCCACTGAAATGAAAAAAGGATTAATAAACATTTCATCTTAATAATTATAAATCATAAAAAGAAATAATAATAATGGTAAAACAAGTTCATATCTCGAGGAAAAATTTATAATTATCAAAAAGTTTTTTATAGATGAAAATATAATTAAAAAATCACATAAACTTTTATTGAGGAAAATATTGTTATATTTTTAAAATAAATTAATTAAAATTTTTAAAATTAGAAAATATTATGGGAAAAAAATTATTTGAAAATAATCATCAAATCTTGTAAAGGAAGTTTCAAAGCACCAATAATTCCCAACGGTGGAATAATCTGTTCAGGTGTTGTACATTAAAACCTAAATTCCATTCACATTTTCGACAAAAAGTAAAAGTACCTTTTTATGAAAATGAAAAGAAAGATCATTTAAAACATTTTTAGAAGAAGTAAAATTACAGAGAAAATGAATTTAATAAATCTTATTAAAATTTAAAAAACTTTGAAAAACTTTTAATGAAAATATGACGTGGACAAATATGATTCCTGACCAAAGAGAGAAATAAATCTGGTTACATATAGAAAATCATTCAACCACTTCAGTTATTAAAGATGGGAAAATTAATGGTAAATATGTAATATATTATATAATTAGATGAGAATAAATGAAATAATTTTTTCTAGATAGGAATAATATAATATCATCATTGAAAATTTATGCATAAACAGTCCCAATAAAAATGAGGTTGTAACATAAAACCTTTACATCAAGTTCATCTTACCTCATAAGATTCATGAACCAACCCAAGTCGAACTTGAACTAGTCACTCGACCCGATCTGTGGTAAGGCACGACATGCATTCCTAATCATCCCAGGACGATGAAAATTGCCAAAGCATCAATACAGTACAACAAAGGGACGATTTCCCCCAAAAAACAAAATATAAACCAAACAAAAGTAAAAAAGTTCATGCAACTCAAAAATATAAATAAAACTGATGTGAATATCATTTAAATAGGAAACTGAAAATACATCTGAGGTACACAACTATACTAACCGAATGGGGCAACCACACCCCATGGGTCAATCTCCAACTCAATGATCATACACCCCCAAGGCGACTGCACCAAAGATGGAACCTGCCAAAGGACTAAAAACAGAAAAGAACTATATGCATGAGTATAAAAACTCAGTAGGCTAGCCTGATATTCTACTACCCAATGTAATACCTTTAAAATTTAAGAAGCACCAGTTTCATGTTTGATCAAAAATTTATAAAAGTATGTTTTCTATATATTTTACTCAAAAGAAAAGTACATCCCATTGAACATTTTTATTTCCAAAACCAAAGTTCAATCATTTGTGAGATATTAGAATTTTGAAGGGGATAGGGGTGTCTATATTTCAATATTCACAAAAGATAATAAAACACATTCTGTGAAAAAAAAAATTGCAAAAGAAAATATTAAAATCAATACACCACATTCATACACAAGCATTGCACAAGAAAGTACCACATCAACCATACTACAGTGGCCGCAAAAATAACCATACCAGTATCTCAACCCCACTCCAAATGACTAAAGCAATAGAAATAGATAAACCTAGAAGATTGAGAATAATATAAAATACACTAATACATGAGAATCCATCCCAAGAATCATGCCACACAAGATGAAATCAAAACTCTCAATACGCTCACCCACCCTAACTTATGACAGACTGAGGAAAAGCCCCATAGTAATAAACCCAATCATATATCCACTTACTATGGGTCACTAGTCAGCACATCGACTACTAGTGAAGAAATCATTCATATAATATTCTCTCAATATTCCATGTTAATATGTCATAGGTATTAAAAATGGGTGAGCCAACCGATGTCAACCGAGCATCAAATCACATATATATAATAATAAGGCACAACAGGTCTCACCCTGAGTCTCCCCAAAGAACATTCTCATGCCTTAAAATAAAACAATTCTAAACGTTTCCAAACGAAGAACAAAAATAATGGATCCCGAGAATCCTCCAACAAGGACCTCCTACCCATTCAATCAAGGCATGAGAAGCACTCGAAGAGGGTTTTCATTATAAATACTTTTCACTAATTTATTCAAATGGCCAAATGATCCCTTAAATATTCATAAACAAACCCTTATCTCAAAATGAAAAAACATTTCAAAAGTGGATTCAAGAACACCATTTCCACTCAAAAACATTTATAAACATTCTTCAAAACCTATACATTTCCCAATCAAAACAAAACCAATTAACACGAAAATTCCAACTAGGCCATAATTCAATAGTCCATGTCAAACCGAGTTGAAAAGGCATAATTACTCTTTCTTTTTATTTAGTACCATTTAAAACATCATTCACAAAAGCCACATTTATCAACATGCATAATAACTTTTTATAATGTGGTGCAAACACGCCAAGACACCCTGAAAACTGAAACTCACTTCTTTATAAATCCCAATCCATTTTGGAAACCCAATAAGGAACCCCTAAACATCATCTCGCATGATGCTGCCACATTTCTAAATCCAAGGAAACCATTGTTAAATCACACATTACACATAAAATCCAACCGAACATTTTATATTTAAAAAAGTCACAGGACATGAATATTTACCAAATCAATTTCTATTTAATACAAAAAAAACAATTTGTGACATTTCATTTTGTTGAACCATGTTTATGATATCACCAATCATGTGAGATTTGTCTTTGAATAATTTATCAAACATGCAATGTGAACATTTTTAACAAAAACAATGCAATTTAACACGAGACATGGTATAGATTACCATTTTGCACACCATATAATCATTCAAGGATAAAATAATAATTTTTAGAATGTATAAAAGGTGTAAATATCATGAAAAAATGAATCTTAAATTAAAAAGGGACGTGCCCAAACTCAGAATCATGGCAGCAAGAAGACACAAACTCGAAACCGATGCGAGATCCCATTCGCACCTCAAAGGCACACTCTAGATGCTGAATCCAACCCAATACTACCAAAAAGAACCCAAATTGGGGATTAACTCAATAAATTGAACCCCAACAATCAAGGGATTGAGAAAAAGAGAACCACACTGAAAAAAACTCAAACCTCATACCCTTACCAAAGGAGGAAGACCATCGCCAGAGGGAGAGGACATCGGCAAATGGGTGACACCGTCGAGGGGGAGCGACGACGGTGAGGCTGCTCGTCTGAAGATACAGGTCAAATGGGGTGCGTGCAACTAGTTCATGTAGGAGGAGAGGGCCACGATCAAGGGGATGCATTGCTGATCAAGAGGGCTACACTGATCGGAGAAAGACCGCCAGCCATACGGGGTCCACGCGGTTGGAAGTGGGCTGGCCAGGGGCTACAGAATAGCTAGGAGAGGTGCCGGAGGAGCGCGCCACACCATGAGGGGGTACACCGCTATGTGGAGTGTCGGGCAGAAAGGGGGGTGGATCAGGGAGAGGCGGCACCGTCCGGGAGTTACTAGCTGGAGGAGGGCCAGCCGAGAAGGGGCGATGAGGTGGCTAGGGAAGGGAGGTGCTAGAGGTGAGTCTCGGGTCGATGTGCAGCGCAAGGAGGGGAAAGGGGGGAATGCGTGGAGAAGAGAGGGGGAAAGAGAGATGGGGATATAGAAAACCCTAAAAAAGATAAAATAAATCTATCTATTAAATATATAAAATATTAATTTTAATAACGTAATAATAATTATAAATTTAATCTATAAATGTAATAATAATAATAATAACACCACAATGGAAGAAATGCTAATAATATTTATTTCATTTTGAATGATCATAATATAATTATAAATAATAATAATTTAAATAACTATTTTAACAATTCCAATGATAATAATAATTTTAATAATAATAACAATTATTATTATTATTCTACTGATTCCATAATGATAAAAATAATAATTTTAATGTTTATTTCATTCGTAACAATTATAATATAAAAACAAAAAATTTCACTTTTAATAATGATAATAATAATAATATTCTAATTTTATTACTCATTTTAATACTTTGAGGATGGTCAACCCATGTAGTTTCCTGGGCGAAGCCACACAGTTTCTGAACCGTGCACTTCCCGTGTGTAAGACGCCGTCAAACCCAAAATGTTCAATTTTCGATAAAAACTCAAAAATTTTAACTAGGACCCAACCCAAACCCCGATAAAATTATTCAATGTTAAGAAAATATTAAAAATTAAATAATTTCATGGGTTGGGAAGTGACAATTCTCCCAACCATAATTCTTTCCACCCCCAGATAGCCACAACACTTTCCATCCAAATTATCAACAATTGAGGATCACATAGCAATAAGATCCAACCTCTTAGCTGATGACATTTCACCAACCATGAATGGATCTTAACCCCAATTCCTTATGTAAATATCCAGCAGAGGGGAGAGCTAAAGGGACTCCCAACCATATGAATTAAACTTATAACTAATAACACCTTAAAAGAAAACTCAATGAGACATGTAGTGGGTCTCCCCACCATAAGAACCATCTAAGAGCGACCAAACAGAAATTTAACAAGATCCTGAAACTAGGCCCTTACCATATAGAAATATCTACCAAGGATAAAAGTAAATAAACCTAAATATTTAAATTACCCACTTCCAAAAGGAGGGGACAATAACTAAACCAAAACATCTCGTACAGACCAACAACCCTCACCAAATGGGGTGGGGGGAAGGGGCCAAATGATTGGACCATTGAACCACAACCGACAACCACCCAACACTTTTCACCTAAGGACGAATAAAATTTAAGACTGAACCTAATTCACATTGGTCGTCTGTGCAAGGTTTTTGACCCAAACTCACATCCCGGAAAGCATAACCACCGACACTACATGCAGGGTAAGTCCCCCATTCTCAATGCAACAAGAGTAAATTTAAAATTATGGAGAAGACACAACATAAATTCTATAATTGTATCACTATAACGATAGAGGCTCAACCTTATCAAAGTTCTCATACCCCTGGGGTTCCTAACTATGCTCCAGCTTCACTCAAAGGCCTTTAGATAGAACTATGATGGATGAAGCATCACCTGCCTCGCTGTTAGGTTTTTATAATTCCCATAAGAAACATAAAACGTTTAATTAGACAAAAGAAATGATAGAATTTGGAAATGAAAACCACACTGACATTGAAAACAGAATATCATATAAAATAACATGACATTCTAATACATTTTAAAACTTAAAACACCATCATTACAACTATAATGATAAAATATCCCTTGCAATGGAAGTAAACATACAAAAGAAACCTTAAACAAACACCAAAAAACACATCACTTCTGAGAATTTACTCCATGACGCTTTCTATTGATGCCCCAACAGAATCGATGCAAGTGACCCTAGCATCCACAATCCTGGAATGGCATCAGAGCATTTTTACACAAAGCCTTTTTTTGACTTACTTTTCCACACTTATGACAAATGAGGATCTCTCTCTCCAAATAGGCTGATGAAATATCCCATGGCCTTTTGATTCCATGACTTTCTCCATCAACATTAAATTGATTCCTAATCTTCTTTCTATAATCCTCACCAATACTCCTAGGAATTTAAGAAGGGAGGACCAATTAGAGCACTCCCACCATCACGACTTTGACATGAAAATTGTCTCACCACATCAGCAAATGAAGTTTGGTTGGAAACTGACACCTTCAACTTCAAATCAGGACAGAGACCCACCTCACAATGCCAAGCCTTCATGGAGTCATCTGTGGAATACCATGAATCTAAAGAGACAATATCAAAAAATCACTTGAAATACTCCAACACTGATCCATCACCCTGCTGCACAAAACACATGTCCATCCCCTTCCTTACCCTTTCTCTATTAGAGAAATATTGATGAATGAATAAATTCTTAAAGAACTCCCAAGTAATATGTTCATAGGTTTTGTTTCGAGACACCGACTTCCACCACATGCACAATGAACCTTCAAGCAAAAAAGGTGTAAACTTAACATTCAAAGACTCAAGAAACTCAACAAGGATAAAGCCTCTTTCGATCCTCCGTATACCCTCCCCCGCTATGGAAGGGTCTCCTTGACCATAAAGGAGTAGTGGATCTAGATTCAATAACTCGTTCATAAATTCTGTAGGTTGATCAACCACACTACGATCACCCATTGAAGTTCCTTGGGTACAAACACATGATAAGAAAATGTTAATAACCAAATCAATGTCAAACTCAAAAAATAAAAATCCTCAAGATCAAACACCGCAAAAGCGACCAACTTTAAACATAAGAAAGAAAACAATTACTAACAACAAACATCTCCTTTTAAAAATTATTTTAGAAACACACATGGTGGTTTTTCACACTCACTAATGGTGTTTCATCGAGCCTCACTCACATGCATATTTACATTACACCCTAGGCACCCACCCACAATGCCAAAATGGGAATAAATCCCGATTTCCATATAAAACCATGCATGTGAGCACCCATGAAAACACCAATGCCTAAAAAACTGCATTTTTTCAGAAACAAATCATTCATACCATTTAAAAAATCATGTACATTACAAAGGCACACTAACCCCCAAGTAAAAAATTCATTTGGTTTAAAAGAAATCCCGTTTAATTTAAAATATCCCTTAATCAAACAATCTATTTTAATTAAAAAATTTAAAAAACTAATTTATATTCAAACACTTTTCAGAATTCATAGGAGACCCAAACCAACTCAAAAATGGAACTAGTGTTATTGGGTGACTTGAACATATGGTTGGCGGCAAAATGCCAACACACCACTGACACAGAGACCCTACTAGGACTATGCCCCTAGTTCTATATGGATTTCTAGGCTATGAGAGCTCACAAGAACTATTATACCCACTCCCATTGTCATATAAAAATAAAAAAACATTCCCTAAAAACCAAAGAAACGAATTAAACTGTACTTCCCATAGAAACATAAGGATCAAAATGAGCAAGAGTTTGTGATGATCTTGTCTGACTTACCCCTCCTGTTCTGCAAATCAAACTCCATCTATATTGAGATCCCCAAATAGTAAAAGGTAACTTTGTAAAGTAAGATCATCTAATAGAAAACCTGCTCTGATACCATTTTGTCATTAACCAACCCAGGTCGACCCTGAACTAGTCACTCGAACCGATTCACGGCATGGCCTGAGAGGCCTTCCTGGTCTTCCTGGGAAGGCGACAAGAACCATGGAATCAATTGAGTACAACAAGGGAATTATTTCTCCCAATAAACAAAACCTAAAATATACTATATCAAGAAAGGGCATGCAGATAAAACTGAACTAAATATCATATAATCAAGAAACATAAAATAAATCTCAAATAATTTTCAATTCTAACTAAATGGGATAACAACAATTTCCTTGTAACCTCATGGGTCACTATCCAACCCAAATATCAAAAATTTCCCAAGGTGAATGCACCAAAGTTGGAACCTGAACATGGACTAAAAACAAAAAATAACAATATATGTGAGTATAAATACTCAGTTGGTGTCACGACCCGTCCTCGGGGCCCGTGCCGTGACTACCCCAAGCCCGCCTTCCATAGGCCAGGGGCTGGCAACTAGCAGCAAGGCGTAAATCCCGGTAAAAGGGAAGGCATTGCCTTTGTAAAGTAAACAAGCACCACAGAGTAAGAAAGAGGAAGAAGTAAACACTAAGTAAAAAGTAGTACAACAGTAAGTGCAGAAAATAAGTGGGCCAGAATACAAACCCAAACTGAAAGTAAAGTACAACTCGAAAGGGAAAACCGCAACTGAAAAGTAAAGCTGCAACGTCGAGCCGTCCACTGGAATTCTCACCTGAAGGGTGCGTACAGATAGCCTCCACTGCTCCTCGGGTCCAGCCGACCGCTCCGAGTACGTCCCACCCAGTGGTCCACCTCCAAGTACCGTCCTGCACCGCAAGCCTCCACCACGATCAGCGCTGTCCGTCGTCTGCAACCAACACAACGTAGTGCGGGCATAGCTCGTGAAGGGGTGAGTATAAGCTACTCAGTAAGGAACCCGAGACCCCCGAAGGTCTCCCAGAATCCACAAAGGATAAACCACAAAGGAAAGATACAATCACGAAGTAACATCTGGAACGACTTAGGTATATGACCATACATATACCTAAGTCATCAATTCTCGTTCGGTTCCAACATCCGAGCCCAAGTACAACCCAGTCCACACAGGAAAACAAAACGTAATCCACACAGGATAGCACACCACAATCCATAAAGGAAAGAAAAACAGGATTCAACTCACATAGGTATACTTCTTCGAATGACGATAGAGATGATCACTGATCCATCTAAGTCGTCGGACCTACAAAGGATCGATAGGTACTAACCCCCGCAATGACCCGCAATGACCCACAAAGTATTTGACCCACACATGATCGATAGGTAACTAACCCCCGCAAAGACCCACACAGGATCGGACCCACACAGGATCTGTAGGCGCTGGCCCACACAGGACCGCTGAGCGCTGACCCACACAGGATCAGACCCACACAGGATCTGTAGCACTGACCCACAAAGGATCGCTGAGTGTTGTAGTCGTCACCGCCGAATCCACTGAGGATCTCTGCACAGTCGTCGCCGTCACAGTAGCAGTCGCAGCCAGCTCTAGGGTTCTCGCACACAACAAGCTCATTTCGGAGGGTCCGCTCCACGGGCCGAGAGGCTGATACATCAACTGACACATAGTCCAAAGTTTTTGTATCCAAAAGTTCTGTATCGTCAACAGGAACTCAACGTCGCAGACAGCGCGTCAATCGGACGCCCGGTCTGAGAGTTATTGGCTTTTTCGTCCTAGGGGCCCGGTTACTTTTTAAGGCAAAACCAACCCGACTGTAATCCACCTGCATCCAAACCTCGGGCATAGTAAGCCAAAATATCCGTCTCACTTAGAGGAATCCAACAAAGTCAACGACACGTCAATCGGACGTCCGAAGCTCAAGATATGAGCGTTTCCGCTCCGAGGGCCCGGTTGGTTTCGTCTACGAACCAACCCGGATGAGCCCAAAGTATTCCGAATCCTTGAGTGTGATATACCGAAATGACCGTCTCGATCCAAGGATCGCATCGCCGCTGAAGGCACATCGTTCGGAGGCCCGTATCTCATGTTATGAGCAAAATACCAAAAAGGTCCGGAAACAAGGGGTCTGGGCCCGGACCGACCCGGCCCAACCCCCCCTGGGTCGACCCGACCCGGGACCGGGTCCGACCCGGTTGGGCGCGACCCGGCCCAGCCTGGGTGCGACCCGGTCGGCGGGTCGGCTTGGCTCGGCTCGGCCGAGCGGCCGAGCAAGGGAAGCCGTTGGGCGTGCTGTCCCCGCGGGAAGAGGAGCCACGGCCCCGTGTGGGGCCGCGCTTGGTCAACGGACGCGGCAAAGCCACGTCCCGTGTCTCGCCGGACCCGCGCGGTTGCGGGTTCGGTCAGCCGGCGCCGCTGGGGGAGTCCGCGGGCCACCGGAGTTGCTCTGGTGGTCCGATTCCATTTCCGACTGCGCCGTAGCTCCTCCCGGGTCCCTTCTTCACTACGGAATCAACAAATCGTCTTTGCGACCCATTTTGTCGTCGTTCGCCGTTCCGCACACCAAGAACAAAGGGCGGTGGGTTCGGACTTGTTCGTTGGTCCACACCCACCGCGTTAGCGGTTTGAAACAACACTATAAATCACAGCAATTGATAAACCACGACCCGCAATAATAATCCACGAACCAACTTGTTAATTGGTTGGTCCGAGTTCTTGCCTTGGAGGGAAAAAACATAGGTGAAATCGTTTTCAAAATGACCACTACCTCGTCGTAGTCGTCGGACGAGTTCTTCGCGGAATTGACCGTCACGGTAGAAGATGATCGTCGTGTCGCGGAAGGGCGTCGCGTCGTCGCGGTATACGGCATCGCGTCGACGAACTCCAAGGATTAAGGACATACAGATTTAATTATAACAATCAAATCCATGTGATGTTATAATCCACAAAGAATTTAAAGGACCGCAATCCCCTAACTCAAGATGCCGATCGAAGATTGTCGCGGGGATGGATCGTCGGGGAAGAAGTGTCGCGGAGGGAGAATCGTCGGCGTCACGGAACACGGCTTCGTGTCGTCGATCTCCGAGGGTGATGACGTTCTTCGCGTTCTTCGCGTTCTTCGCGTTCTTTGCGAAGGAGAATGAAGATCTCAAGCCTTGGAGTCTTCTCCAAAGGTTTAACACAACATTCAAGAAGAAGGTGTGTTGGCCTTATTTTATTAACATGCCAACAAAAAAGAAACAAACTATGTAATGACCCATTAATTCATAGAATTAATTTCAACGAATAAACTGCCCAATTAAAAGGAGCGTTTAAGAGTTTAAGGAAACACCCCAGTTGACTTTCATTTAAGAGGGGGGGGGGGTTGCGGGTGCGTTACTTAGGGGAAAAGAAACGGTGGGGCTTGTGCGGGCCCCACCTCACAAATATCCTACCAAGAGGGTAGGATAATTTGAATTGCACCCTATCCACTTCAACTCAGCTCAAGCAGCTTTAAGTGGCTTTAAGCGGCTTTAAGTGAAATAAAATAAAGTATGTCGTACCACATTATTTAATTTCTTAACTTAAAGCCCAAAATTTTTTAAACCACACCCGAGCAAACGCAACTCCAGAAGAGGAGTTTATAAGCAAAAACCGGCGCTGCGATTCCATCGGTGCCCTCGGAATTTGATTCCAAGCACCGGTTCAAAAGTTAGAAAAACCCGCTCATTCGTTCACAGAACGTACCCGATCCAAACTTTGGAACATGATTCCGGGCACACCGGGCCTCAGAATCAATTGCCGTCAGAAGCTGCGTTCTTGTAAAATTCCAAAGAAAATTAAGAAAAAAAATTTCCTTGAAATTTACGGGTCTTTACAGTTGGCTTCCCCGATATTCTATTCTCCATTGCACTACCTTTAAAATTCATGAAATTCTAGTTTCATGTTTGAACTACCATTTATAAAAGTATGATTTTCTATATATTTTACTCAAAGGAAAAGTATAACCCATTGCGCATATTTATTTCCAAAACCAAAGTCCAACCATTAGTGAGATATTATCATTTCCATGGGTAGAGGGGTGTCTATGTTTCAATCTTCACAAAAGACAATAAAACACATTCCTTAAAAAAAAATTCCAAAACAACCTTATTAAAATCAACACAACAATTTCTTACACAACCATTGCACAAGAAAGTACCATAGTAATCATACTACTAGGGAAATATAAATAACCATACCAATATCTCAACATCACATCAGAATACTAAAGCAGCAAACATAGGTGAACCCAGGATATTGAGAATAATCCCGAAGAAACTACTACAAGAGAATCCATCCGTGGTAGCACGCCACACACAATGAAATAAAAACTCTCAATAAGCTCATCCACCCTAACTAGGATATACTGTGGGAAGAACTCATAGTAATAAACCCAAACATATATTTACCTACTATGGGCCACTTGTCAGCACATCGACTACTAGTGCATAAATCCTTCATAGAATATTCTTGTAATAAACCCAAATATATATCCCCCAACAAGGAACTCCAATCCATTACATCCAATCAAGGCATGAGAAACACTCAACGAGGGTTTTCATAATAAACACTTTTTACTAATTTCATGAAATGGCCTAACAGGACCTTAAATATTCATAAACAAACACTTATCTAAAAATTAAAACACTTGTCAAATGAGGTTTCAAGTACACCATTTCCACTCGAAAACATTTAAAAACATTCATCGAAATATTTACATCGCACTTTCAATCAAAATCAGTATACACGAAAATGCCAACTGGTCTATAATTCAACAGTTCACATCAAGCTAGATTGGAAATCCTTAATTACTCTTTCTTTTAATTTAAAAACATTTAAAACAATATTCACAAAAACCACATTTATCAACATACTCATGCACTTTTTATAATGGGGTGAAAACACACAAAAACACATTGAAAAGTAAAACCCATTTCTTTATAAATTCCAAACCATTTCAGAAACCCAATAAGAAAGCACAAAATATCATCTCACATGATACTATCACATTTAAAAATCAAAATAAACCATTTTTAAATCACACTTAACCCATAAAATTGAACCAACCATTTTATTTATAAAAAAATACCCAAGCCATGAATGTTTACCAAAAAAATTTATGTTTAATAAAAAACAAAGTATAAAACCCATTTTTCATTCCTTAACAATATTTTATTTGTTGAACCATGTTTAAAATATCACAAATCATGTGTGAATTGTAATCAAACAATTTCTCAGACATGAAATGTAAACATTTTTAACCGAAAAAATCAATTTAACGGGAGAATTGGTATAGATTACCAATTTTCACACCATATAATCATTTAAGTATAAAACAATAAGACTCAGAATGTATTGAAGGTGGAAATATCATGAAACAATGAATGTTAAACTAAGAAGGTATGTGAAAGGAGAAGAATAACTTGAAACCATGGTGGAAAGAAGATGCAAACCTGAAATCAGTGTGAGATCTCATTCACACCTGAATCGCATGCTCTAGAAGCTGAATCCAACCCAACGTTACCAAAACAAACCCAAATTGAGTGATTAAATCATGAAATTGAACCCCAAAAATCAAGGGTTTGAGAAAAAAATAATCCCCCTAAAAAAACTCAAACCAAAAACCCTAACCGATGGGGGAAGGCCATTGTTGGAGGGAGAGGACACCAATAAGGGGGATACGCCAGAGAGGGGGAACGACGATAGTGAGGCTGCTAACTGGAGGTCGTGGGTCAAAGGGGGAGTGTACTGTGGGTTCAAGTAGAAGGAGGGGGCTGTGATCAGGGGGATGCGCCACTGAGAAAGAGGGATACAATGACCAGACAAAGACCATCGATCATATGGGGTCTTCATGGTTGGAAGTGGGCCATCAAGTGGTTGTGGGCTTTCCAGGGCATCCACTGGAGGTGCGCACCGCACCCAGAGGGGGTTGCACTGCTGGGTGGAGCACCAAATAAAAAAGAGGCCAGTTTAGGGAGAGGTGGTGCCGATCGAGAGTCTTTGGTTGGAGGAGGTCTGGCTAGGTAAGAGTGACAATGCAGCTGGGGTTGGGAGGTGTTGTCGGTGGGTCTCAAGTAGGTGTGTAATGAAAAGAGGAGAAAGGCGGGAATGCGTGGAGATGTGAGGCAAAAAGCGATAGGGGATATAGAAAACCATAAAAAAGATAAAATAAATCAATCTAATATATATATATATATAATAATATTAATAAAATAAAAATAATTATAAATTTAATTAATAGATGTAGTAATAATAAAAATTATACCACAATAGTAAAAATGATAACAATATTTATTTCATTTTTAATGATAATAATAAAATTCATAAAAATAATAATATAAATAACTATTTTAACAATTCCAATGATAATAAAAATTTTAATAATAATAATAATACTGATTTCATAATGATAAAAAAATAATTTTATGGATTATTTCATTTAAAAAATTTATAATATAAATAACAACTTTTCATGGTTAATAAAGATAATAATAATATTCTAATTTTATTACACATTTTAATCTATTAAAGACGAACAAGTCACACAGTTTCATGGGTGAAGCCGCACAGTTTCTGAATTTTGCAATGCCCATGCGTCAAACAACGTCAAACCCAAAATGTTTATTTTTCAATAACAACACAAAAATTTAAACCAGGACCCAACCTGAACCCCTATAAAATAATTCAAAGTCAATAAAATAATAAAATTAAATAATTTCATCAGTCTGGGTGTGAAAATAAGTACCCTAACACACTGTATAATAAATTTAAATTTATTATAAATAAATAATATAATTATTATAATACCAAAAATAATATAAATTGTTTACTTATAACATCATAACACCCATTCATTTACAATTTTTCATAATCATCACTATTTCGGGTGTTAACTAGTTCCTTTTTCTTGAATGATTTTGGTCGGTAGTTATGGTACTATAACTTTAATCATTGTTTATTAATCTATATACTTTTAATAATGATATAATTATAGTAAAAATTCATTATATATAGATATATAAACATTAATAAGAATTGGTGATGAAAATGAATTACATCACTTCGTGAAGACAATTTTATGTACATACACACTAGTGATTATTCTGTTTTTTAATGGATGGAACCAAAGAAAGGTATATAATAATTAAAAATTATATAGTTATTATTATATAATTAGTATAAATATATATATATATATATATATATTAAATAACATAAAATAACCAAACATGAATTATGGTGATGGAAAATGAATCATATCATAGTGCGGAGGTGGTAGTCCACATGTATGCATGATTGGTACTTTCATTTCCCATTTGATAAATAAGTGGTTGGAAATATTTTTCCTATCATCACAATAACATATTAATATATTTATAAAATAGGATTAAACATGTGTTTATGGATTTAATTTGTTTATATATGGTGGAAGAAGAAAAATATTTAAAGTTCTTGGTTAAGATTTATACTTCCTCTTTGAGAGACCTAATTTGGCATACACATTAGGACATAAAATTTTAGTCTAAGAATAATAATATAATATATTGGATGAAGGGAAATAATCTAAAAAGGTTTTGGAGTTGGTATTGGCTGGGAAATAAGGCTTAAATTTTTAGATAATTTATAACAAGAGGTTCATTATATATTTGACGAGAGGGACACACATGGAATTTCTAAAATTATTTCTTTAATATAAGGCATCTTTCATTAGAAACTGTCACAAAATGTACATGATATAATTGTGTTGATAAAATAATATAAAAATAAAATTATACAATTTTAATTATACAATTACTTATTTCATTCAAATCCTTCACTCTTAATTTCCTCCACCCCCTCGTAAAACCTTTTTAACCATATTTATAGTAACAAACTATTACAGTTTTTACTATTATTTGTTACCAAAAATTAAGTTGGACCTATTAAATAATATAAATTATAGTGATTAGATATATGGAATCCATTTAAATATATTTAATTTATATAAGTTTCAATAATTTAATTTTAAATAAGCGTGTTAATCACAATGAAAACTCATTTTTAGAAAATTACATTTTAAGCAAAAAACTGAACTTACTTCCATTCCATTCATTGTAAAAAAGGAATGTTAAAATATTTTATTTTATATAGAATTTATAAATATAATTAAAAATATTAATTAATAAATACTTCTTTAATTTATTATGACAAAGACACATTTTTATAGAAAACTGTTTTTATACAAATATGTTTTTAAGCCTGAAAATTGACGTATAAAAAATCCAAGTATATTGTTCGTTATCTTGTAATAAATTATATTATTTAAAATTAAATATATTTAATGTTACTTTAATATATAATTCAAAACAAAATTGATCTTTTTAAATGAAATTAAATGATAGGTTTACAAAAAATAGGTATTTTCACTATTTACTTAAAAATAAATATTTTTCAAATAAATCAAAAAAATGAACCCTCTAATAATTTTAACATTATTTTTTAAAAATAAATATTAATTTTCTCATATAAAATTTATAAAATTAGTGGAAATTAATTATAATTTCCTTTTACTAAGTTTAATAAAAACCATTTTTAAGAAAATAATTATTTGAAGCATAAAATTGTTTTGCTAAAAATTGAGTACATATTTATTATGAATTATTCAAAAAAATAATTATTTAAACAACTATAAATATTTCCCATAATGTTTTTATCACTCTACATAATATAAAATTGGATATATATGTTATAAAGGATTACTATATTACAGTTTACTTTTACTTGTGGTTTTCTGTAACCAACATTATCAAATACTTTATGTTTATTTCAAACGGAATGCATATAAGATCTTGGGGTGTTACACCTTTAAAATTAAAGAAAATTATATTTTTTATACATCATTAACTACAACACTTTTACCAATATAAATTTCAAATAATTATTCAATAGTGATAGATGAACATCAATATCATTTCCAAGTTTTTTTGTTCAAAAAATTATCAAGGTCATCATATCTTATATTTTCTTCATACGCATCTGTAGTGTCATGTTTTAAAATACAAAAAAATAGGATAATAACTATATCATAAATTGATGCATAAATATATGATTTATCACATATTTTCATAGTCCCAATATGATATTTCTAAAATGATTTCCAATATAACGAAATTTTTTACCAAATCACATCCATTGTGGTGAATCAGTTGGGTGAGGTAGGTTTCTAATGAAAATTTGATCATTTACATACCATTTTAGCCTATTTGAATCAATTAAAATTTCTAATATGTTCTTCAAATGATGAATAATTATAACTTACCAAATTTCATTAGTTGGTGTTTTGGTATCTATGCTTGATAATGAATTATAGTTGGATTTCTATTCTATATTATCTCAAGGTGACCCACAGTATGGATATTATAATAGTCTTTAATTTACATCATATAAAAAACATAGCCATTGGGATATGTATGTATATTTTTTATTCCCCAATCTGATTGGACATAATATTGTTTTCATTATAATTGGAATACTAAATCCTATTTCCTTCTTGGAGTAACTTTTCCAAAAGGTCGTCTAATTAATTGAAACTTTCATCCCTCCAACCATTTTTTCATTCAAGTTAACCAATTTCAATACTCATAATAACATTATAATTTTTTTAAATCTTGTAGTAGTGTTTTCTTAGCATCTTTTTATAATATTTGAGCACATTTTTTAATTTTTTAAATAAGGACAAAATGAATTAATTCTTCAAGATGATCCTCTATATCATTCTCAATATATTCAAAAAAATAGAAATTGGGTTTTTTGTTATTTCACCTTACCAAATACAACATCTATAACTATGATTAAAATCAAAGAAAATCATATTTTATTTAATTTATTTTTCATTTTGTTATTTCATATTAAAACACATCACATTTTTATAGAAAATCATATCATTGTTTTCAATAATTGTTTTTGAAAATTCTAGGAAATCATAATCCATTTTACCGCATTTCGCATTAGTTCTTATTTAGTTTTTTCAATTGAGATCCATTATCTAAAATTAAAATATAATCGAGGAATATATAAAAACATATAAACAATTAATTAAAAAATATAAATAATAATCATTAATACTGTTAATAAATATAATATATTAATCGAACTAAACATTAATTAATTTAAGAATAATCCAAACCATTTATTCACAAACATTTCTCCTAAAGAACCAAATATACAGTATATATATTAATGAAATGAATAAATAAGTACAATATAATAAATGGATATAAAATATATAATAACAATAAATAAAATAATTATAGTTACTAATATTAAACATTTAATAAAACTTTTTAGCGAAGAAAATATTTTCATAGGATTATTTTTTAGTAATAAATTTAATGATGTGGTAGTAAAATTATAATTTCTAAATAGGGAAACAATTATAGACTATTTTCTAATGTATAAAATTATCTTTTCATTCATGGAAATGAGTCACATAAATTTTATAGATAAATAATTACATATAAAACATTATATCTATGATAATCACAAATGAAATAGTAATAATCGAACTTCTAATTAAATGAAATTAAGTTAGATCCTAGAGAAAAATGAAGAAATAATTAGAATTTATGTTATAAACATATAATAAATATTAAAATAAATGAAATAAAAAAATCACAAAAAAAAGTGGCAGAATGTTTCAATTTAGAACATAGATAAAATGGAATTAAACAAAACTCATGTAGAATAAAATAAAGTGGGAGGATGATTGAAAAACAAAGGGGTAAAAAGAATCATGGAAATCAATTTAAGGTTTTTAAATAACTTTTATATCTTTAATGTTGAAAATGACATGTAAAATTAAAATTATATATTTTAAAACTCATAAAATTGAAGGTTGAAACACTAAAAATGATGGAACCGTGATGACTAAAATAAAGGGAGGGATTTTTTGGGTTGAGGGAGTTTTTATTTAACCAATGTCAGATTTATCATAATGAAATTTTGATGCCAAAATCTATGTGCCTCAAATTATTTTAGAAAACATTAACATTGGTTTGTATAGAAATCAAAATTAATAAATATTTTTTCATTTCGATTACATCTAGAACAAATGTGAAAACACCCATGTTGATGGTTTTTGTGTTGGTTTATAATATAACTTACTTGAAAAACATCTCCCATGTTCTTTTCACATTGTTAAAAAACAACTGGCCTGGAAACTTTGAGGAAAAATAGATTTTTTTTAACAGTGAGTGTCGAAAGTAATCAAAAGTGTGAAGAAAAAGAGAGAGTGTAAATCAAAAAATTGTATTCAGTTAGGGAAATTATGACCGATATAATTTATTAAAAAACAATACTCTTTCATGGTATTAATCATTAAATTTTTTATGTTTGGATTAAATTGTAATGAAACACTGAACTATCATTAGATGAAAAATCATATAATTAAATTTTTTTTAGAACTTTTATGCCTAGTAGAACATCATAGAGGGAGGAATATTCTTAGAGAAAAACAAAATATAAATGTTTTTCCATTAAGTACTCCCATTTTAGTTTTTAATTTTATAAATAAACATTACACTTCTCTCATGGGTTTAAGAAGTAGATGATAAAAGGAATATCTTGAAGAAAAATAATTTCGAACTTTATAAAAAACATCAGCATGACTCTATGATTTAAACTAATTTAGCAATATTTAAAATAAATTTTAATTCATCCAATACAATTCTTATAAACTACTCAGATAAAAATATAAATAAAAAACATATTTTTAATAAAATAATTCTCATAAATTAGCTCATGATGTAAAGATAAATAAAGAATAATTTTCACAAACATGGTCTCCTCCATTCTCTAGCTCCAACTCTTGAGCCACTTCATCAGGTGGTATACATTGGGTATATCTTTACACACACCATGTACCTCCAATACCTATGATAGGTTGTGAATATTTCTATCTGAAGGGAATGACTGGGGAACCTATAATGATGTAATGTTCATCATATTTAGTCATTCACTAACACCATAATCATATCCAACATCACAAATATCAACATCAATAATCACCTAAACCTCCACCACATGGAATCCATTAATGTATTTCATCTCTTTCATGGGTGAGTACAATTAAACTCCACTAACCAAATATTTATTCCCTGGTAAAACTTACTTCAACTTGAGTATGACAAACCTAGATGAGTTCCTAGCCTAGTTTAATCATTATATGTTTTTAAAAATCTCCATAATACTTAAATATGAAGCTCATCTACTTATTTTATTTTCATTTAGTTAATATTTAAAATTTGGGCATTTAAATTTACTTTATATTTAATGAATTCCCAAAATTTATAATGAAAGTTAAAATATGTTCCAATAATTAATGTTCAAAATAAAATCATAGAACATGAATGAAATTAAACAAAAACACCTATTTTTATTAGGATATTCATTATATTTCATTTTCATTACAGTTTATCAAATATTTAATAAATTATATTTTCAATCAGAATTAAAACATTAAAATATCATGTATTTCATGTCATTGAAATGGAATAATCTATCCAAAATATTACACATCACATATCATATAAAAAGTTTATTAGGTTCCACTTGGATATATCTGAGGATCTTTGGCATTCTTATTCTGGTATGGAGATGGTGCCAAGAATAGATAAATTTTTATTGATATGAAAATATGGCTAGTGTTTTTTTTATTTTGGTTTTGAGTTTTTGTAATGTATCAGTCCTAGTATATATTTTTTCCATATTTTATTTTTGGTTTTAGTTGTGTTTGTATGAATTCTTAATTTTGGTGATGTTGGTATTTAATGGATATTTTTATTATCCTTATTTATTATTCATTAGTTATATATATAGGTTTATTCATTATTTGGTTTTTTTAATTTATTAAACTACTTATTTTATGTGTATATGTTTATAAAAATCAAAAGAAGGGTCAATCCAGACATATGGGTGTCAGTACTATTTTTTGTTACTATTTAATATGCACAATCATTCCTTATTTTGTATTATTTGATTCAGTGGGACTAGATGTCTTCCCATGGGGTTCAGGAACACCATTCTGGCCTAAGGTAAAGTAGACATGGGTACCAGGTCAGGGTAAACCTAATTAGTTCATTACATTATTCCCTTTGTATAAGGGAATAAAAATAGAAAAATAATTAATAAATAGTGTAGACTTACAAAAAAATATTACAAACCATGAAAATAAATAATTGACCAAAAACCTCATATAAAATTTCATAACGGTCATGTTGAAGGAAATAGATCACCCGTGTGATTATTAAATACATAAGGTGATAAAAATTTGAGTAAAATATAATCTACCATAAGGAACATGAAATCTAATTTTCATGTCTAAAAAAATCAACATATCCTCAGTTACCTATTAATCTACAAAAAATCCTTTCACTTTACAGAGAAAAAAAACTTTAACTTTACCTGATGCATGAGACAAAAAATTTGCACATTTCTTAAAGGGACACTATAGAGTGCTGAGTATGTAAGTCAACAGGTATCCACCATTTGTGTCCATAAATAAAATATACATATATATATATATGTATATGAAACACATGATGAGTTAGTAAATGAGGGAAACACAAATAAAATAATACTACTCTTTTTTTACTAGTCCCAATGTCATACAAGTGTTTTTACACACAAAATAATTGATTTCCACATTGAAGAAAAAAAGAAGTAAAAAAATAGAAAAATTTACATGATGAAATCAAATTTTTAATGGAAAAACTAATTTTTCATGGATGGACATTGTTCATGGATGGATATAATTCATGGAATGGAATTACTTTACACTAAAAAGAAAATGTTTTTTCATGATCATATATCATCATTTATATGTGGAACTATTGTGGTGATATTTCACAGTTGCATAACATCTTCATATTATATATGTTACTAAGTGAACTCGAGAGAGGGATCCTTCAAGACCATGTAATAAAATAATTTTATATGCCTATAGTAATGATTCTTAATGTTTGTATAATATCTTCATGGTTTTTTATCACTTTATGACCTCAGGATAGTGATCCTTTATACTAATAAACCATTATCACTTTCTAAAGAATTTTTAGTGATCCCTTGGTTAGGAATAACTCTTTTTCATCAAAATTTTTTCAAATTATTGGGAATTTGGTTATGTGATATATATATAAGAATACCTACCACACACTTTAGAAAAGAATAAGAGGCACATACTTTGATGTGTAAATTTCTAATATGATTCCACATTTGAGATAAGAATAATATCGTTTACAAAGTGATTCCTTTACATGATCTTATGAATAAATATCTAAGGTAACTCATAAATTCAATCTAATAAGAGTGTGTGGGAATGACAAAATATTTTTTTGGTAATGTATTCTCTATGTAAGAGCCTCATAGAATTTCTTATATATAGTTATTTATAAATAATACCCTTGAATGTTTTCATAGAGGGTCATTCACGTATATATTTTAGTAACATGAGCCTTTAAACACCATGAAATTATAAATCCATACCCACTCACACAAAAATCTAATATTATGTAAAATTAGGTTTTCTTAAAGTAAACTTTGATTTTTTCCCAATAATCCATCACCAATAAAGACTTGACCAATGGTCAGTTACATTATAAAGAACCCATTATATGGATATTTGGGCCTCTTTTACATACCATATTTTATATAGACCACTTACCTGGGTCAAATAAACCCATATAACCTCATTGGATTCCTCTCACCAAGAATAAATTCCTAAAATACGATTTCATAATGTATTTATTCAAATCTACCGGGATTACATGATCAAGGATCCATTCATTCTAGAGTAATTCAATTAGAGTATATATTCCTTCGACAATGGAAATAGGGAATCTAGAAAAAAACCTCTTGAGATTTCCTCCCAAACCAATAATACCCTTAGGGTTTATACAGTCATGTATCCCCTTGATAATTATGGTTTTTATCAATTAGTGATTGGGAAAACCTAACTCATGTTAATATTTTAATCTTGGTCATCCCATATCTAGAATCCAAAATATTCCATGAACTGGGTTCACCTCTTCAGTCTCCTCCCTGATCTGTTGATTCATATATGGGATTCTAATCTAGTATATGTCTCAACCCTTCCTCACATTTTAATATCAACTATGATTTCTGTTTTCCTTCCTCATCTAGTTTTATATGGATAAAAGGTACACAAAAATATGTGGTCTTATAACAAGGATTAAACTATAGTCAGAATATATCATATTTAGTTTCAGATAGACAACATAAAAAATAATGTAATTTTCATTCGTAATTCCTACACCAAACATTAATAAGGACCCACACTTTTTATACACAGATATTACATCTAGTTGTATGAATATTCCTTACATAACATAATAGTCCACACTAGATTTATTTAGGTCAAGTATCGTTTGAAATTTAGAAACATAAAAAACTAGTTCTTAAAATATCTATATCCTCTACTGCTGATTTATTTATAATAATAACCCCTCTTAGACATATTGTACTTAATACCTTCGGTAATAACCAAGAAAAAGGGAACATATGAAAAGGGTGAGCTTAGATGCTCACTAAGGGTGAATAAGGGAGATATAAACATTGAAAAATGCATGACATGAGCATAAGTGTATAAAAACCTGATCTTAACATTTGAAAACCATACCATGTATATAAATGATTATAATATTATGTCATGGAATTAATCATGTTAGTTTATTAGACATTAATCTTATTAGAATTAAAGAAATTTAACTATTAAACATTAACATGGGAATAAGGAACATAATTGTGTAATATATATATATATACACACATATATAATCATTTACATACTTTTCACGGATCATTTATAAGGATATCCTAATGAAATGGGTTCACTACCCAAACCATTTTTGCAGTCAAGGTTCACTACCACAACTATCATAGGGGAAAAATTCCCTTACTAAAATGAGTTCAATCCCCATTTTACCCCTCTTTTTCTCATGAGATATCAATATTTACCTAATGTATTAGAGAATAATATAGGTCCCACTTATAATATAAAAAAAATAATACATATTTTTTCTCCTATATTTTAAATCATTCATCATATTAGAATCTATGAAAATTTTTATCATAGAATAACCGACGTAAAATAAATGTGTTTCATAAACATTTATCCATTTCATTATAGAATAACCGATGGAAAAAATGGGTTTCATAAACAATTATCATGATATTCCCAAACCATATAAAGAAAAAATAATGATTTCATCCTTGGATCATATCCATTGAAATCATAACTTAAATTGATGATCGTTGTCACTAATAAATATAAGTACCACAAAATAATCATTAAAACATTCATGCGTAAATAAAACATTTAATTTTGAAGACACTAAAAACTATAAAAATATAAAGGAAAATAAATTTTAAAATAAAATGGTAAAAATGTAAAGGAAGATTAAAAAAAGTGTTCATGTTGGTTGGAAACATTATTCAATCCATCTATGTTAAAAACATTAATTTTATACTTTTCTTAGCAATGTAATAAAGTGCCTCATTTGGAAACCAAAAAAAAGATTCATTCAAACCACTTTATAAATATTCAATAATGGGTCAGAAATAATTTAAAAAATCATTAGAAAATTTTATATATGTTCTTAAAATATATTTTAGAAAACATGGATATAGAAGTGAATGTTTTTCTGACCGAATAGAGAAATAAAACTGATTTTCTATAATATATATTTTTCTCTCCTGAGTGCTTAACATGATAAAAATGAAATGAAAAAATATTTTTTAAATAAATAAAAATATAAAATAAAAATAATTGGTTTATTTATATATATATCATAATAATTTATCAAGGTAAACTTAATCATAAATAATATTGATAAATAATGAGATTGTAACATAAATCCCTTACCTCATGTTCTTCTAGATTCAAACGAACTATAACCTCTTGTATAATAAATTAAAATTTGTTATAATATCATACTAGTGTCATTTTGATACTTATAATATAATATATTATCACTTGATAACATTTCAACACCACATGTTATCAATAAATCCTTATTCAAATCGTCATTTCTTGGAGTTAATTGTTTCATTTATGATGCATATTTTGATTTAGTCATACCCATACTTTTACATTATATTTTTTCTAAAATATATACATAATAATGATGTGAATATAATATATATTCATTATATATATATTTATATTCATACATATAATATTTTTAATTAAAAATTAATTACATCGTTCATGGAGACGGTGAGACATACATACGAATAAATGTTGTTTTCATTTTTTGGTAGATCCAATGAAAGAAAGTTCAACGATAATTGAAAATTAATGAACCATTATATTGTTATGTATACGATATATATTCATTAAATATATCCTCATTACCATCCAAGTAAAATATAAATGAAAAATGAATCACCTCGCTTTGTGGAGGTGGTAGTCCACACGTACGCACAATCGACATTATACCTTTCCAACGGATTGGAAGGTAAGTAGGATGATGAAATATTATAATTTAAAAAGAATGATTATGTAAAGAATATCATAAATAAATAATAAACCCATAATAATACATTTCCAAAAAATATGTTTATAAAAAATGAATTTTGTCGCAATGTGGAGATAGTAAGTCGCACGTACACATGAGTGACACATTCACTTCTCATTTTCTTGAAACAGGATCTATAATTGTGTTTTCATAATCAAAATTGAATTTAAGAATATTTAAGATAATATATTCAGTATTTTATGATAAATATAATATATTTATACGATTTTAAGAAGATAAAAAACAAAATGATCATTTAAGGTTATTACCACTTCTTTGAAAAAAATCCTTTAGATCTCCTATAAAGGGATCTAGGGTAGGAATTTTGTGTAGACTAGAACCTTAAAATTTGTATAGATAAGTTTAGAAAATAAATTTTCATATTTTAGTTGAGATATATTTCTCAATACGATGTAAATAAGTGATGTACGATGTTCCCTCATATAATTGAGGTGAGCGGTACTTTTGGAATTTCATACAATATTAAATTATAATAAATTACTTAACAATATAAATTCTTCCAAATGGACAGTAATTATAATATAATTTATTATAAGGTTATAATCACCTCAAAAAAAATATTTTAGAAAAGTTTGTGTGTCATTTTAAACTTTATAATTTTGATTAATTTTTAGTTAACCAATTTTAATTTTAACTATGATAAAAAATATTTCAATATTAATGGGTAGTAATTTTTACTTAAAAGGTGAAACTTATTCCATAAATGGTTTGTATTGAAATTTTAGATTATACCATATCCACATTATATTGTTTTATGATTTTATTAATTTTAAATAATTTAATAAAATATTGTTTCTATAAAATATTTTTCATGATGAAATTTTATTAGTGTCAATTTTGACACTATTCAATTAATTTGGATTGAATGACATAAAGGAAGAGGTTGAATTTGAATATAATCATTTTACACAACACTAATATGTCATATTAACCTATAGAATTCTAGTAACACTACAACATATTCAATTTATTCACTTTTGATATTTTGTTAATAATTTATTTTTTCCCATTGATAGAATAAATATTTTTTTGGTGTCGTGCAAGCATTTCGAGTAATTATGAAATATCTAAAAATTAAAAATAAACTATAATAATTAATATAATTTAAATATAAAAAAATACTTATTATTTTTTCATAACTAGTTTGTGTCACTCTATGAACACATAAAGGATATTTAAAATTAAGGGAGTGACATTTTGGAACATTGATTGATTTAAATAATATATCTATATTTTTCAGGGAAAACTATACATTAAAATAATAAATTTAAATTCAAATGTTATAAAGGAAAAATTAAACTTATATGATATGAATTAGTAGGAAAATATTATGTTTTATCACTTTTTTTTTATTTTAGATTGACTTAATTTATCATTTACTAAGGTGATAAATTTTCCCATGGCTTGTATTCACATTGACACAAAATAAAAGGGGCATATTTACCTAATTTATATCCCCTAATTCTAAATATGTAATTCATTTTATCAAATTTAATACTTATAAATGGAATAAATTTAATTTAATGTATGTATGAAAAATGTGAAAAACCTCTTTTTTAGAATAAAATATATTTTTAAGCACAAATCTTCATTTATTTTTTCTTAGGGATTAAAAAATATTTTTTGAATGTTTAAATATATATAAATTTATTTAAAATCATTTAATAATGATGATTAATCTAATTTAGTAAAAATATTATTGTGCGCATAAAAAAATTAGAAAAACATCACATTTAACTTCAAAAAAGTTGTCTTTACTTATAATCATTTAAAAAATAATTAATTATTTTTATAAATTTTTAGACCATATATATTTAATAATTTAGTTATTTCTAATTTTACCCACCAATATAATTGCAACGTGATAAAAAACACAAAATATTTTAAAAATGTTATGTGGTTCATTTAAACTCATGGTTGTGTGTGACAAAAGGTATCAAATAAATCAAATTATTTAAAGTGATATATTTCATAAAAATATTGTGGTGTTATATTTGAACCCATACCCCCATTAAATTGAATTTCACCATAATTTTTTTTAATATTGATGAAAATAGATGAGAATACTTCTACCTCATCACATGTTTAGGTTCCCATAAAGCTTAAAAAAATTGATGGATTTGCAAAAAGCTTTTCCCAGGTAAGTGACCTTGTTTTATAGGAATTTCTCTCTATAATCCAAAACTATACTTTTTTTCTTAATAAAAAATATCTTTCTCTAGAATTATTACCTATGATTTTAGTACATGTGAAGTATCAGGTAAGTACATTGTCATGAGGGATGTATGAAACACATTAGTAACAATCGAGAGACACGGTGGAATATTCAATCGATAATCTATTGTCCCGATAAGATCAAGAATATCAAAACGATTAATATACCTAAGGATTGCCTTACCCATATATCCTAATCACATAACCAAATTCCTAGAATTTATTCATAGGAATACCATGTCACCACCGTAAAACTCTAGATCATTCTGATGATGTTCAATATAACATTTTTGGACTCCGAGCTTCTATTATGTATTGTTGAATGGATCAAACCTAATCTTTCATCTTATAATCTAGATATTTTCATAATATATTTATTTCATTATATTAATTCTAGAATGTTTGAATTTATAACTACCAATCATATGGGGCTCTATAAGTCTCCATATAAATGCTAGAGTGAAATCTATTATTGTATTAAATTCCAAAAAAGGAAATTATTTATCCTGAACCCCATTGAAATCCAAGGGAATTATCTCTAAATATATTTTATTGTTTTATTGGTCCTCTTATACTGACTATCTATCTGAGGACAATATGTAATTCTATAACTTAACATTATATCCAAATCATGTCAAATACTTCTCCAAAACATTAAGGAAAAACTTTGATTAAGCTTATATATAAATGATAATGGTACACTATGAAATTTTACCAATTACATAATGTATAACCAAGTTTGTAGATCAATAGATAAATAATATCTAATGTATGTAAAGTGTATAGAAATTATAAGGTTATAAACTATAGCCCAAATTTATTTGTTCACTTTAAATTTTTAGGGGAGTCCAATGACAAAATTCATGGGGATGATTCCCATTTCCCTTACAGTAAGGGTAATGGTTGTAACAACCTATTAGACTTATATATATAATCATAAAATTTATGAGACACTGATCACCAAGAAACATACTCTCCAATATATCTCCTCAATCCATCCAACAATAAATACTATTCTAATATCTATACATATTCATACTTCCATGATGGATATAAAATGAAGAACACTGATCTCCAGAAATTATATCCTTCTTCAATTATGGTACTAATGGAACACATGCACTATTCTTGAACATTATTATTCAATCACAATCAATCTTGAACATACAAACATTTATCACATTCTTTTTCATCTCTATATCTTCCTTCTATGCCTCTTTAATATTCACTTAGATATATGGTTGAATACTCATTTAAGAAAGATATTATTTTTCCACTACCATTAAGATTTCAAGATCCATAATTTGAAATTCCAAAAATATTAGATCTTTTTTATCCTCATTATAGATAATCTAGCTTGATCCTTTAGAATCTGAGAATATCCCACCTTGTTCACTTTCACATGGCAGTAATGTATTGAGAAATTATAATATATAATTATAACAAAAAATCATATTTTGATCATGTTAAGCTATTTTTTTAATGAAATTATATTTTAGGGGTTTATGATCAATATATATGTCACACCATTCTCTATAGATATAGTACCACCATATCTTTGAAGAAAAAATTACCATTGTTAAATCTAAATAAAGAGTATGGTATTTTTTCTTTTATTCCTTCTATTATCATGTGATATAACGTATAACTATATCATTTTCCACGAGTAATAATCTCATTCGCTTCTTCAATGCATCATGAAATATTAAGAATCCATATCCACTATAGGGTAGTGTAATGATAGTGGCATTAAATAGCCTTCCATTCATCTACTTAAAACATTCTTGAAATTCATCTATCTTAGGGAACTTAGATCACATCTTAGTTAACTTGGTGAATGGATTCGATAGAAGTAAAAAATTATCCACAAAGTTTCAGCAATATTCATCCAAATTGAGAAAACTATGGATCATAGTTATTGTATTCAATCATGTATAATGTACAATAGATTTTTTCTTTGAAGTGTATACATATATACCCTCACATGAAATTATATAACCCAATAATGAAACTTTATAAATCCAAAATTCACAATGGGTAAATTCTGAATAATGGTTATCCTCATATATGGTATTTAGAATAATTATAACATGATATTTATTCTCATTATTTCACTTATAATAAATAAGAATACCATATATAAATACTACCTGAATCTTCTTATGGAAATTTCAAAAGTCTATATTCATTAAATCAAAATGAAGATAGAATGGTATTCGTCATATCAAATGGTATCACAATAACATCATTGTGTTGAATCCATGTACAATGTTTTCTCTTGGATATATCATCCTTATTCATCATCAATTGATGATATACATAATGAATAAAAATCATAGAAAAGAATTGAGCTTCATGTAGTTGATCAAAAAAGTCATTAATATGGGGTAGAGGAAACATATTATTGATAATCACCATATTATATTCATGATAATCAATGGATAGTAAAATCTATCTATCATTATTCTTAAAAAATAGAATAGGTTCAGACTATGGTGATTTACATTGATAAAATAATCCCTTGTCATGATTCTCCCAAAGTTGCTTCTTGATTTCTTGTATATCAATTGATGCCATTGACTATAGAGTCCTAAAAATAGGTGTAGCAGCATGTAAGAGTTATATTGAAAACTCTACATAATTATTTTGTGTAATAATCAGAAACTATTTAATAAATATATCAAAAAACTCCCACAATTTAGGAATATCATAGATATTGAGTTTCAATGTGACTATCTGAGATAAACACCCATTTTTAATAAAAATAAAGATCCATACTATTGATGTAATTTCTATTAGAAGTTTATTTTAATCATGACACCAATAGGAGATAAATTATTGGTTTCAATTTCACATGTATCTTCCCCTCATCGTTGATTAATGTGATATTTATGTAAATAAATCCCATCCATTCTCAAAATAACATAGAATTCAACAAGGGTATTAATGATATGATTTTTAGGAAACAAATTGTCACAAAATTCAACTGAATAATAATCATATACTGGGTATTAGATCATCGAACCATTCGTGATTTCTCCTACTACCTCAAAATCAAGTTTTTAGGTGGTACTACGACTGCCTTAGAAAGTTCTTTAGATATAAAATAGTGGGTAGATCTAGAATAAGATAATAAATTAGTAATTTTGGAGTGTATAAAAAGTGTACATTTCACCACATAATCTTTTGAACCCTTGTTAGAAATAGTGATACCATGAGATTTCCCCTTTTCTCTAGTATTAAGAGGTTATGGACATTTATCTATATCATTAACCTTCAAATTTGGGAACATGTTAGAATAATTCCCATAATCCTAGAATTTAATACACTAGAGTGTGTGGGGTTAATTTTAGATTCCATTACCTCTATTCACATCATTAGATTACTTCTTAAAATCATTTCATAATTTTATTTCCCGATGAAATTCCCTCTCCACACATAAAACCTTTACTAGTTCCCTCCAGACAATTTCCTCAATGTTTCCTTCCACATAACTAGCATAGAGTAAGGATCGTCTACTTTACTCTATAGTTTTTATAATTTCATTTAAATTATTTTATTTTTTTCTTATCAAAACCATGATATTTATAGGTAACATAAATATCTATTTACACTATTAAAGAAAATAAAAACAATTTCCTCATAGCTAATACAGTCCCTTATAGATAAATCCCTTCATATACTTGGTTTATATCCAATAAAAAATTTATCAAACTTAATTTCTAGTTGGATGATAATACCATAAGAAAAAATCTAAAGCCTTGGGAATATGAGAATCCACCTGTATTTGATCCTGGGTTGCCTGGATGCACTTAAGGAGTCCTCACCAACTAGAACTATTTGGCACTGTAGCATTTGGAAATATTTCCTTGTTTGGGCCTTTGAGCCACCGATTTGGTCTTTGAGTCCTTTAAGGCCTACGGGACACCCAAGACTTCAGTTCAGTAAGGCCTTCAGGCCACCTCAAGGCCTTCGGGCCACCTTAAGTGCAGATGCAAACTAGAAAAGCCACAAAGAACATGATTCAAAAGGAGGATGAGCAAGGAGCTTTCACTATAGCATAAGCTAAAAAGATTTCAAGAATGAGAGGGTATGGCACCTACCATCAGGACAAGCCTGTTCATGCATGGGAAAGCCTAGACGAACCGCCATGCGATGGTGGAGAGCTGATTTCACAATGTAGATGGTGGGGAGGAGCAGTTCTAGGTAGTTAGTCTGGGCTGTATGTAATATTTGAAGCCTACTGGAAATGAATTCCACTAAGTCCTAAAGGCCATGTAATACTTATGCCTTCGGGCCATTGGAGGACATTATAGTTTAACCTAAGGAATTATTTCTCCTTTTTATAATGAAGAATATGATGAAATTACTGGTTGAGAAATAAGATTATAATTCATCCCAATTTGTTGATTCAATATCTTTTTGTTATCTCGATTTCTTGATAATATTATACAGATGATATGATTATCCAACTAAATTATAAATTTCTATAATATCTTTCTCATGTTCCAAAACACTAAGGAACATAAAATATATTTTTAAGGGTGTTAATCCACTTCTTAGCCACTAGTGGATCAATATACCCCCTAAAAGAAGGTGTATGTTTCTTCATGAAGGACTCAACATAATCTTATTACCTCCTTTGATCGTTTGGGTAATCAAATTGATTCAAATATTGAGAATGTTTTGCGAGCATAAAAATAACATTTTTCACTCAATCTCTCATAACATTCAATTTATGAGGAGAAATATCATTTAATTTACCCTTAAATTTAGTATTAACCAGATTCCTTTTGGTTCTAACCATTTAATAATACCAAAAATCATAATACAATCAATAATAATCAATTATGGAAACCACATAATCATGAAAAACATTTATATGATGTCTAAATTATGATACATTATTATATGAAACATTAGGTTTAACTTAGGTCATTCATGATCATTACAAAAAAATTTAGATTTTATCTTATACTTATACTTATCTATAAGGTTCTTACTATTTTTTTCTCGTCCTAATTTCCCAAGATTAACTAATCCTTTCTATGATACCTACTATAATGGACAAAACTTTTTATACATTGATATTACGTCTATGTAGATAAATATTATTTACATAACATATTAAAATCGTAGAAGAATCATTTAAGTGTAGTATTTTTAAAAAACTAGGAATCCTAAAAAAGTAGTTCAAAAATTATCAACGTCATCTGCCAATTACATATTCATAACTACAACCCTTCTTATTCATATCATAATTAATACCTTTCATCATAACCTAGGTAAATGAAATATAGATCAAGGAGAACCCTGATGCTGAGTAAGTATAAACAAGGTAAATATAAATGATCAAATATGAATAACATGTGCTTGAGGTAATAAGAACATGACCTTAATGCTTGAAAATGATACCCTTTATATCAGAGATCATAATCTTAATTCATGGAATTAATCTTAGTTTTTTATAATACATGAATTATACGGGAATCAAAGAACTTAAACATTTTGAACATAACATAGTCATATGACATGTAGTTATGGAATACAAATAAGTATATAAAATATTTCTTAAATAGTTAATTCTCATTTCCAAGGATATCATGGTGGAATGTTTTCCCTCCCCAAACCATCGTAGTAGTCAAGGATCACTCCCAAAAATATCTTAGTGGATACAATCCCATTATCAATTGGGTTTAGTCCCCATTCTAGTCAAATCTCATGAGATATAAATAGTTACCCAACTCACTATAGGGACTTATAGGTCCCACCAACCATATATTGAAAATTATATATATATATATATATATATATATATATACCAAAGTATTATAAACCATTAATCATATTTTAACCCATAAAATTAAATGATTTGGATAAAAATTTCATCATAGCATTACACTTGTAAAAGAAATTGGTTTCGTAAATATTTCATCATTTAATCACAACTTAACCCATGTATAAGATACTTGTTTCCTAAAAATTGTGCCATAATATTAATATGACATCAAAATAAGGAATAATTATGGTATCCTTGGATCATATTCCAAGAAAATATTATTTAAATCAATGATTGTTGACTATGATGAATAGAAATACCATTAAAATGTCATTAAAACATTTTTGGGGAAAATTTTCATTTCAATTTTGATGTCATTAAAAAACAATGAACATATATTAGATAAAAATTTCATTGAAAATAACTCGGTAAAGTTTTTTGGAAAACACTACTTAAAATATTGTTCATTAAGGTAAGAAAATTTGATTAGTCCTTATACTTTAAAAAATAATTCCTTCTATACTTGTTTCTAAAAAAGTCAAAAAGTACCTCATTACGAAACCCTCAAAAAATTTCATTCAAAAAAATTTATAAAAATTCAAAGATGGGAAAAATTTTCATTCGAAAATATTATTATAGTATTATAAAATTTCTTTAAAACATTTTTTAAAAATATGGATAAGGAAGAGAAATGTTTTTCTACTGAAGTGACAAATGCAGCCGATTTTATTTAAAAACATATTTTAATTCTCACGAATACTTAAGGTGAAAAAAATTAAAGTAAATAATTGATTTTAAATAAGTAACCATTTGATAAGAAAATTAATTGGTTTATTGAAAGATAAATCAAATTATTATATCATTCGATACATAACCATAAACAATCCTAATTAATAACTAGATTTTTACATAAAACCCTTATCACCAGTTTGCCTTATTTTGAAATAAATTTAAACACAAAAATAATAAATATATATTTATTATAATTTTATAAAATTTACTTTTTCATAATTATAATATCATTTAGGATCCCATTATAAAATTTCAACACCCCTATTTTTTGATAAGTTTATGTTAAAATCTTTAGTTTTAGGGGTTAACTATTTTGTTTATCATGACTATTTCAGTTTAGTGGTTCCTATTCTTGTAAATTTATCTTTCTTAAAATAGAATCACAATATTAACAATGATATAAATATCATATATATTCATTATATACTAATTTATAGTCCTCTCTAATTTTTTCATATAGAAAAATTAATTACACCGTTCCTGGAGATGGTAGGTTGTACGCACACATAAATGTTGTTTTCATTTTTTTCACAGATAAAATCAAATAAAGGGGCATAATAATTCATATGTAAGGATTTATTAACTTTTTATATAAATAATTTATATTCTTTATATATACCCTTATTTCCATCCATATAAAATAAAAATTTAAAATGAATCTCATCGCTTCATGGAGGTGGTCGTCCACACAAACGCATGAGTGACGTTATCATTTCCCAATGGATTGGAAGGTAAGAATATAGATGTGATATTATTATTATAGAAGGATACATATAATATAAACATTAAACCCATCGTAATACCCAGACATAAAATATTGTGATGTAAAATGAATCCTATCGCTACATAGAGATGGTAAGCTATATGTATGGATGAGTGATATTTTCACTTCTAATTTGTGAAAAAGAATATGTATAATGGTGCTTTCATAATCAAAATAACATTTAAAAAATTTGAGGATACATAAATTTTTATTTTATGATAAATAAAATAGATTTATATGAGTCAATGAACTATAGAAAAGAAATTGATCAGTTAAGGTGATTTCCTCGTTTTGGAAATAACTACATTAGATCTCCACTAAAGGGTTCTAGGATTCGTATTTTGGGATGACCAGAACCACAAGAATCTGGAAAGGGGTGTTTATAATAAAAAATTTTAGAGTCTTTTTTTATTTATAATTATCAAATTAGGTTAAATATGTGAGGGAGGATATGCCCGTTATAATTAAGGAGAATGGAACTTTTTGAATTTCAGAAAAGATAAAATTATAATTAATTAATTATTAAGAAAAAATCAGTAAAATGGAAAAGGAATTGAAGATAATTTAGTATAGGGTTTTAATCCCATCAATAAATATAATTTATACTATTTTTTCTTACATTTTAAATATTATCATATTAATTAACCCTTTGTTAACCATTTTTAATTTTGACTAGAGTAACAAATTTATCAAAATTACACGGTTATGAGTTTTATATATAAAGATAAAATTGGTTCATAAATGCACATGTAATGAAATTTTTAGCTACATAGTACCCACATTTTATTATTTAAATATTATTATGATTTTACAAAAAGTAATACAATTTTATTTTGACAAAATAACATTATTTTCAAGTTAGACACTATCCACATAATTTGAATTAAAATACATCAATAAAATGATTTAATTTAAGTATAATATTTTGAAACAGCACTAATATGTTATATTCCCCTATAAAATTTATGTAACACTATAAATTACTCAAATTATATCACATTTAGTATTTTAAAAATCATTTATGTTATTTTTCCACTAATTAAATAAATATTGTATCGATGTTGTGTATGGATTTAAGGTAATTATATAATACTTAAAAATTATATATAAATTAACCCCAAGAATATAATTTTATTATTCCAATAATTATTCTTTATATTAGTTCCTAAATTATATTCCATATTTGAAAACATAAAGGATAATTAAAATGAAGAGAGTGACTTTTGATAACTTTCATTGATTTAAATAATATATCACTTCTGTGAAAAAATTTCCATTAAACTAATAATTTTATAGACTAAGGTTATAAGGATAGAAATAAATTAATCCAATAATAATTATGGTGAAAACATTCTGTTCTTAGTAATTATTTTTAATCTTGATTAACCTGACTTACCCTTTACAGAGGTGATAAATTTTACCACGATTACTATTCATATTGACCAAACATAAAAGAGGAATATTAAAAAAAATGGAACCTCCTTTTTAAATATTTTTTATTACATTTATATAATTCAATACTTATATATTAATGAAATTAATTTTAATGTATGGGCTTAAAATGTGATAAAATTATGTTTTAGAAAAAATATTTTTTTAAGAAGAAAACTATATTAATTATTATCATATTCCTATAAAAATATTAATTGATCATTTGAAAAGATATAACAAGTAAATAATTTAAAAATATAATTAAAATCATTCATTAGTACAGTTTATTTTAATTCATTAAAAAAAATAATTTTCATGCATAAAAACAATTATTTCAGAAAAACACATATATTTTCAAACAATTTTTTGTTTTCAATTATAATCATTTGATAACTAATAATTTCATTTTATAAATGGGTATGCCATATAATATTCTGTTATTAAAATTAATACCCTCATAGTGGTCATAAGATCATGATTTTAAAATATATAGTTCATAGTACATTCCACATGAAGTTAAACTACATAGAATAGGTTCTAGACACACGACTATAAAATGTACTTCTATTTGTATTGATTTCATTACCCCAAAAGTCATCAGTATTATCCTTTTCAAATATAATTAAAGGGTATAATGTTTCCAATTAAAATTAAAATAAATAAATGAGTTTTTATTCCCTTTATGGGTATAATTAAGAATTCCTTATCATGGGATAGATCCCAACTCCACAATATATACCACTATTAAGACAAGTGTCGTAAAGGTTAGTGAATTTCTTGAGAAATCTTAATTTTTTGTTCCAATATAAGGTAAATATTAAATAATAAACATTACAAGGAATTTAAAATATAATATATCTATTTTTGGATTCATTCATAGATTTTTGATGGGTTTTACTTTATATGCTTTACATCAAAGAAAGGTTGTGGTGGCCATGTAGTTGAATCTTATTACATGCAGCTCATCACATCATGGAAGGTGGTGTCCATGGAATTATAAGCGAATGGTTTATGGATCAGACCATATCTAGGGAGGTACCATAGTGTTGAGGTAGTGGGTTTGTACCTTATAATTAATTATCAAGTAATGGTAGATTTTTTATGAGTTTTTCACAAATAAAGGAATCTTATGTATGGGTGTTATAATGTAGAGGAGGGTGTCACCCCATTGAGATAATCCTTTTGAAATTTATTTCTCATGTATAGATAACCTTGTGTGTGGTGATCATTCCATTTTCTTGGGTTTCACACCATGGTTATTTCTCTTATGTATCAGATTAACTCTATGATGTGCAAGAGTTACATTATAAATGGGAATTTAAGGTAGTGATGGTAACATTTTTTGTATTGATTTTTGTGGTCAAGAAACCCTTGCATATGGGGTTTGAGAACCCTTACATTTTAACTTTTTGTACTATCATGAGGAATATGGTCATGATGTGACAAATGGTACATCTCATTAAGGGTTTTCTCTAAGTATGTTTCATGGAATTGTGGGACAAGGCCATGTTGTAGATGGTGAAGGACATACCCTGCTGATCGGAGGAAATGTTGTGATCATTAGGGCCTTAGGATTTTGGATCATTATAGAGGTAGGGTATCATTTCATGAATAATGGTTCAATACCAGGGTGGGAACCATCCAGGGGGTCAACACCTCTTCCAATTGGTAATCGGCCCATTATAAAGAGGGTATATTATGTGATGTTTCCTTGTATGGGTGTGTCATGTTATGACCAAATGTTGTGAATTTTTTTAAAATATGATCAGGAAATTAAATTGTGTCATAAAATATAAAAAGATCACAATTTTCCTCTCATTTTAATCATGGTAGTAGGGGAGGTTCACCACCCTTCATTTTTTATTTTGCTACTTCTGAACTCCTTAAAACATGGAAATTTGATTTTTTTCATTGATTATCTAGGGTGAGATTTCACCAATTTTACTTGGTCTTTCCTTTAATTATGTTTCCATTAATTATGTTTCATTTTTGGATAGTTTGTGGAGATAATTAAACTAGATTATGGTGGAATAATTTCGATATGATGGGAACTTTATTCAGCTTAGCTGTAGTAGATCATGTAATGTTGAAGGAATTTTGTATTCTATGGTTTTATAGAGGTATGTTTGTCTCATGAATTAATTTTTTATATTTTGGGGAATTTGGGATTAATTAGAGTTTAAATTCTGAATATATATTAGTTTTTTCTATTTGTATTAGGTTCATGTGTGTATCAGGAGTGGATTTCACCCCACTTCCCGTGGTTTCAGCACTACTATACCACTCGGGGAGATATTTCATGATTATTCTCTAAGTATTAATTGTGGAATAAAAATTTGTTTAATTTTATAATTCCATTATAACTGGTATATAACTAAGCATGATGATTTTTTATGGTTTTAGGGAAAAGCTTTTATGGGATATGGTTTGTCGAGATTAGATAATCCTAGGATATTATTTCTGGGCTATTCATATAGGTAAAAACATTTAATGATTTAGTTTTTTCCCAAATATCTCCCAATGGTTTATGAATTTGTAATTTAGCATGTGATATATAGTCTTTCCAATTTTTCCTGATTGAACTTGAATCAGAAATGAATCATTTCTTTAAAATTATGTTTTCTAAAAAAGAAGTACCTTGGGATGGGATGGTCTATTGAGTATATGTTTGATAAAAATATCATTTATGCTCAATGACTTAGTTATTTATATGTGATACGAGGTATAAAGACCCAATAATGGTATTAATGGAGTCAATAAAATAAATAGGACCTCAAAAAGGTGCATCTAGGCCTCTTTACATATTAAAGAGTTGTATAATATGAATGGTTATTCATGGGGTAGGATTTATGGTACCAAGTAATCTATAAAAGAGTTGTGGTTAAACCATTAGGTAATAGATGAGAGTTCCTCCTCCACCTGTTTCAATGTTTATCCATGTGGGGATAATTCAGTATATGTTAATGTATAGTTTTGGTTTGGAGATCTTAAAACCTTGGTCAGAATAACATATGGAAGTTATAACTTTATCTTTTATAAATTTATATGGTGTTTTTATTGATAGTGGTTTGGGAATTAAATTATCATGGTTATGTAAATGGAATAGGTGAACATTTGTGAAATTCTTTGACCTTTGAGTTTGTGGATGATAAAAGGGAACCCCTATAGGAAATCTATACCATGATGTTGATTAAGGGAAAAACTATGGGTGCCCTGATTTTATGTTTACTCTAGATGTTGGTTGTAAATTGAGGCTTGTTTGGGATAAAAAGTTATTAATTCAGTAATATAAATAGGCTGGGTTCTTCAATAGATAAACTATGTAATGTTTTCTAGGTTTATATAAGTGGACAAGGCAATTGATAATTATATATAATGGGTTGAAGGTGGTATGTAGATATTATGAGTACTCTATATGATGGTTATAAGGTAGGATAAATCCCCATGGGTGTATTCTATATATATATATACATACATTCAAATGTGGGATGTTTCCTTTGGGATGTATAATATATGACAGTTTTAGGAAGGGATGTGGAACCTTGTGTGTATGATATATGATGACTCTAGGGAGGGATATAACCCCTCAGGTGTATGATTTATGATTTTTCCATGGTGGGATGTTTCCCCCTTGGTTATTATATATAAAAGTTCTAAGGAGGGATGTGTCCCTTGGGTAATGATGTTTTAAAATGATTCTAGGGTAGGATGCAATTCCCCCTATGTAGTGACATTCTGAAAATGGTTTTGGAGTGGGATTTTGTTTCTCCATGGGTGGATATATGACCTGGTCCATGAAATATAGAACTATATAAAGTCGGTGTGTTCGATATCGATTGTAAACAGATAAGCCTAAGATCAATTATTTTTTTAATGTAGTTTTATTTTTCATTTGATTTTTTCTGAGCATTTCACATTTTGAATCCACTATATTTCTGAGTTATGTTTGGGGAACCATTGATGGTGGATAACATTGTGTTACTCATAAACTTCTCAAGTGGACGTGAAACATTGTTATTTGAGCATACCTCGTTATTTTAGGTACAATTATGGAGAGGCCCTATATTTTATAGTTCATTCAGATAATGTAGTAGGATTCAAGAGATGGGACCAGGTTGGGACGTGAGACTAGGTGCTTGTTTCTTACTTGATTAATGTATTTTGGATGAGTTTGATGTTATCTATGCAATGGAGATCCCTATGATTTTTTCTTGACTCATTTGACATTTAGATTGATCAATTAATTATGATATGTATATATTAATTAGTTTAGTTGGTTTTTATTGTGCTGTTATTTTATTCACTTAGTTATTTTGAAGATAATAATTATGTTATATCAATTTTTTATCTAATCTGATATATAAGTATAGTATCTTCATAATTTTACCATAAACACCACCTAGTAGTTGATAGCATTTATTATATGAAGGTTAACACCTGAATCCTTGTATTGAACTAGTTTGGTTATTGTTCAAAGTTCCAAGCTGGGACATTATAATGTGGAATCAGAACATTTTTCAAAGAGTTATTATTTAGTAAATGGTTAAATAGTTATAGGACTTGTCATTATTTTTATAAATGTTATATTTGTCACCTGGAAAACACCTACCTAATCTAATGTCTATGTTTCTTTGGATTTTGAATTGTTATTATTTGATTTATCAATTAATGTTTAGTGGATTATTATGTAATATGGTTCCTATATTATTGATTTTTCATTTTTTGTTATTTTTTTCTATTGGTGGTAATAGATTTAGTGTTCATCCATCATATTTACCATGTTGGTTTACATTATAAGTGAATTTTTTCATCCGATTAGGATAGAGAATTTGGAAATAGAAAAATATTTATAGGGTTTGGTTATTTGATGTGTTAATAATTACTTAATTAGTGTTTTAAAAAATAAATTATTAGTGGAATTCTATATAACAAGACCAAATGGGTATGTTGTTTCTTAAATCAAATTTCCATAGGGAAATATTATAATTTATAAACATGTATGTAATCCTGTTTCTCAAGGGTGTAGTCTGGTATGTTGATTCCTGGGGGATATTAGTAACCTAGAGATGATAGTTTATTGATTATGAGATTCCAGATATATATATATGTATATATATGAGACAAAAAAGTGGGTTTTTTTCCATGTGAACTCCATTGTGATATTTGAGATCAGAGCACAGATTTTCCTCCTTGGGATCTAACCTAAGGTCTATTTTAGTTAGTATAGTGACATTATAAAGTGACATAGGATATTAGTGATTCTAAGTTATAATTAAGTAGTAGGGTATTATACATGTATTTTTTAGATGATTTTTCATGGATGAAAGTAACACAAAAGAGGGTTTATTCTTGTATGATGAGTTCCATCTAAGATAAGAATAATGGGTAGTTTTTTTGGTTGATATTGATTCCCAATAGGTGATATAAAGTATGTTATATTGGAATGATGATTCATTGCCTGTCATGGATGTGAAAGAATGGGAATTACAATGTTTATTTAGGCCTAAAATACATAGAATGAATTTTAATTTGTTATTTGGACTTGTGAGACTATGATTTTTGTGTTTTAACTAATGATTTCATGATTTAAAAAGTATGGTAGGGTAGCACCGATGTGTATTGATACTAAGTATGATTGGTTTGGAAATAGAGGATGTTGAGCACCATTTTTTTATTGATTTTATGGATACTCTTTCAATGGGATAAGAGATTGATATCTTTGTTAACCTACTTTATATATGTATTTGTGAGACCACAGATTAACCAATGTGGGGTAATCTTGAGTTTGATTGTGTGTGATTGGACTTTAATAACATGCGAGACATGTTGATGAATATATTTTGAAAAATATATTGAATAAAAATATTTACTTGTGATTATTAAGAGACTCTTATGATGAGATCATGGAAATGAAATAAAATTCATAGTTCTTTTATTTGATACATTATTAGTGTGTTGAAATTCAATTTTAGTTGAAATACCTTAAGTGGTGTTTCTAAGCTATAATATTTTTCAGGCCTACTTATACCCAAACATCATGGATTTAGTTCATGGGTACTCAATGGGGTTGGTGGATAATCACACATAAATAGAGATACAATATGGGATGATGATGGAAATGTGTGAGGGATCATGTTTTCATTGAGAATTAAAGGAGTATTGATCCTTGAAGTTATGATTTGTGTTGGTTAAAAGGATATATCTAGGTCTTTGTTCGATGTCCATGTCAATTACAACTAATGAAAAAAATTATTAGTGATGGTTGATTGGAGGTATTTGTCATGTGAAATAATAATTATGGAGTGGAAACATGATTTTAGCTATACCACAATGATGAAATCCTGAGAGAGATGAGTTATGATCCATTTTGAAATGAGGTATGATGAATTCCAGGTCGTGTGAAATTCCAACTAATGAGTGTATCAATGTTATAAAAAAGGAATAAAGATATCATTGATTCTAAGTATTTTGCAACTAATGTGATTGTGGGTTACAAGTGAGATTATGTGGATCCATAGCGGGACAGTGAAATAGAGTCTCACGGTAATGAGAAAGGTTAGAGTGCCATGAGATAGATTTAAAAAATCCAGTGGTAAAGTGGTGGGTTATTGGTGTTATTTTGAAATTTTTTGTAGTGTTTCATGAAAAAATTTGACTCTATCTTGAATTAGGATGTGTTCCTTTTCAAATAAATATGATTAGGGATCATGAGTGATAGTGTGAGGTTGGAGATGGATGTCTGGTAGCATTTTGATCCTAGTTTGGTGAGGACCCTTGTATAGGGTCTAGAGCTAAATGATTTGATATTATTTATATGGGAATGGTTTCCTAGTATTTTTATGAGGATGTGTGGTGTCTTTTTATGATGACACAAGATCTCATAAATGGATCCAAGTGTTGTGACATAGTTTATATAGTCATGTCCCTTTTATGTGAATTGATTTTGATATATGATTTCCACAACTCTTTTATAAAATGATTATGTTTTTTTATGAAGAAATATAAAATAATTGATAATAATTTAAAAATAATTTACATTGGGTTTAAATTTTAATTACTTGACTATTTTTATAAAAAATATTATGTCTGGTATTAATTGATTAAAAAGTTCATCATAAATATTTTCTTATATCGTTAGAAACAATTACTTGTTTTTTTTGTTTTAAATTGAAATAAACATTTTTGAGGTGTATATGAAGTCTTACAACCCTTAAATTTACATTTTAAAATATCCATAATTTTTTTTCAAAAAAATACATTTTTTGGAATAATTTTTTTTTGATATGGAATGTTTAAAAATTCCTTAAATACTGAAAATGTCCCATATTTTTATATGACTTTTATAATGTTTATATTTCTTTCAAAATTTTTGTTTGGCTCAAAAAAATAAATATGTATTGAGTAACTCTTAGGATTTTTTCAAACATTCTATACAACCTCATTATTTTTCATACAACCATAATATTTCAAATCAAAAACACCCATGTAGGTCATTTCATGTCATTTTCATAAGAATTTAGTTATATTTTCTTATGAATTTTTTAATTTTCACGTGGTTATGGGATTTTTATATGGCTTTTCAAAAACATTCATATGACTTCTATGTTGTTTTTATAACATAGATGAATCATGTAATACATGTAGATACTCTTATAAGAATTTATAATTTTAGTTTTGTATGTCATCTCCACAATATTGTTAGAATTCCAAAAAAAGATCATGTTGTATTCACTAAGGATGACCAACTCACTTGGAGGATACCGACAACAAATGAAAAGACAATTATTGATTGACGAAATAAAAAGAACCCCTGATGTATTGATACTGGTTAATACCATGAAATTCAAAAGTTTTCTGAAGTAAATAAACATACACATGGTACCGAAAGTCAAAATGGGGAGTTGCATTACCTTGAGGAACCCATTTTTAGATTGTCGGATCCCATTTTAAGGATGATGAATCTATTAAATTTGGGTGAAGATCGATGCTATTTAAAATAATTCGATAAATTACTATGATCAATGATGGAATCTTATAGGGATAATATTAATATAAGGATCATTAGTGAACTGATCAATGAGCTAATTAATTAATGATCACACCAATATTAAGATAAAAAAATAAAATTAATATCTATTGGCCCAGATTTTCAAATGATTTTAAATAGAATATGTGGGGTCTAAAACAATTTTTTTCTTTAATTTTTGTTGTAGGATTGAATTGGAGGACACTTGGATATTCTCTCATACTACCACTGTGAAAATGAACAACAATGAATTCCACCTTCTTGATGAATTATTTCAAAGAGATCCAAAATAGAGGTCTATTCTATAATCATGTTAGGCTACAACAAGGATCTATGGGTTCATATATAATGATATTGGATTTATATTGATGTATAACACAGGAGTCTCAATAGATTTAGGATCTTCAAGGTTAACCAAGATGGACATCTTTCCATTATGTTTATGTGGTACGGAGAGTTCAATGATCCCAATATATTGAATAGAACCATGTCATGGAGTCTTATGTGATTATTGAAGTGATTTTGGTTGAGATGTACAATGGTGGGGAGTTTGAAATATGTGGAGTGAGATCAACCTCACCCAATGTATATTAGTTTTGAAAATATTACTACATGAAGACAAAATTCAGTTGTAGTCTAATGATAGAAGTAGTTGAAAGGAGTATCTTTCACTATCATGTGATCTTTAAAATACTGGTAATTAAAGTTTTTAAAAACAATAATAAAAATTAGATATTAAATGATATATTGAAATATGTATTATGGAAGGGGAAATTGATAGTGAATTCAATATGTTTAGGTGGGGGAGTTATGTTTGGTTGAGACTTCTTTTAAAAGAATGGAACAACAGATTATAAAACATAAAATAATTTAGACTAAGTAAGGGGAAACATTTTGGAGAAGGGCTATGTAGGATCTGGTGTTGGATAAAGTGTTTATCTTGATAGAGAAACTCTCTATTTTTCCTTTGGATTTTCCCTTTGTTTTTTTATATTTTTATAATGAATTTCAAAAAGAATATTTACTGCAACAGAAATTTGTAAATAAAAAATGTAAGGAAGCTAATTGTCAATGATTTGAACTTTTTCATGTTCTTTCTTTAGTTACAAATTATTATCTTCCTCTCTTTATGGATTTTTATTCATTTCTATTTTTACATATTCTCTAATGAAGTATCAAAAAAGGAAATTCAAGATAGGTATTTTCATATTGGGGAAAATAATTTCACAACTCTACTAATGTAATAAATTAATGTGTGGTATAATAGGATGACCGGTAGTGAAAACAATGTATTTAGTTTTATCTATTTTATTATTCTTCATAAATATTCATAAACATTTCAAAGTACTGAAGGGTTATTATAGTGGATTAATTATTTTTATATAACAAACAAATAAATTTATTTTTAAAATTAAGTTTCATATCCTATCTCAGATAAAAATAGTATTTTTCTTTAAGTATTTGTTTAAAAATTAGTTCTTTGGGTGATTTATTTAAAGAATTGATATTATAGGGATAAAGAGTTGATTCAACTGCATTTGTTATAGATTTTTCAGAAATATGATTAATTTTCAAGTAGGAAAGACAAATAATTTTACAAATTTGGATCAATATAGTTTTACCAAATTCATTAATTCTTTACCCTTGTTCTCTAGGTTCCTATTTTCATCATTTATAGCACAATAAAAAATTATTCATATCACCTTACGTTTCTTTCATTATAATTTTTTCTTTCACCGTTTCTTCATAATTTAAATTTTTTTCTTAGATTTTTCTTTCAATTTGGATTCCACATATATGGAAATCCCTATCATTCTACAAGGATTTTCACTCTTTCCTTAATTTAGTCTATAAAAAATATGTTTTACTATATCAATTATTCTTATATCAATGTTTTGGCATCATTTCCATTTAAGGAACATGTTCCCTATAAATAATATAACAATAAAATATCATATGTATTTCTAAAAAATAAATCAATTAAAAAAATTCCTAAAATCTGATTTTTTTTCACTATTATGTATTATTTTAATAATTTTTTAAAATAATATTCCATGGACCATAGGTAATATTATTCACTTAAATTTAATCTAATAAAACCTGAAATTTAACAAAACTACCATTCCTTGAGAGGACAAAACAATTTTGAAATAGAAAATAATAAAATTTAGATTGATGAAAAATAGATTGAAAATCATATTCCACCTCACCCTTGGAATAATAATTATTAGAATCCTATACTAAGGTATTTATAAATTACTATAGTTTCAAATATCCCATCTTTTATATATTTTCCCCTAGGTCTAAGAGTTATAAAATAAAATAATCATACTTTTCCATGTTACCCACTTTTAATATTATATGAAATGAGGATTATTTTGAGTTTCTCAGTGACATTGATAATATTTCATTGAAATTACCATCATAGGGACTTATTGAAGAGAATATATATTGAAAGTGTTTACCATTAATTTAAAAACTAAGGATATTATATAATTTTAAAAATAGGATAAAGAAAATATTCATATTGGGGACATGTATTTAATGCAATTTTTATAAAATTTCATTCTAGAAATAAATCCATTGACATGAGGAACAAAACCATTGCATTTTTTATAATTTGGGAGAACTCACCATGAATCATAGGATATATTTAGAGGAATTATTAGGAATACTTCCCACCATAATCTCTCCCCCAAAATCTTAATAGAAATATTTTATAATAGTCTTACCCCATACCACTAAAACATAGTCCACTAATCCTAGAGAAGTCATTTTTTTGATGTAAAAACTGAGTACAATTCGAAAATTATTGATAAAATTCCCCAAAAATATTAAAATAAATGTACTTGGAAAAGAACTATCCACATGAGTGATCCATAAACTTAGAAATATAGAAGTTTTAATGATTGTAAGGATAGTTCTCTTAAGTATAAATAAAACCATTATGGAATGTTTTTTCATACTAGCAATTGATTTCTTAACTTTGAACTACTTATATAATAGGATGAAAGTTACCAATTTTTGGACTTATTGGGTAGAAATTGGGGAAAATCATCATTTTCTAAACAACTAAAACCTATATTTAGAAATTAACCCACCCATTCATGGAAAGACCTAGGTTTTATGAAACATCATATTTCCTCTGTATTTTTATAGTATACTCATTTGTAATTCCTAAATCAACATTAGAATAAATACTATAATTCTAAATTGGAGTTAATGGGTCATATTCATTGACCAAGAGTGGGATCTAGAAACCCAGCATGACCCCTAATGAGATAAGGATTGTCACTATAAAAATAAGCAGCCTACGAACATGCACTGTGTAATAAAATATCATTGCCTTTAATATCTCATATTGTTGGACACACACCTGTGACATTGCCCATTTCTTTCTTTATTGTTTTTTTATTCAACAGGACAGATTTACCCTTAACATCCATGGATATAGTCCTAGGAAGTTACTACCTTCCTTATCAACCTGTCCTAATATATACTACTTCCATAACATGGAAGCGAAAAATCCTTTCTTAACTATTCATCCAATGCCATGAAACTAATGAAACACCCAACAAAAAATACATCACCATGATTTCAATATCATGGTTTTGGTTTTTCAAATAAGTATGCAATCAAATGACATACATTGGTAATGATCTCAATTTAGGAGACCATTACACATGATCATATATAGGAATAACCAAAGACACCAAAACATGTGGTGTTCCTATTGGTAGTTCAGTCATCATGATCTCACTTCTAGAGATCCCCAAGTGAGAACTTCATGAGAATATGTCTCAGTGCTTATGAGCCCCTGGAACCTAATAGTAAAACATCTAATATATCCAATTAATAACATGTATCTAGACCATAGAACATATATTTGTGATTAATGTCATTGTATCTTGTGGTTCTCATTATAGCCTGAGATCTTCTATAACATTTTGATATGACAATTACTCTATGGAAATTACCATTAAATAGTGGACGTAGAAAAGTTAACACTATAATGATAACTATTACATCATGTATAAAGAACTTATATACATGATATGATAATCAATAGCACTAAATAGTTGGGTCAATGGAACCCACAATTTCAACACTCCCACTTGTACGATATCCAACATGAAAACCATACTTGTTAGCTTCTCACATGATTAAGATCACATTTCTACTAAGTCATTCCATTAGATGTTTTTCCTACCATGATTATGAAGAATGGATTTTGTGTTATTGCGACAACACCTCCTTGAGGAAAAATTCTCAAGTGATAGTATCCTTGACTATATCCTTCTAGTCCATTGAATTAACATGAAATATTGGATAGAAAGTTAATCATAATTTATATTTTGATAATACTTTTCTAATGAGGTGTGATTCCAAGAATCGTAACAAATTATTACATTTAACTAATTTTTAGTTGCCTTAGAAGATGTAATGTACTCGGTATTTGTAGGTATGAACACCATTGTAATTTATGAGCATGTATTTCTCATAAACTAATCCCAACTGTGATATTATATATCTTTGATCTATATAATACTAGTCTATGTCCCCTGAAAACTAGCATATTTTCTTCTCTACATACTAGGTTCATATCTTTGGTACTTTCTAAAGTACAATAAGATAGTTCTGACTACTACTCTTGCATTACTTTTGGAATTAAATGATATTTTCCTAATATAAAGTATATGTTGCCAATATCAATTTTGTATAGAACATTCCATATGTGATTAATCTATCTCTAGAGAATATGTAAGTCATCTTACCACATTATGCTTTTCCCATATCCTAGACATGTCAACCTGGAGAGATCATGTTATGTGACATTGGAAACAATTCACTTTTGAATTATTCCAAATTTTATTTTCCAATACCATGTCACTATATGTAAAATGGACTGGGTTCAAGAAACCTTTAGACATACCTCATTAGATCATATTCCTTATAACTTAGGTTTCTAATTTAAGTCAATCATTTGAGAATAAATTTCATTCTAGTCTTTACTGACTTGAAAACCATTCGGTTTTCCATATATTCTCGAACATATTTTACTTATAAAACCTTGGTGCTCCCACTAACCTCTGGTAGACACATGATTTTTTTAAAATGTATATTCTATTATCATGTTACATACTTTAATCCTAAACTAGATATCCAAAACATTGAAACAATTATTAGAATTCTGTGATATGACAATCCTTTTTGGTTGTGTCGTATAGACACCTTCCATGTTTGGTGTTCATGACATCTAATTCTTAATATACTGATCATAGAAATTAGATATGATAGGTAAAATTCTAATTAAATTGTTCATACCAACTAAGTATTATCAATCCAGCATTAATGGTACTATAATTGTTCTATCCATATATCAAATCATTTGAATACCCATCGTAGAATTAAAAATAAACCCCTTTCATTATTGATACAAGGAATACATTTATTGAATTTTATATGGTCTTTCCAATTTTAGCTAATTTCCATATAATACTTACCTATAGGAAATATTATTCACAATGAATGGTAGATCAATGGCCGTAGTGAATTCTAAAACCATCACCATGGTTTTTATTATTCCTATATAGTATGTGTCTCTAGAACATACTCTCTTCCACATGTGTTTGTGGAACTAGTTCTAATGCCAACCATTTGTGCATCTCAAGATTTGACTGAATCTATGTCAATCCAGCTACCACTATCTCTAATAGAGATGTGCACACATATATAGAAACAAATCATATAACTTGATTATAATTTTTCAATCATATGGATTTATTTAGTATCTTGTGAAACCATTATGATGATTACAAAAAATGCATAATGTGTTTGTTCCTGAAGTAAGTTTTTTTATGTCCTAACAAAATTTTTCATCCAAACACATTTCCTTATGACATAATGGTTTTTTATCATACTATGACACATATAATATCCATTTGTCATTTTAGTTTACATATAGTTACAAGAAATCGATTTAATTTGTAAATAGCATTATGAAATATAGTAGAAGTTTCTAAAAGTTGCAATATTGAGACTCCATACATCATAACTCTAGTGTATAAAATGTGTGTCTTGTAATTACTCCACACTATATTTTTTTTATCAATGTTATCATGTAATACTTCATGATCGATTATCCTCATTAACATCAATGTCATGATGTTGATAATGTAATACGTGTTTTTAGAATTTCTCCATGCAACATTATCATGGTCGATGATTGCATAGTCAATATATTCTTAAACATTTCAGCTCGAAGCAACTCATATCTTCTAACCATGCACTTACTTCGCTTTACAATTCCTTAATTACATAAAGGAATCATATGACGTAAATATATACCTCTAGATTATTATTCAAATAGTTCATGCTCTCTAGCTGAACTAATTGTAAAAGACTTGTGACATAGAAATAAAGGTTCTTTTTTCCAAACTAAAGACGTTGATAATACCAAAGGTGTTTAGTTGTGCCGAGCATAAATACCATACATGATATATTCCTAATTTCCACTTTTAGCGTTGACTAAAAAGAATTATCTTTCCCCAACTGGGTATTATTATTAAATTTTTTTATTCATCACACATTGCCTCTAATTTATATATCATTGAGCTAGTGATTGAGTATAAAATTCCAAAAACAACATTCTTTCTGAAACCAATAATAATGTCTCCTTGTGTTCAAGGACACAAGAGATTAATTTTTTTGGTTATACTCAATAATAGTTGTACGTGAATCTTTTACTTGGAAATAAAGAAATCACATACTTCTCACTACTAGCCTAGGTATCACCGTTTTTGCGTTCTCTTGGAGAATACACCTGACATCTAGTAATATTTCTATACTCTCTTGGTTACCATATTTAGTAGGCATATGGTATTAAATATCCAAGAAGTAAAACTAAAAAATTAGAGTGATGAATATACCTGAATAAGAAGTAGTAACTTTCTTATTTAATTTTGTTTATATCTTTTAAAATTACATAGTATCATTTTAGAAAATTTAATGAAAATAACCTCATGTTAATACCATTTCCTTCAAAGGACATTGAAAATATTCTATTACAATTACTTTTTATTGGACTTTTATCGTTATTTGTCAATTGGTTTTCCTTATGAATAAAATATTAATTTTTCTTTTTTATTCTTCTTAACTTGGATAACCTTAACAAAATTTGTAATGAAGTGTTTACTCAATAATTGTTTATTTTGAAACATAATATAAGACTTGATTAATGGGGTGAAATTCTATTAGAATATGATAAATTGAAAGATCCAAACCCACCTTTCAATTTACACAAGAACAATGTTACTGTTAACGATTCATATCATTGCTTCGATTTCTCCTTGAAAACCACTTGGATATGATACTTCATGTTACTTCATACATTTCATGATGTTGTAATAGAAACTAACACCCAACATTGATGAAATAATAATTAAATAACATTTATATGATCTATACATTAGTCTCTAGTATGAAATTTCACCCTCACTTCTTGAGGTAACTTAAGAGGTGTTTGGGTCATAGTACTATATGCAAGTGCCTGTACTATTTTTGGATACTTGTGCCGGTGTGGACATTAACTTTGTTAAATATTTATCATAGTTTTAAACATGTGGTATAACATTCCATTTTTATAAAAAAATATCATATTAGTACTTTTATTATTATTACAGGTTTAGTCATTTTTTATTAATTAATTAAATCATTAAATGTCTCCCAATATTTTATCAGATTTTTAGAACCATATGTGCTAGAATAAGAATACCCTATCTCTTGAGTATTCTAGTGGAAATGAACCCGGAACCTCAACTTATAGTCTACTAGATTTGGATATTCCATTACTTGGAGGTTTCAAGGTAGGTTTCCGCCTGACCAACTGCATGAACTCACAATTCCATGATCTATTGAGTGAATTACTATCTTCTTAAATCATTACATGATTTACTCAATATTTTACTCAAAAATTAAAACAAGCCATATTTGGCTCTTTATTTGCTGTAATTTTAGTAATTTCAACCCACCATTCTCATTGGAAATACCCAGTAGTAAGAGGCACCCTCAGCTTGGGCATGACCAGTACCCCAAACCACCGGTTTTGTCCAAATTCGAATGATGGAAGGTGGTTTAGACATAAAATATCATTGATAGTATTTTTTGTTTTTATGTGATGATAGAAATAATTTTCTATATTCTTAGAAAGTACTATGTGATTGCAATCACAAATGGCCACACATGAAATAGATAAATTAATTGTGTCACATGTTCATTTTATCTTTCATGCCTATTTATTATTTTTTTATGTATTTTTGAGACAACTACATATACACAAAAACAATAAAGGATGCAAAAATAAACTGAATACATGATAATGAGCTGGTACTAATGGTTAATCCATTTAGTGAATAATAGACCAACCTAAACCCTAGGAGTAATACCTTGAGTCATGGAACTTGTGAATCCAATTTCATTATTTTCCCAACCAATGCATCCAAATCCTTTCTGGTGCATCACCATCACTCTACGCGAAGTGTATCACCAGTCATCTAATCATTATACAAAAATAATCTTACACATGAGAGGGAAACCGGGGTGTATAATTGAAACTCTAAAATGGATGTGTAGATCCTTATAAATATAATGACACTAGAGATGACACACAGATCACCTTATTTCATTACTTATTAAAAAATATCAATAATTAATTATATAAATAAACAAGAACCAAATGTGCATTGGTCGGTCCAAGGGCTCATGATCCGTCCAATGTCATTTAACACATGTGTCAATTAAAAAAATGCAGAATTAAATTAAACTTTTATTAAAAAAATTTGAGGGAATTAAATTGAGTTAAAAAAATTACAATTATTTTTAATATAATAATTAGAAAATTAGATCCTTATTAATTAATTTAATTTTAAAACATACAATTTAATTAATTAATTAATTTTATTAAACACCTAATTATATTAATTTAAGTTGCATTAATTTTAAACAAAAAATAATATTTAATTAATTTAATTATCAACTAAAATTAAAATAATTATTTTACTTAATATTTGATAAAATTAAATTATAAGTGGCCTGAAAACCATGGGAAGGCCCTGTGGGGGTCAGGCCAACCCTCGAAGACCCATCCTAAACTATGATGACCCTGTGCGGATTTATTTGGGCTAAGCAAGTCTTCCCAAGATCATTATGGGTATGGAAGACCCGCTTGGGCCTCTTTAGGGGAAATTCGTTTTAGAAATACCTAAAATGGTTTACCTCAGATTGGATAGGCCCACATTGCGAACTTCTTGGCATCACGTTGGATATCTGGGAGGCTAGAAGGAGGTAGGTGGTGACCTATGGGTGGCCAAGGGGAAAGCTACAGGGGAATGCAGTAATGTAAAGGCTAGAAGTTCGGGGCAAGTAGGCTTGTGACTGGCATAGAGGGGAGCCAGTGGCTTGACACCAGACAAGGTGATGATTGAGTAGCATAGACAACAGAAAGAGGCGTTCCAAGTGGGGAAACCTAGTTCGGTCTGAGTAGGGAGGGAGGTGGCACTATAACCTAGAACTTATTTTGCTAAAGGATAAGAACACATAGGTGGGTGCAGATTCAGTGAGAAGTAATTTACTAGAGAATTTGAGGATTCCGATCATGGTAGGAGGATGGAAGCCCATAGATAGAGGAGGCCAATTCACTAAGGGTAGGTGCATTAGATCCGGTCATGACTGGTGGGGTTGTAATGGTATTCAATCAGGAGAGGGATGCTGAAGTTGGTATGATGGAGAGAGGGGTGACTATATACGGGGATGGTCTGGGGCAGTGTGAGGAGAGTGCATTGGAGGGAGGCAGTCACCGGCCAAGCACAACACCAAGAGGAGGCGGCTCCACAGGGAAGAAGGGGCTCTCCTATTTGGACCCTTTTTTATTGGTTTTCGTTTTTCTTTTAACCTTACACCCATTGTTTTCTATTCTAGGAAAAAAATGGGTAAATCCAATTTCAATGACTTTTCAAAGGGCCTCCCCACTTGTGCAGCCCCATTTTTTTAATGGTTGTGGCATTTTCCAGCCACCAACCAATTAGGTTATATTTATATTAACAATGACCCCGTTCAGGTCATTCCCACTATTTCATCAAGTCCAATTCACATTAAAAATATTTTTAGGCCTATTATTTAGGTAAATTTATTATTAAGACAATGAAAATAATTAATAAAATTAATTAATAACATTATTTGTGAACAAATTCTAATTAAATTATGTTTAAATAAAAAAAAACTATTCCGTCTGATGATAATTTTTCAAAAAATAACATATTTCATGAGATTTTAAATCTCTGGATGGCCATAGAAAAGTCAACTGAAATTTGATTCACAAACCGTCTATGGTAATAGAACTGCAATAACGCCCTCTTTTAGGTTTAATGCAAATTTAATTCTTCTATTGGCTTAAAAACATTCAGTTGTCCCTTTGATACTACTTGATAGAATCATAAACATAGAGGAAGCCCTAAATTGGGATTTTAAATTTTTTTCTCTAAATATATATGTAATCTTGTCAACTTCAGAAAATAATTTTCCTCTGTCCTCCTCGGGATCTCACGTGAAATAAGTTAAGAACATAATTAAATAGTAGAATACCCGGTTTAAATCTGAAGTATCACAAGACATCTTCTCATCATTGGAAATTGCATCTTGATGAATCTGAAGTTAAATTCCTCTTGATCATCCACACGTGCTGTGAAAAACTTTGGGAGAACAAATCGTCATAATTGGGGTCCTAGCATGAAGATACGACAACTCCTTCGACACTCTCATGATCACTGCATCACCTCGCTTGCGATGCCTTTGAGAGAGCTCGATCTGAGAACCTTGGATCCAAAGCCTCTCTCTCTAGGACGCAAGAGAGAGAATAGAAGAGAGAGAAGAAGTGAAAAGTACATGGAAAACTTCTCTCCACATATATTTATATACTGTTAAGAAAATATTTGGTATTTCCACAATGCCATCCGAATACATAACGCACTATAAAAAATTTGTGATGAATTCTAAATAGATTCATAAATATTATTATCACTTTCTTGTAATATATTGAATATATACATGATAATAAAGGAGTCATTAGCTCAACTATTTATTCCCACATATATTAATTTAACCTTGAATATTTTTTATATTTGTTCAAATAATATTATTTATATACTTACTTAAAAACATGTAACTAAATTTAATAAAAAAAAATTCAATACCCATTATTCTGGAATTGAATAATATAAATTTATTCATTTCACTGGTGATCAATTAACCTTATACAAATCCCAAACCCCAGTGGTGGAGCCCACAATGTCTAGAATACCTATTCAACTGAATATGTCGATTCTCGAATACACTATTGTGTGTTACCCTCTAAAAACATGCCTCAATAGTAGTGAATATTACTCACAGACCAAAAGTGGGATCAATCAACCCATAATTTTCCATTAAGAGATAATAATTTTCATAGGAGAGACAACCAAACTATGAACACACATTATGTAATATAATCTCATTGTATTTAATATATCTTAAAGAAGGATGCACACTTGTGTCATCGCCAATTTCTTTATTTATTATTTCTTGATCCAACTGGATTGATTTACCCTCAACTTCCATGGACATGGTGTTATAAAGGTACTACCATCCTTATCAAGATGGCATGATATATACTACTTTCAAAACATGAAAGTGATAAATCCTTTCTTGACCATTCAACTAATATCATGCCACCAATGTCTCACCCAACACAAACTACTTCTCCACAATTTTAAAATCATGGTATTTTCCTTGCATCAAAGTATGCAGTCAAGTTACATACATTGGAAATAATATCAATTCCAGACACATTACACATTATCAAAGATATGAACAACCAATGACACCAAAACATGTGTTGTTCTTATTGGTGGGTCAATCCTCAATATCTCACTAGTAGAGATCACCAAATGTGAACTTCATGAGAATAAAACTCAATTCTTATGAGCCCGTAACACCTGATAGTCAAATATATAATTTTTCTAATAAGTAAGATATATGTAGACCATTTAATATATATATAAGATTATTTCCATAGTATCTTGAGATTCTCATTATACCTTGGGATCTACTATAACCTTTCTATAAGACAATTAATATATGTTAATTACCATTAATAGTGGACATAGAAAAGACTACACTGTATTGGTAAGAAGTATATCATGTACAACTAATTTATATAGTCAATTCGGTAATATAAATCACTAAATAGTTGGGTATATGTCTTCCAATATTTCAACAAAATGAAATATATATATGGTATATTAATCATTTATCTAACTATTTATAATAATTTTCAAACCATTTGTAGTACTATAATATACATATTAATCCATACCACCAGTCCATTAAAGTCATTAAACAAAATTCACATGTATCTAAACTACTAACTCAAAATTGGAGAGGACCAATATCTCCCCAATCGGTAACATCCACATCACCGTGAACAACATCTTCATTACCAACCTCAATAGCTAGAGAATTATCATCATCATCACCACTATCATTACAACCATAATTATCTCAACCACTACTTAGACCCTCATTCACATCCCTCGGGGCATTATTTATAGAGTGCATTGATTCCATATATGAATCAACAGTAGTAACAGCCTATGATGGAAGTGATTTACTTATAACTAACATAGATTTCAGGAAGTTTTAAATGTTCAGCCTATTCTATTCACGCTCTTGTAAAGCTATTTTTTTTCCTTCAGCTACTTCTATACATGGACTTTGGAACACGGTGGTCTAAGATGTTTGATAGAAGCCAGATGAGGTCCAAAACCTAGTAGGGGTTTTTTTTTTATTGGGTCGATATCAGACACCCCCCTAGTGCACCTCACCTAATACCTGACTCAAATGATCATTCGGCTTGAAGTTGTCATCATATTTATCATTGAGGACCTCTAGGGAATAATCCTTAAAATATAGACAAGATATTTGATTATTAATTTCATATAAATATTTTATATATAAATAAGACAACAATCAATATTTTATTATGTTTTTTCATTTAATGCACTTCTATCCTTCTCCTTCCAACTTGAGAGATAAGTTTTTTCGAGGAACATTTCCTTTGATGCCTAATATCGCTTGCTTAAAATGACATCGATTATTATAAAACAATATTATTGAATAATATAAAATTAAAAAACCAATAATGAATTAAAATTTTATCTATTCAAGAAATACATAAAATGAGAAATCATCTAAATATACATTTAATTATAAATTTAGTACACGTGGAAGAACATAAACAGTACATACAAACTAGAATGATAATTGTGGGTATGATATGGATTTATATAGTATGTTCATTTCATACCAATTCTATTTGTGTTATGTTATTTGGTCATTCATCCACTTGTTAATTCTGAGCTTTTGGTCATTAGGATCACTTTTGGGTTAAGCTGTTTGGAAAATTGGTAAGATGGTAAATTAGTTATTTGGCCAATTGTCTAGTTTTCCAATTGTTGATTTGGAAATTAACTCCAATTATCCCATTTAGTAAAATTAGTCCATTTAGACCAATTAACCAAATTAATTAAATTGTTCCAATTAGTCTAATTAATCAATTTCATCTAATTTCTTTGTTTAGGTCAATTACTCAAATTAGTACATATTGTCCATATGGTCCAATTACGCCATTTTTCCCATTTTGGTCATTTTGGCCATTTTGTCTATTTTTTTCCAATTAGGACATTTTGGCCAATTAGGCCATTTAGGTTATTTAGTCCAATTAGTCCAATTAGAGAATTTACGTAATTTTAGGCCATTTGGACCATTTAGGTAAATCTTAACAATTAGGCTAAATGGCCGTTATGTAAATGGGACAATTGATTATTATTACTTTAGGAAAATTGGACATTAGGCCATTAGTCCATTAGGCCCATTAGATGTTTGGCCATTATACCATTAGGCAGTTAAAACATTGGGCCACTAGGCCAATTATTCCATTAGGCTAATTGTCCAATTGGTTGTTATGCAAACTGGAAAATTCATCTTTAGGTTATTAGGACATTATGAATGTTTTTCATTAGGTCTCTAAGAAATTTTTTTCTTAGGCCATTATATCATTATTCCATTGGGTAAATTAGCCAATTGTCCATTAGGACTTTTTTCCAATAGTCAATTATGATGTTAGTACAATTAGCTATTATGTCGTTAGTCCAATTGAATGTTATGTCATTAGGATAGTTGGATGTTAGGCCATTAGTCCCAATTTTAATTAGGAAATTAGTCCAATAGTCTATTTTCCAAATTAGGGAAACCAGTCCATTATGATAATTAGGTCATTATTCCATTATTACATTCAACCTTTAGGCCAATTGGTCAATTGGACAATTAGAAATTAGGCTAACTATCCAATTAGTCATTAGTCTATTTGATTTTCAATCTAATTTTCCATTTCTCATTTAGGACAGTTTTCTGTTAGTCCATTAAGCCATTAGTTAATTAGTACAATTGTCCAACTAGCCATTAGGCCATTAGGCAAATTGGACAACTGTCCATTAGGTCGTTAGGCCAATTACCTGTTAGGTTATTAGTCCAATTGGTAATTAGGCCTTTAGGATAATTAGTCATTAGGCTGTTAGTAAATTAGTTGGTTAGTCCCTTAGGCCGTCAGACTGTTAGGCTATTAAGTTATTAGGTCGTTAGGCTGTTGGGATCTTAGGAACTTACGTTTTTAGGCCATTATTCCATTTTCCCTTATGTTTTTAGTCCAATAGTCCATTTTTACATTATACCAATTAGTCCCCTAGGTAATAGGTCATTAGTCCAATTAGGTCATTAGTCCAATTATGACAAATTCCCAATTCTTTATTATGCCATTAGGCTAAATAGACAATTTTCCATTAGGATATTAGGCTATTAGATCAATATATCATTAGTCCATTAGGTCATTCAGCCGTTAGGTCATTAGGCTAATTGTCCCTTGTGTCATTAGGTCATAGGCCAATTGGCCCTTAATCCATTAGGACTTTAGAACAATTCGCTAATTGGCCAATTGGATAATTTTCCATCAGGATGTTAGTCCAATTTTTTATTATTCTATTAGTCAAATTGGTCGTTTGGCGGTTATTCTAATAGGCCAATTGGTTTTTAGGCTATTAGGCTATTAGGATAATTAGTCGTTATGTCAATAGGCCAATTGGTCAATTGGTCATAAGTCCATTAGTACTATTCATCAATTTTCCATTAATCCGTTAGAGCAGTTGTCCAATTTTACATTAGGACATTAGGCCATTATTCCATTAGAACATTAGTCCAATTGGAAAATTTTACATTAGTCTAATTTTCCAATTTTCCCTTATTCCATTATTTTAATTGGCCAATTTTTCGTTAGTCCACTTGGACACTATGCCAATTTTCTAATATGCCATTAGGATGTTAGGAAAATTAGGCTAATTTTATATTAGGATTTTAGTATAATAGTCCATTAGAAAAATTGGATGATAGGCCATTAAGCCATTAGGCTAATTGGTCAATGTTTTGTTAGTCCGTAAGGCCATTAGACCGATTTTCCAATAGGCCATTAGGCCGTTAATCCTATTGTTCTAATTGGCCATTAGGCCTTCAAGCCAATAGTTCATTACACCATTAGGCCAATTAGACATTAGGAACTTAGGCCAATCGGCCATTATTCCATTCGACTAATTGGCTAATAGGCCATTAGGGAATTTGGCCTATTGGATGATATTCCATTAGTCCAATAGGTGACTTGAAAAATTTTCTATTGGGACATTAGGCAAAGTGGTCTTTAGGTATTCAGTCCAATTTCTATTTAGTTCGTCATTCTAAATGAATAATTGTCCATTAGTCTATTTTTTCATTATCCCATTAGGTCAATCGGCTATTAGGCCATTATGAAATTATGTCAATTCACTAATTGTACATCTAACCATTAGAAAAATTTCCTATTAGTCCAATTGGACCACTAGACATAAGGTAATTAGGCCATTTAACCTTTAGGAATTTTTTTTCAATTGTTCGCTAATCCATTAGGCTAATTGGTCTATTGGTCATGAGGTTGTTATGCCATTAGGACAATTTTCAAATTGCCCACTAGGCCATTAGGCTCATTTTCCATTACATTGTTGTTCCAATTGGACAATAATCCATTAGGAAAATTTTAAATTTATTCATTAGGACAATTATCCATTAGTCCATTATGAAAATTATCCAACTATCCATTAGGCCATTTTAAAAATTAGTTATTATTCCATATGGTCATTAGGCCGTTAGGAAATTAGGCCAGTTGTCTATTAGTCCAATTGGATGTTAATCCATTCTATCATTATTCAAATTTCAAAATATGTCATTAGACCATTTGTCCATTATAAAAATTGAACAATTGTCCATTAGGCCAATTTTTTAATTATCCATTAGGTCATTATTGCAATTATGAGAATTGTTTGTAAGGATATTTGGACAAATTTTCAATTGTCTATTTGGAATTTACATCAATTGGTCATTAGGACATTATTCCAATAATCCATTGGGCCAATTTTCCATTAGGTGTTTGGTCCAATTTTACATTAAGACAATACGATAATTTTCCAATTCTTTATTAGGCCAATTGGTCATTAGGTCGTTAGTCCATTATTGGTCAATTGGCCATTAGGACATTGGGCTGTTATGGGAATTATTCCAATTTTTCATTAGGAAATTAGACAATGTAGTAATGCCCTTAGGACAAATAGATGTTAGGATAATTTTCCGTTAGTCATTTAGAAGAATAGGCCATTATGTTGTTTTGTCCAATTAGTGATTACTTCTTTTAGACAATTGTTAATTAGGATATCATTCCATTTAGCCATTATGATGTTAAGGCAATTGGGTCTACACAATTATTCTAATTATCCAAGTGTATATTAGTCAATTAGTCTATTACTCTAATTGTTTATTAGGCCCTTAGGCCATTAGGCCAATTGGATTATTTGATATTAGGCTATCAGTCCAATTTTCAAATTAGGTTGTTATTCCATTTATGTCAATTGACCATTCGTCTACTAAGAAAATTTGCCCAATTGGCCATTAGGCCATTATGCCAATTGTTCATTAGGTCATTAGTCCATTATGCCAATTGGCTAATTTTCCATTTGGGAATTAGGGTATAAAACCATTATTCTAATTAGCCAATTGGCAATCATACCATCAGGAAAATTGTTGAATTAGCCATTATGTAGCTGGGCAAATCGGAAAATTGGCTGTTAGTCCATTATAACATTTTAAAAAAATTTCATTTGGCCATTAATTTGTTTTTCCAATTAGTCCAATTGTCCAGTAGACCTTTAGGCTAATATGACATAATGTGGTTAGTCCAATAATCCATTAAGCCATTAGGACAGTTGGCCATTAGGCTATTATGCCAATTGGAAATTAGGAAATTAGGCCAATTGTTCATTATATCATTAGGCCAATTGGTCGTTTGGATATTAGGAAAATTTTATAATTGTTCATTATGACATTAAAACAAATTTCCAAATTTATAATTTTCTATTAGTCCATTCAAACAATTCACCATTAGGCTGTTAGGCCAATTGTCCATTAGGATATTAGGACAATTGAAAAATAGGGCAATAGGCTGATAGGCTATTAGGTCATTATTCGAATTTTACATTAGGTTGTCAGGTTAATTTTCTATTATGACATTAGGATAATTGTCCATTAGGCTATTATTCTATTTCATCATAGGGCATTATGATAATTTTTCAATTGGCCAATAATACATTAGGATGTTAGACCATTAGGTCATTAGGCCTTTAGTCCAATTGCACAATGGGCCATTATTCCATTAGTTTTACAGGAAAATTTTATATTAGGCCATTAGGACAATTGGAAAATTTTCTATCCTTCCATTAGGCCAATTCTCCAATTATCCATTAGGAAGTTAGGCCAATAAGCCCAATTGGTCATTATGCCATTAGGCCAATTAAAATATTGGACAATAGGATATTATTTCATTAGAATAATTGAAAAATTATCCATTAGGACATTAGGACCCTAGTAAAGTTAAAAAAATAGTCCATTAATTCATTAGGTTGTTAGGAAGTTAGGATAGTACACCAATTGGACAGTTTTCCCTAAGGCCATTAGGCCATTAAGCTTTTAGGCCATTATCCCATTAAGAAAATTGGCCAACTGTTCATTAGGACATTATGAAAATTGTCCATTAGGCCAATTAGATATTTGGAAACTCGGTAGTTAGGACATTAGAAATGGTATTTTCAGCCTTATTTTAAAGGTATTAATGATAATAAAACATAAATTTTGGCTTGTAAAGATAACAAAGTAGAAATATAGATCTAGATACTTTTTCTATTCATATTAAAGTACATTGAAATTATTGTTTCCAGGAATTTTAGTGCACCCCAATATATCAAAATACATCATTGAATATTTTTTATTTTTGTTTTTTCCTAAGGAAACCTAAAATATTTCAATACACATAATATTAATTAAAAATTATTTGAAAAAAATTAAATATTGGTAAAACATCAAACTCATCACTCTTCCAATATGTTATCATTTTTTGATATTTTGTTGTTGGAAAGTCATGAAATAAGAGTACACCCTCTAAATTAAAACTGACACTACTCCTCTAAACAACATATAACTCTTTATTGTATGATTACAAAAACCCCCCCTGGATCCATCAAACTTAAATCCTTAGTTGCTATACTATCTGGAAAATTAAATGATGCTACAACCCGCATGTTATCTTTTATAAATACAAAAAAATGGATATAAATTTAACAATTTTTCTTACCCATATCTTAATGCATGTTGTGCCCATTATATCATTACAGATATATCTCCATGATACTGGTTCCATAGGAATGATAACATGGTACTTTGGTAAATTTCCCACGAAAATTATACACTTCCTGGAATTTTTACATTTCATTTAATTTTCTTCACTATAATCCACCATTATCTATGTTTGGAGATTCCAGGATTCATGTATACGGGTGAGGCCATGTCACCTATAAGAATATCCCAATAAATTATATAAATGGGATAAAATGAAGACTTAAGTCATGGTACCACATTAAAAAAATTATTAGATATCATTTGACACACTTATTATAAAAAAACCAGATGCAGACTACTCAATAGGCTCAAATTGATCCCTGGGATGTCTTCAATCAGTAGCCTCTGAAGGATGTGTTTATTATAATGCATGCTCTAGGTGATCTGCATGAACTGTAGTAGACGATCAAGGAATAGAATCATTAGATTCTAATTAGATAGTAAGAAATATAAGCAGCATATATTTGATAGGATATGGGTAGTAGGGTTGGGGATACATCAAAGTATTTTCATATTGTATAGTTGGGAACATCCATGTGGAAACATAGATATGTTATGGGAAGAAGAGGGAAAATGAGATGATAATGGAATCATGTGTGGAAAAACCCTGGAGTCTCAAGGGATGGATGAAATAATGTTGTATATGGGGTGTCCACTAGTGGTTTAGGGGGGAATGGGTATGACAAGTGATCCTTCTAGGTCTAAGATCACCCCTCTTGGGCCCATTATAGTAGGATGAAAAGGATTCAACTCTACTACACCTAAATATCCCAAAAAACTTGATAAAGAATATGAACAATACATTTTATATAATACAGAAGAAAAATATTTCAATTAAATTACTCACTAAAATAAGAAAAGGAGGAAACACGTTCTCAATCATTAATCAATCAACATCAAATAATTTATTCCTTTTAACTTCTATAGTATTTTGCATAATCTACATGAGAATGAAATTATAATTTTTTACAAATACTTTTTAAAAATCATGCATAAAACGTAGACGTAAAAGAATCCATAAAAATATAATAACTTGTTTCAGTAATAATAATTTAAAATCTAGTAATAATTTTTTTAAAAACCCATTTTAAACACTGTTTTATGAATAGAAATAACTCTAATTTAATGGGAAACAAATTCTAAAACAAACATATCATTCCAATTTGAATCTAAATTAAAATAATTCAAGTAATACCAACCTGAGAAACCCTTGTCAAGGGAAACTAAATGAACTATGAACATATATGGTTGATTCTACATATTACCCACTACTACTTCATGTTCGACATAAACTCTAAAAATTTGAAAATTTGAGTAATAAAAGGAAATATTTTTGTCAACACCACTGGGGGAATCAATGGTGTCAATTTCATCCCCAGCATCCTAAAAAATATGTCATGGAATTACATCATTAATTAAACTATAGTCAAGTATCATATGATCTTTCTCATAAAACACTTTTTTTCATTGATTCCAAAATGTATGGTTCATTGGTATCCAAGAATTGACTCTGGATAATTACACTGAATCCAAAATTATCAATAAATTTACCATGTCGTGTCATTGAATCAAACCAATTACATTTCATTACAGCGACTCTTCAATTAGAGAAGTAATAAAATAACAATATTTTCTTAATAATTACACAATAAGAAACATTTTCATATTGAGTCCAACTATCCGATGCATTGGAAAAATAGTCTTTACTATCAGTTAACATAAATCCATCATTTGTTTTCTCATTTTCATCTCTTGATTAGTTATATCAAATTTCAAAACATTGATTATTAAAATGTTTCATTCATCAACCATGGAATTGAGACCAAAATCCAATTCTATTAATTATTGAGAAACTATGTCAACATGTTTACTCAAAACCTGAAATATATTTGAATAATAAAATTAAATGAATATCTATATTTTAAGTTAATTAAAGTACGGGTCATACTATTGATTTTAACCAAGTAGAAATGACTTGGCTATGCAAAGCCTCTCACCATCCCAAAAGAAAATTTCGATGAAATTTACTTAAACTTTTTTATCATCCCTTCATAAAATGGTAAAAATGGTTTAATGTATATGTGAAATTACAAATTTTGAGATAACATATAAATATTAAAATTACATATTTTATATAGTCCTTGAAAAAACCAATGTTAAATAAGACTGTGTGATGGGCCATATTCCACTCTTTAAGGCTTAATGTATCCAGTGTATATAACCCATAAATTCCTTCTATTTGGGGAAGATTTGGAAAAGAGTTATAAATTTCACCAAACTTATAATCCTCATTTCTGAATTGTTGGAAATTTCTTTTACCCGCAATTGGAAAATTTATTGAAAAAATTCTATACATTCTTGAGAAAGATAACATATCATAATGGAACCTTTAAGATGAATTTTTTTCGAAAATTATATTTCATTGTATGCATAATTATTTTAGTGGGATAAATCCATAAAAATGAAATGGGTTCCCCATGAATTTTTTTAGTTAAAAGACTAACAAAATTAATTGCATTATGTGAGTGATAAATGACAGAGGAATTTTTCTTCCAAATCACACAAGTTAAATGGAACCTCTTGATGCATTTTAATCAAGAAATTATTGGAAAAAAATTTATCACAAAGTTCTATAAAAAATGACCCAAGAAAATCACTACCACACTTACATTATTGGATTGGATATAACAAATTTTAATTGGAATAAATTCTTGAGTAAAAATGTGATAATCATGAGTTTTTATGGATTTTAGTTTTAAATACCTTATACTAAATCATCTATATATGTTCCTAGAATTTAAATTAAGAACCTTGATATTCCACAATACATATAGAAATTTATTTCTTTCTAAATTTTTCATCACATAAGAAGTGCAAGGATCTTTCCATTTATTTACACCTATACACACAGGATGTAGTTCTAGTTGAACCCCCCAATACAACAAGTCCCACTAAGATTCGAAATCTACTTTTGTCCTCCTTTTGATATTTAAGAAGAATTGAATGATAAAAATTCACATATAATTTTATTAATGTTCATTATTTCTAAATAATGATATAACAAATTTATAGACAAATATTGGGACTCGAAAATGATACTTCTCTTTTTCCAATTGTAAGTGGATTATGTGTCAACATTTCTCCACATTTTAGATATCACATTACCATTCCATAAAAAAACCGAGGTCTTTCAATTCATAAATCACATCAGTTACTAACATAAGTTGAGGTGGCTATTTAGTGTCAACAGTTTTGTAAAACCTCCATCAATTTATCCTGTATTGGTTATCCATTAGAAAGAATTGTCGATTCCCAATAAAATTGAAACAATGATTACATTTAAACCATATCAATTATGTATTATACATACAAATAGGACATGATAGTTTTCCATTTCTAATCCAACTATACATCTTTGAATAATTAGGGAAATCATTTATAGTTCACAGGAAAACATCATGCATATGAAATATATTTTTTGACGAAGTATCAAATGTGAGGACACCAATATTCCAAAGTTTCTTCAAATCACTTATTAAAGGATGAAAGTAGATTTCTAAATAATTACTAGGATCATAAGGTCCATATATTAGTATACTAAGTAAATTTAAAGGTTTAATCATACTCATCCATGGATAAATATAATAAAAATGAATAAAAACTGGACACAAGCTGTGAGAAGTAAGCATATGATCAAATGGATTAAATCCATAATAGGATGGACCCAACCTGAAATTATGTTCCTTAGCTACAAAATCGAAATGTTTTAATGAAATTTCTACCATGATAATCCATATGGAGGACTAACCACCACATAATTACCTCTAATTCACTAAAAAATAATTTTATTACATATTTTCCAAGATTTTTGTAGGCATGAATAGATTTTGAAGCATTAGAATCAATGGAAAGTGATGCATGACATTATGTGTCACATGATATACTGTTTTATATGTATTTTCCTTCCACAAAGATTTACAACATTCTTCAAAGTCATTATGGTCAACTTCCTCCCAAAATAAATTGCAATCTTTAGGAAAAGCTTGAATTTGATTACAAGAAGATCAAAGATCCTTAATTAAATTCCATGTGTTTTAATGATTTGAGGTAATATCTTCAAAATATTAAATAAATTCCTTTAAAAAAGAAAAAATATAATCAATAGAGGTACTATAAATTCCATAAATTGGTTTTACCATGATATAACCACATTAAAATTTTCAACATTTCCATTTTAGTAAATTCCTAATATAGACGAGTTCTGTAATCACCCATTAAATTATTCACTCTCTAAACATAATCATCTTCAGTATTTTTTACATCTGTATTTACATAATTTCATTATTTCAATAGTATACAATCTCTCTTATGGTGATTCATAAATGGAAGCTGATCAAATATCAAATTTTCTATACCACTTCTTTCTTTGAATTCATAAACATAAGAATATTTTCTTATTTCTACATTATGATACAAAATATAGTAGTTTGATTGAAATACATATTTTGTTATATGATATCTAACTTCTTACTAGATTAACAATGGTACTCTAACACAATTTTAACATAGACACTGTATTCGACCTCCATCTAAAGCATTGTTAAATGAAAAAAAAATATTTTACAATTGGTTGAAATATGATAGGTATGATGCACTAATATTCTATCAATATTATTAAATATATACACATATATATATGTTCCAATAAAAAAATTAATCCATAATTACAATGATATCCAAATTCAAAAACAAAATATAAGTATAATGTAGAGGAAATTAAAGAACACTAATAGGAAAATAAATTGAATAAATTTCATGATGAAGTGACCAATATATAATACCAATATCTATCAAATAAAAAGAACAATGGATATCATAACAAAAAAATACATACTCATAGAAATCCAAATAAAGTTCATGTATTGGAATAAATGAAAACTAAGGAATTATAACAGAAAAATATGCATTTTCTAACCGTTAAGGACTTATCATTTGAAAACATAATTGAGGATTACATTTATTTATTAAATGGGTTTATTAAGGATAACATTACCTATATTATTCAAACACAAGGAAATGTATGAAATTAAGGAATAAATTGTGTCCATTAATTATAATCTTTCATATAGTAGACTATATACATAAACATTAAAATAACTATAGAGTTCACTATACATATGAAAACATGAATAAATGATTTTATGTATTCATGGTATCATTATATTAAATGTTAAATAGTAGGTAAAAAAATTTACCTGGGAAATAGGGAAATATAAGAAAAGTTTGGTTATGGATTCTTAGAATGGGATAAAAAAATCACAGAACATACAGAATCAAAGACCTGATTTGGTTATAAAAAAATTCATGAAAAATTGATGAAAATAATTACCAAAACATTTAATAATAAAAAGTAGATAATTATGGAAATTTAAAATTTCATATATCATAAACATATAATTGAAGCCCATCTCTTTGAAAATAAACCTATAGTACAGGGACACACACTTTACCCTATATGAAATTTCAAATGGAACCTAAAATTTGGTAGACGGGTTATATTAATCTTACCCCCATCCTTCAAAAATAATATACAATGTATTCTTCATTTATAGTTAAGTCTACATCAATATTTTTTATCTTCCCTATTTCAAATGATACATAAAATATCCAATAAATTCATAATAATTTTTTTACATAGAAAAATTTAATATACCTTTACATGATCCTAAAAATGGACATGTTTCGTAGGTCATTCTTGGGATACTAATTTATTTCTATCCAATATATTTATGTATATTTATGATTCAAAAAGTATAAATTTTTATTATAGTTCTCATTTTAAAGGATCAATATATCAAAATATATTTTCATAAAATAGGGGATATGACTGGTTCATTCTCCAAAAACCAAATTTCTCACCCTTTGAAATGACATGTCTTAATTATCACAAGGCACTCATATTTTTTCTAATAAATATAATGAAGTGTTTTTAGTTAATGAAATCCAATTCCTATACACATTAGAACATTGAATGAATAATAAACATCGTAGCATACTAAGATACACTAATATTCCTCTGGATTATAATATAATGATAGTATTCAATTAATTATGGTGGGAATCAAGTGAAAAACATAGTACTTTCCCCTATGGAATCATCACAAAAATCTGAAATATTTTAATCAGTAACAATATATGATATAAATGAGATGAGAAATATTATAATATAGTTTCAACATCAACTTCTAGTGGAATCACATTCATATATAAAAATGATAATAACACCTAGTAGGAGAGAAAAAGGATTCAGACATCAATAATAAGGTGTCGAAGAAGATCGAAAAAAATCCTTGAATTTGGGAAGAACACTAGAGAATAGAGCCAACCATCAGTTGAATGTAGGGAGAAGAAGAAATTAGAAGGAATGAAAGCTTATATATCACAGAATAAAATTACAAAATTTTTTGAATATCATCTGTAGGAGATAGAAATGTCACAATAGGATCAGAGGGTGATATCGAGCTCATAGTGGGGGAGGGGAATAGGGATTAGAAAATTATGAGGGGATGAGAGCCCGAGTGCAGCTGCCTATTTCAATTATGTATCCACACAATTTTCAAAACACCATTAGTAGACCTCAAGATATACCAATGGTTTTTTAAAACTGTGCGAATTTCTTTGGGAATAGCATATATACCCATGCTTTCTCGGAATCATGGGTATAGATTCATTTGGTTACACCCAATTTATAATAGTGTTTAAACATATAATTTTAAAAAAAACTAAATACTATACTATGGTATTTCTAGGAGAAGATGATATAGAACTTTTAATTAATTTTGAAAATAATAATCTTGAGAACACTAAATAAAAAATGTTGACAGAAAGTTCCTAATAAGGAAAAATGGAGATTATCCAATTGAAAAATTCAATGGATAAAGGAAAATTACGTGGGAATTATTTAATAAAGGAAAAAATTATTTATTTTAGGAGAAGAATAAAAAAACATTTAATATCAATATGCCTCTCTAATTCCCCTTCCTCAAAGAGTCAAGCCAAGGAATGATGAACCTAACTACATGAAATTCCATGAGATGTTTAGACATTTTAACTTATACATTTTCCTTGTTTAATACCAAAACTAAATCCCATAATATGTGAAATTTTCACCAGTTTTTTGTATAATAAAATATACTTACAATAGATTTCTACTAATTTTAACTGTGGAATATAGTTATGTATGACTAGAAAGGTTACCTCCATAATTGAAAGACACCATAATCTTTTATATTTCTAGAAAAATAGAATAAAGTGAGGAGATAAATTCTTTTTGTGACTTTGGATCTTGTTTTAATATTATGTATTTCTATTTATTAAATTATTTGAGTTTCAGGGAGATGAAATATACGTGTGTTTCACAATATCAGGATAATATGTCAATTATTAAACAAACTTGAATGGTTGATAGCCTATTAGCCATTATAAGTAAGTTTATACTACGAATTTATTTCCCAGTTCGTGAAATGAAGTGTGATAGAATGTTTTTTATAATTTTGGGTAGGCCATTATTACCTACAATATGTATAATTGTAGATATAATTATTGGAAAATTATGTATTCATAATAGTAATGGCCAAAAGGATATCGATGTTTTTAAAGAATCGACACTAGAGGTCTGTTTTAAACTAATAGATGTTCTGGAATAAGTTTTTAGAGATAATATATGGAGGGATACTGTAAATAACATGACACTATTTTCTTATAGTTTACAGTTACTTTATTAAATTTTCACTAGGTACAATTTATTTCATTATAATGGACCGAATAGTTTAGCAGTCTTGGAAACCTAGGTACAAAAATAATACAAAATTTCAATTGAAACATAAAATGCAATATAATATTTTATTTTGTAACATCATTATTCCCTAACAATTTTCCTTACACGTCAATCATAATACACTTACAAGAATCCATGTGAAAGGAATCAAACGGGGTGATCTCATATTCTCATTAAGGGTGTGTGAAAAGTGGAATGTAAATAAGCCATGAAAAATATGGTAGGAATAAATGATTTCCAAAAAATATCCTATAAAAAATCACCTGATATTGAAGCATATACATGTATGCCGCAACTATTCATATAATCATATCAAAATCATTAAATGATTTTCTAATTATTGAATACACAATTATATTAATCATAATCTTACTATAAATTTCCCATTAAAATATATCATAAATATATCGGAAAGACCTCATGGAATGGAATATTAGATAAATGGGTAAGAATTTGTCTAAATATATAACATCTCAAGATAATTACACATATTATAACATGATTATGAGCGTAATTAAAAATCAAATTGCAAGCCAAGGATCATAAATTCTAGTGTCTTAGATGATTAGGTACATAACTAAACATCATGAAACAAAAATAAAAACATATTTGATTTAATCTAGATAATGATATCCTAACTCTATTTCAGCTCATATATCTTTATAGGATAATATTGTAAATAAATTAATAAAAGGATGATCTAAAAATACCAATAAGGGAATAAGCTTTGGAATAAAACATAGCACATGGGTTAAAAGGCATAACATGATGACATAAAGGTGTAAAACATGAATAAAAAAAGGGATGAATAACATGTATAACATAGTGACATATAACCACTACTTAATAGTAATGTGGAATAATATATAACATTATTCAAGGCTAGCTGCAATAAAATGGTGGAAAAATTCACAAAAAGGAATCTGGTTCCCTCCCTATCCTAACATGAAATCTCATGAGACTGACAATTACCCAATGAATTGGAGTGATATCTAGGCCCACCCATCATAAAATTTTAATGAATACATGTTCCACATGATTATTTATTCAATTGGAATAAAAAACATAAGGATTAATAATGAAAATAATCGTGTATCATTACCACATCAAAAAAATTGAAAAGGGAATAACATTATGATGTCTATGAAAAATGGTTTTAAAACATATATGGATATTAATAATGAAATTAGTAATAGATCATGATAAACAATGATAAAATGGAGTGAAAAAATATAATAAATAGTCTTTAAGAAACTTTATAAATAAAATATTTTCTTGTTGTTTAAGTAAAATATTAATGAAAATTTATAGAGGAAATATCATAATAATTTATAGAATACCATAATTGAACCAATATATTTTTTCATGATAAAATAGGTTATTTTTTTAAAAATAATAACGGCTTAAAACAAATTATGGAGTGCGCTTGAAAATGGGTATGAAATCTCGATGATACCTTTATTCGGGCCTACTTATCGAGAAGAGTTGAGAAGGGATCCTTTTGAAAACATTTATTTCCCTATCAAAAAATGATTATATGATCTAGATGCATAGTTTTGGAGAATATGCACCTAATTTATAAGAATTATATAAAAATAATGAAGAATTTCATTGGGTTTAAAGAGATAGAAATAGAAACCAGATGGAAAAAATGGAGGTTCGGGTAGAATCCCTTACCTTTTGTCGGAATGTGTTTTACACTTGATCTTAATGTATTGTATAATCAAATTAAATCCATTAATTATTTAATTATGAACCTTTTCTTCATGTGTATGATTTATTATAATTTTACTATGTTCATTAATGGATCATTTGATGAGTTATAAGATATAATTTCATCATTTGGGAGTATTCATTTCCTTAGTTTTAAGGATCAGTTACATGTATACATGTATGTAAAATCACGTAAAATGAGAATGGTAATAGAGTTATTACACATCATGTATAATGTATTCTATTTTAGTAAAAAATAAGATGGGAAATAAATAAATATGGATTATTCCATTAGTATAATAAAATTAAATTATATATAAGGTAATTGAGTTACCATATCATTTAGATGAGGGGAGGATAATAGAAAATAAGAAAAGAAAAGAACAATATTATAAATTAAAATAAAATAAAGAGGATTTTATTTCTTCAATCCTCCTTCTTGAGAACCTCTTTAGGGGGATCATTTTTAGTCATTTGTTGAGACAAAAGGCTCCTAGACATGGGGGAGGGGCTTAGAAAGATATTTGAGTAGAATTTGGACCAGGATAAAAGTTTGAGATGTGTGAGGATACGATGTAGTGAGGGGTGATATTTATAGGGGAGGAGAGGTTTGATTTATTATTATTTTATTTATTAGTTTAATATTTTGATTCAAGACTATGAATAGTTTTAGAATTATCCCAAAAAATATTAAATTAATGAAGTATGTTTTGAGATTATGGGTTTACATCATCCATATATCATATATTACTCCATAATTTATGTCTTTAGCTTTTATCATAAATTATCATATTTTACTATTCAACAAAGATTCAAGTATTTTATAAAATACAAAAAATTAACCCTAACCATTTTTCAATGGGTATAATTTAAAATTGAATTCCATTTTATTAAAATAATTTTCTAAATATGATAAATTTAATTTTTAATTAAAACCATCATTTCCATTCCTGAATTTTCCAAAGGCCTTTTATTTTTTTTATTTTTGATAATCCCCCTTTTATGGGTTGTAGGAGAACCCTTACATGGCCGATTGGAAAAGTCACACATTACATGACCCAGATGTCATAGAGGAATTCATCCCAAACTATAAATACTTGGAAAATACCAATTTTAAAATTATAACTACTTTTATAACACATTAAAAAATTAATTGAGGTCTCAAAAAATTATCTTGTAATAATAAAAAAAGAAAATATTAATTAAAAAATAAATTTTATAGAAATAAATTTAATTTTTAAAAATTATATTTATTTTAAAGTTGAAAATAATGAATTATATTTTTTTAAAAATATCAACATTTAATTAATAATTTCTAAAAAAGTAGTTTACTTATAAAATGATATAATTACAATATATTTTCAATTATAATATGGATGCATTTTATTTATACCATTATAGGTGAGGTTACTATACTATTGGTATTTATTCCTTAACATATATGAATACACATTATTTCATTCATTATTCATTTATAAAGTTTGAATTGGGTTCTTAATTTGATTTTATGTTATTATGAAAAAATTATAAGAAGATAATTTCCATTGATAAAAAGTCACGGTCATTACATTATTCTCCCTTAATGATATTTCTCTATCAATTTTTTTAAATTCTTTGGTGAAACATGTGTGAGTATTTCTCCTTCATGAATTCCTTAGGTTTCCGGGTTTCCACTTTATACTTATAGTTCTCCCATAGTACATTGACCAGGTGGGTGGTCTTGTTGCATAGAACCTTATCCCTATGATCCAAAAACTTGAATGGATACTCTTTCTATGAGAGATCATTTTACAACTACACCGGATTTTAATTTAGTACATGATAAAGATTTGGTATGCATATCCTCAAGATTAATATGTGGACTACATCGCGTACATGAGACGTTGTAGGTGGATGTTCTAGTCGATAGGCCATAGATCTGACACAGTTTAGAATATTTTAGGGGCCAACGTACATAAGAAATATCTTTCCTTTCATCCCAAATATAATTATCCTATTATATGGAGATATGTGGAGGAATAAAATTTCCCCAACCTTAAACACAATTTCCCCTCAATGATTGTCTGAAAACCTCTTTTGTTGACTTTGGGCTTCCTTGATGTCCTATTGAATAATTTTCAGCTTATCCACCATTTGTTCGACCATTTCAGGTCCTAGAAGACTAAATTCACTAACTTCATCCCAACATTCCAATATTCAACATATTTTCCCTTAATGGGATTCATATGGATCCATTTGGATGCTTGAGTGGAAACTATTGTTATATGAGACTTATACCAAAGGTAGATGTTGGTCCTGCCCTCCTTTGAATTCCATTGAACATGCTCCCAATATATCTTCCACTTTCTAAAAATTTTATCTCATATTGGCCATCAGTTTGAAGATGATTGGTTATACTGAAGTTAAAATTAGTGTTTATATTATGTTAAAGACTTTTCCAGAACATGGAGGTGAATATGAGATCTTGATCAGATACAATTGATAATGGTACTAAATGCATCATTAACACTTATCTAATGTATATCCGTGCATGTTGATCTAGGTAAAGGTCCTATAGAATTTCAATGAAGTGAAATGTCTTTGTAATATGATCCAAAAAAGATCTAAATATCATTTTTTCCTCTATATGTATTAATATGTCCACTGACAAAGTCCATGGTGACGTTTTCCAACTTTCATTTTGGTATGGGTAGTGGTTGTATCATCCCTTTTGATTGTTTCCTTTCATCTTTCACTTGCTAACATACCATGCACTTGGATGAATACTCAGCAATCTATTTCTTCATATTGTCCCACCAATACTTTTCTCAGAGATATTGGCACATCTTGGATCTCCCTGGGGGAATAAAGAAGGTTGATCTAGGTTCATCATTCATATGATCTTTCATTATCTCTAAATTATATGGTACACATAGTTAAGAATAAAATCTTATAACACCATCCACATCGATCTTGAACTCATTGGATTTCCTATTTTTTGATATCTTCCACCATTTTCTAAATTTCGACATCATATTCATGAGAATAATTTTTTTCTCCATGAGAGATGGTTAAGAAATTATTTGAGAAATGACTGATGATGTTTCTTCCATAATGACTCCCATGTCCATTTTTTGAAGGTCTAAGAAGAGTGTATCCTTATAAATTATCATCCTTAATAATGATTCATGGAGCTTTTACCTTATACCATCCACCATATTATTTTCTTTACTAGGATAGATGAGGATTGAGCAGTCATCATCCTTGATGATCTCTATACATCTTTGTTGGAACATATTAAGATTTTTATATTTGAATATATATTTAAGGATCTTATAATCAATATATATTTCACACTTCTCTCCATATAGATAATTTTTCTTGATTGTTAACACAATAATTAGAACTACTAACTCCATATTACATATGAGATAGTTTTTTGCATGATGTGTCAACTTATTTGAAGAATAGGATATCAATTTATCACTGTTCATCAGTAAACATCCTAAACCATTTTTTAAAGCATTTATTAACACCATAAAGAGTTTTCCAATTGTCAGTAGTGTGAGAACTCATCCAGTTATAAGCATACCTTTCAAATCTTTAAAGTATACTTCACATTTGCTGGTCAATAAACACTTTTCCCTTCAAATTCAGATTGGTTAGTGGGTTCGAAATTTATGATAATCTCTTCACAAATCACCAGTAATTCCCACCTTGGACATGGAAACTATGGATATTTGTTATAGACGTTTTCCCGGGCCACTCTTCTATTGTTTTCTTCTTGGAAGGGTCCATGGATTTCCCTTATCTGGTGATTAAATTCCCCAATAATGATACTTCCACCATCCAGAACTCATAATTTTTTTTTACTTTTGGATATATTTTATCACATTACAATGTTTTTATCATAGTATGAAAATGCTCTTCATGTTCCTCCTTGATCTTGGAGTATATCAGAATATTGTCAATAAGGCCTACAACAAATTGGTCAATGAAATATCTAAAGACTCTACTTATTAAGTCCATGAAAAATTATATATTTTTAGTGAGTCTTATGGGAATCACTATGAACTCATAGTTTCTATACATTGTTAGAAAGGTGGTGTTTAGAATATCTTCTTTCATGCCCTTTAATTGGTGATATCCCAACTGAAGGTCCCCCATAGATAAATAACTGGCCCCATGTGGAAAATCAGACAAGTCCCCTATCCATGGTAGGGGATACATATTGTTTATAGTGATTTTTTTCACTCACAATAATCAATGAAGAGGTGCATTAATCCATCCTTATTCTTAATGAAGAGGATATGCACACCCCATGGTGAAGCACTCAGGCATATAAAACTCATGTCCACATTCTCCTATAACTGCTTCTGTACTTCATCTTTATCAATGGTGGTAATTTTGTATGGTGTATTTGATATAGGAAGATATATAGGAATAAGTTAAATTGATAACTCAAATTCTTGATCAGGAGGAAGACTAGGAAATGATTTTTGGAATACATCATTGTAATACCTTGTAAAGACCCGGAAATTTCAAGGAAATTTTTTTCTTAATTTTCTTTGGAATTTTACAAAAACACAGTTTCTGACAGCGCCTGATTCCAAGGCCCGGTGTGCCCAGAATCAATTTCCGAAGTTTGGCTCGGGTACGTTCAGTGAACAAACGAGCGGGAATTTCTAACTTTTCAACCGGTGCCCGGAATCAAATTCCGAGGGCACCGATGGAACCGTAGCGCCGGTTTTTTCTTAGGAATTCCTTTCCTGGAGTTGCGTTTGCTTGGGAGCAGTTGTTTATTAAGGTTGTGGTTTAAGTGTAAAGAAAAATAAAATTTGTGTTACAAATTTTATTTATCTTCTTAAGTGGTTATATCCTAAGTGTGGAAGTTGGGGTGGAATCACAAGTTCCTAACTAACCAAGTGAGGATTAAGGTGAGGTGGGGCCCACACGAGCCCCAACCCTTCACCTTCCCCTTAACTCTCTTCTACCCCCCTTAAACTCCCTTGCACTTAATGTGCCAAAACCCCTCAAATTCCTAACTCCTTAAACTCCTTAACTCCATTGAACCCCCCCCCCCAATTAAATGTGACTCTTCACTTCCACTTTCATTAATTTTGGAGCCTCTCCACCCATTAATGAATGATGTAACTTAATGAATTTGAATTATTTTGAATTCATTAAGCTAACACTATAATAAGGTGTGTTGTTTTATTGTTTGGGGTTGGCTAAATCTTTGTGATAGAGTCATGGAAGGATTGAAGAGAATTCCACCCTCGACGAAGAACACGAAGGACATCTCCAAACATGGAACAACGTCTTCTCGACGAAGAATGTCTTTTCCAAAGAAGAACGTGAAGTTTCCAACGTCGATCCCTTCTTGGATGCCTCCTTCCCACTCCTTCTGGAATAAAGAAGGGAGCGCCTTTCACGAAGAACGTCGACGTCGTCAACGACTTCTCTTTTCCGATGTCGACGAATCGCCGCCGCCTTTCCGCGACTTCGTCAACACATAACGAAAAGCGAGGTAGGGGTTTGTTGTTGCTTATTTAATTATTTTCCGTTCTTGGTTCTAGCATGACAAACTTGAGGATGAACGTTTAAGTGTTATCGTCTAACAAGAGGGGGACCGGACCGCACAAACACGGCCGAAACCCCCTCCTTTGTTCTTTAATGTTTCTTGCGGATGAAACGAGATAGCGTGGTGTCGTCGCACCACGCGGGAATCACACGGAAATTATTGCGCGGCGCCGTCGCGCCGCGCCGTGGAAAGAATTATCATCAACGCGACGCCGTTGCGCCGCGTCGAAGGAAACCGAAGACGCCGCGGCCGGAGCGGGGCCGCGGCGGAGGGGCGCGGTGCCGTCGCACCGCGCCGGATGACGAAGGCCGCAGCCGGTTCCGGGCCGCGGCGGATCGTGATGACCGGCGGCCAGCCGGGCCGCCGGTGCCGGAAGACGGAAGAGGACCGGCCCTTGCCGGTCCTGTTGACAAGAAGCCGGCCGGCCAGGTCGGGCCGGCCGAGTTGGTGGAAACCGGGGGAATTTAATTCCCCCGGGCAGTTATTTGGCCACCCATTATGAGGGGGGCCGGTTTCACAAAGGGGGGGCAGGCGGCCCCCCGTTTCCAGCAAGCTCGGCCTTCGGCCAAGCTGGCAGCGCGCCCAGCGCGCTGCCTTGCGCCGGGCCGGGCCGCGCCGGGCCGGGCCGGGCTGTGCCGGGCCGGGTCGACCCCGTCCGGGGCGGGTCGACCCGGTTCGGGCCATCCGGGGGGTCTCGGGCCGGGACGGCCCGGGCCCGAAACCCCCGTTACCGAGCGGTTTGGTCAAATGCCTGTATCTTGGGCTACGGGCCTCCAAACGACTTGTCGTCAGCGGCAACGCGATCCTTGGATCGAGACGGTCGTTTCGGTATACTATACTCAAGGTGCACCTTCCTTTTCGGGAGCCTACGTGGTTAAAACTCCGTAGTTAAGCGTGCTTGGCCTAGAGTAGTGATCAGGATGGGTGACCTCCTGGGAAGTTTCCCAGGGTGGGTGTGAGACGGAAATGCCAATAAATAACAGACCAGGCGTCCGATTGACGCACCGTCTGTTTCGTTGAATTCCTCTAAGTGAGATGGATCTTTCGGCTTACTCCGCTCGAGGTTTGGATGCCGGCGGAGTGCGGCCGGGTTGGATCGCACCGAAATCCAACCGGGCCCCTGGAACGAAAAATCCAATAACTCTCAGACCGGGCGTCCGATTGACGCGCCGTCTGTTGCGTTGAGTTCCTGTTGACGATACGGAACTTTTGGCATCCTCCGCCCGAGTTTTGGATGCAGATGGATAGTGACCGGGTTGGATCGCACCGAAATCCAATCGGGCCCCTGGAACGGAAAAGCTGATATCTTTTTGACAGAACGTCCGTTTGACGAACCGTCAGCGGCGTTGGTGATCGCGTTGAGAAACGGTTCCTATGAGTTTACCCTATGAGAGTTCGGGGTATAGTTGAGATACGGCTGGGTTTGGTTCGCTCACGAAACCAACCGGGCCCCTGGGACGAAAAGGCTAATAACTCACAGACCGGGCGTCTGATTGACGCGCCGTCTGTTGAGTTGAGACCCCTATGACGAGGCGGTCCTTTGAGATACTTATTTGCGGGACTTTGTGATACTTGGAGTATCGACCAGTAGCTCGTGGAGCGGACCCTCCCGGAGACGAGCGTGCGGAGTACGGAGACCGTGTAGCCGGCTGAGACCAGACGACTGCTTGACCGACTCGACTTGGAGTGAGTCGACTAGCCCAGTGGAAGGAGCGCCCGGTATTTGGCGACAGACCCACGGTGGACGGAGCGCCCGGTAGTTGGCTGCAAACCCGCGGTACTCGACAGGAGGAGTACCTCTGTAGGCTATTAGTGGGAGCGCCCGGTATTTGGCGACAGACCCTCAGCGGACGGAGCGCCCGGTAGTTGGCCGCAAACCCGCAGTACTCAACAGGAGGAGTACCTCAGCAGTCTTAGGTTAGTGAGCAGTACCTCGGAGTCGTGACATGACCACTGTACACTCCAGAGACGGAGCTCTTCAGCAGTTACGGTTTCGATAATGAAAATCCTGGTTTGAGCTGAGACTTTTGACCTTGTGTTTACCTCATGATTGAGATGGGTCACTTTCTAACTTAGGTATATGTATGGGCATATACCCGAGTAGTGGTTATCCGTTGATTTCACAATCCTTGTGTTTCCTCATGATTGAGATGGGTTACTTGATAACTTAGGTATATGTATGGGCATATATCTAAGTAGAGGTTATCTGTTGAGATCTTCTTTGTGGTTATCCTTGTTGGTTTAGTGAGACCTTGAGGGTCTCGAGGTCCCTACTGAGTATCGTTATACTCACCCCTGCACGGGCTATGCCCGCACCTCGTTGTGTTGGTTGCAGACGACGGGCAGTGCTGATAGAAGCTGAGTGTTCGAGGACTGGCCAGTACCTGGAGGTGGACTATACGAAGAGATGGTACCCGGAGGAGGACCTCACGACGAGGCGGTACCCAGAGGTGGATGTGACGACGAGGCGGTACCCGGAGGTGGACCACTGGGCGAGACATACTCGGAGCGGACGGTGGGACCTGAGGAGCAGAGGAGCTATCTGTACCCACCCTTCAGGTGGGATTTCTAGTGGACAGCTCGGCGTAGCAGCTTTACTTTTCAGTTGCTGTTTTCCCTTTCGAGTTGTACTTTACAGTTGGGCTTGTATTTCCGGCCCCTTTTTACTTTCCGCACTTACTGTTGTACTCAGTTTTTACTTAGTGTTTACTTCTTCCGCTTGTAATCTGTGGTGCTTTTTTTCTTTTATAAAGGCAATGTCTTCCCAGTTATCGGTATTTTACGCCTTTGGTGCTAGTCGCCAGCCCCTGGCCTATGGAAGGCGGGCTTGGGGGAGTCACGGCACGAGCCCCGAGGACGGGTCGTGACAAATTGGTATCATAGGAGTTCAGTTCTACCGCAGAACTCAGGACTCTGATCTTTTTCTATGTGAAGCAATAGTGTTAAGGGTACCGAGTGTGGTCTTCAGTTCAGGGAGTCTAGTGTTGGTGCGGCGGCCGACGTATCCGTACACCAGGACCCTGACTACTGATTTCCGACTTTGTACACAAAAACACTGATTGCGTGTGTGTTTCCAAAGTTTTAAAGTCAGATCAAACCAGGTCAGTTCACCAGGTACAATACATTGACCGTGTCGCATCTGTTCAGGATGTCTCCACGCAGACAGTCAGTTGGAGTTCCGAGAGAGTACTCGATGACGGCTCACCGAGCGACGAGGCTCTGGTGCAGGGCCCTTTTTACTATGTTGGCACCCTCGGGTGGTGTACCAGTACATCACCACCTGTTGGGCAGCAGATGCCAACGGCTATACTAGCAAACTGTGCACGCTGGCGGAGCGCGTTGCATGAGTTCCAGTAGTAGAGGCCTCAGAAGTTACGAGGCGAGGCAGATTTACAGACAGCAGAGCAGTGGCTGGAGGCGATTGCTAGAGTTTTCCTCCTAGCTGAGACATCAATAGAGTGGATGGTGGACTTGGCCACTAGTGTTTTCCAGTGAATGACCATGAGGATGGTCCGCATAGTGATGAGGCTTCGGTACGTGAACCGATGCCTGAGATAGTGCCTTGGGTTAGTGTGTCAGCTATACATCACTACCTGTTGGTCAGCAGTTACAACCGGCAGTACCGGTAGGTGACACATGTAAGTTTACTGCCTTACATGTGTTCTAACTTCAGATACACTCATGTTCCGAGGTGAACCTGACTCATAGGCGGCTGAGGACTGGCTTGAGGAGGTTGCCGAGAATTTTCTAGAACTTTTACAGTTTCGGCGGGACGACGTGTTGATAGCTGAGAATTCATCGAGGCGTACCGAACATATCGGGTACTCGATGGAAGCGTTTTGATCAGTGCAATAGAGGTCGGACCTCTTAGCATGGTATGTTTAAGGGCTTCCGAGCCAGCACCTTTTCTCTATGCATTTCTACTTAGGCTAGAGTGCTAGAAGGAACCTTTGTGGTTGAGAATTCTTTGCTGATCGAATACAGCCAGAGAATGTTAGAAGTTTGGAAAGAAGGAAACTGACGCCAGTCTCGGAGACTTGGGCATGTAAAATGTTTCAAGAAGAGGAAATGTTAAGGACAGATGAATCTGCAGAGCAGCAGACATGGAGGCAGAGCTTGGAGAGCAGCTCGTGGTGGTGTACATTTCAACATGTTACCATCACCCGCCTTTGTAGTCCCCGCTAGACTCAGGGAGTTGGAGAGCAGGGAAAGAGGGTAGCTGCTTGCGGTCATGGAGTGCGACCAAAAAGGGGCTCTAAGGATGATTCGAAGTGCGGAATTTATCTTCTACTAGCTGCCGTAGCCACAGGCATCGAAACGAATCATCCCTTCCTTCCATGAATCTAGTCCCAGACCTAGAGATTCCGGTTAAGCCGTTGACTTGACCCTCACGTCTGGAGATACCTTTGGGAGGAGACTCGATAGTCACACTTACGCCGACGGTGTGATCTGACCCTTGAGGCGAGAGTCTCGGTTAGGACCTCTTGGTGGCAGCGTCGAGGCCTTACGACGTTAGTTTGAGTATGTATTTGGCAATCACTGTTCATACTCAAATTGACGGTATTAGGCAAATGTTGGGATGGGTTTTCCTTGGTCGGAGAAAAGGAAACCCTGGGCAGCACAAGATAAACTCGTGCATGGGACGGTGTAGCCGATCATTCTTGGGTCGGCCAACCTTACCCTCGTGGCAGCAGGAGTTTTGAGTTTCAGTTCTAACCTAAAAAGGGAGACCTTTAGAGGTCGAGGATGGCGACCACGTTCTTATACAGGTCTCACCTCGACGAGGTTTACGGAGATGTAGCCGAGGCGGCAAGAGATCTCTGAGGTTCAATAGACCTTTCTAGGTCCCCAGCAGGGTAGGCGAGGTGGTTTATCGCTTGACCCATCCACCTCAGTTGCACCAGGTGCACGATGACTTTCACGTAACTCAATTGAGGAGATACGTGCTTGATCTTTCACACATCATCGACCTCAGGGAGTTGGACGTCGATGATAGAGCGACATGCACGGAGGTTCCAGTGGGGATCAAGAATAGACAGGAGCAGATCCTACGAGGATGATCGATTCCTTGGGTGCACTTCCTTTGACAGTACGGGAACCTCCAGGTGAGCACATGGGAGCGGAAGGCTCAGATGCGTGCTCGGTACCGCTTTTGTGACCCTAGTTTGTGATGAAGCTTTACGGGGACGTAAAGCCCTGAGGTGGGAGTAATGTAAAGACCCGGAAATTTCAAGGAAATTTTTTTCTTAATTTTCTTTGGAATTTTACAAGAACACAGTTTCTGACAGCGCCTGATTCCGAGGCCCGGTGTGCCCAGAATCAATTTCCGAAGTTTGGCTCGGGTACGTTTAGTGAACGAACGAGCGGGAATTTCTAACTTTTGAATCGGTGCCCGGAATCAAATTCCGAGGGCACCGATGGAACCGTAGCGCCGGTTTTTTCTTAGGAATGCCTTTCCGGGAGTTGCATTTGCTTGGGAGCAGTTGTTTATTAAGGTTGTGGTTTAAGTGTAAAGAAAAATAAAATTTGTGTTGCAAATTTTATTTATCTTCTTAAGTGGTTATATCCTAAGTGTAGAAGTTGGGGTGTAATCACAAGTTCCTAACTAACCAAGTGAGGATTAAGGTGAGGTGGGGCCCACACGAGCCCCAACCCTTCACCTTCCCCTTAACTCTCTTCTACCCCCCTTAAACTCCCTTGCACTTAATGTGCCAAAACCCCTCAAATTCCTAACTCCTTAAACTCCTTAACTCCCTTGAACCCCCCCCCCAATTAAATGTGACTCTTCACTTCCACTTTCATTAATTTTGGAGCCTCTCCACCCATTAATGAATGATGTAACTTAATGAATTTGAATTATTTTGAATTCATTAAGCTAACACTATAATAAGGTGTGTTGTTTTATTGTTTGGGGTTGGCTAAATCTTTGTGATAGAGTCATGGAAGGATTGAAGAGAATTCCACCCTCGACGAAGAACACGAAGGACATGTCCAAACATGGAACAACGTCTTCTCGACGAAGAATGCCTTTTCCAAAGAAGAACGTGAAGTTTCCAACGTCGATCCCTTCTTGGATTCCTCCTTCCCACTCCTTCCGGAATAAAGAAGGGAGCGCCTTTCACGAAGAACGTCGACGTCGTCAACGACTTCTCTTTTCCGATGTCGACGAATCGCCGCCGCCTTTCCGCGACTTCGTCAACACATAACGAAAAGCGAGGTAGGGGTTTGTTGTTGCTTATTTAATTATTTTCCGTTCTTGGTTCTAGCATGACAAACTTGAGGATGAACGTTTAAGTGTTATCGTCTAACGAGAGGGGGACCGGACCGCACAAACACGACCGAAACCCCCTCCTTTGTTCTTGAATGTTTCTTGCGGATGAAACGAGATAGCGTGGTGCCGTCGCACCACGCGGGAATCACACAGAAATTATTGCGCGGCGCCGTCGCGCCGCGCCGTGGAAAGAATTATCATGAACGTGACGCCGTCGCGCCGCGTCGAAGGAAACCGAAGACGCCGCGGCCGGAGCGGGGCCGCGGTGGAGGGGCGCGGTGCCGTCGCACCGCGCCGGATGACGAAGGCCGCAGCCGGTTCCGGGCCGCGGCGGATCGTGATGACCGGCGGCCAGCCGGGCCGCCAGTGCCGGAAGACGGAAGAGGACCGGCCCTTGCCGGTCCTGTTGACAAGAAGCCGGCCGGCCAGGTCGGGCCGGCCGGGTTGGTGGAAACCGGGGGAATTTAATTCCCCCGGGCAGTTATTTGGCCCCCCATTATGAGGGGGGCCGGTTTCCCAAAGGGGGGGGCAGGCGGCCCCCCGTTTCCAGCAAGCTCGGCCTTCGGCCAAGCTGGCAGCGCGCCCAGCGCGCTGCCTTGCGCCGGGCCGGGCCACGCCGGGCCGGGCCGGGCTGTGCCGGGCCGGGTCGACCCCGTCCGGGGCGGGTCGACCCGGTTCGGGCCATCCGGGGGGTCTCGGGCCGGGACGGGCCGGGCCCGAAACCCCCGTTACCGAGCGGTTTGGTCAAATGCCCGTATCTTGGGCTACGGGCCTCCAAACGACTTGTCGTCAGCGGCAACGCGATCCTTGGATCGAGACGGTCGTTTCGGTATACTATACTCAAGGTGCACCTTCCTTTTCGGGAGCCTACGTGGTTAAAACTCCGTAGTTAAGCGTGCTTGGCCTAGAGTAGTGATCAGGATGGGTGACCTCCTGGGAAGTTTCCCAGGGTGGGTGTGAGACGGAAAGACCAATAAATAACAGACCAGGTGTCCGATTGACGCACCGTCTGTTTCGTTGAATTCCTCTAAGTGAGATGGATCTTTCGGCTTACTCCGCTCGAGGTTTGGATGCCGACGGAGTGTGGCCGGGTTGGATCGCACCGAAATCCAACCAGTCCCCTGGAACGAAAAAGCCAATAACTCTCAGACCGGGCGTCCGATTGACGCGCCGTCTGTTGCGTTGAGTTCCTGTTGATGATACGGAACTTTTGGCATCCTCCGACCGAGTTTTGGATGCAGATGGATAATGACCGGGTTGGATCGCACCGAAATCCAACCGGGCCCCTGGAACGGAAAAGCTGATATCTTTCTGACAGAACGTCCGTTTGACGAACCATCAGCGGCGTTGGTGATCGCGTTGAGAAATGGTCCCTATGATTTTACCCTATGAGAGTTCGGGGTATAGTTGAGATACGGCCGGGTTTGGTTCGCTCATGAAACCAACCGGGCCCCTGGGACGAAAAGACTAATAACTCACAGACCGGGCGTCTGATTGACGCGCCGTCTGTTGCGTTGAGACCCCTATGACGAGGCGGTCCTTTGAGATACTTATTTGCGGGACTTTGTGATACTTGGAGTATCGAACAGTAGCTCGCGGAGCGGACCCTCCCAGAGACGAGCGTGCGGAGTACGGAGACCGTGTAGCCGGCTGAGACCTGACGACTGCTTGACCGACTCGACTTGGAGTGAGTCGACTAGCCCAGTGGAAGGAGCGCCCGGTATTTGGCGACAGACCCACGGCGGACGGAGCGCCTGGTAGTTGGCTGCAAACCCGCGGTACTCGACAGGAGGAGTACCTCTGTAGGCTATTAGTGGGAGCGCCCGGTATTTGGCGACAGACCCTCAGCGGACGGAGCGCCCGGTAGTTGGCCGCAAACCCGCAGTACTCGACAGGAGGAGTACCTCAGCAGTCTTAGGTTAGTGAGCAGTACCTCGGAGTCGTGACATGACCACTGTACACTCCAGAGACGGAGCTCTTCAGCAGTTACGGTTTCGATAATGAACATCCTGGTTTGAGCTGAGACTTTTGACCTTGTGTTTACCTCATGATTGAGATGGGTCACTTGCTAACTTAGGTATATGTATGGGCATATACCCGGGTAGTGGTTATCCGTTGATTTCACAATCCTTGTGTTTCCTCATGATTGAGATGGGTTACTTGATAACTTAGGTATATGTATGGGCATATATCTAAGTAGAGGTTATCTGTTGAGATCTTCTTTGTGGTTATCCTTGTTGGTTTAGTGAGACCTTGAGGGTCTCGGGGTCCCTACTGAGTATCGTTATACTCACCCCTGCACGGGCTATGCCCGCACCTCATTGTGTTGGTTGCAGACGACGGGCAGTGCTGATAGAAGCCGAGTGTTCGAGGACTGTGCAGTACCTGGAGGTGGACTATACGAAGAGATGGTACCCGGAGGAGGACCTCACGACGAGGCGGTACCCAGAGGTGGACGTGACGACGAGGCGGTACCCGGAGGTGGACCACTGGGCGAGACATACTCGGAGCGGACGGTGGGACCTGAGGAGCAGAGGAGCTATCTGTACCCACCCTTCAGGTGGGATTTCCAGTGGACAGCTCGTTGTAGCAGCTTTACTTTTCAGTTGCTGTTTTCCCTTTCGAGTTGTACTTTACAGTTGGGCTTGTATTTCCGGCCCCTTTTTACTTTCCACACTTACTGTTGTACTCAGTAATTCTTCCTCTGGTACTCTGTGGTGCTTGTTTTCTTTTATAAAGGCAATGTCTTCCTAGTTATCGGGATTTTACGCCTTTGGTGCTAGTCGCCAGCCCCTGGCCTATGGAAGGCGGGCTTGGGGTAGTCACGGCACGGGCCCCGAGGATGGGTCGTGACATACCTCATGATGGTATTGTATTTGATCATGATTCTCTTCTAAGTCTCAAGAATTAGAGCTAGATGTACTTTCTAATATGGAAATAATATCCACAATTTACACTATGATTCTGTAGAAGATCCATCATGCTCCTTAAAATGTATAGAATTTGAGGATTCTTTGGTATGTAAAGGGTGATATAACTTTCAAAAAAGTTGATGTTGGATTTATATAATGATAGACAAACCATTCCCAATATAGCATCAAACTCTACCAGTGTGAGTATGATAAGATTTTTAGGGAGGTTCAGTCCACACACATTAATCGGGGAGGAGTTGTTAAATTCATATGCAATAATACCCAATTTTTTGTTCTCATAGATTACTAAACCACTATATTTCGATGTGGTGATTGAATAGTTCTACTAGACTTGAATGGTATAAAAGAACGCATAGAACCAAAATCAAATAGTATGTTTTCTTTTCTTGAATAAATAACTATCATAATTTTCACCACATAATTATAAAGTTCTACAATTGCAGTAGTGATAAAATATCCCCTTATATATTTCCTTCGAGGACATTATTATTGATTTACACTAACAAAACATCTATTAGGGAAATTTCTTGTATAGTTCTCATGTTCCTTGTAGTTGAAACACTACACTCTAGGCTGAGTGTTGATTTGAACCTTCCTTTATTCTTCTAAATTAGTGGTATTATTCCTACCCCTTAGGTAGTTATTATCCATATTACTATATTTTCCACATTTGAATAATCTCTTGGTTCCCTTTAAGTAGTTTCGAGGATTCTTCTTCCGAAAATTTAGACACGTGATATGTTGTTTCTTCTTTCTATCATGAGATTAATCTATTGATCCTCTCATATTAAACTCTATTTCCCTCTTTTTTCCATTGGGCCCATGAAACCTTAAGTGCCTTTGATCTCAATTTAAACCTTAATGGAACAATATACAATCTATTAATAACATTCAAAGTCTCGGATCACTAAACCTTTTTATAGACTCAGCTTTAGCCCAATAAAGAAGTGACCCAACTTTCTTTCAGTATTCATGACAATGCCAGTGGCGTACCTTGCAGGACTTTTGAAGTTATCCTTTTATGCCGTGAGGGACTTGTCTTCCTTCCTCTTTAGTAAGAGGAATTCTATTTCCATATTGATATGTATGTTTCAAAGAAAATATTTATGAAAAAATATTTTCTTAAATTCCTTCCAATCCATGGAATCTATTTCCCCTTTAGACTTTGTGTTACTGATCAATATCCACCACTAATCAACTTCCTTATTAAAATGATATACCACTAAAAAAAACATTATCATGTTATAAGCACTAGAGGATAGAGAATATATTCTCAATGGAATTAATCAATTGTTTTGAAAGAAGGGGATTAGAAGATCCAATAAACAATGGTATCCTTTTACATATGAAGGATTTGAAAAAAACACTTGGTCTTTATTAGGAAAATAAGGTCGTTACATATTATTAATGTTATTTTTCATAACTTGATCCAACTGAGAAAGTGATTTCATAATGTTTTCAGAAACCAGTCCCATCATATTTGGCATATCATTAGGGAAATCATCACATTTCCTATCAAATTTATTGTTGGAATATGTTCTTCTATTTCAATCCATTAACTAATAAAAATAAAGTTCCATTAAGGGGATTAAATTATTATATAATGAGAATATCAATAATAAAACATTGAATATATATGGATAAATTTATAAATGTAAAGTATATCCTAAATTTTGATACCCTTGATTTCAATCTAGGTTATACTTGGTGACATAATTAACCAAATGGTTCTTACTAAAGTGCTCAATTCCTGATATCAAAAAATAACTAGAACTTTTTTTTGATAACAACTATAATTGTCCATTACTTTTACACATATTATTACATTATTTTAAGAATAATTAAACATAAAATTAAAATCCACGTATTATAAATTCTAGTGTCATGAAATATTAGGTAAACAATTAAACATCATGAAACAAAAATAAAAAATTATTCTATTTAATATTCATAATGTTCTTCTAACTTCATCTGAGACCTTATATCTATATAGGATAACCTGGGGAGTACATGAACTAAATGAATTAGGTAAAAATCCTATTAAGGTAATAAACATAGGAAAAAACATAGCACATGGGTTAGAAGGCATAACATAATGACATAAAGGCATGTAACTTGAGTAAAAATAATGAAGAATAATATATATAACATGGGAAAATATAACCATTACACCATTGGTATGTGTAAACAATATATAACATGAAATATGCATGAGTCAAGGCATGCTTCCAATACATGGTATAGAAAACACCATTATGGAATCAAGTTCACTATCTATCCCAATATGAAGTCTCTTAGGAATGAAATTTACCCAATTCATTGGATTTATATCAAAGAGAACCCATCATAACATTTAAATTAATTTTTTTCCACATTAATAATTATACTTAATGAATCAAGCATAGTCATAAGGTCTACCTAGGGAAATAATTGGGAATCACAATCATGTGAAAATGAAAAACAAATGCGAATATCATAATGGTGACAAAGAAATAATGGATTTAAATAATACATAGACATTCATAAGTGAAACATGGAATATATCATGATAATTCATTTCAAACTTGAGTGGAAACATATAAGAATAATATTTAAGAAACATTATAAATAAAACCTTTTAGTGCAGTTTAAGGAAGATATTAAAGAGCATTTAAAAAGGAAAAGGAATAATATTTTATATAAAACAATAATTGAACCAAGATATTTTTCATGATAAAATTATTTATTTTAGAAAAACAATAATGTCATAAAATATATTATGGAATGCATTTGAAAATGGGTTTGAAATCAGTAATTTCCCTTTAATCGGCCTTGTTTATCGGGAATAATTGAGAAGAGAACATTTTTAAATCATATATTTCCATATCAAAGAAGGTTCATATGATCCGGAAACATGATTTTTCAACATATAAACATAATGTATAAAAATTACATTAATATAAAGAAGTATTTTATAGGGGTAAATAGAGAGAAAGAGTAACCCAAAGGAAAAAATAGAGGATTGTGTAGAATCCCTTACCTTATGTATAAATGTGTTCTTCACTTGATATTAATGTCCTAGATAATAAAATCAAATTATATTAATTAATAAATTAATTCAGATAATTTTATAAATAAATTTAATTTATTATAATATTATTAAGTTTATTTATGGCCCTTTGAATGAGTTATAAGATACTATTCCATCATTTGGGTGTGTTCGTTTCCTTGGTTTTCATAATCTGTTACATGTATAAAAATATGGGAAATAAGGAAAAATGATAATGGTAGTCTAGAATTCAATTTACATGTTATTAATGAATATATGTAATATTAAATTTTTATATATGTCATTTGGTAATTGGGGTTGAGGATGAATCATTAGATAAGATGTTAATGATAATTGTTCCGATTATTTTGGATTTTTTTCTATCATTATGAAACATGTTAATTTTATTAATAAATATCATTTATATAGAATGGTTAAAACATTAAATAGGATTTAATAAAAATATTATAATTTTTTAAAAATACAAATGGTATTATGAGCAGTCTTGAATGAAGTAATGGAAGTTGAAAAAAATTTCCTCCTTGAATGTGATAAATTTACCCATAAAAAATAATGATTTCATTTTTAGTACAAAATGAGAGTGTAAATTAATGATAATGTATTATTAAATTTACATAATAAAATTACCTTATATTTTAGTTATTGGAGTTATGAGACCCTTTTTATGAGGTGAGGTGAAGAGAAAATAAGAAAAGAAAAGAATATGAAAATAAATTAATGAAAAGAAAGAGTATTTTACCTCTTGAATCCTTCTCCATGAGAACCTACTTTGAGTGATTGGTTTTGGACTTTTTTTGAGACAAAAGGTTTCTAGATATAGGGTAGGGTCTTGGGAAGAGATTTTAGAAGAGAATGGACAAGGGTTAAATCTTTATAGGTGTGAGGAGAAGATGTGGTGGGGGTGGTATTTATGGGGGAGGAGAGAGGGTTGTTTTATCATTATTTTATTCATTAGTTTTATATTTTGGATGAAGGCTATGAGTAGTATTAGAATTATCACAAAAAATATTAAAATAATGATTTATAGTTCAATATTTTGGGCTTACATAATCTAAACATCATCTATGGGTCCGTAATTGATGTATTTATCTTTTAATGTTACTTATCATATTTTACTATTCTCCAAAAAATCATGTATTTTTGAAATATCCAAAAAACGAAGCCTTACCATTAATAAACAATTATAATTAAAAAATGAGCTCAATTTTATAAAAATAATTTTTGAAATATGAGAAATTTATTTTTTATTTCAAATCATCATTTACTTAAAAAAACCAATATTTAAATTATAAATCCCTTTATAACACATTGAAAAATTAATTAAGGTCTCATAAAATTATCTTGTAACAATAAGACAAGAAAATATAAATTTATAAATAAATTTTATGGAAATAAAATTTATTTTAAAGCATTATATAAATTATAAAAATTAAAATAAACACTTATTTTTTATATGAATATTAACAATTAATTAATAATTTGTAACACATTTATTTACTTATACTATGATAAGATTATATCATATTTTCATTTATAAGATGAAAAAATTTTATTCATAACATCATATTTGAGGTTTCTATTCTATTGGTATATGTTCTTTAATATATAAAAACACATCTTATTTCCTTCAGTTTTCATTTATAATGTTTTTCATCTTATTCTTAATGTGATTTTATGTGATTATGACATAATTATAAGAATGGGAATTTCCAATGATAAAAATTTTGGGTCACTAAATAATACACAACCAATTTTGTCTCATTAGACCTACAATTCAATAAGGGTATATGTAATTATTTTCCCCACCCTCAAATTTAAGAATTCACTGCATTCATATTATGAATAAACTTTAGAACTTCATTAATATTCCTTAAAAATAATTAATTGTCCATATTATAAGAACTTGAATTTGAAATTTCAAAACATTCAGTGGTCAGAATAATCATAAATCATCTAAAAAATATGAATTATGGTATCCGTAGAGTATATCCTTATTAAAGTATAACATTCAAAAATGGTATTAACATTTATAAAAATATAATAAAATATAACAAGGAATTTTGTTGAGGAAAATAAAATTTTCTCTTTGAAATCACTTATTTAAGATATTAAATTTTCCCCAAAATAAATTAAATCATTTTCTTAGAAAATAAAATTAATAACATATATATATATATATATAACTTTAATGAATTTATTGTTAATAATGGTATGAAATTCAATTAATGAAATCTACATTAAAACAATGATTCATTTCATATTTTCGGTATAAAGACAAAAGTAACTTTTTTGGAAAATGAAAACAAAATCAATTTAAACCAATTTTAAAATCATAAAACACGGGTCAAAATTTCCTTAATAAATAAATGGATAATAATAAAAACATTTTTGAAAACATTTTAAGGAAAATATTGACATGGAAGAAAAATATTCTTACCTGAAAAAATTATTGATTTACCTTTGAAACATTATTTTGGTATCATGTGTACTTATATAGAAAAAAATGAATGGAAAATATGTAACTTACACAAATAGCCATACTACTAGAAAATATATTATTTTTATAATATATTTATATATTTAATAATTCCCCCAGTAGAAACTAAAACATAAACAACCCCTAATAATGATGAGATTGTAAAATAATCCCTTACCCCAGGTCCCATAATGAAAAAACATCCTCTATAATAAATATAAATCTATTATAAATCTATTCCATAACCATAATAATTTATATCATTCCATATATGATTTACTTAAAACCTTTAATCACGAGTTTATTTATAATTCTTCATTAAAATCAACGTTATTGATGATAACTGCTACATTTTTCATTTATGTTTTGGTTTAGAAGTTTTGGTCCTTATACATTGATCATGGTTCCATAATATCCAAAATTATAATCAACATAAGTTTTTAAAATATATTAATAATATATATAATAATCCATATAATTTATTCATAGAAAAATTAATTACACCGTTCATGGAGATGATGGGTTGTTTGAACACAAGAACAATGTTTCCATTTTTCAAAAGATGGAACAAACGAAAGATTAATAATAATTCACCTTCATAAAATCCTAATATCATCATATATTACATATATATTTATTTATTCCTTCATTATACCCATCCAAGAAATGTGATGACGAAAACTGAAATACGCCGCTATGTGAAGATGGTAAGACATACATGCACACGAGTGGTGTTTTTCATTACATAGGATGTAAATAAGGTGTAAAATAGCGGTTTCATAATCCTATTAACATTGAAATATATTTAGTATACTGATTTTATTATTTTATGATAAAAAACATATATTTTTAGTAGATATTAGATGAAGTAAAATAAAAAGAAAGTGATCATTTAAGGCGATTACTGTTTCATTGAAAAAACTCCTACATATAACCTATAAAATACCATAGGGGTGATATTTTGGGAAGTCCATAACCAATAGAACATGTATTTGGATTTTAGGGAGGGATTTTTCAGTAAGTTTGGTTCAACTTAAAGGCTTATGAAGATTTGATAAGAGAGGAGATGATGTATCATTTTAAAGGGGTGGGAAATTGAATACATGGAATTATTAAAACGATTAAATAATATATATATATATATATATATATATATATATAAACCATTATCTTTTCATGTGGTTCCATGGAACCCCAAAGTCTATGATAAGGAAATATATGGTTTAAATATTTAAAAACCCCAACATTTTTATAATTTTTGGATATATTTTAAGTGTCTTCCTCTAGATAAACCACTTCAAATTCATTTTAATCTTAACCGTGATATTTTAAATTTGTTTCCATGAAAAATTAATTATATTACCAAAAATAAAAGGGGTATTCTAACAAAATTTTTACAGGATGATTAAAAATTTTTAATCAAATATATAAGATTTAAATTCTATAGGGTGAGGAAATATGTTATTATATAAGAACAAAAAATCCATAAAGAACTGTTTTTTTTATAAAAATAAATAATTTATGAGTAAAAATAATTCTGCCTTGAAATAAATTAATAAATTAGTTTCCATGAATTTTAATTGTTAAATAATAAAAAAATTAAATTTTTATTCCTATTTATTAATAATAAAACTGAATTTCATATTCCAACTATTCCATTAAAAGAAAATACTCAAAAATATTGTTTAATTAGAATAAAATAAAACTTATCTTCTTAAAAGTCATGTTTGGGTTACAAAATTCAATAAAAATGTTTTAAAATACATTTTTTAAAACCTTAATTAGATATTGGGTAAAAAAACCCATAAAAAAATAAAGGAAATTTTTTAGGTCATTTAAACCCTTATTTCTTTAGTTTAACCCCAAATAAACCTATTTTACCTTTAACTTTGGTAACATATATTTACAGTTTTTACAATTCATTTGAACCAAAAATTAAGTTAAACTTACTAAAAAATCTATTTTTTTTGATTTCACGTATTGAATCCATTTTATCAATTTAAATTCATATAAGTGGAATAACTTTATTAAAAATTAAATAGAAAAAATGCGATGAAAAATTGTTTTCAAAAAAAATTCCTTTTAAGTATAAAAATGTTTTTATAAAAAATTAAAGTATAATACAGATTAAAATGAAATTTAATTTATTATTTTTAATAAAAATAAACTAATTAAATTTTAAAATTACCCCATAATAGAATTTGAGTTTTTAAATAATTTAATATAAAAGGCAGTTTTCCATAGAAAAATAATTTTCATTATACATTGAAAAATCTACCTTTTCAAAGAATCCTATAAAATTAATCCCAAGATGATTTTTACTTTCTTATTTCAAAGATTATATCTTCTTAATCAAAAAAAATTTCTAAAATTGGTATAAAATAAATAAAATATTCATTTATAAAAAGAAAATAAAATTATTTTTAGAGAAAATGTATTTTTGAGGAATAAAATAATTTTACTAAAAATTTAATACTTATTTGTAAAAATATTTTTTAAAAACATTATAAATAATTTTCAAAACAAGGAAATTCCTATTCATACCACTAGTTTTCATTTATAGTTTATTATGTTCATTTATAAATAACAGCATTTTAATGATATATTGTGGTTCATTTAAAATCAATGTTGTGTGTGATGCAAGTTATTAAGGAAATTGAACATAAAGAAATATATTCTAAAATATTGAGGTGTTACATTATATAACACTTATAATAATTTTCACTATAAACTCTATCACATTGATATAATAAAGTGATGATAGTTATGCCTCATCAAATCCTCATGTTCCAACATAGTCTAATCAAATTTACAGTTTTGATAAAAAAATGAGTAGGTGAGTGGTGTTGTTTTGTATAAATTTCTTTATATGATATTAAATCTCTACATATTGTTTCTCATAATATGGATCATTATCCAGTGGTATAACCTCTAATTTTATAACATTTGAAGGATCAGGTATGTAATTTCTTAATGGAGATACATGGGACACATCCTGAACGTGAGTGAGATCTGGTGGAAGCGCTAATAGATAAGATATCATCCTGGTATGATCAATAATTTTATAGGGATTGATATATCATGGGATCATCATTATATTATTTCCAAATCTCATAACCTTCTTCCAAGGAGGTATTAATAGGAAAACATTATTACAATCTTCAAATTCCAGATCTCACTAATGATTGTCAACTCTCAGCTTCCCTAATGTGTCATTGAATGGATCTAATTTTTCTTCCATTTCCATAGCTAGATCAGGTCCTAATAGATTTATTCCTCCAACTTCTTTCCAAAATTATTGAGTTCTACACAGTAATGTACATGCCTAACTTCTCACTAATATGGTAGCCAGACTGGTGGGTCACATGGCCTCAAGCATGCCTCCTCATAGGCCAAAGACTATGGACTAGAAACGAGGGTTTAATGCTGAAATAGTAGTGATATTATACCCTCATATCATATTAGCACATTGGTTTATGAGATAATAAATATTAGAATATGGTTTGATGTCAAATTACAATAATCTATGTATGACAGATGATGTTATCGGTATAAGTAGTAAGAATTAAAATATAAATACAATGTAATAAAAGAGTAACTTCTCAAAGACTAGATCTGTGAGCCTTTAGAGGATCATCTTGGTCCCCTGCTAATAAATCCCTATTAAAATAAATACATCTCAAACAATAGTATATGGTCTTGCAAATATATGTTCTACTCACATACACTGGTACAATAGCAGTACGAGCAAGATGTGAGATATAAATCTCAGAAAACCATAACCCATGGTGACCATCACTATACATATCATATGATATAAATTAAAAAGTGTGTGGGTAATGTTAAATAATAAATATTACTAAAATAATAAAATCGGTCAGCTTAGGTTCCAATCAGATGCCTAACTAACTCTACCTACTTCTTCTCACTTCTAGAAAGAATGTATGACCATGTAACCACATATATATAAATAGTAATAATATATATATATATAGTATATTTCTATATTGAATCCATTTATTTGAACTAATTTTTTACGGATGCCTAATGGATATATAAATGGAATACATTTGCTGGCTGGACCAAGGCATAACTCACACTATCCATGACTAGTCTAACAAGCATATAAGCTCAATTAATAGGGTGCATTCCCTACATCCTAATAGAGTGGGAGATTCTATGCTACAAAACTCGGGATTGTGAGTGATCATCCATACAAAACACTAATCATGGAATGTGGTGCCCCATACTAACATTAATATAGTATCACTAATGTGAGATTTTATACTCAACAACCGATGTAGGAGAGTGTGATTATCATCTATTCACAACACTCCTTTGTAAACAGCCTATGTATAGGGCGTAGTAATTTATAATATAAATCATAATGTAAAATATTTCATGGAACATATTTATAAAGCCTATATAAAGGCATCATCATATTTATAATACAATCCTTGAGGCAACACCTATCATGATTTTCATTTTACATAACCCATTATAATCATGGAAAATATATTTCAATTAAATCATCTATCAATACATAAAAAATGATGTGTCCTTTACACCCTTTAAATTTTTAATTTAATTTATTCATGGAAGGGAAATGAATCATTCATATCTATTCAAATAAATGCATATATTTTTTAAAAAAATATGGAAATTTAATTACAAAGAATAAAGAGTCACATAGATGGTGATCTTATCATTTAGAAAATTACCTATAAGGGTAATTCCCTTTATAGGTTGAACTAAGTTATACACTTACAAGGTTCAATGGTCCAATGAACACTTGTAACGAACAGTGGAAACATAATTTAATATTAAAAAATAGGCTACATTATTGCATGATACTTTTTTAACTCTTACATGAAGGAATAAGAAAAACTCCAAGCAATAAACAAAGCATTATATGAATAATTACACATTAAATTTTAGAATAGACTAAAGTTCACCTCACCTGAGGGGTTTTATTGTAAAATCATGATATTATTCTTCAATTATTGGTTTAGCATATTAAATCATCCATTCCATTGAATTTTTCAATTCATCAAAAGATTTATTTATTATAAACTTATATAACACTAATTAATAAACATGGAAGGTGGGAAAAGCGATATATTACCGCATTCTTAAATTTAATGGGAAATGGAAAGGGACCCTACCACAAGATGAAGAAGACAAAGATGAAGGCTTCGACACTTGAAGTTTTCATTGGAGACCACTCAAAATTACTCTTTCCCACCCCCAAGAATATGCATCTTAGCATATACTTAAGGATACCAAGAACATATGTACTAATTTTAATGTCTATGAATATGAACATGGGGATGCTTATATATGAATACACCCATTTCCACTTACACCTGTATGCATTTTTCATAATTATATATGTAATAACACCTAGCCACATATATATATATATATATATATTCACTTCCATGGGTGAATATACATAAAATGGGGGAACTTAGATAAATATATTTCTACCTATTCATATGTAGTATGCTTCTGTTGACACTATAGACTCAAACCCACCTCAAGGACAACTAACACACACTACAAAATTATTAAGAATTCACAATAACTATGGAAATGTAATGAACCTGAATTATATTAATGTAGATTACCTTCTATTTATTATTCAAAATATTATAATCACATAAAATCACAATAATAACAAAATAAAAACTTTATAAATGAAAAATTATTGAAATAAAAAGCATTTCTAGAAGCAATTAAACATATTCCAATGGACTAGTAATAAGAACTTTGGAATAGTAACATGACCCTCATGAATATTAAACCACACAATTGGATAGTAACCTCACCAATGAATTTATAAATAAAATTTATCCATCATATAAGTTACAATAGTATATAATTATATCTTAGTATAAGTAAAAAATATTTTAAAAATTATTAATTCTATGTTCGTATTTTTGTACTTTATAAACATTTAGTTAAAATTTTATAAATAATTTAAAATTTTTAAATGAAATTTATTTTCATAAAATGTATTAAAAAATTATTATTTTTAACTATAAGTTAATTTTATGAGACCATAGTTAATTTTTCAATGTGATATAAAACCAGTTATAATTTTAAAATATGTATTTTTCATGTAAATTCTGATTTAAATTAGAAAATATATTTTTCATATTTATAAAATTACTTTCATAAATTGGATTTCATTTTTGAATTCAACACATCAAAAAATGGTTAGCATTAATTTGTATGATTTTTCTAAAATACTTTATTTTTTTTGCAAATTGTAAAATACATTAATTTACAGTATATATACATTATAAGTTAAACAAAAAATTACATGAGTCATGGAAAAATTAAGCACCATTGGATGGAAGTCAGATGATATAATTATGTCATTTATTCTCATGAATAAATACAATTTCTTTTCTTGAGAAAAATAATAAACTAATGAATTACATAATGAGAAAACTCATCTCTCATCCACTATAAATACCACCCCTCACCACCTCTTCTTCTCACACCTATAATGCCTCGAACCTTGTCCAAATTATAATAAAATATCCTCCCAATACCGTCCCTTAATTCCAAGATATTTCAGTCTTATGAAAATACCCAAACGGCCACCTCATTTGGTTCTTATGAAGAAGGAATCAAGAGAAAAAACCCTATTCATTTTCTTTTAATTTCTTTTCAAGTACCATTATTTTCCTTTTCAATCCTCATATCCCATCATCCTAAAGTTATGATCAATATATTACCTTGAATATACCTTAATATTGTTTTGATAATGTAATAATTCATCCTCATCCCTCTTTTCCCATCCTTTTATATTATAATAGAAAATACCGTTCATGATGTGTTAATTTATCATATTCAAGGATGATGAAGTTTTAGATTTCCATTACTGTCTTCAAGTCTTGTCATAAAACCATTTTTACGGTTGTAAAAAATTATAATATATGTTTTATATTTTTTGTAATGTTCTAGATTCATTTTTCACCCATTATATTAATTTATAAAACAAAAATATTTTGGAGTGATCGAAAACTACTAAAATATATCCAAACGATTATCATTAACTATTTATCTAATGATTCATCCTCACTACATAAAAAAAAAGATATATAAGACCTATATAACCTATTTAAGATCATTAATTACTTATAAGATCAATTCTGGATAATTACACCCCACATTATACAACCTTTTGTGAATGTATACAAGTAAACCGATCATGAAAACCAAGGAAACCAACACTCCTTAATGATGAAATTGAATCTCTTAACCCATCAAAAAAGGAATAAATGAAATTAATAATGTTATATGAAATCAAATAAATATAGAAATAATTATTTTATTATTGATGAATTAATCTAATTTTATTATCCAGGACATTAATATCAAGTGAAAAACTGAGTCAAACTTAAGGTAAGGGATTCTACACGATCCTCTGTTATTCCCTCAAGTTACTATTTCTCTCTTTTTACCCAAATTAATTTCTATTTTTTATGAACATATTATAAATTCTATTTATATATTCCAAGATCATGTATCAATATACACTCATAGTTCTTTTTTAGAGATATCCATGTTTCTAAAAGGCTCCCTACACAATTCATCCTGATAAACAATCCCGATTTAAGGGAACTTCTGGAATGTTTACCCAATTTCAAGTGAACAATATAATCTGTTTTAAGACACCATTATTTTTCAAAAGGAAGTAATTTATATGAAAAAAAATATTTTTTAACTTCTCATTTTATATAAAATATTATACCCTTTTCTACTTTAAATTCTCTCTAATATTTTCCTTAGACCATACTAATTTTTTTTAGTTCTAATGTTTCCTAAAAACTCTCTTAAAATGACTCCAATTTAGTTGGACACCATTTATCATTATATATTCCTGTTTTCCTTTATTAATTTTCATGTATGTTCTAAATCCATTCATTCAGGGACACTTTTATGATACACCCATTTATTATTCATTATGACATGATTATGATACACAATTCTTTCCTTGGATAACCCTTGTGCTTACATTTGATTACTTTTGTATGATTCATCATGTGAAACACATATTCATGAACATTTTATGATGGTTTAACCTAGATGGCTCTATAATGCATTGGGTAATGTTCTGTCTCATGATACGTTATGTGAAATAGTTTTGGTGGTTAGCTTTGACTCATGCTCCATGTGAAACGGTTTTGGTGGTCGGACTTGACTCATGCTCCTTTATCTGCAACAAGCATTGACCACAAAGACCCAAGATATTTACATATAACATTACACGATTATATTAATAATTAAACATCATAGTACAAACCATGGATCATAATTTCTAACATCTTTGAAGACTAGTTACATAAAACATAAAACGTGGGACTAAAACAAAGAACTTATTTATTTAAAATTCATAAAGAGATGCTAATATCCTTTGAGATCATACATCTTCATAGGGTACCCAGGGGATCACATGATCAAAAGGATGAGCTAAAAATCCATGTAAGGGAATATTGATAAGAACAAATCATTAACAAATGGGATGGAAGTAATTACATGATGATAGAAAAAGGAATGTAACATATAGAATCATAATATATAAACATGAAATCATATAAACAAGGAATCATATAAACATGGAATCATATAAACATGGATTCATAGTAATGTGGTACTGTAATGAACCTTATGGGCCTAAATCCCAAAAAACTCGGCCATGCCCAATCCAATCCCTCTTGTAGATAGAAGAAACCCAACCTCAAGCAGATAAGAGGCCCCCACCTCAGACTATCCCAGATAACACATGATCGGAACTGTCCCCTGCCTGGAGAGGATTTAAATCAACTCCCCCTCAACTTGAACCCATGATTCCTCCCACTTGGCCTTTAAGCCCGAAGTCACAGGTTCTAGTTTTAGGGGAGGTGATTTAAATCCTTGTTAGTTAGGGGACAATGTAAAGACCCGTAAAATTCAAGGGAAATTTTTTCTTAATTTTCTTTAGAATTTTACAAGAGCGTGGTTTCAGACGGCACCTGATTCCGAGACCCGGAGTGCCCGGAATTAATTTCCGAAGTTTGGCTCGGGTACGTTCAGTGAACGAGCGAGCGGGAATTCCTAACTTTTGTTCCGGTGCTCAGAATTGAAATCCGAGGGCACCGATGAACTCGCAGCGCCGATATTCGCTTAAAGAGACCTTTTCGGGAGTTGCGTTTGTTGCGGGTTGAAAGTTAGTTTTGGGGTTTTTAGTTTGAGTTAAATAAAATTGTGTAGAACAATTTTATTATAACTTGTTAAAACCTATCAAAGGAGGTTGGAAGTGGGAACCACACCCACTTAACCTCCCTTTGGAGGATTAAGTGTGGTGGGTCCCACACGAACCCCTAATCCTTTCAAATTCTCTCAACTTTCTTAACCCCTAATTAAATGACTTGAGTTACTTTTAATTATGGGAGTTAAACCTTTTGAATTTCAAACTTTTGAAATTCTAATGTGTTATGTGATAATAAAATAAGATGTTGTCTTATTTTATTTTGGGGTTATTTGTTTGTCTTCTTGATAGGTGGAGAGCTTTTCCTTCTTCTCCTTCAACTCTGACGAGGAACTCGAAGAACGTTCATCTTGACGAAGAATGTTCAAGCTCCGACGAAGAACGCCGCACCTCCATTCTTCGTTTACCGTGTCAACGAAAGGGGACGCCACTTCTTCCTCGGACAACCTTCGTCGGCGTACAAGTTTCGCCAACGACGTGTCTCTTCGAACGCATCCCTTCGTCATCGGATTTGACGAACGGCTACCGCGACGCCCGACCTCCGCGACGTCGTCTTCCGCGGAACGTTCACAATCTTCAAACCTTATACCCGAGGTAGGGGTTGTTGATTTCTTTTTGGTTTCCTTATTTTATTCTTGATCGTGAATAGTAAGTCTAACATGTGGCTTGAATTATTTAAAGTTGCGTTATTGTTTTAACGTGAGGGGGCCGGACCGCACGAACACGGCCGAACCCCCCTCCATCGTTCTTGTTTATTCTTGCGGGTGGAAGCAAGTGGCGTGGTGCCGTCGCACCACGCGGATGATCGTGCAAATATTTTTACGCGGCGCCGTCGCGCTACGCCGAGGAAGAATCTTCAAGAACGCGACGCCGTCGCGCCGCGTTGAATGAAATCAAGGCACGACGAAGGGGCGCGGTGCCGTCGCACCGCGCCGGATGACGAACGCCGCGGCCGGTTCCGGGCCGCGGCGGGACGAGGAGACCGCGGTCGGTTCCGGGCCGCGGCGGAAGAGAAGACCGGCGGCCGGGCCACTGGCGTCGGAAGCCGAAGGGGGGACCGGAATTTCCGATCCCGTTAGAGAAAACCGGCCGGCCAGCTGGCCGGCCGGATACCATTAAAAGCGGGGGAATTAATCCCCCGGTCACCTCATAAAAAACCCCCCTCTTTATGAGGGGGGCGGTTCATTGAAGGGAGGGGGGTAGCCGGCCCCCCCGGTTCCGCACCAGCAGGCCCCCCCACGTGAGGGGGGGCGCTTTTTAAAATAACGGCGCGGCTATGCCGCGCCGCCTCTTGAAAAGCGGGGGATTTGATTCCCCCGCGCGGCATCCTTGCGGCGCCAGCCGCGTGCGGCCCCTCGCGGCGCCAGGCCGCCGCGGCCCGCCGCGCCGCCGCGCCGCCGCGCAGCCGCGCCGCCAGGCCGCCGCTGCCGCCCAGGGGGGGGGGGGGGGGGTCGGGCCGGGTCGGCCCGGACCCGGACCCCCCCGTTACGAACCAGAATCGGTTTTTGGGCCATATCTTGAGCCTCAGACCTCCGATCGACGAACCGTCAGCGGCAACGCGATCCTTGGATCGAGACGGTCGTTTCGTTATATCGCACTCAAGGTTTCGGATTACTTTCAGTTCGGCCGGGTTGGTTCGTTCACGAAACCAACCGGGCCTTCGGAGCGGAAACGCTCATATCTTGAGCTACGAACGTCCGATTGACGCGCCGTCAGTCGCGTTGTGTTCCTCTTAGTGAGACGGATATTTTGTCATACTCCGCCCAAGGTTTGGACGCAGGTGGAGTACGGTCGGGTTGGTTTAGCCTTAAAAACCAACCGGGCCCCGGAGACAAAAATGCCAATAACTCTCAGACCGGGCGTCCGATCGACGCGCCGTCTGTTGCGTTGAGTTCCTATTGACGATACGGAACTTTTGGATACATCAACTCTGGTCTTTGTGACAGTTGATGTATCAGCCTCTCGGCTCGTGGAGCGGACCCTCCGAACAAGCTTGCTGTGTGCGGGAACCCTAGTGCTGGCTGTGACTGTTACTGCTACTACTACTGCTACGACTGCTACTGTGGCTGCGACGACGACAATACAGAGATCCTGTGTGGATTCGACGACGACAGTACAGAGATCCGGTGTGGATTCGACGACGACGACTACATCACTCAGCGATCCTACGTGGATCAGTGCTACAGGTCCTGTGTGGGCCCGATCCTGTGTGGGTCCTTGCGCTCAGCGGTTCTGTGTGAGCCAGCGCCTACAGGTCCTATGTGGGCCCGATCCTGTGTGGGTCTTTGCGGGGGTTAGTTACCTATCGATCCTTCGTGGGTCCGACGACTTAGATGGATCAGTGATCATCTTTATCGTCCTTGAAGAAGTATACCTGTGTGAGCTGAATCCTATTTCTTTCCTGTGTGGATTGTGTTGTGCAATCCTGTGTGGATTACGTTTTGCTTTCCTGTGTGGAATACGTTTACTTTCCTGTGTGGACTGAGTTGTACTTGGGCTCGGATGTTAGAGCGTATTTGAATTGATGACTTAGGTATATGTATGGGCATATACCTAAGCAGTGGCAGTTGTTACTTCGTGATTGTACTTTTCTTCGTGGTTTATCCTTTGTGGATTTGAGAGACCTTCAGGGGTCTCGGGGTCCCTACTGAGTAGCTTATACTCACCCCTGCACGGGCTTCGCCCGCACTACGTTGTGTTGGTTGCAGACGACGGATAGCGTTGACCTTAGCTGAGGCTTGTAGAGCGGGACGGTACCCGGAGGTGGACCACTGGGCGGGACGTGCACGGAGCGGACGGCGGGACCCGTGGAGCAGAGGAGCTATCTGTACCCACCCTTCAGGTGGGATTTCCAGTGGACAACTCGGTGTAGCGGCTTTTACTTTTCAGTTGCTGTTTTCCCTTTCGAGTTGTACTTTACTTTCAGTTTGGGTTTGTATTCTGGCCCATTTATTTTTCCGCACTTTCAGTCGTACTCTGCTATTGTTTAGTGTTTACTTTCCGCTTGTTTACTCTGTGGTGTTTGTTTACTTTTCAAAGGCAATGCCTTCCCTTTTTACTGGGATTTACGCCTTGATGGTAGTCGCCAGCCCCTTGCCTATGGAAGGCGGGCTTGGGGTAGTCACGGCACGGACCCCGAGGGCGGGTCGTGACAAATTGGTATCAGAGGAGTTCGGTTCTACCGTGAACTCTGATCTTTTCTATGTGAAGCAATAATGTTTAGCGTATTGAGTGTGGATATCAGTCCAGGGAGTCCAGTGTTGGTGCGGCGGCCGACGTATCCATACACCAGGACCCTGATTTCTGATTTCCGACTTAATGCACGAAAACATTGATTGCGTGTGTGTTTGAAAGTTTTCTTTGTGATTACTTATATCAGCTCACCAGGTATGCTGTTCTGACCGTGGTGCACTTGTTTCCTTTTCAGGATGGCCCCACGACGGCAGCCAGCTAGGGTTCCGAGAGTCGAGCGAGACGATAGCCCACCGAGCGACGGGGCCTCGGTGCAGGGCCCTTTGCCAGTAGTGGCACCGGCGGTAGCTTTACCCGCCGAGCCCCCGATGCTTCCAGCAGCAGCCGCTGACGATGCACGTCGCCTCAACGCACTGCATGAGTTTCAGCGCCAACGACCGCCCAGGTTTCGCGGGGAGACGGATCCCCAGGCAGGAGAGGACTGGCTGGAGGCAGTAGTTCGAGTGTTTAGGCTAGTGAGGACACCAGCAGACCTCATGGTGATCCTCGCTGCGAGCCTACTACACGCAGCAGCAGGACGATGGTGGAGCTTGATGCTCCAGGTGCACGATGAGGCATCTCTACTTTGGACGGACTTTGAGAGCCTCTTCCGCTCGGAGTTCGTCCCAGCCACCCTTCGTGCGGTGCGTATCCAGGAGCTTCTATAGCTGCGGCAGGGCAGCATGACGGTCGCTCAGTACTCGGCGAGATTTACCGATCTCTCGCGCTACTCGACCGACATGGTACGGGACCCATTCTTCCGGGCCCGGACCTTCGAGCAGGGTTTGAGACACGAGATCAGGGCATCGCTGATCTCCCTCAGCATACCGACTCAGACAGGAGTACTGGAGCGGGCCCTTTTGATCGAGAGCTTCCTTGCTGAGTCTACACCAGCACAGCGACCCACCGCAGGGCGGCACGTGGCAGAGTCATCTGCAGCAGGCAGTCGACGGATGACTCAGGGGTCCAGACAGACCAGACCTTCGGGCAGACGATCTCAGGGCACTGGCTCAGCAGTGCGGGGCACACAGCGCGGAGCCAGTCTTACGAGAGGCAGACAGTGCTACTCGTGTGGCGGGCAGGGCCACATGGCTCGCGACTGCCCGACCTGCCGTGCCGAGGAGCAGCAGTCAGTTCAGGGAGGAGGCGGACGAGGCAGAGGAGCTGGACGAGCAGCCGGTGGTGGCCGACGCTTTGAGGCTCTACCACCACCACCACCAGGAGGTCCACCCCGACCACAGGGAGCTGGCGGGCAGCGACAGGCACAGCTCCAGGCAGCAGAGGCCTACGACCACGGCGCACCCGAGATGATTCGAGGTACTATCTGTGTCTATTCCACCCTTGCTGCAGTTCTTATAGACACAGGAGCGAGTCACTCTTTCATATCCGCTGCCCTTGTTCGGAGCTCGGAGATTCCGACAGAGCCGTTGGCTCGATCCTTACGGCTAGAGACTCCTACGGGAGCAGACTCGACGATTACGCACTGGTGCCGGCAGTGTGAGCTTACTCTAGGAGGCGAGATCTTCGGCTGGGATCTTCTTGTAGCAGCGTCGAGGCCTTACGACGTCATCTTGGGCATGGATTGGCTATCTACGGTCCATGCACAGATTGACTGTTTTAGGCGCAAGGTGCGTTGTGTACGCACCGACGGGAGCAGGTTCACCTTCACCGGCGAGAAGGGAGGCTTAGCAGCACAGGATGGACTTCCGCGGAGGAGAGGACAGCCCATCACTCATCAGTTGGCTAGCTTTATCCTTGGAGCAGTTGACGTGCAGAGTCCTGGTTTTCCTGCAGTGGTGGATCAGTTTGCGGACGTTTTTCCCGACGACGTTCCAGGGATACCTCCTCGCAGAGAGGTAGACTTTTATATTGACTTGTACCCCGGGACAGCCCCGATATCCACTCCAGCATATCGGATGGCCCCCGCCGAGCTTCGAGAGCTACGGGTACAGTTGGAGGACTTGCAGGGCAAGGGGTTCATCCGACCCAGTGTTTCACCCTGGGCTTCCCCGATATTGTTCGCCAAGAAGGCGGACGGGAGCTTGCGTCTTTGTGTTGACTATCATCGCCTGAACCAGGTGACAGTGAGGAACAAGTATCCGCTACTGAGGATTGATGACCTCTTTGATCAGCTCAAGGGAGCACGGTGGTTCTCGAAGATAGACCTCAGGTCAGGCTATCATCAGCTCAGAGTCAGAGACGAGGATGTGCAGAAGACTGCCTTCAGATGTCGGTATGGCCACTATGAGTTCTTGGTTATGCCCTTCGGTGTAACCAATGCTCCAGCAGTGTTCATGGCTCTCATGAACAGGATCTTTCAGCCATACCTCGATCGGTTTGTCGTGGTCTTCATCGACGACATTCTGATATACTCTACGACAGAGGAGGAGCACGCCTATCACTTGCGAGTTGTTCTTGACACACTCCGAGAGAACCAGCTTTATGGTAAGCTCTCGAAGTGCCAGTTCTGGATACGTGAGGTCCACTTTTTGGGACACGTTATCTCTGAGGCGGGAGTTGAAGTGGATCCCGCGAAGATTGAGGCTGTGTTAGCATGGGAGCCACCCAGGAGCGTGACTGAGGTTCGGAGTTTCTTGGGACTAGCTGGATACTATCGGAGATTTGTGCCGAACTTCTCCAGAGTTGCGGCATCACTCACAGCTTTGACGAAGAAAGGGAAACCCTTAGTGTGGTCAGACAGTTGTCAGCAAAGCTTCCAGGAGCTGAGACAGAGATTGACTAGCGCACCTATCTTGAGGTTGCCTGAGGAGGGAGTAGGGTACGTAGTCTACTGCGATGCATCAGGTACCGGACTCGGATGTGTTCTGATGCAGGAGCGGGCAGTGATCGCCTATGGATCACGACAGTTGAGGCCGCATGAGCAGAACTACGCTACCCATGACCTGGAGTTAGCAGCAGTGGTCTTCGCTCTGAAGACATGGCGACATTATCTGATGGGCGAGCGCTTTACAGTCTTTTCCGATCATCAGAGTCTCAGGTATATCTTCTCACAGAAGGACCTGAACCTGAGACAGCGGCGATGGCTCGAGTTCCTCCAGGACTATGACTTTGAGATAGTCTATACTCCTGGGAAGGGGAACGTAGTAGCCGATGCCCTCAGCAGGAGGACGGGCATACAGCTACTTGAGGT